>CM029437.1:60320040-60920040 GCA_017140255.1 Eucalyptus paniculata subsp. matutina
GTTACTCTTAGCACTTGGAATCGTACTCGTTTCCTTCCATTTCTCTTTTTCACCGCATTCGATTCCTCCTTCTGAGCAGCCTGATCTTGCAACATTCCATCTCCAATCATCGTTGCAAACGGTTGCAGAGTTTCTTGCATCATGTCGACAATGCCAGTAATTATAGTCTAGACGACTGTGCCTGAAAGAAAACTCATGTGACAGCAAAATTGTTATTGCATCCGATCGAATCATTATAAGAAAGCTTGAGTTCGATTAAGGCGAACGTCTCGTTATGAGGATCTGCTCGTGCAGCCATAATTGCTTTCGAAAGGAAATCTAAACTCTTCTTACTTGCTATGCTTTCATTTGCGCCATCAGCAGCTGTTTGTTAAATAAAATTCGCTCAACCGCGACCAAGTTACTGAGCTCGAGAGCGATCTCGAACTGCTCCGACCCGATCACGATTGTCTGCTCCTCTAGGCGAAAGAGTCTGATGTCGGATTTCATGACGTGGGCGGTTCTCAGATATTAGTCCTTGTTTCAACATTGATCAGTTCATTCTGTATTGCGTGAGGCAAACTCGTTTAGTTGTCATATCGGCATTAAGGTCCGTGTCCTAGTACCTTTCTCTGCCATTAGGGCTTTTCCTACTTTAATTATATGACATGACCGTGACCAAGCTATCTAATAAGCGAGTCAAGTGAAGCTTGATCACGTTCGCATCGAATTGGACGCCGAAATCCTGTTTTTTTTTTTTTGGGGGGGGGGGGGTATTGGTTTCTTTCGTGGTAGTAATCACGTAGAAAATCGGTGCGAAGCTTGTGATTTTTAGGTCGATCTATGTGCATTTCATAAATTCTTAAGATGTGATTGGCTTGATCAATATAATTTTCGCTCGTTTGGATCATATTGAGGAAATCGGATTATGTAGCTATGGTAGCTGAACTTCCTTCCTGAGTCAATCTTGGGCAATGGAAGTACTCTTGGAAACATCATTGAACACATGGAATTCAATAATCTGTGACTGAGTTGTATGTGCTAGTCATACGCTTTCTTTTTATTGGGAGTGAGGTTCATACTCCACATTTTATAATTGAGGAATACAACAAAGAGGTGCAGGGTGCTAATTATAGTGGATTCCTTATATGGATGTAACCCTAGTTTTAAGATGAATCGGGATAAAAATTGCATCTCAAATTCTATTTCTCACTTTTACTCTTTATTTTCTTTGTGATTGTGCAACGAATCCTAACAACGAATCCTAACACTCCTCACGTAGGATATCAGGATCAACTTATCCAGATCTCTCTCAAAGTCCACATGTGTGTTTTGAATGTTGGTTAACAATCGAAGAAGTCAATGTGGTTGTCTTATCCAATAATTCTTTAGTGGGCCTATTAGATACTTTGAAACTTTGGTCTATCACTCGATTCTATAAATATTGGATCCCACATGAACTCCTATTGATGTCGTCTAAACCATGCAAGACTTTTCCTCTGCATTGAAAAACGTCAAGGTCAACTTACATTCCTTAAAGGGACATTGGATGTCAGCAAGACTAAAATGGCCAAGTAGTGGGAGTACTGAATAGATATATCTCTAATTCAATAAAAGAATATTGGATGGCAACAAAGCATATGCTTTGTTATCTTCATGGTACATCTGACTCTGAGTTATGCTATGAAGGTATGACAAACTCAAAGGGATAACAAATAAGAGAACTAAAGTGTTTTGTGGACATTGATTAGAGAGATGACATTGATAGCAAGAGGTCAACCGATAGATATATTGTTTCATTATTTGGTGGAGCTATGCATTGGATGAGCACAAGATAGAGAACAATTGTTTTATTTACTACTAAGGTAAAGTACATGGCCTCTACTTGTGCTGCTATGGAAATGATCTGGTTGCATAGATTGTGTAAAGAGCTTAGTTTTACAAAAGGAGAAGTGAAGATTTGGTGTGATAATTAGATTGCTATATTCTTGACTAAGAATAGTGGATTTCAAACAAGAACAAAGCATGTCAACATACAATATCACTTCATCCGACAGAAAGTGAAATAGATGGTTGTAGTGCTAGAGAAAATTGACAAAGAGGTGAATAGCGTTGATTTTTTATTCAGTGGAACTGTGAGTTGGATGAGTAAGAAACATAGTATGGTTTTATATTTACTACCAAGACAGAGCACACAGCCCTTAGTCATGCTACTAAGGAAATGATTAGGCTGCATAAATTGTGTAAAGAGCCCAGTTTTACAGAAAGAGGAGTAAAAGTTGGATGTAATAGCTAGAGTGCTATATTCTTGGCTAAAAATTCTAGATTTCATACAAAAACAAAGCATATTAACATATGATATCACTTCATCCAAAAGAAAGTGAAGTAGAAGGTCATAGTACTCAAGAAAACGAACACAAAGTTGAATAGTGTGGATTTTATTACCAAGACAACGAGTGCAGAAAAGTTTGAATGTTGTACAACCGTGTTGTGTTTAAATAAGTACGTGGAGTATTCATTAAATGCGAGAATGCTGGGTGTGGTTCATATTCCCCTTTGACATGATGGCACAAAAGTCCAAAAGGCTACCCTAGCGAGAGTCATAAGGGGTAAAAGAACAGAAAAGGAACAGGGAAAAAAGTTGGGCAAGGAGATGATAGGAAGCTTCATTCCTACAAGGGATAAGCTTATGTTCCTACGTGCGAGAGTAACTTCTATGGTGTTTCCTCGGACAGATGATGATTGGGGACAGCAAATCATGACCCCAAACACCTCCTACATTGTGTCCATGGACCTACTTAGGTCCATAAGCCTGTTCCTAAGGTAAAAAATTTCTATGTTCGGATGCAAATTTTTTACTGTTTAGCCAATTGTTAAACGTGCCCTAAGAACATCATGTAATGACGAATCATTGAAAGGGAAAGAAGCAAAAGGCAAAAGAATAGAAAAGGAAAAGGGAACAAAGTTGAGCAAGAAGATGATAGGAAGCTTCATTCCTACAAGGGATAAGCTTATGTTCCTACTTGCAAGCAAGCTTGAGAGTAACTTCTATGATGTTTCCTCCAATAGACGATGATTGGGGACAGCGGATCATGACCCCAAACACCTCCTACATCATGTCCATGGACCTACTTGGGTCCAAAAGCCTATTCCTACGGTAAAAAATTTCGATGTTCACATGCAAAAACTTTGTTCCCTTTTCCTTTTTGGCTCTTTCGCATTGCTTTTCTTTCCCTTTCAATGGTTCATCAATGCATGATGCTCTTAACCTTTTTTTCTGGACGAATCATCAGAACGAATCGGACGGATAGATTAAAAAAGCTTGCGTGACGTGAGGAGATGCGAGGAAATTCGTATCTTCGCAAGGTCCCATTTACCGATTTTTATGCGATTGGCTTGATCCGGTGAATTAAAGCTAGACAGCGGCATCCAGCTAAAGTCAAGGTAAAGGTCCAGCGACGAAACACAAATCAACCTCGAAATAATTACAAGGAAATAATTACACGAGACGGATTGTACCCTATTCCTGAAGAAATTTTGACGTGTGTGTATTATATATTCAATTGAATTTGAACAACGTAACTAGCCCACCTAATTTAGCTGTGGCATATCACAGGGATATAGTTTTGTACCATGCTCTACACTATGTAGAATCCCATAATAAAATTATTTAAAAATTTTAAAAAGAAAGATTTGGATTAGAAGTTTTGAGAATGGTACCAAACATAAATATTCTACCAGAGTAGGTATTCAAGAATTGGTATATGAAATTTTAATGAATTTTATACTGGGAGAAAATTTTTTGGGCAGTTGGTAACTGCTTTAAAATACTAGAAATTATTCTCGAAAATAAAATAAAAATATTTCAAGGTAAAAGCACAGCGACGAAACACGAATCAGCCTCGAAATGATATATATATATCAGAACGAAATTTGTAGGAATCCAAAGGAAATTATTACACCAGACAGATTGTACCCTAATCCCGAAGAAATTTTGACGTGAGTGTATTGTATATTCAATCGAATTCGAACGACGTAACTGCCCCCACCTAATTTAGCTGTGGTATATCGTGGGGATATGGCTTTGTATCATGCTCTAGACTACGTAAAATCCTGTAATAAAAGACCCCAATAATATCCGTACCTCCACGTCGCATCATCGCCCATGAACGCTAAGACATTTTGAGGTGGCTGTCCCTCACGAATAGCCCGTGGAACCCGTACGGCACCCGCCTGGGTAGCCGGACGGAGGCCACGATGTCCAGCTCCGGCGACTTGGCATCCATCACCAGGAACCTCGACTCCCCTTTGCCCTCGTCGTGCACGTAACTCACCACGTAGCCGTCGTCCTCCTCCGCCTCCGGATCGTCCGGCACCCTCGCCACGAAGAAGGGCTCGCCCCCGAAGCACCCCGGCCCGAACATCCGGCACGCCACCGTGCAGTCCTGGCGGTCCGGCATCGACACGTCCAGCTTCACCACCCCGGACACCTTCGGCATCGGGTCCCCGACGGCCGCGTACACGTACTTGTTCCTCCTCCCCACGTAGCCGGGGTTCACGACGGCGAAGTCGAGGTTCCTGGCCGAGAGCGGCTGCCTCGACACGACCCCGGTCCGCAGGTTGATGCGCACTTTCTCGACCAGCGCGTGGATGAGCTCCATCCGCTCGAGCGTGTGCTCGACGGACATGATGTTGGGCGCGATCAGCACCACCTCGTCGCCGTCCTCCTCGTCCCACGCGTTGATCGCGTGGATGATGTTGAACCCCGGGACGTCGAACCACCGCATCTCCGACTCGTCCTTCGCGTACCGAGGTATGATCCCGAGCCGGGGCACCTTGCCCGGGTCCGTACCGACCGGTGATCCGCCGCCGAATATCATGTCCATCGGGTTCATCCCGATTTGTATGTCCGAGAAGATGGCGTGTTTTTTGGTGATGGCGAAGTCGTGAAGAAACGAGGGCCGGACCATGGAGAAGATGGGCACGTCCGGTTGCTTCTTCCCGTCCTTGTCGAAGTGGAAGTAGGTCAGAAAGGGTGGGACCGGCCCGTACCGGAACGCGAACGCCTCGCCCGTCTCGGGGTCGATCTTGGGGTGAGCCGTCATGCTCATGAACAGCTCGCCGTCGAAATCCTCCCTCCCGACGGTCTCCACGTCGCCATCAGGCGTGACCCGGACCGCGTAGGGAAGGTCAGACTCGCCGAGGGCGTAGAGCCGGTTGCCGAAGAAGGCGAGGCTCGTGTTGGCGAGGCCAATGCCGTTGGCCGGGTTGAACTGGCCGGCCGCCATGCGGGCCGCAGAGAGGCGCCGCGCGCGGCGGAGGCGGCGAGGCCGTTGAACCCGGAGAAGACGTTGGGGAGGACCGGCATTCCGAGGCTGCGCTCGACCGAGTACTTGTGGGTGCGGACGTAACGGCTGCAGAGGCGGGCTCGGCCGCCGGAGATCTTGATGCAGTGGAGCATGCCGTCGCCGTCGAAGAGGTGGTAGGGGCCGCGGGGGAGGAACTGGGGGTTGGGGCCGTTGCGCAGGTAGGCGCCGTCGAGGCAGGCGGGGAGGCTGCCGGACTCGACGAGGCAATCGGTCGGGGGGAGCTCGTCGAGCACGGGGGCGAAGTTATCGGAGAGAACGTGGCGGGGGTCGACGGAGGGCTTGAGCGGAGGGTCGATGAAGTTGTTGATGAGGTCGTCCAGGGCGCTGAAGAGGGTCACCGGGAGCGACGTGTCTCTCCTGGGTCTGGCTGGCGGCGGCAGCGGAGTAGCGGTTCTGGGGAGCGACGAGGCTGGCGGCGGCGGAGCAGGAGGCGGGGCAGGGGATCTTGTCGTGGTGGTGGTTTTGGGGGCCCTTTCGTCGATGCGCACAGAGGTGATGGAGGGAAGAGGAGCAGAAATGGAAGGAGGCGGCGGCGGCGGCGGGCTACCGGCGGATTTGAGGAGTGTTTTGGAGGAGAAGGAGGAGAGGAAGGAGGAAGACAAGGCCTCCATGATCGTATCGCCGTCGCCCTCCCCCGCGCAGCTCAATTATGGAGTGAGAGGGAGAGTGAGGTTGTATTTATGAGCGCAAAAGATTCATTTCGAAAAGATTCGTTTAAATTTGGAATTTTTTAAAAAAAAATTATATTTGTGAGGTTCTGAATTATTAAGGCGGATGTAAATTGATGTGAATGCTGCGATGTGAGGTATAACTAAAAAAAAAAATTATATTTGTGGGGTTTTGAATTATTAAGGCAGATGTAAATTGATGTGAATGTTGCGATGCGAGGTATAACTTAAAAAAAAAGATTATATTTGTGGGGTTTTGAATTATTAAAATGGATGTAAATTGATGTGAATGCTATGATATGAGGTGTAATTAAATTTAGTGATTACAAATGAATGTGTACGATGATAGGATTACATAAACAAAGTCTTGTTAATCATGTACTTCCTAACTACGGAGACTCAAAGTGGGTTCCTTGCTTATGCTATCATCTTTCTGTTATGGAAAATTCTAAAAGTATCTTGCGTGAAGCACCGGACTGACAACTAGTGATTCATAATAATACAAAGAGCGTGTCTATTCCGGAGAAAATTTTATGATAAAGGATAACGAGCTTCATATAAATCATTTTTCGAGGAAAAACATTTTCCCCTTCTTATACTAAGGAGTTCATTAACCTAACTTGAAGCATTCATATTTTCTTTGATTTAAATGATTTTTCATTGACTAATCATATTCAGAAGGAAAAAAAAATACTTGAAAGTTTGGAAAACTAATTCGCAGAATATTCTTTCACTCAACACAAACACACCCTAGTGTTAATTTGTAGAATTTGGCAAAATAAAATAAAACATGACTTTGATATCATATTAGAAAGTCCAATACAACAACTTAAAATTAATAGGTGGAGGGAAACCATACACACATGTATAAAGAGCATATAAATCCACAATTAAATGATGTGAAATATTTTAACAGTGGGATGAGATTTTTGTCTACAAAATGGGTTAACATCTGAAATACAACAATTTAAGAGGAGATTTTTGTAATACTCAGCCAGACTCGACTAACCATTTGTACTTTGAGTGTAATATTTTAAATACCGTTATTTACTTTTGGGCATCTAGGTGCAATTTGCCGTGGAGGAACGGCACTTGGGCGGAAAACCTTGCTTGGGCTATGAAATTCCTTGCTGGTAAGGACTTCTTTCATAGTCTCTCCCGCTATTCCTTTGGAGCTCTTTGCTATCTAATTTGGAAGAAGAGAAATGCTATGATTTTTCGAGGGGAATCTCTTGATATTCCCGCTTTGAAGAACCATTTGATAAAGATGGTTAAAGATAAAGCAATTACATACAAGGATGTCCCTGACACTCCAAGGAATCGGCGTCTTCAGAGGGGTTGGGAGCTTGACCCAATTATCTTCACTTAACCCCTTGGGGTTTCTATCCTTTGATCCTGCTAGGTCGTCTTCAGCACGGATGTTCTGGGCTTCGTCCATGGAGGTCTGGTTGCTGAATCTGGTGGCTGGGTTGTGTCTGTTGTTTGCGCTCTTTATGTCCTTGCCCTTTGTGGCTTTTGCGCGGCTTCCTTCCACTCTTTTGTTCACATTTAGAGTGTAAGTTTTGGTGCCGTTTGTGTACATTTGTCCTTTGCTTATCAATATATTTCTTACCTTTACCAAAAAAAAAAAAAAAAAAAAAAAAACAATTTAAGAGGAGATGATGCTTTTTACAGAAACAAGCTCATTGAAAATGATCAAATGAGACCAACGCATTAACTCCATCGCTCATAAGATCTCAAGTTTAATGGGAACGAAACTTTCCCGGAAACTGTCAAGATATCTAGTCGGACCTATCTTTACTAAAAAAACTTTAAATCAATGAGTCATAAATCAATTAGAATATAACAACCATGATTCTCCAACTTGAGACTTCTCTATAAATAGCACCTTATTCTAATAGTATCATAATCCCGAGGTCAAAGAGCCTTATGCTTAGCATATGAATTTAGCTAGATGTTAAAATTTGGCCCCGATAGAATACGGCCCAAGATAAGCATCGTAGGAGGACTGAATACATGCGTTTGCTAATACCTTATTCTGAAGACCCACTTTTTGGTGGATATCAATAATCTAGGTACAATGTCGGTATCTCAGATAATGAAATAACTAGGAATACCTAAATTGTTCGGTCGTCTCTTGCCCTAGGTTTCGCGCCTGACAGGACCTTTGCCTCACAAGGAACTGACCGAAACCAGCCGCTTACCTGACAGAGCTTATATTTTACTTTGAAAGAGGCTGAGCATCTCTTTAGGGCTTGATTAGTCTGTGACCAACCTTCGGCCGTGTATGGCGTCGTGCCAAGCCAGGCTGCAAAGTTTCCATCTTCGAGCCTGCATAATTTGCGAGTTGCCTTTTGATCGTTTGGTGAAGACTCTGATCATTTTCGGGGTGGGTCCTCAACTATAAGGCCTTTCTTCTAACATCAGCTGCCAATTTTTTCTATCTTTCGCAACAGGTCCCCACAGCATCGATTGTTAATGCCGTTTTCAGTGTTTTTTTCTTTCGCAAGATGGGAACTGGGAAAAACACCGCAAAAGCGAAGAAATGTTTCGTCCATGCGCGAATTGCCGTCCTTTCTTGTGTAAACGGGCGAGTTTGGTTGCACCGTGCACATTCCGAGTGCACATTCCAAACACAAGAAAAGCTTCCCTCTGAAGGAGAGAAATTAACAGTCTTTTGCCGACCGATAAACCAATAAGAACAAGCAAAAAAGAAATATCCACATGACATGTCCATTATGTATGTTGCATTACTATTACCTATTATATCTCATCATAATCACGGTTCTCGTTATGTATATGATAAAGAGCTCAGTCTACAATGACTCCACCCACATGATCTGTGGGGTTGTGAAAGCGATCTGCAAATCTATTGCATTCATTATTAGATATATTGGCTGTGGAAAATAAATCACACACCACACGAGCAACACAGTCTCCATTGGAGCATCTCTACTGATAACGACATTCTTCTGATGTGAAAACTAGACATCAATATGGAGATGAAATCCTTCTGCCAAAAGATCTCTCGCTCTCTCATGCATTGAATAAATAGCTTTACCAAAGAAAATGGGCATCAAATGCAATTGCAATATATCTTGGATGTGCTACTAATTGAAGTACAAGTTGCCCCCATATATCCAAAGAGCAAATATATATATATAAAGTAACAGCAATGACTCTACCTACATGATCCATGGTTGCGCAAGCTGTGCACAAATCCGTTGCATTCATCATTAGATATATCGACCGTGAAAAGAGATCACAACACCACACAAGCACTATGGTCTCCATTTGAGCGTTCCTACTGATGATGATAACAACGCTTGCCTAACGTGAAAATCAGACATTAATATGGAGATGAAGTCGCTTTGTTAGAAGATGTCTCTTTTTCATCGAATAAATAGCTTTGCCAAACAAAATGGGCGTCGGCTATAATTGCAATGTTTCTTCGATGTGTGCTGCGAATTGATGTACAAGTTGCCCCCACATATCCTAAGAGCCAAAAAAATATCTCCACTCCCAATTGGGAGGATCAGAAATCGGATGTGCCCGCTCGAGCGCTAGTAGGGGCACGACCGATGTGACACACTCCTTCTCATTATTCAATTCAAGTCCGTAAGGCAAGAAGGCGGGCATTTATCATCCATCCGTCATGTGAATTTGCATGCGTTTGTGTGGAGGATATCAGGCTTTTTGATAAAGGACGATGGGGAGTTCTGTGGTGCAGGTGCCATTGGAAGGGATGATATCTTCCTTGGGGATCTCCGGGACCACCCCGAGGCATGCGCGTCTGGCCTGAATTTGTCTCCGCGATGAAATTCGCTTTATATAAACGTGTTTTTCGATTTTTATTAGAAGATGTAAGTTCTGCGGTGATTCTGGACAGAAAATATCACAAATAGATGAGGAAATCGATAACTTCACTTCAAACGAAACTGAATGTACGCACATTATGCTGGAATTTAATTAATAAAAGAGTCTGAGAATTCGACCACTTCAAATGGAATCGAATTGTACACAAACTATGCCGGAATTAATTGACGACAAAACTTGAAAAAATAAAGATGCAACGCTGAAATTTAATCGATGAGGAAGCATCCAAGAACTATAACAAACACACATGCCGTAATTTAATAGGCGACATGGATCTAGATACTAAAAGTAAAAACATGCCAAAATTTAATCAATGACCCTAATCTATAAACTATAACTATAATGTAGAAATCGAAAGATAAAATGCTTATTTGTTTGTGCGTGAGGGGTTTTCCAGTAGTTGAGGATTAGTATTTATAGTGCTCATGACATAATCACTCTAGAGTAGTTCTTTTGCGCTTTTAGTCATGCTTCCATGTCTTCGTTAATCTCGATTCCATGATCTTATCTTTAGGTCGTTATTCCTTTAGAATTGAGCCTTGGTCTTCCGCCTTTATCTCTTCTACGTGATCTGCTGGGCTCCATTACTCTTTCTTTTAAATTAGAACATCGTAACTTGTTTCTTGGCACCCTCATACATCTAATCTTGGTTCAGTATCTCAATAGGTAACTTATCATTCCTTTTTCCTTCTATATCCTTGTTGATTAGTCTTGCTATGACAATCATCAACTATACTTTGAGGTATATCAATAGTCAATTTATGGTCATCGATTTAAATTAATATTGACTACTCTTTCGGTCGTCATATATAATACCAATGATCACTTATCTTTAAGCCACATGTTTACTTATGTTGATGACCTAGTTACATTTTGGTGCAAACAGTGTCTCATCAAATTTTGTTAAGTGCATCTTCAGCCAAAACAAGAAAAGTTTAATACAAGCATTATTAATGTTAATAATAGATTATGTATATATACGACCCATTTTCAAGCAATTTAAAATTGAAACAATGAAGATATAAGGGAAAAAAAACCACCAAAAACCCTAAACTTTACCAAAAGTGACAAATTTACCCAAAACTTTTTTTCGTGATGAAAAACCCGAAGTTTCTTATAACCGCGACACATTTACCCCGAACTTTCATTTGTGACACAAAAACCCCGAACTTTCATTTTTGTGACATATTTACCCTAAATCACAGGGATATTTTTGTCTTTTTATTTTTAAAAATTTTTAAATTTTTTTTTTTTTTTTCTTTTTCTTCTTTCTTCCCTCCGCCGGAGCCGGCGGAGGGAGGCCGGCGTCCAGCGAGGGAGGCCCTCGCCGGCGTCGGGCGAGGTCGGCCTCGTCGGCGTCGGGCGAGGGCCTCCCTCGCCAGACCCTCGCCAGATATGGCGAGGGCACCCTTGCCCGACGCTGGCGAGGGAGGCCCTCGCCCAACGCCGACGGGGCGAGGGCGGCCCTCGCGGGACGCCGGCGAGGGGTGCCCTTGCCGGCTTCGGGCGAGGGCCGCCCTCGCCCGATGCCGATGAGGGCCTGCGTCGAGCGAGGGCACCCCTCGCCGGCGTCGACCCAAGCGAGGGCGACCCTCGCCGGGGAGGCCCTCGCCCGACGCCGACGAGGGCCGCCCTGAGGCGAGGTCACCCCTCATCGGCGTCGGCCCAGGCGAGGGCGACCCTCGCCAGGGAGGCCCTCGCCGGCTTTGGGCGAGGGCGGCCCTCGCCCGACGCCGATGAGGGCCTGCGTCGAGCGAGGGCACCCCTCGCCGGCGTCGGCCCAAGCGAGAGCGACCCTCGCCAGGGAGGCCCTCGCCTGACGCCGACGAGGGCTGCCCTCGCCTGCGTCGGGCGAGGGCACCCCTCGTTGGCATTGGCCCAGGCGAGGGCGACCCTCGCCGGCGTCCGGCGAGGGTAGCCCTCGCCGGCGCCGGCCTCCCTCCGCCGGGGCAGCGGAGAGAAGAAGAAAAAAATAAAATAAAAAAGAAATAAAAGAAAAAACATAAAGAATAAAGACGAAAATGCCCTTAATAGGGTAAATGTGTCACAGTTTGCAAAGTTTGGGGTTTTTCGTGTTACAAAAAAAAGTTTAGGGTAAATCTGTCACTTAAGGCAAAGTTTGGGGTTTTTGGTGGTCTTTTCCCAAGATATAATTGCTTAACTTAGTATTATAAGGGAAATTACCAAAAAAGTCAAAAACCTATTGTAATTGTACTAATTTAGTCTTGAACTTTTTTTTTCACAAATTCAATCATAAATCTTTTGCATTTGTACAAATTCGTTTGTTCGGACGATTTTGGTTAAAGCATTGATATGACACCATCCGACAAATGCTAACATGACAATTTTTAATAATATTTCATAATTTTTTCTTTTTTCTCTTTCTTTTTCTTTTTCCTTTTCTTTTTTCTCTTCTTCCTCTTTTGGCTTCTCTTCCCCGCAGTGGCTGACAAGGGCTGTGAAGCCCTCACGGACCATTGATGAGGGTTTAGCCTCCCAGATTTCTACGTGGCCTAGGGGTCGCAGTGAGGTTAGCCTCACCATGGCCTCGTCGCGGGCGAAGGAGGCCTCCCCCGCGGCTAGCAAGGCCTTGGCTACCTTCACCAAGGCTTGGGCAAAGGTCGCCATGGCCTCGCCAGCCATGGGCAAGGCCATGATCTGGACGAGGCCAAGCAAGGTCGCTACTTTTGCCAGCAGCTAGCAAGGGCTTTGCGACCTTGGCCTAGTGGCCAGTGACTCACTGGCCACTACGGGGAAAAGAAGCCAAAGGAGGAAGAGAGAAAAAAGAAAAGGAAAAAGAATAAAAAAATTTAAAAATAAATTATTATTAAAAAAAATTCGCGTTAGCGTTCGCCCCGAACGGTTAGTGCCGAATTGCATACATGTTAGCGTTGCATGAATTGAATTAACAAAATTAGAAAAGATTTAGAACTGAATTGGCAAAAAAAGAAAAAAAAAAAGAAAAAAAGAGTTTAAAACTGAATTGGCACAATTACAATGTTAATAACATTTTTTGGTAATTCTCCCTCATACACAGGTTCACATTTTGCATTCTCATTTTTACTAAGCATGTTGTTCATGTTATTCTATCTAATGTCCTACCTCAGATCATTTGTTCGATACAACTAGGTGGGCAATTTGTGTTGCGTGTCAAAAGATTATCTTAGGTGGGAGAAATATATACTATATACAAATGCAATCGGCCTGTCTAATAACTTAAATTTTTAGTAGAAATAATTTATTGAAACAATTAAAATCTAACATGATACTCATTTGAATCCTATAACAATGAAATGGTCGATGAATTCTCTACATCTAACCTACATGCCCTAATGATGGGGCAATGTATATAGTGCGGTGGAAGCATCACCAATTGACACGTGGTATGATTGACCAATCAAAAGCACGATGCATGTGCGCATGACGAAGGGTGTGGTTCACAATCGCAAACAAGGGCAATTGATCGATCACACCACAAATTCACCATCATGTGCTATATCCGTCACATTAAATAATTTCTTCAATTACCTCACGTGACAAGTAAGTCTTTTCTTTTTCTTTTTCTTGTTTCATATTTATTTACGGATCTTTCGCTCACCACGACCGTGGATAAAAAAAAGAAGAAGTAATAATGCTTTCTTTGTACGTTGAGATTAGCCTTTCATCGCTATAACTACATGAAATTGACCGGAGGCTCAATGGTTGTTTGGCAGCCACAATCGGCCTACCTTCTCCAGGACCAGAAACAGGACAGCGTCAAAAACCAGATTCTTCTAACTTCCATTTAAGGCGATTGTTGTCAGTCCAATCCATTTCAAGAACCTGGCTAAGATTAACGTCTTCTTCTCCCGCTGCATTCCAGCTTGGCCGATTCTTAACGTACCTCATGATTTTTCTTTTTTATTTTATTTGGATGCATTTCCCTTTTTCTGTTTGGAAAATTTAAAAAAAAAAAAGTCTCAGGTGAGATAATTCTGGTGGGTCATGTCGAAAGCTAATTTGATGGTCCCGACGACCTATAAACATATATTATTATAGGAAGATTTTGAGGCATTACCGAATTTTGGGAAATTTTACCCAGATATCTTAAACTTATTGTAGGAAAATTAATTGAGTCTTGAACTTTTTAATTTTACCCATTTAATTATAAATTTTTATGTGAAATTCTAATATACTTATTCCGGTTAATTCATGCCAGAAATTACAAAAGCGGCAGTCCAATTATCACCAGCCATCCTCCTTTGATACAAGTAGCAATCCTATTTATTATTTCAAAGATCCGGTTACAAGATACTGTTACTAGAATGTAGACTTGCAGACTGCCAATATGAACTTTGTATAGCCCTTCCAGAAGATGAAGATGATCATCCTTTGGTGAAGAAGAAAAAGGAAATAGCTCGATATCTTTTCTACTAGAGATACCCAGATGGAGATTCTTCCATAGGTCCTCTTGATAAAGATGATGGGAGGTACCAACAATTTTTGCTAAAAATTGACCAAAAGGACTATATTAGAATTTTGTATAAAGGTTAGACTAGACTAACTTAACGAAATTAAAAAATTTAGGATTTGAATTGACATCCATACAATATATTTAGAACTTATTAGACTCATACATGTGCATGTATAAGTTCTTTTTCCACTTGCAAATGAGGAAGAAAAGTGAAAAAAAAAAGATGACATTCGAGGAAATTAATTTAATAAATGAAGATTTGGGGTACTGAGAAATAACTAATTTTGCTGTACGATGAGAAAGACTAAACCTAAAATTTGAAAATCTTGGAGATTTAATGAATCGCCTTGTTATCTTAAATTACTTTTGAATGGCAAATTTATTTCTTTGATAAGGTTGTACGGTGATGTCCATCTTGATATTATGCATGGGTTTTGATAAAACATTATTGTAAAAGCTTAAATGTTGGAATTATTGTTTAAATATTTGTACTTCTTTTTTTCTGCCGCGGTTCCGTCCATACATACAGGTACTTAATTGATTATGTTGCAAATACTCAATCGTTTATGTCGTAATCATGTTGCATTGACCCGCACGTTGTTATCCATGGAATCCCTTCTAACACGATCTTTCTTTCCTTGTTTCTTTATTAATCCATTCTTACTAGGTTCAAAACTCTCTTTAAATACCAACCTTTCACATTGCTTCCCGAAGAAACTCGAAAACAGGATTCAAGTATTGTAAGATAAAGCAAAATATCCATAGACAAATCGAATTATATTTTCTGCTTGGTTCTAACGCACATACGGACATCCGTTCATACGTACCCATCCATACGTGTAAACGTCGAGAAGGTGGAAGGAAGAGTGGGGACTGTGGCTCAGTCGGAGTCGAAATATCTTCCGTTCACTCTTTGGGGATAACGCGAGGGAAAAACACCTCGGACGAACCCTAAAAAATCAAGCTGAGGAATGGGAATGAGCACTTCATGATCATCAATTCAATGGGGTCCTCAGCAAATGCAACCATGCAATTTCTTGCAAGACTTGACATCAAAAGATGTCATGAGATCAACAAAAATCTTGACCTTCAATAGTCGTCATGTCGCAATCGCAGTGGCGGACCTTGCACGATAAGAATGGTCACGAGTAGAGCTCAATACCAGAAGGAACCCACCACCGTATGAATGAATCATCTTCCTCATCCCATTAATTGAGGGGGACGCAACCATACGGATTTATGCGGCTGTGTGTTAGCAATAAATTACTATTAAAAAAATTGCCATGTCAGCGTTTACCAAATGATCAGTGCCGACTTGCATCCATGTTAACGTCACATGGATTGAATCGATACAATTGCAAAAGATTTAGAATTGAATTGGCAAAAAAAAAAAGGAGTTTAAAACTGAATTGGTACAATTGTAATAAGTTAATAATTTTTTTCAGTAATTCTCCCTCATACACAGGTTCACATTTTGCATTCTCATTTTTACTAAGCATGTTGTTCATGCTATTCTATCTAATGTCCTATCTCAAATCATTTGTTCAATACAATTAGGTGGGCAATTTGTGTTGCATGTCAAAAGGTTATCTTAGGTGGGAGAAATATATACTATATACAAATGCAATCGGCCTGTCATAGCTTAAATTTTCAATAGAAATCATTTATTGAAACAATTAAAATCTAACATTATTCTTGTTTGAGTCCTATAACAATGAAATGGTCGATGAATTCTCTACATCTAATCTACATGCCCCAATGACGAGGCAAGGTATGTAGTGTAGTGGAAACATCACCAATTGACACATGATATGATTGACCAATCAAAAGCACGATGCATGTGTGCATGATGTAAGGTGCAGTTCACGATTGCAAATGGTAGTGATTGATTGATCACACCACAAATTCACTGCCACGTGCTATATCCCTCACATTAAATAATTTCTTCAATTACCTCACGTGACAAGTAAGTCTTTTTTTTTCTTTTCTTTTTTCATATTTATTTACGGGTCTTTCGCTCACCACGACTGTGGATAAAAAAAGAAAAGAAAAGAAGAAGTAATAATGCTTTCTTTGTACGTTGTGATCAGCCTTTCGCTGCTATAACCTATGAAGCACGGACACGTTGTCCGTGCTTCCGTGTCGTGTCCGACACGTGTCGGAGCGTGTCGGACACGGCGACACGCTCGGACACGGTCGGACACGCGGTCAACGCGTGTCGGGTTTTCCAACGCGTGTCGGGTTTTCCGACACGTGGTCAACCTTTGCCCGACACGTTTCGACACGCGTGTCCGGGAGGGAGCAGACCACGAGCGACGGCGAGAGACGGCCGAGCTTAGACTGAGGCAAGGGCCGACCTTGTGATGCTGCGATGGATCCGATGAGGCTGCAGCTGCGAGGGGGAAAGGGACCAAAGGTGAGAGGAAGAGGAGAGGAAGGCGGTCGTGCGGCGAGGAGCGGCGAGGAAGGGGGTCGTGCGTGCGGCGAGGAGCGGCGACCGGCGAGGAAGGAGGTCGTGCGGCAAGCGGCAAGGAGGGAGGAGGAGAAGAGGAAGGGTCGCGAGCGGCAAGGAGGAGGAGTAAAAGGAGCTAGGGTTTCTGAGAAACTCAAAAGTAATTAAAAAAGTAGGGGTCTATGGGTACCTATTTTGGGGGGAGGGAAAGTGATGAATAGATGGGGGGAAATGGACGATTGTGGGAGGGAAAGGAAAAAAAATAAATTTGGGTGGGGGGAATGGACGATGGTGGGGACTGGGGAGGGAAAGGAAAATAATTTTGTGGGGGGGGGGGGGGGGATGGGTAAGGAAAAGAAGGGTAATTTTTTTAATTAGAAAAATAAATAAATGAGATTAAAAAATAAAAGTAAATTTAGAGGGAGGGGGATTTCGAAAAATAAATATAAATTTGGGATAATGAAATAAAAAAAAGTGTAAGATTTAATATTATTAGTATAAATTCATTGTAAACTCTTTATTTATTTATTTATTTGTAAATTTGAATCAAATTAATTTAAAATAAAAATATTTATTTAATATTTAACGTGTCGGAACGTGTCAAAATTTTCTACTTTTTGAAAAATGACGTGTCGCGTGTTGTGTCGTGTCGTGTCGTATCGCGTGTCCGTGTCGCCGTGTCCGTGCTACATAGGCTATAACTACATGAATTGACCGGAGGCTCAATGGTTTTTTGGCAGCCACAATCGGCCTACCTTCTCCAGGACCAGAAACGGGACAGCGTCAAAAACCAGATTCTTCTAACTTCATGCAATCCATTCAAGGCTTGGCGAGTTTTGTCAGTCCAATCCATTTCAAGAACCTGGCTAAGATTAACGTCTTCTTCTCCCGCTGCATTCCAGCTTGGCCGATTCTTAACGTACCTCATGATTTTTCTTTTTTATCCATTTGGATGCATTTCCCTTTTTCTGTTTGGAAAAAAAAAAAAAAAAAGTCTCAGGTGAGATAATTCTGGTGGGTCATGTCGAAAGCTAATTTGATGGTCCCGACGACCTATAAACATATATTTATTATAGGAAGATTTTGAGGCATTACCGAATTTTGGGAAATTTTACCCAGATATCTTAAACTTATTGTAGGAAAATTAATTCAGTCTTGAACTTTTTAATTTTACCAATTTAATTATAAATTTTTATGTGAAATTCTAATATACTTATTCCGGTTAATTCATGCCAGAAATTACAAAAGCGGCAATCCAATTATCACCGGCCATCCTCCTTTGATACAAGTAGCAATCCTATTTATTACTTGAAAGATCAATTACAAGATATTGTTAGTAGAATGTAGACTGACAGACTGTCAATGTGAACTTTGTTTAGCCCTTCCAGAAGATGAAGATGATCACCCTTTGGCGAAGAAGAAAAAGAAAATAGCTCGATATCCTTTCTACTAGAGTTACCTAGATGGAGATTCTTCTATAGGTCCTCTTGATAAAGACGATGGGAGGTACCAACAATTTTTGCTAATATTTGGCCAAAAAGACTATATTGGAATTTTTTTATAAAGGTTTTTAGACTAAATTAACAGAATTGAAAATTTTAATACTGAATCGATGTCCATACAATATGTTCAGGACTGATTAGACTCATACATGTGCATGCATAAATTCTTTTTCCACTTGCAAAAGGGGAAGGAAAAAAAAAGATGACATTCCAATGAAATTAATTTAATAAATGAAGATTTGGGGTACTGAGAAATAACTAATTTTGCTGTACGATGAGAAAGACTTAACCTAAAATTTGAAAGCTTGGAGATTTAATGAATCGCCTTGTTATCTTAAATTGCTTTTGAATGGCGATTTTATTTTTTTGATAAGGTTGTACAGTGATTATCCATCTTGATATTATGCATAGGCTTTAACAAAACATTATTGTAAAAGCTTAAATGTTGGAATTATTGTTTAAATTTTTATACTTCTATTTTTCTGCCGCAGTTCCTTCTATACATACATGTACTTAATCGATTATGTTGCAAATACTCAATCGTTTATGTCGTAATCATGTTGCATTGACCCGCACGTTGTTATCCATGGAATCCCTTCTAACACGATCTTTCTTTCCTTGTTTCTTTATTAATCCATTCTTACTAGGTTCAAAACTCTCTTTAAATACCAACCTTTCACATTGCTTTCCGAAGAAACTCGAAAGCAGGATTCAAGTATTTTAAGATAAAGCAAAATATCCATAGACAAATCGAATTATATTTTCTGCTTGGTTCTAACGCACATACGGACATCCGTTCATACGTACCCATCCATACGTGTAAACGTCGAGAAGGTGGAAGGAAGAGTGGGGACTGTGGCTCAGTCGGAGTCGAAATATCTTCCGTTCACTCTTTGGGGATAACGCGAGGGAAAAACACCTCGGACGAACCCTAAAAAATCAAGCTGAGGAATGGGAATGAGCACTTCATGATCATCAATTCAACGGGGTCCTCAGCAAATGCAACCATGCAATTTCTTGCAAGACTTGACATCAACAGATGTCATGAGATCAACAAAAGTCTTGACCTTCGATAATCGTCGTGTCGCAATCGCAGTGGCGGACCTTGCACGATAAGAATGGTCACGACTAGAGCTCAATATCAGAAGGAACCCACCACCGTATGAATGGATCATCTTCCTCATCCCATTAATTGTGGGGGACGCAACCATATGGATTTTTGCGGCTGTGTGTTAGCAACATGTCCCTAACATGATGTGCGGGACCACGAGAGCAAGCCATTGGCATATCTTCTAGTCATCCATGTACAAATGGAACTGACACGAGAATAACATCACTATTGATATTACATTGAAGTAAAGTCGATGATAACCAAAAATCTTGTGGGAGCTGTCACAAGACTTTGCCTCAGATGTTTCATGGACATCTCCTGCGGCAGGAGAGAGACATCAAAGGTCTGAACCTTGACTTCAAGAGAAGATGGCGAAAAAAAAATCTTGAGTTTCGGGACCAGTTATATACAAACAAGATTAAGTTTTAGACAGCGCATTGACGATGGCACAGAACCATGGCCGCCATTCACTTCCGATACCAGAAATTAACCTGATAAATTGCATGGGAAGCCCGCATTCAATCACCATTTCGTGATGTGCCAGGGCAAGTGAGAGGGAACTGGGGACAGTTTCAGTCCTGATGCGGTATGTGTCTATGAGACCTGATTCGTTGACTGTAGCTTCGCTTAATGGTTGGCAAAACAGAACTTAACGAAAATTTTATGCCTCCAGATGTCTGCTTAAAGAGTCATGTACTTGGTCTGTCAAAGGGATGATATAAGAGCCTCTAGTTCCTGTAAATTATTGATCATGTGTCCACTTCTTCCCATGGATGTTCAAGTTGTGAACTATCTTATGCTAGCATAACTGATAGATAGAATACATGCATGCCTCTTGGTCGTGTGAGAACCAGACATCAAGGGGGAAAAGGCACAACAGAATGAACACACACACACAGAAGAAAGAGGCGTTCACACAAAAACAGAATAAGGTCTTGGCCTCATTGAAAAGGAAAGAACATATCGTGAGAAAAAGGAGTTGGTTAGACAGGATAAAGCACAGCATCAAGGTGATTGGTAGTGGACTTCAAAAGCGAACTGACTCAGGATGACTAATTCGCCTAGAATCCAAGATAGTTGAAGGACAAAACCAATAAATGGCTGGGCAGTGCCATTGAAATGACTGGCCAAAATAGAAAGAGACTTGACCTAATGGAAATCCCAGAAAAAGAAAACAAGAGAGAGAAGGAAAAAGAAATGCCCTCTCTCTTCATTTTCCCCTGGGGCCCTGGTACCACTCGCCTAGCATCAAACTACAACAAAGTTATGGCTTGGAAACTTCCCAAACGTACGTCCTCTAGAACCTTGCGGCACAGGATGACTTCTTGTGCATCAGAATTCTTTGGTCAAAAAGGCCTTAGAGTATGCATTTAGCAGGATGTCAAAAATTGGTCCCGATAGAGTAAAGAATGAAAGAGACATTGTAAGGGGACTGAATACCTGCATTTCCTAATATCCAGCCTAGACCCACTTTATCAAATAACTAGAAGACCTAAATTGTTCGGTCATTTCTTGCCCTAGGTTTCGTGCCTGGCAGGACCTTTTCCTCAAAGGGAGCTTACCGAAACCAGTCGCTTACCTGACGGAGATTGTATTCTACTTTGAAAGAGGCTTAGCATCTCTTTAGGGTTTGATTAGTCTGTCACCATCCTTCCCTACTTCCTCTTTCAGCCAGGCACCTTATCTTCCAAGCTTCACAATCAATGGGTGATGTATGGCGTCGTGCCAAACCCGGCTGCAGCATTTCCCTCTACGAGCCTGCATAGATTGCGAGTTGCCTTTTGATCTTCTGGTGAACACTCTGATCCTCAACTATAAGGCCTTTCTCAAATATCAGCTGCCAAATCTATCTTTCGCAACGGGTCCCCACAGCATCGATTGCTCCGTGGGAGACGTTAATGCTGTTTTCGGTGTTTTTCTTTCATGAGACGGGAATGCTCGGGAAAATACCGCGAAAGCAAAGAAAAAATGTTTCTTCCAAGCGCGAATTGCCATCCTTTCTTGGGCAAACGGGCGGTTCTGGTTGCACTCTGGGCATATTCCAAGTGCAAGAAAAACTTCCCTCTGAAAGGAGAGAAATTAATGGTCCTTCACCGACCGATAAACCACTAAGAACAAGTGAAAAAGAAATATTCACATGACATGTCTATTATGCATTTTTCCCTACTATTACCAGTCATATCTCATTGTGATCAGGTTTATTTTTGTCGTAACTAACTAGTTATATAGATATCGGCTAAAAAAAAAACTAGTTATATAGATATAATAAAGATCTCAGTTTGCAATAATTACCCATACTGTGTGGTTGTGCATAAATCCATTGGATTTAGCATCAAATATATGTACCCCTAAAAAGAAATCACACACCACTTCTTATCGATAACGATGCTCGTCTAATGTGAAAACCAAATATTAATATGAAGATGAAATCGCTTTGCCGAAAGATCTCTCTCTTCCACCGAATAAATATCTTTCCAAAACAAAATGGACATCAACTGTAATTGCAATGTATCTTGGATGTGCGCTACTGGTTGAAGTACAAGTTGCCCCCACATATCCAAAGAGCAAAAATATCTCAACTAATATATTGTACAGGAAATGACTCTACCGACGTGATCCATGGGGTTATGCAAGCAATGGGCAAATCCATCGGATTCATGATTAGATATATTGACCGTGGAAAAGAGATCACACACCACACAAGCAACATGATCTCCATTCAAGTGTCCTCACTAATAATGATGCCTGCCTAACGAGAAAATCAAACATTAATATGGAGATGAAATCGCTGTACTGAAAGATCCCTTTCTCTTCAGTCGAATCAATAGCTTTGCCGACAAAATGCGCATCAACCACAATTGCAATATATCTTGGATGTGTGTTGCTAATTGAAGCACAAGTTACCTCCACATATCCAAAAAGCAAAAATATCTCAACTCCCAATTCAAAAGGATCAGAAATGGGACGTGTTCCTCGAGTTGGGGGGGAGGGACACGACCCATGGGACACACTCCTTATTCATCCATCCATCACGTGAATTTGCATACGTTGGCGTGGGAGACATCAGGCTTTTCGATAAACCACGATGGGGAGTTCCGTGGTGCTGGGCCATTGGAAGGGATTTTGATATCTCCCTTGGGGAAATAAATGCTCCGCCGGGACCACCCCCCACGCATATGTGTCCGGCCAGAATTTTGACTTCACGACAAAATATGTTTAATCGAAAGACATTATTTGATTTTTATTAGGATTGACGGATTCTGCGGCGATTCTGAACAAGAAACTTCTGAACGAAAGTAATCATATGAAAAATATGTCGAAATTTAATTGACGATAAAATTTGAAAAATAGTCACTTCAAATGGAACCGAACAACACAAATTGTTCCGAAATTTAATTAATGACAAAACCTGAGAATGTAAAAATGCAACTGCCAAAATTTAATCAACGGTCGAGCACTTAGGAACTATAGCAAAGATACACCTTAGAATTTAATCAACAATGCATATTTAGAAATTACAGCTTCAAAACATATGCAAAATTTTCTTTACCAGAAAAAAAAAAAACATATGCAGAATTTAAGTGACAACACGAATCTGGAAATTGTAACAAATTGAAAGATAATTGAAAGATAACATGTTTGTTTGTTTGTATGTGCGAGGGCCTTCCAGTAGTTGAGCACTAGTATTTATAGCGCCTATGACATGATCACTCGAGAGCAGTTCTTCTATGGTTTTAACCATGCTCCCACATCTGTAATAATTTCTAATAATCCTGAAGCCATGATCTTATCTTTAGGTGGTTACTCCTTCAAAATCTCACCTTGATCTTTCACCATGATCTGTTGGACTCCATTGCTCTTTCTGCGAGTGACTTCTAATTAGAATAGGGTAACCATTTCTTAGTGCCCTTTAGACATCTAACCTTTGTTCGGTATCTCAATCAGCAACCTATCATTCATTTTTCGTCAATATCCATGCAAATTAGTCTTGCTATGACAATTGTCAATCATATGATATTGTTTATCAACAACGGATTTACGATCATCGATAACTATTAGTATCAATGGAAGAAGAACATTCTAAGTGTAAAAACTTGACGCAGGTGGACATATTAGTGCCAAAACTTCCAAAATGTATGTTTAAATGTCACTTTTCTTTTTTATAATTAAAATTGGATCTTAAGTGCTAACTCCGGTGAAACTTACCGGAAATTCAACGTAATATTATTTTAAGATTCTTTTTTTCTTTCTTTATTTCTTTTTTCATTCTTACTAGGTTCAAAACTCTTTCTTTACATACCAACCTTTCACATTGCTTTCCGAAGAAACTCGAAAGCAGGATTGAAGTATTCTAAGATAAAGCAAAAGATTCATAGGCAAATCGAAATATCTTTTCTGCTTGGTTCGCCGTTCATACGTATACATCCGTACGTGTAAACATCGAGGAGGTGGAAGGAACGGACTGCAACTCAGTCGGAGTGGAAATATCTCCCGTTCACTGATTGGGGATAACACGAGGGAAAAACAGCCAGACGAACCCGGAAAAATCAAGCCGAGGAATGGGAATGACCACTCCATGATCATCAATTCAACGGGGTCCTGAGCAATTGCAGCTGTGCAATTTCTGGCACGACTTAACATCAACAGATGTCATGAGATCAACAAAAATCTTTGCCTTCAATAATCGTCCCGTCGCAATCTCGGTGGCGAATCTTGCATGAATGGTCACAAGTAGCTCAATACAAGGAGGAACCCACCAGCGTCTGAGTGAATCATCTTTCTCCTCCCATTAATTGAGGTGGACACGAGCATATGGATTTGTGGGGTTGGTGTGTGTTTGCAACATGTCTCTAACATGATGTTTGGGACCACAAGAGGCAAATGGGTGGATCGGGTCGGGTTTGAGTCGGGTCGAAAATGATCCGACCCATATTGACCCATTTAACATGTTTTAACTCATTTTTCATATAACATAAATTTGACGACCCACACCGGACCTAACCCATACCCAACTCGACCCGACCCATATTATCGAAATACATTAATATTTAACTCAATCTAAGAAAACTCACTCCCACCCGTTTACGTATGTATGTTACTTGAAAAAAACTTCACATCAAATTAAAAAAGTAAATTAAACAATGAAAATTAGTAAATAAAAAAAAGTGAAAAAATTTAAACCAAAATGCTTTTGAAAAATTCTTGATAAGAAAAAGATTGATTAGTTAATGATTGACATGAAAATAATATTTGTTTATAACAAATCTTCTAGCTTGTGAGAATGCGTAACTTCTTAATTATGATTTATCAAATTAAAAATTATATTATAATGTTTAGAATTTCTATTTCGATATTGATTGAATTTAGATCTAAACAACATCAAGCTTCCTCTAAAAGTACTTCTCAAGTATGTACTTTGGATATCTATCTATAAAAAAAAATTAAAAATATTTTTAAAATTTTGAATTTTTTATTATTATTTCTTTTCTTTTTTTCTTCTTTTCTCTTTTCTTTCTTCTTCTTCCTTCTTCTTCCCCCTTCTTCCTCCATCAACCGACCCAAGCTTGCCAGCCCAAGCTCTGTCACGGCCGGCGAGCTTGCGGTTCGCCAAATCCAGGCAAGCTCGAGCTCAGCCAAAGCCGGCAAGCTCACAGCTTGCTAGATCCAAGCAAACTAGAGCTCTATTGTAGTTGATGAGCTCGTGGCTCGCCAAATCCAACAAGCTCAAGCTAGGCCAAGGCCGACAAGCTCGCGGCTCACTAGATCCAAGTGAGGATAGAGCTCGCCGATGATTGGTGAGGCTCGGTCGTTGCTGTGCCAGCCATCGGCTAAGGAAAGAGGAAGAAGAAAGAAAAAGAAAAAGAAAAAAAAATAATTATAAAAATAATTATAATTTCGATTTTTGTAAAAAAAAAAAACATTTTTTTTTAAGTTAAAGGGGGAGTTGGGTTGGAAATTAGTTTTTTACTCCAACTCATTTAAGACCAATTTAACTAATCTCTTTAAAATGTACATGACTCATATATGACCCATTTCAAAATGTAAGTGATCTATATATGATCTATTTATGATTTAAATGATTAAAATATTATATTGGTGCTCATTTGAGTCCTATAACAATGAAATTGTCAATGAATTCTCTGCATCTAATCTACATGCCCAATGATGGGACGAGTTATATAGTGCGGCAGAAACACCACTAATCAACACGTGGTATGATTGATCAATCAAGATTGCAATGAATATGCGCATGGCGTAGGGTGCAATTTATGATTGCAAAGAAGGGCAATTGATTTATCGCACCATTTGTTCACTGTCACGTTTTATATCCATTGTATAAAATACTTTCTCTAATTAACTGTGATACTTAAGTTCTTTTTTTCTTTTAAAAGGAATATTTACGATCTTTCTCGTACCACGACCGTGTACAAAAAAAGTAATACTACTTCCTTTGTACTGGTGATTAATTGACCGGAGGCTCAATGGTTTTCTGCCAGCCACAATCGGCCCTACCTTATCCAGGACCAGAAACAGGACATCTATCTAACTTCACACAATCCATTCAAGGCTTGGTGATTGTTGCCTGTCCAATTCATTTCAAACCTGGCTAATTAGATTGTCTTCACCGACCAAAAAAAAAAAAAACCGGATTGTCTTCTTCTCCCGCTACATTCCAGGTTGGCCGATTCTTAACGTACATCATGAATTTTCTTTTTTATCCATTTGGATGCATTTCCCTTTTCTTTTTCAAAAACTCAAAAAAAAAAAAAAAAAAAACTCTTAGCCGAGATAAGTCTGGGGCGTAATATCGAAAGCTAATTAGATGGTCCATAAGATCTATAAACATATATTTATTATGGGCAAGAAATGCAAAATATAGCTAAATTAGGAAGATTTTGGGACACACCCATTTTTGGGGAAATATTATTCAATTACTTTTAACTTATTGTGAGGAAGCTAATTTAGTTTTAAATTTTTAAATTTTTTTCCATTTAACCATAAATCTTTTACGCAAAATTCTAATATAGTCATTTCAATCTATCCGTGCGGAAATTGCTAAAGTGGCAATCCAATTATCACCGGCCATTCTCTTTTGATACAAATACTAATCCTATTTACTACTTCAAAGATCCAGTTACAAGATATTGTTACTAGAATGTGGACTATTGGTGTGAACTTTGTACGGCCCTTCCCGAAGATGAAGATGACCCTTCGGTGAAGAAGAACAAGCAAAATGCTTGAGGTCCTTTCTACTAGAGATACCTAGATGGAGATTCTTCCATAGGTCCTCTCGGTGAAAATGGTGGGAAGTACCGGCAATATTTGACAAAAATTTACCACAAGGACCACGTTGGAATTTCAAACAAAGGTTTTTGAATTAAATCGACAAAATTGAAAAGTTAATGACTAAATTGACATCCGTACAATATGTTTATGACTGATTAGACTCATACATGTGTATGCATAAGTTCATTTTCCACTTGGAAAGAGAAAGAAAAGTGAAAAAAAGAAAGATAACATTCGAGGAAATTAATTTAATAAATGAAGATATTTGGGGTATTGAGAAATGACTAAATTGGGTATATGATGAGAAAGCCTAAACCTCAAATTTGAAAAAAATCTTAGAGATTTAATGAATCACGTTGTTATCTTAAATTAGTGAACGACGATTTTATTTTTTTGATAAGGTTGTACGGCGATTATCCATCTTGATATTATGCATGGGCTTTAACAAAAGCATAATTGTAAAAGCTTAAATGTTAGAATTATTGTTAAAATCTTTATAATTCTTTTTTTTCTGCACCGGTACTGTCTATACATACATACACTCAATCGTTTATGTCGCAATCATATTGCATTGACCTGTATGTTGTTATGCATGGAATCCCCTCTGATACAATCTTTCTTTCTTTCTTACTAGGTTCAAAACTCTTTCTTTATATACCCACCTTTCACCTTGCTTTCCGAAGAAACTCGAAAACAGGACTTAAGTATCGTAATATAAAGCAAAAGATCCATAGACAAATCGAATTATCCTTTCTGCTTGGTTCTAATGCATATACTGACATCCGTTCATACGTACGCATCCATACGTGTAAATATCGAGGAGGCAGAAGGATGGGCAGGGACTGCGGCTCATTCGGAGTGGAAATATCTTCTGTTCACTGACTGGGGATAATGCGAGGGAAAAACACCTCGGACGAACCTGAAAAATCAAGCCAGGGAATGGGAATGAGCACTCCTTGATCATCAATTCAATGTGGTCCTGAGCAACTGCAGCCAGGCAATTTTTGGCACGACTTAACACCAATAGATGTCATGAGATCAACAAAAATCTTTGCCTTCAATAATTGTCTCGTCGCAAACTCGGTGGCGGATCTTGCATGATAAGAATCATCGTAGCTCAATACAAGGAGGAACTAGGATGACTAATTCGCCTAGAATCCAAGATAGTTGAACAACCAAAACAATCCCAGAAAAAGAAAACAAGAGAGAGGAAAAAGAATGCCCTCTCTCTTCATTTTCCCCTGGGGCTCTGACACTACTCGCCTAGCATCAAACACCAAGAAAGTTATGGCTTGGAAACTTCCCACATGTCTCCTAGAACCTTGCAGCACGGGATGACTTCTTTTTGGATAATTAACTAGACGTAAAGCTCATTATACCTGCAAGACCAGCTTAAGACCTAACTTACAGAGGTGAAGAAGCAAGTAGAACCTGACATACCCAATAAACTGAGTTATTACTAAACCATAAAGCAACTAGTTCCATAAATATGGAACCACAAATCATTCTGGAATGATGTCCTCTTGATATAGACCATAACAAAACTGATAACAGCTTGGTAGCTTCAAATTTCTTTGAAAACTTCAATGGAGGCCATTCAGTCATAAGCAGTTTCAAGATGCCTTGACAGAAAGCCTGCAAAGTCAAATATATTTCAAAAAATGGTCAGGTAAACTGTTTGGTAGCTTCAAATTATCAAAAAATGAAATTCTATTTCCTTGTTTTTAAAGAAAAACAAGACAGAAGTAGCAAGACAGTAGTCCATCCACGTGGAAGGGATTGGCATTTAAATCTCACCCTTGACCCAATCTGGTGAAGAAGTAAATGCACCAGTAAGGCTAATCTGAGATCCTGTTCTCCAAGCGTTAATTAAACTTGCTGAAAGTCAGGGACCTTTTAAACTGTCTTCCTTGTTCTTAACCATCTCAAGGCAAGCTTCAGATGAAGATTCCATCCATAACCAGAGAAAAACAACAAAGAAGTTAACAGATGAAAGGATGGGCTACAGCTCATTGAGACATTGATTTACAACACCATCTAGACTGATTACAAATCTTCAGACTCTTCTTCAGTCCCCGTGTAGTCATGTATTGGTTGGTATTCAATTGATTGCAAGAAGTTGAAGTATGCATATTTCATATCAAACTGCATATCATACCCTGAAAAATGCACTTGTTATTTAGCACCTGAAGATCATCATGAAGTTTGTTGCTCTTTTGCAATTATCACTATGAAGTTAATTGAAGAAATGATGAAATACTGCATCCTTACAATAATTAACAGCAATGGTAAGTCCTGTGTCATCTGGAATCTGTTTAACATAATGAAACCACATGCTTGGTCTGCAAAAGAGTCACGTGAGTATTAGATAGGCCACACTAGTCAGCACTACACTCAACCAAAGGAACACCATTGATCTGGGCATAATATCATAAAACATGAACGACTAAACACCAATTCTCCCACAAACTCGCCACACGCAAATGTGATTCTCAGAAAGGGAAAGAAAATTGAAGCTGGCGCATTATCTCTAGATCCATATATATTACCAGAAAAGCAGATCCCATACACCAAGACGACTTTTGCTATCTAAGTATCAATTTAACAACTAACTACGTCTCAGAAGTAAATCCAATAGAATTTCTGAATTTGCATGTCTGGTTTAACTTTTACTTTTTCTTTTTGCTAGATCAGAAGTTATCGTTTCATGCACTTTTACATTTTGCAAACCAATACCGCTGAAACTTTCGTAACATATGAACTTTGGCATGTGATTAACATATAATATTTTAAGTTTTGGCATGAAAATAGAAAGTACCTTTTACTTTTAATTAATCCCAAATGAATGGGCCTCAACGGATACACCCCAAGAAGAAGAATGCTCTAATGCAGTTTTCCTCTCCTCAGTTTCAAAAACATATTGAACCATAACTTATCTAAAGTAAAAAAAAATATCTAGACACTTTGTATCACGATCCCCTCTATGATAACTTTGGGACACCTCTATCTGATAGCATGACACAGATTGTAAATCAACTCTGCAGCCTCGAAGGTTTGTTGTTCAACTGCTATCTTTCATTAGAAGCAGGAATGGCCAGCAGGCCCACATCTAAACAATGATTGATTACTAATTGATAACACTTTCTGTCCATAAACACGCACTAAAACGACCAATCACATCTCCAACTAAGCTAAAACGCTAAAATTATGAAACTGGACTACCACAATGAAGCTACTATATTTGACGGATTCTATCATTATAACCTTAATCATGATTGATTGCTAATTGATAACACTTTCTGTCCATAAACACACACTAAGGCAACCAAGCATGTCTCTAACTAAGCTAAAACACTAAAAATACGAAACTTGACCATCAGAATGAATCTACTTTATTTGACGGATTCTATCATTATAACCTCAATCATGAATGCTTACTAATTGATAACACTTTCTGTCCATAAACGCACTCCAAGGCGATCGAGCATGTCTCTAATTAAGCTAAAGCGCTAAATTTAAGAAACTTGGCCACTATAATGAATCTACTTTATTCGATGGATCCTATGGTTATAACTTCAATCATCTAGAATTATAACCGATCATGCTCAAATACAACGTTGGATGCCTCCCACATTCTTTCCTCCAAGCACAAAAATTCTCACCATCCTACCGAAAGCACTGAATTCAAATCAGCTAGAACACTTACAGGTAAAGAATCTCCCCAGCCTTGACCGTACACTCAAACGGCTTGGGACCATTGAAATACAACGGAAACTTCGCCATCTCGCTCTCCAAGTTATCCGGAGAAGGATAAGGATCGACACTGCACCAAGGTACATACTTGACTGGTTCTTCGACTTCCAGCTTGAATTCCCGTTTCCTGCAAATCCCACCAATCCAATCCAAAAGGAGTGTCAAGAATCGCCTCAAAACAACAAAACTACAACCAATCGCAATTCCGAAACCGACCTTAATGTAGGAGTACTGCGCCGCGGGGTAATCTTCGATATACATACGATGAACATCCGTCGGAGGAAGGAGCAGGAAATGCTTCTCGCCGGTGACGACAGCGTAGAGATTCTCGTAGTGATCCTTGTGAAAAGAAGTCTCCGAGAAGTGATTCCCGATCCACAGGTTCGGCCTCCGGCAAGGGCCCAGGGCCTCGGTCGCCCACGGGACATGCCCATCGCAATCGCGGGCCAGAGGACCGTACTCCGATCGGAAGCAATCGTTCTGCTGCTGCGCGTACGCGACGAAATTGCTCTCCCGGCTGCTCCTCGAGATCATGTCCAGCGCTTCCGCGAACGGCACGCGCTGCGCGTGCGCAGAGGCGAAGCAGAGAGCCGGCGGCGGCGATGATGATGCGGAGCCGCCGTCGATCGGGACGAGCGAATCGGCGCGTCCGTTAGGGGTGAGGTGGACGGTGACGGAGGAGGACGAGAGGGCGCGAGTGAGGTGCGCGCGGTCGTGCCAGAGGGAGGCGGCCGGCCAGTGAGCGGTGGCGGCGCCGGACATGAGGCAGGGCTTGTTGAGGGAGACGAAGTCGCGGAGGAACTCGAGCGGCGCCGGAGGAGTTGAGGCGGCGGACGGCGGTGCCGTTGCCGAGGCTCAGGTCTCGAACCTCTTGCCACAGCGACTCGATCTGCTTCATTGGTATCACGAGCTCTCGTGCTTCGAGCGGCTGCTCCGCCGCGCCGCCGCTCTCGGTGCAGCAAACGCCGCGCCTCGCGATCTTTGCTCGACGCAGGACGCGGCGGTCGATCGGTGGACAACGCATTTTGCCCCACTTTTATTATGTTCTGACAAATTTGCCCCCAGACTTTTGAATAATGCGAAGTTTCTCCCGGACATTTCAAAATACTTTGCAATTTACTCCTCCGACACCGAGTGCAACCAAATTTTGCTCCGGTCCGCAAGCGCGTCGCCGTGTGCGGTGCGCTTAGAGGTGGTGCGACGGTGCGACCACCACCTCGTGACCTTCCCAATAGTGGCCACCTCCTTCGCTGGCCATTGCCGAGCTGGCATCCTTTCTAAGTTTCTCCTTTGCTATAGTGAAATAGTTATATTTAAAATAAAATGCTATCGAAGTCAACATTTGGAGAAGCTTTTCAAAATAATCAAATAAAGTAATTCATCATAACCCTAAATTTTGGCTGGCAAATTTAAATTGGCACAATGGAGGGATTTTACAATTCTTGTATATCTCATAGATGATTTTTTTATTTAAATTTTTGGCGCCAAGAATAATTTATAAACTCTAAGTTTTTCATTACATTAAAGAAATTTTGGATGAATCGAATCAGCACATTCTTGCGATGGTTTCTTTGCCAACAAAATACTTATGCTTTTTTCTTAATGTCATACATGTGAATGTTATATTTTTCATAAAAGAATCGCATTTCATATGTTTAGGAAAATTATTAAGAATATAAAGTGTACTTATTTTTCAAATAAAAATGCAAGTCATGACCAACTTCGATCGGATGGGCCTAAACGACCATCTTCAGCACTGGCGAGACCTCCACCATCCCCCTCGCCACTTGCCAAATTGTCGATACCTTCCTACCTCTATTTTGGCAAATCCCTATTCCCGGTTGTTTGGTTTTCCCATGGCATTAAATTTGAGGCATGTTATTCGTTTTGCTTTGGAGGGTAAGTCGGAGGGTTGCTGCCTTTTGGCTAGCGAATTTGTCCACCTAATTTGCTTCTCTCCTGTTCTGTGCACTGTGCAGCGGGGCAAGTGCTGAAAGGTGTTTGCATTAGGAGCCAGTAAGCTCAAATTGAAGCAGAATTGGACAGACTTATCAAAGATAGTGAAATTAATACCCTTCTCGGCTTGCAAATATTTTGCCTTTGAAAAAGAAGAATGACCGAATTGTCACGGACCTGACGCTTCCATGCTCGAGGGACCATGAACCATCCAAGAAGAGAAGGTGGATCTCTCTCTAGTGTTCTCTAGAAGTTCCCGAGGCTGGGCAATAATGTAATTATACCATATTCTAGAGAATTCCTAAGCAAGTGATTGGTCGATAGGGAGGCACCTTATTGGTAAACAGGAGGTGCAATCTACACCGTTAAATCAAGAAGAGATCGATGGATATTGTTAGTCATGTACTTGTATATAAAGGGGCCTACTCTTATATGTATCCCTCTCACAAGGATTACAACGGTTAGAGCTTCCCTCCAAAAATCCTAACTTTCACATCCCCATTTCTCTTCCTTATTTACTCCCATCTACTCACCAGCATCAACATTGCCATTAAATGATTTTGGCAAACATGAAAAGGATCTTGTTATAGAATAATGAAATTGCTTACATAGAACCAAATTATATAGAGCCAAATAACTCTGGCAAACATGAAAATGATCTTGCTAGAAATATTTAAAGAGTTCAAGAACCGAATGCTTTTCTCGACTAGATGCCTATATCATTCTAACAAATGTATCCAATAAAACCTAAATGCCATCTCCTAAATGCCACAAGAGATACCGCAACCTCCGTTGCACATGGTCTAGCTCCTCGAGGACTTGGTAGAGCCTCGGCATTTTCTTCCTGTCTCTTTGGCTCAACAAATGAAAGCAAGCAAGAATCGGTGTTCACTCCCTCTCTCAGTCTCTTGGCACTCCCAATTCGAGAAATGAAGAATACCCATATAATTTCGAGAGAATGTATTTTATACTTGCAGCCACAAACTTAAAAACAAAGAAATAAACAAAACAAAAATAAAATAAAAAACAGTTACAAACTTGAAAAATCCTATCTCAGATTTCAACTTAAAAATTATGAAAATTCTAATGAGCTCACGTGACAGCTTGTGCACGTGTTTGTATCTCCAAATGGCCGAGGGGTGCTAAACCTGATTAGGAACCCGGCATATGCGCTTAGACAAGGGCATAAAATGAGAAAGCTCCGCACAAGTTGCTGCATCATGGAGCATTCTGGATTTATTCTCTCATTGATCTATGCCCAGAAACTTTAGAACTTTGGTATAATAGGCAGAAAATGTTTTATTTGGAACAAATGGATTCATTCACCAATTCTTTTACCTGCTACTTTATTTACTTAAGCTTTTTATTTTCTGCATTTGTGCTGGCTACTTTAGGAACATTTCATCGTTAGGAATTTGAGCACCTTGATTTGACTGTTTTTTATTTACTAGTTCACCTTGATTTGGCTTTAATTCAATTGCTGAATTTTTTCTTTCATTATATGGATGTGTCTTGAGCGTCCGCTGTCAAAAAATACTCATTTTATCTTTTTCTTGACGGAGACTCGCATTCAAAAGAGAGTCTCAAAGCTTTCTTTGGTACCCAAATTTTCTTGGCCCTGATGTTAGTAGGATAAGCATTACTAGGCCATACTTTCTTCGTGTTTCCAAACCATAGGACATTCTTTTCAAAGTGATCCTTCTTGTTACACTTTGAACACCTTAGAGCATTTCGACTAAATGAGACTTTACAAAAACTTTCTTGAAATGATTTTGTAAGCCTCTCGACAAGTCTTTTCTTAATTCTTTCTTTAACTTTAGGAAAATCAATCGGGGAATTGTTTCCTGTCATGCCTAAACCAGACTTATTGAAGTAAGGTCTTTGAACTGAAAGAACTTTTTCAAGCTTTTCGGATCCTATCGAAAACTTCTTTGAAATATTTGATAAGTCCGTTTTTAAGAAAACATTTTCTTTCAAAAAGATCATCTTCTTTTTCTTTAAGAGCAGAAACATTTAGGTCTAGACTTTTAACTCTTTCTTCTAAAATGACTTCCTTTTGTTTTAGAGCTGAGTTTTTTTTTAAGTTCGGAAATTCTTTTGAGCGAAGTCTTAAGACTGAAACAGTTCATCAATATATTTAGAGACTTTGGAGGAATTTTAAAATCACTTACCTCGAATTCACTGTCCGAGTCGATCCGTAATCCGAGTCTCAGTCTGAATGTGCCATCAAACATATGTTGGCATATTCATTATCACTCTCTTCACATTTTGTATCACTCCGTGTTTCGGCTTTGAGAGCCTTTGGGAAACTTCTCAAATCCTTTTCCTCTTTTCTTTTCAGAAGAGGGATACGGTTAAGTCCGATGTCCCTTCTTTTTACATTCGAAGCAAAACTACATCTTTGTTTGGTTCCTCATCATCAACGGAGACTTGGTCTCATGTCTCGAAAACTTTGTTTCTTTGGGATGAACCTTCTGCCTTTTCTATTCAAATTTTCTGAATCTTCTTATCATGAGGGCGAGCTCCTCATCATCCATATCATCTTCGAATCTGCATCATCGTAATCATCATTTGATTTTAGTGCAATAGATTTCTTACCTCTCGGATCTTCGTCTTCATTAATTCGTTCCACTTCGTAAGACCTAAGAGTTCCAATCAGCTCGTCTACGAGATAATGGCATGATTCTTTGCGTCTCTCTTATTGAAGTCTTTATATGATTCCAATCCTTGGAGAGTCCACGCGAAGCTTGTTCACCTTCATGGGATCAGAAATTTTTGTCCTTGGTTCTCAAGACCATTGACAATATCTCAGAAACGACTAAACATCGCTTCGTGATTCTCCCGGTTTCATTTTGAAGGCTTCATATTGACCGAGGAGAATATTGATTCTAGTTTCCTTCACTTTCGATGCTCTTCATAGGTGATATGTAATCTATCCCATACTTCTTTCAGAACACAAGAAGATATTTTGTTATATTCAGTTGGAGATAAAGCACAATATAAAGAGTAAATTGCTTTTTGCATCGAGTGCTTGTCTCTTGTTTATTTCTTCCCGAGGCATTCCGTTGGCTTTGGCCAGCTTTCTTTCCCTCTTTCGTAGACGATGCAACAAGCCAGGAGTGATTCCTCTTTCCACAACATCCCATTCCGAGAGGATCCTTGGATCGTAGGAAAGCTTTCATCTTGTTCTTCCGCATGTTGTAATCCTTTCCGTCAAAGTAGGGTGGTCTGGTATTGCTTTGCCCTTCCATCAGCCCTGGTGCTAGCATACTAGCCATGGATCTTTTACTCTGAAGTAAAACACTTCAAACAAAGTAAGAACACGGGCTCTGATACCAATTGATATTGCTAGTATGAGTACCTAGAGGGGGGTGAATAGGTATACAAAGATTTTTCTTGATAATTTCTGTATACTTGCGTAATACTTAGACAGTTGAAGAATTAAAAATCAATCGTGAGACTGAGTAAGGGAAAGAGAGAATTAAACACGCGGTTTATAGTGGTTCGGCTTGATCCAAGCCTACGTCCACTCTTTCTCGCACCGACAGCCAAGTTGGCTGGATTCTACTATGAACAAAGAGATGTTACGGTGATGATCTTCCTTGATTTCTTGGTGTAGATGATCTACCACACTCACTCAAGGTCTCGCCAAGTACAAACACTCTCTCGTGTATACAATTTTGCTCGAACAAGTCTCAACTAACAATCAAGGGTCTTCGGACTGCGGAATTTTTCTATCGATCACACACTTAAAACAACTAGAACGTCTTTCCTTTTATACTCCTTTATGCCATCATAGCCGTTGGCACTTACCAAAGGAATTCCTCCAATCTACCCGTTGGACGGAATCAATCAAGAAGATCATCCGAGCTATTTAAGGAATTTGATGATAGCCCATCAATCCTGTTCGCCCATACAATCGGATCTTGGTTTCCATGAATAGAACATTCCAAGATTATTTCGTCGACCATCGGATCTTCAATCGTTCTTAGATAAGAATGAAAAAATCCGAAATGATTATCCAACCAAAAGAATCTATTCCGAGACGATAGGATCGAATCCTCACCCATATACCTCGGCTTTGGATTTCTTCGTCACTGGATTAGAAAGACTCGGTGAGAACAGACTTAAGTCTTGAGTCTTGAGTCTTAAGTCTCGAGTCTTGAGTCTTGAGTCTTGGGTCTTGAGTCTTGGATCTTGAGTCTCGAGAATACAAAGTCTTGAGACTTTAAACCATCGGTCTCCGAACATCCAGAGGCTTAGGCGATAGAAACGTTTTGTCACTTTCCAAAATATTCTGGAAAGATTTCTCCAACAACAAGATCCCAAGTTTGGTTCTTATGAAGAGACTTAATCTCTTCATTCATCGCAACAAGCCATTCTCCCGGATTTAGAACAAATATTAGCTTCACAGAATGTAGAAGGTTCTTCAATCCCAAGCTCTTCATCAACTGCAAGAACATATGCTACCAAATTAGTGAAACCATACCTTTGGGGAGGGGTAATTTGTTGTTTAGCCTTGCAGCCAAACTTTGAGGTTGCTCCATTTCTCTTACTTCATCTTTGATAAAATTTGAGTCTTGTTACCCCTTGTCACTTTCTCGCCCCGAACATGAACATCTTCAAATGTTCTTTGTGGATGCTCTACATGAAGCTCCACCTCTTTTCCAACGTTCTCCTCCCGGATACTTGTAGATTCAGTAACAACCTTTCTTTTTTCAAGTATGGAATTTTCATAAAAAATAATATCTCCACTATAATAAACTTTGATGACTAAGGATCATAACACCATAACCTATATCCTTTTAACCCCATCTGCATAACCAACGAAAATACACTTCTTATCCCTTGGTTCAAGCTTATACTCTTTTACATGACAATAAGTAAATAATCAAAATATTTTAAAACCAGAATAATCAAAAGGTTTACCTAACCATACCTCATTAGAAATCTTACATTCAACCGTGGTTGAAGGAGAACAATTCACTAAGTAATACACCATGTTCATAGCTTCAACCTAGAAATCTTTCCCAATTTAGCATTAGAGAGCATATATCAACTCTCTCTAAAAGTGTCTAGTTCATGTGCTCTACCACCCTATTCTATTGAGGTGTGTACCTAACTAGTCGATATCAAATAATCCTCAAATCTTCATAGTACTTGTTGAAATCACATTTGCAAACTCAAGATCATTGTATCCTCTAAGATGCTTTATCTTCTTCTCCATTTGATTTCTATTAACATCTTCCACTTCTTGAATGTATTAAAAATGTCATTTTTACACTTCAAGAAATAAACCTAGATTTTCTTAGAAAAATCATTAATAAATGTCAGAAAGATAAACTGCAGTATCTTTAGATGTTACCTATGCCGGCCCCCACAAATTGGAGTGAATACAGTCAAATGTGCGCTTCATCGAAAAGTGCACCCCAATACTAAAACTAACTCTATACTGTTTCTCAAAAACACAATGTTCGCAAAAGTCAAGCGAGACTATATAATCTCCACAAAATAAATCACGTTTACTCAAGATAGCCATTCTTCTTTTGCTCATGTGGCCTAACCGCATATGCCACAATATTGATTTTTGGAATCCAAAGAAGATGATATATTTGAAGAACCCACAATGATACTTCCTTGTAGAACATAAAGGTTTTTCCTTATGTTATCTCTCACCATAATCAAGAAGCTTTTTGAAATTTTTAAAATTACACCTCCACTTGTGTACGTGCATCTAATGGAATCTAAACAGCTCAATGAAATAAGGTTTTCTTCAAATTTGGGATGTACTTAATGTTTGTCAAAGTTCTTACTATATTGTCATGACACTTAAACTGCACAGCACCAATTCCCACAATCTTGCAAATTGCATTGTTGCCCCATCAAAATTGAACCACCATGGGCTTTCTCATATGTGTGGAACTAATCTCTATGTGGACACGTGATAAAAACATGCTAAATCCAAAAATCCATTCATCATCGACTTGACAATTGAAGATAAAATAGTAAGAACAATGTCCAGATTAACTAACTCGTTATTTTTCATCAAACTAGCCATATCGGAACTCTCCATCGACTTCTTCCCCTTCACTTTGAGCACTGGACACTCACTTTTGTGGTGTCCGCATTTGTGACAATACTAACACTCCACCTTACTCATATCTTTGCCTGATCTAGACTTCGAATGGCATTTACTATTACTGTGTCTGTCATGATAATTCGACCTTCCCTTGACAACTAAACTATCAGCGTTATCACCACTAATACTCACATTCAATTTGATACGCATATTTGTGGAATTCAATGAGATATTCACATTCTCAAGAGTTATGGATTCCCTTCTATACAGCATGGAATTCACAAAATTCTCATACGAGCTTCATAGTGAGCATAACACAATTAGGGCATGATCTTCATAATCTAACTTCAAATTTAGATTTTTCATATCCATAAAAATTTTATTAAATTCATCTAGATATTCTTGGATAGGAATACCTTATTGCATCTTTAGTGTGTAAAGACACTACTTCAAGAATAATCTTGTCATAAGAGATTTCTTCATGTAGATCTTCATGTAGAGGCTCTTAAGCTTATTCCACAATCCCGAAGCTATTTCTTCATCAACAACTTTGCGAAGCACCTTATCGGATAATGACAATTGGATGGTGGTATGCGCCCTCTCTTCCATATCCTCGATCTTAGCTATAGTTATATCGCGTTGGGAAAATTTCAATCTAAGGCTCTAACTGAACATTCCCAACGCAATAACACTTTCATCTTGATCCTCCATAGTCCAGAATTATTTTGGTCATCGAAGGTGCCACTTTGAACTTGATAGATGCCATCTTGAACTAGAAGATCGAAATTCCATTGCTTTGATACCAACTTGTTGTGGAAAAAGCCAAAAGATGCACCAATTTAAGCACAAGTAGTAAAGGATGAAAGCAAAATCGAAATCACATGAGACGCAAGATTTATGTGAAAAACCCAAAACGGGAAAAATCATGGGGAGAGAGAAGGGTTTCACTATCTTCAATAATGAGTATGAGAGTACAACCCAAAAGCTCAAAAAACCACTTGGCAAGCCACAAGATCTAAAGATGTAACCATAAGATAGGAAAAAAACAAAAGAAGAAATAATATGGAGGCCGGGGTTAGAGATGTCTTATTAAACACATTCCTTTATAGTCTCCCTTCAAAATAAAACCTAAAACAAAAGTGCATGGTCCAAAATACCCTTATCTCTTATTTGAAGGTCAAAACTAACATAATTCTTGTGAAAAAAAGAAAGGGAAAAAAAAGAATACTTCAAACTGCAAATCGAGGTGAGATTTAATGTTAACCTAGGAACTTCTTGCTTATGGCTAAATGATCTGAGCAAAAGATATGGAGTAAGATTTACGTAAACCTAGCACTTCTCCTTCAATCTTGATTAGTGAAATCTCATTCGCTTCATCATCTTTATCAAGCATGTATATCTTTTTGGAACAATTAGAACACTGAACCCATATGTTTTTGTTTCCTCCATTACGGGCAAAGTGCTTATAGCATCTATATTAGTTTTTTTTTTTTTTTTACTACTACTTTATCTCAATACAACATGAAAGAATTATTTGAGAGGGTGCGGGAATTGGACATGGGACCGGGGCAAGCCTCTTTACATCATTGACTATGAAAGAAGGTTGCAATAGATGAAGGCATGGGTTTATCATTTAATGGCAATTAAGATAGTAATAATTCAAAAAGGTTTTAAGAATAGGAATAGGAGCAGGTAGGAAAAATCAAAATGATTTATTAGAGAAGGCTTGGAATAAAAAAGAATATTTCAATGGGAGCGAATTTCATGAGTCTCATCAAAATTAGGCGTACCAAAATTCCACCCCAAATTATATATCCTATACCAACAAGCTGTAGCTGTTGGTTAGATAATAAAGGAGTTTTCTCCTCTTCTTATAATCATGTATTTGAGATTTGTTGGAAGCACACTAGAAAAATAAGATCCGGCCGATATGAGAGAATGCACTCTTTAAGATTACCCAAGAAGGTGGACCATTTGAAGTTTGCAGAAATTACTCCAAACACAACCCGACCGCTAAAGAGATCCTATACTTCCGGGAAAATGTCAAAGAAGTTCTAAACCTTTTTTATTTATACTAATTTAGACGTAAACATTTTATTGGTGCTAATTTAGTTCTAAATATTTTCACTTGGTGCCAATTTAGTCATAAACCGTTTGACTTGGTGCCAATTTAGTCATTTCCAGCTAATTATGGCATGATTTTGCTGATTTGGTGCTAGTCAACTAACATGGCATGATCGAGACTAATGTGGACAACTTGTAATAATATTTTAATATTTTTTTTCATTTTTTTTACTTTTTAAATTTATTGTTTCATTTTCCTTTTCTTTTTCTTTTTTCTTTCTCCTCCTCCTTCCTCTAACCGTCGCCCGAGACCACCGAGAGTGGCATTGGCTGAGGCTCGAGCCCTTGTCAAAGGCTACAAAGATGGCTCTTTGGGGCGGTGAGGCTCGCCTTTGTCAAATCCGGCTATCGGCCATGGGCAAGCCCAACCTTGCTAGATCCAATAGATCGAGCCTTGCCTAGCCATTGGCGAGGGCTCAAGCCCTTGCAAGTATGACCTCGCAGCCTCCCGGGCAAGGCTCGAGCCTCACCAATGGCCGGTGAGGTCACTAGAGACCGGCAAGGTCAAGATCGACCTTGTCGGTCGTTGCTTCTAGTTAGTCGCTAAGGTTTCGTGACTAGTTGAGGAAGGAGGGGTAGAAGGAAAAAAATAAAAAATAAAATGAAAAAAGAAAATGAAAAAAGAAAAGGAAAAGGAAAAATAAAATAAAATAATAAATATTAATAAAAATAATAAAAATTGAAAAAAATTAAAATATTTTTAAAAGCTATCCACTTTGCCATGTTAGCCGATTGACGCCTTTTTAATTAGCAAAATCTGGCCAAAATTAGCCGGAATGACTGAATTGACATCAAATCAAAAGATTTAAATTGACACAAATAAAAAGTTTACGACTAAATCGCACAAATACAGCCCGTTGCTCGTCTCCATCCGCCGCCCCTACAAGCCACCGGCCGCCATCGCCCCTACTGTGTCCTTTTGCCGCCGACCGCAAACATCCACCGCCGCCCACCGATAGCCACCGTCCACCGTCATTGTTCATTGCTACTAGCTTCATTTGCCCTCCGGCTAAAGGAGGAGAAGAAGAGAAAAAAAAGAAAAATCTCAAAAAATTATTAAAAGATTAAAAGAAATTCTACATCACAAAAAACTTGTGGGTCATACTAAATGCATTCCTGTCCTTGGAATAGTTTCTCAATAAAAGAACACATTTGGTAACTACACAAAATTTCTATTCTCCAAATGGAAAAAGAACAAAAATTGTGTTTGATACGATTTACAACTTTTTTGTAATGCATAATTTCTTTTGATTTTTAATAATTTTTTAAGATTTTCTTTTATTTTCTTATTCGTCTCGTAGCCGCCGCTGTGCAAAGGGCTATATGGCAAGGGGTGGCGGCGAGGGGCAATGAGCGAAGAAAAAGAAAAGAAAAAATAACTTATTTCTAGAAATTGTTCTTGTGAATAAAAAGCTACTTTTTTTTCTAATTTTTATTTCTATTTCAAATTTATTCATCAGCTACTTTTCTATTCCAAGGAATAAAAAATTAGTTGACATTACCAAACAGCCTTAATGATTAATCACTAAAAGGTCAATTTATGGTCAAAGTTTCGATTTTTCGAAATCTTTTTTCGCCAAAATGAAATTGGGATTATTTGGAAACTTTTTGTACAAAAAATCAAATTTTGACTCGGATTGACTTTTTTTAGTGAAAGGATTAACAGAAAAAGTCAATTCAAAAGTCAATTTTCGACTTTTTGAATTTTTGATGAAAATGACTAAGAAATTACCCATAAATAAAGGGTCAATGAAAAATAAATGAAAAATAACATTTTTTGCCTGAGAAAATGGTTCGTTATAATCGGGAAGTTTAATTTCGACATTTTACCTTTTGTTGACACGTCGATAAAAAATCAAGTCTTAATAGAACTTAAAAAAAAAAAAATCCCAAACTCCCTCTCCCCTTGTACTTTGTTGGTCGTGTGTGCTTCCTTGGATGATAACGTGCGTCGGTGGTTATCATAGATGAAAAACTGGAGGTGACTACCGGTGGAGCTTGCCAGAGCAAAACTGAATGATAAAAGCTCCGTTGCAGCGAGAGAGAAAATCATCAGGATTCCATGCTCCGTTGGATGAAGCTCAGGGAATTATAGATTTTGAACTTCAATGGATTGGGCACATAAGATATATATGGGCACGTAAGATATATATGTCATAATCCCTAATTTGTAAATTAATTTTATCGATGAAATTCAGGTGTCAAGTAACTCAATTGCTAAAATTGGAAAGTTTAAGTTTAAATTGGCCTCCGCAGAACGAGTTTAGGACTAACTTGATAACTGTCCCTAAATAACTTATTTCAACATTTATTTCTTCTAAATCGGTAAAATTTATTATCAAACTTCTCATAAGAATTAATATTTAATATTTAGATAATTAGACATTTACTCACATTATAGGTTTGCTAACTGACATCATAAGCAAATCAGTGCATAGAGCTTGCACAAGAGTGTGCCAAGAGAATCGTCATCATCATTGTTCAAGTTTTACCCACTCTTATATTCATTGACAGATAGATTGATATTGAAATGCTAGTATCATTTTTTAAATTACCTCATCTCAATCCGAAATTTTGTGAGCACCTAAGTTTATGTAAGCTTTGAGTAAGATATCATTCGCTCGAGACCCTTATTCGTTTCACACGAAATAGCCACCATTTCGGGGAAAACATATGGTGAAATCAAAGCCAAGGTTCTAAACTGAACAATACTTATACCTAACAATAGTGAGTCGAGCTTTCCGGTGGCACGAGAGTTCCAAGAATCCAAATTTGGATTTAAACAGTACTTGAATTCGAAATTTTATGAACTTATGGTCAAACAAATAATCACATGCAGCACATCAAATCTTTGAAGGCACATCGAGTTTTGTAGAAGAAAAAAACTCTTAGATGCACTCGGTGCATGCAAGCCCATCTCACTTGGACCATTGGATGAAGTGGGCCCCATGTGGATCCCACCAATCTAACAGTGAATGTGACCTAGGTTCATATGATCTGGATGTATCAATACTTGCTCATTGTATAAGTTGTTGCAACAATATTCTAGTGTAATTTAGAAAAATAAAAAGAAACAAGTCCAAAGCCAGGCTTTAAAACAAAATTTGGGCATAGCTCACATTACAATCCTCCTTAATTAAGTCATGCATAGAAAAGTTCGCCTCAATGAATTTGTCCAATTGGCCTCGTACAATACTAAATATGTTAAAATAAAATAAAATTGATTATTGGATGGCGGTTGTTGGATGAGTAACCTGCAAAGCATTGAAGAAGAGCCATAAACTTTACGATTGGTTGCATGGACTTCAAGAATGAAAGTTGTTGAAGACTTCTATTACTTTATTACGCGTTTTGATTGTGCATATGATTACCGTGTATGGGGTAGTTTTGTTTTCTTCATTAAATTCCCATCATTCACATTTGTGGGTTGCTGTCTTAAATGTGATCATTAGCATTTGTAAACTTCAATTCCTATATAAAGGGATGAAATCATGAATTGTAAATTAAGCCACAAGCCATAGTCCACGAAGACACAAAGAAGTGAAAGCATTCTCAATAAAAAGTTCTCCCTCTAATTTCTAGTGTTCTTATTCCTAGTAACCAAAGTTTATTATCATTCTTTTAGTTCCAACATTTGATATCAGAACTAGAAATGGCATCCACCAGTTTTGGTCAATTGCAACTTCCAAATTTGAATGGGAAGAATTTCGATAATTGGTCCGTCCAGATGAATGTTCTTTTCAAATCGCAAGATTTGTGGAATTTGGTAGAGAATGGCTACACTAAAGTGACTGATGCTGAAGCATTCAATGCTTTAAAAGGAGGAGAAAGATATTTTGATGGAATTTCGAAAGAAAGATCAAAAGGCATTGTTTGCAATCTCAATCGGTATAGGAATTGATATTTGAGAAAATATCAAGTGCGGAGACTGCGAAAGTAGCGTGGGATATTTTGCAACAATACTGCAAAGGCAATGATCACGTTAAACAGATGCGGCCTCAAACACTGCGAGGTGATTTTGAGTCTTTACGCATGAATGACTCTAAACCAATCTCGGTGTACTTTGATCACGTGCAAACCATTGTTAACCAATTGAGGGTTAATAGTGAAGAACTCCAAGATGTGTGAATCGTAGAAAAGATCTTGAGGTCTTTGACTAAAAGATTTGACTACGTAGTTGCGGCAATTGAAAAAGCGCAAGATGTGTTAGCCATGACGGTGGAGCAGTTGATGGGTTCATTGTGCTCGCATGAGCAATGAATGAATCAAAAGTCCATTGGTTTGTATTCCAAGCAAGCATTGCAAAGTCAAGTCACTCAATCAATCCAAGGAGGCCATCAAGCTGGCCAAGGTCATGGAGGTGGTCTAGGATGCGGACATGGGAATTTCAATTCCATTGGAAAATATAAAACACAGAACAAATCAAAGGTCAAGTATTTTAGGTGTAACAAATTCGGACATTACAAATCCGAATGTTAAACAAAAGTGGCGTACAAGCAAGCAGAACAGGCACATACCATTGATGTTGAGGAAAACATGGTGCTAGCATGCAAGAAGGATGACTCAAGCACCGTGGACACCAACCTTTGGTACCTTGGTACTAGATGCAGTGATCATATGACTAGCTGAAAGGAGTTATTCTCACACTTGGACGCGACAGTTCGCGGTGAAGTTAACTTTGGGAATAAATCCAAAGTTCTTGTAATGGGCAAAGGTGACATTAATATCAACTCAAAATATGGTACCAATGTTACTGTTGCACATGTTTATTTTGCGACAAGACTTTTTTGGAACTTATTAAATGTCAGGCAACTTTCCGGAAGAGGACACAAAGTCCACATTGAAAATGGAGTTTGCACTATTATGGGTGTAAACAATAAGTTGATCACAATGGTGCAGATGACAAAGAACCGGATGTTCCCTCTTACTCTTTAGACAAAGAATCTTTTGAACATTCAAGCGGTGATGACATATAGCAACTAGTTATGGCATTTTCGGTTCAGTCATCTAAATTTTCATGGACTAAAATTACTAGTCTAGAAAAGGATGGTGATTGGCATGCCTTTGATTGACATTCTAGATCGCCCGTGCGAAGGATGTCTTGTTTGAAAACAATATTGAGAATCCTTTCTAGTCGGAAAAGCTAGAAGAGCAAAACAACCTTTGGAGTTGGTACACACAGACGTATGTGGCCCTGCGAGGTGGAATCATTCACACAAAAAAGGTATAAGTTAATTTTTGTGGATGATTTTACTAGAAAAACATGGGTATATTTTCTTAAGAAAATCCGAAGCTTGTTTCAAGTTTAAAGAATTTAAAGTCTATGTTGTAAAGCATAGTGGGTCTATTCTAAAGAAATTGAGATTAGATAGAGGGGGAGAATTCACTTAGAAGGAATTTGATAAATACAATAAAATTCATGGAGTGAAACGTCAGTTGACTGTTAGCTATACTTCTCAACAAAATGGTACAGTAGAAAGAAAGAATAGGACAATATTTGAAACGGCAAGAAGTATGCTAAAGGCTAAGAATTTAACCAAGAAGTTTTGGGTAGAAGCTGTTTTGTGTGCTGTATTTTTGCTAAACAAGTGTCCAACAAGGAGTGTTCTTGGAAGAACCGTAGAAGAGGCTTTGAGCAACAACAAGCCAGATGTTTCATTCCTATGAGTATTTAGGTGTGTGGCGTATCCCAATATACCAGACGAATGGAGGAAAAAGTTGGACGAACAAAAGCCAAAAGTGCATCTTCATCGGCTATAGTGATATAACTAAGAGTTATAAGCTGTATAATCTAGTCACTAAGAAAGTAATCATCATCAAGGATGTCTAGTTTCTTGAAGATGAAGCTTGGGATTGGAAGCAGAAGATTGACTAGAAAAGCGTCACCATTGAAGATGAACCATTGGCGAGAGAGACAGAAAAATCTTCAACTAAAGATCCATTATCTTTGCCTAATAGTTCAATTTCTTCACCAAGAGCAATTTCATAATTGCCGATACATCGTTCACAGCGATTGGGGGAGACGCCATCAAGATTCAAGGATTATGAAGGAATAATGAAGGAATCACCGATGAAACTATGATAAACTTGTTTATTTGTAGAATATGACCCCATATCCTATGATGATGCAATAGTAGATGAGAAGTGGATCCAAGCAATGGATGAATAAATCCACTCCATTGAAAAAAATGACACATGGGAGCTAACTTCTTTACCACCCGGTAAGAAGTCCATTGGTGTCAAGTGGGTGTACAATATTAAGTACAAGCCAGATGGTCAAGTGGACAGATATAAAGCTAGGCTGGTTGTAAAAGGTTACAAGCAAAAGCCAGGACTTGATTATTTTGAAGTATTTACACCAGTGGCTTGAATGGATACCATTGGATGATTTTAGCACTCGCAACTCAAAATCATTGGAAGACCCACCAAGTGGATGTGAAATCAACATTTCTTAATGGTGTTCTTAAAGAGGAAGTCTATGTGGAGCAATTGTGGGGTTATGAGAAGAAATGGCATGAAAATCAAGTTTATAAACTAAAGAAAGTATTGTATGGGCTTAAATAGGCACTTCAAGCATGGTACACGAGAATTGACACGTACCTATTAGAGCATGGTTTTAAAAATGCCCTTATGAGCATACATTGTATATCAAGTCAAACACTAACGATGACATAATAATTGTAAGCTTGTATATTGATGATTTGATATTTTCAGGTTGTTGTGAAAAGATGTTTGCTGAATTTAGGGAAGCTATGACTAGTCATTTTGAGATGATAGATTTAGGATTAATGTCCTATTTTCTAGGCCTTAAAGTGAAGTAGACAAATGATGGCATATTTATTTCACAGTAGAAATATGCTAATGATATTCTAAAGTGATTTAAGATGGAATCGCTCAAACCAATACGAACTCTCGTAATAGAATGGTGGGAGCTAAAGAAACAAGGAACCGGTGAACTAGTAAATCTCACTTATTTCAAAAGCATTTTTGTCAGTTTAAGATATTTGGTTTCTACAAGACCAGATATTACTTATGGTGTGGGAATTATTAGTCGATTTATGAAGAAACCATACCAATCACATTTGCAGGCAGTAAAAAGAATTACACAGTATGTCAGTGAAACTTGTGATAATGGGATTTTATATTCTCATATTGACAATTTTAGTTTGGTGGGGTACACATATAATGATCGGGCAGGTGATATCGAGACTCGGAAGAGTACTTTTGGATATACATTTTTCCTCGAATTAAGAGTAATTTCTTGGTCCTCAAAAAAACAAGAAGTCGTTGCACTCTCGACAGCTGAAGCAGAATACATAGTGTTAGCTTCAGTAGCATGTCAAGTAATATGGCTTCAGGATGCTATGAAAATTGATGCATGAATAGGCAGGTCTTACCAAAATAATGTATGATAACCAATCGGCTATGGCTTTAGCCAAGAATCTTGTTTTCATGATAAGAGCAAACACATAGATATCAAGTATCACTATATTCGCAAGCAAGTCAAAGATGGCGAAATTGAGCTTAACTTCTACAAATCAGAAGATCAAATTGTGGATATTTTAACTAAACCATTGAAGATGGACTTGTTTGAAAAATTAGAGACAATGCTTGGAGTTGTTGAATTCCAAAATCAATTTTAAGGGAGGCTGTTGAAATAAAATAAAATTGATTATTGGACAACGGTTGTTGGATGCGTAACCTGCAAAACATTGAAGAAGAGCCGTAAAAACTTTATGGTTGGCTGCATGGACTTCAAGAATGAAAGTTATTAAAGACTTCTGTTACTTTATTGTATGTTTTGATTGTGCTTATGATTACCGTGTATGGGGTAGTTTTGTTTTCTTCATTAAATTCCCATCATTCACATTTGTGGGTTGCTATGTCTTAAATGTAATCATTAGCGTTTGTAAACTTCAATTCCTATATAAAGGGATGAAGTCATGAGTTGTAAATTAAGCCACAAGTCATAGTCCACAAAGACACAAAGAAGTGAAAGCATTCTCAATAAAAAGTTCTCCCTCCAATTTCTAGTGTTTTTATTCCTAGTAACCAAAGTTTATTATCATTCTTTTGGTTCCAACAAAATGAACGTATTGAATGTGTAGGCATAACGTGCCACGACTAGTTAATGATTTAGTTGGGTCAAACACACGGCACGACATGAGCCGTCATTATATGGACGCAGCATAAAGTTGACTTATTGAGCACATTTCTTCCCAGTAAAACATTAGCTCTGAAGGAATTGATGAAGCAACATTCTTTATTCATCTACTCAAAATTCAACAAAGAAAGGGAGGCGTTTTGCTCCATAGTCCAAACATAACAAGTCAAAAAGCATTAATAATCAAATCTCCACTCCAACGACTCACTTCAACATACAAGCAAACCAAATACAGCCTTGCAAGAAAAATCCATGGAAAGCCATTGAGGACAAGCATATAAGCCGAATTATTATTTCCTTTCATTTTTTTGAAGAGGCTTGAAAAGGTGGTGCTTGATAATCGATAGATTCTCAACGAAAATGAAATTAGCCACTTGCCAATGACTCCAAGAACCCCCTTTAGCTTCTTCACCTGGGCATCATCAAGGGAAGTGGTGGCCTCCACCAGCCCAAAGGGAAAATTATTACCGAACAAAGTCCAAGATTTGAAGCCCTAGGCCCGGATTGCTAAAGCTGATTATGGCAAGAGTTGGACTTGTGCCAGCATTCAATTGGAAGTGCAATAGCCCCTGAGGGAAAATCGTGCTATCCCCTCTGTTGAGGTTCTTTAAGGAGACGGTGTTTGCCGATGATGAGATGAACCCGGCACAGATCTATCCTCAGCAGATGATGAGGACCTCCAAGCCGCCTAGGTGCGTGTGCATTGGGATGACCCCACTAAGGCCCATATTGAAATTAATGGTTGCAACTAATCTATATCTGTAGATGATATAGAATATATAGCTGCTGAGCATATTCACGACTTATCTTAAAAGTGAGAAAGAAGATTCAATCTACACTAGAACGTTTATAAGTTCTAATTTGGAAGTTTACTTAACTACAATTGAGCACAAAATCACCTATAAACCAATAAGTACATAACATTACTTGTCACTTGCAACGCTTCTCTATCTCTAATAGAATGAAATTCTCATCCTATCAATACAAAAATAGTGAGTTTTTCTCATAAATTTTACATAGAATTTTTCATCCATTTGATAAAAACACAAATAAAAGTCCTTCTTTTGCCTACACCTGAATTTTATTCGGCAAATCGAACAAGAATTCTTGTAAAAATAAGAAGTCTATGAAAATAATAAACAATACTAAATAAAATTTCGGCCCATCTCACTGCAGCCTCGCGTCCACATATACATATCTTACATGCGTTCGGCGGGGTAGAACAGAACAGAGGACGCACATACACAGAGCTCAGCGAATTCTCTCTCGCGTCATCATTTTCCAGGAGCTTCTAGGTCGCCATTCCTCTTCATACTCGGGCACCTCCACTCCACCGGTAGCTGCCCTTGATCACCGACCACCATAGTCTCTTCGCATTTGAACCCCATAGAATAAAGCAGAGAGTATTGGGAAGGAATTCTCATGTTAAGTTGTGATTCTCTCTCAATTTCCTCTATGCATTCTTACCCCCTCTCTCTGTCGCCGATTGTCATCGCAGGCCACTTCCCAACACCACCATCTTCGCAGCCACGGGAAGTGCTTTGTTTGCTTCCATTTTCAGGCCAACTTCATCGAAGTGCCTGATTCTCCTTCTCCCTCCTTTAGCCTGTTCCAGTCTTTGGTGCTACAATTCCTGAAGCTTCACTCCTCTCATTTGATTACCAATCGCAGTTATCTATTACTCTTCGTCAGGGTGAATCCATATACCCTGTTTCTGCTTAAGGTAAAGACCGAGTACTCAATGCCACCAGTGTGAAATGTGGTCGCGTTTGAGGCTTTCCTGATGACCTTGAGCATGCTGCGTTGCCTCTTTGTGATGAGATCTCTCCCTTATTTCTGGATGTAGATCCTTTGACAGAAATATCTACTACCTGTTTGATAAAATTCCTTAACTAGATCAGTGTGTCTTCTTTCAATTCAGATTATGATTGAGAGCTTCCCTTTGCTTGATCGATACATTAGTTTTGTTGTATAGACTTTACTAGTATTTCATTTCCCTTCATTACAGAAGTTAGTAGCTATTCGTTATAGGAATTTTTATTGAAATTCTCATATTAGAAGCATATCCAGTGTGTACATGAGATAAATCTAAGTATTCCAGAACTTAGACTGAGGTGATCTTGAACGAAAATGAATCGATCCGTGCACATTTACTTCTTATGCTTCACAATATGTTGATCTATGTTTGTTGTGCTCAACTGCAAACATTTTATGAAAAAATATTGCTAGGTTTGTTCTCTGTACATGTTGAGATCACAAGTGTATTGAACAAATGCTAATATCTTGAATCTTGGGTGCATGCTGCAAGAGCATTGAGTTGCTGCTCTAGTCATCACATACACATTCATTTTGGGTGGGCAATGTTACTGATTGGTTCATCTTCATATGCGTTGAGTTGTTGATGCGGTCACCTTGTTGTGTTCGTACCAATGTGTTATGCTATGGATTATGTCTATTTTGTGCATGCTTGCTGTTCATATGTCCTAGTATGTGGAATTGTTCAATTGTGTCATTGATGTGCTGTTCATTCATGCCAAGCAATTGCTGTCCAGATTTCCTCTTTCATTTTTTTTCCGTTCTATTTTGGTGAGCCCCTAGTGTTATGACTGAAGAATTTAGAGTTGCAACAGCGTGTATACGCATTCATTTTGGGTGGGCAGTGTTACTGATTGATTCATCTTCGTATGCGTTGAGTTGTTGATGTGGTCACGTTGTTGTGTTTGTACCGATGTATGATGTGCTGTGTTACGGATTATGTCCATTCTGTGCGTGCTTGTTGTTCATATGTCCTAGTGTGTAGAATTGTTTAATTGTGTCGTTGATGTGCTGTTCGTTCGTGCCAAGCAGTTGCTGTCCAAATTTCCTCTTTCATTTTTTTTTCTGTTCCATTTTGGTGAGCCTCTAGTATCGAGGCTAAAGAATTCAGAGTTGTAACGGCCCGGTATGAGGAGACCATTGTTCAAATTCTTTTGGGCTTTGTTTGTTTCGTAAAAATCGAATGATTTGAAAATCATTTTCCTAAAAATGTTGGTATCTTTCAAGACATTTATGTAATTTCAAACTAATCTAAAGGATTTAAAAAATTTCTCGTAGAAAGTAAGTTAGGGCCTGTTTGTTTGGCTTTTGTTTCTGTTCCCTAGAACACAATTTTTGTTCTTTTGTTTTTGGGAACAAAAAAGGAACAGAAACGCGTTTGTTTGCGTTTTTGTTCCAAATCTATTTTTTTGTTCCCAAAAACACATTTGGAACATAAACAAGAAACAAAAAAAAATTGTTTCTTGTTTCTGGAACAAAATTTAAGAACACTTTTTCTCTCTCTTCCATTTTTTTTTTCTCTTTTTTCTTCTTCTTTTCTTCTTCTTTTTTCTTTCTTTTTTCTTTGGCCGGTCGCCAGCCTCGGCCATGGCTGGCGATCGGCCGTCAAGGGCCGACAACCTCGCCGATGTCGCCGGCCGCTGGGTGAGCTCGGCCTCGCCGGATCTAGGCGAGCTCGAGCTCTCCTAGCCAAGGTGAGGCCAAGCTTGCGCCAACCTGGGCGAGCTCGATCGCCCGAGATCCGGGCCGAGCCCGGGTGAGCCCGCGCCGGCCGTTAGGCGAGCTCGCCTCGCCCGGATCCGCGAAGCCTCGCGTGGCCGGGCGAGGCCGCCGGCCTCGTCGTGGTTGCCGTCCATGGCTGAGGCCGGCGACCGGCCAAAAGAAGAAAAAAAGGAAAAAGGAAAAAAGAAAAATAAATAAGAAAATAAGAAAAATAAGAAAGAAAATAGAAAAAAATAAAATAAAAATATTTAAAAATTAAAAGAAATAAAAAAAATTATATAAATTTACCAAACGTGTTTCGATTATTTTTATATTTTTGAACAGATTTATCAAACGTGTTTTTTTGTTCAAATATTGTTCCTAAGAGAAATAGTTTTGTACTTATTTCTGTCCTAAAAACAATTTTAAAAAGAAATGTTACCAAACGCACCCTTATAAGCTACATTTCATATGGGGACTATTAATTCATGAAGCTATATCATTGTTTGAAAAGTTTTTGCTAAATAAATGTCTTGTGTAGCAAAATTATTTTGTTCAAACGATCAAAAAAGAAAAATGTAATATGATTCTTTTTCATATCCACTCATCTACCAATAAAGAAATGTCTTGTGGAGCAGAGTAATACCGTGACTATTTGAGGCCACCGCTGTATGTGAGTATCATCAGGGATAAAGGCGCGATAACCAAGCATGAACTGCCAGCGGAAGACTCGAAACAAGGAAAAACGCCAAAATAGGGAGTTATCAAGTCCGTCTCTGCAGGGGCAGTTTAAGGCGAAACCCGCGCTTCCATGGCAGTCACTGAGGTGCAGGACGAGCGTCAAGAATTTCGGGAATGGATGAATAAAGGTTTGAACGAGAACAGCAAGCTCTTGAACGAGGAGCTAACAACAGAGCCTCTCAGCCAAACTCGTCAGAGCTGATGCCGACGATCGCGTGAGGTCGAGTTGGAGTTGGCAATGGTGGCGACGTTGCTCTAGAAACTCAGCTGGCGTTACAGTGAGGGAGCTCGGCGGAATGGTGAGGTGAGGGAGAAGAATCATCAGAGCTCCCGGACGCCGGTAGGAGAGCTTGTGAGATATAAAAGCCATAGAGAGGACCCTTCGGTCCTGTTGGCGTGTAGAGGAATCCAGGCGCGACAAAGGTGGAGGCCAGGAGAGGAAGAGAACCGGTTTCCATGAGTGAATCCAAATCCGAGAGAATAAATGGAGAGGGAATTTCTCTCTCTCTCTCTCTCTCTCTCTGTGGACACTAAAAAAAACCAACGTCATACACATCGCAGAGGGGAGGGATTCTCTGGAATTTTGTGGAGAAGACGCACGCTCAGGAGTTCCTTCCTCCTCTGGATCTCCTCCTCTGCGGCTGCATTCAATCTCGCCTACCCCCTGCGGATTCCACCATGACCAGGTCTTCTCTCTGATCCTACCTCTCCCGACGGCCACTCATGAGCACCTGCAAGAAATGAGGCGCACACATGCACAGAGAGAGCGAGAGAGAAGGAGAAAGGGAGAGTTCTGAAGAATTATGAGCTGGGTTGGATCTGATGGGCTCAAATGGTGGGCCAAAAAGCCTAAAGTGATGTAATGAATGTGGATTTATACACACTAACTATTTTATTTTTTATATTTTATTATTATTTAGTAAAAGCAATGTTTGACTTGTCGGCAAAAGTGAAGGTGTCAACCATATTCAGCAGATCGTCGTAGAGGAACGAAAATTTTAAAGTAAGATTTACAAAAATAATTTATTTATCTCTTGAATTATGGGTTAATTTTATCCGAAAAAATATTAATCGCGATAAAGATATAGATTTAGGTGCATTTACTTTTAATTTGCATTCTTTGCATTTATTTATTGGACTGGTGACGAATGAGTTCAAATTAGTTAGACTAAGCCTATGAAGCGAGTGAATTGGCCCAAGCCTTTTTTTTTTTTTTTAAGTGATCAGAAATTATCTCGTGAGAAAATAAGAATTTGAAATTTTCGGGATATCTATTTGGAAAAAATTGAAACCCTAATCGGTGGGCTATAAATAGGTTTGTTTACGTAGGGTTTGGGGGGCTGCACAATTGAGTACACGACGAAATTGAGAAACACAGGTGAGAATTGAGAGAAACGACAGATCGTGAGGGAAAATTGATAACGAAAAGTGCTGCCTTCTTACCTTCGAGAGTTCAATGGGACTCCATCGACGATCTCCACGTGCGCCTGCAGTTCTTTCCCGGTGATGGTATCGTGTCCGTGAAGGTGCCAAGCGTCAATTAATCTACTGTCCCCGCGGTTCAGTCTCCAATTCGCCACGCCGGGTGTTCCATTGCCATCCCACCGTGTCCCAACTTCCGCCAGCGTCCAGGTGTTCTTCAAAGTGGCCTGAATAGCGTCGCCAGCATCTATCCATTGGTGTGGATGCGACTGAGAGTTCCTCAATTCTGAGTTGCGCCCAGATTAATCCTAGCCCGACACTTCTGATGCCCGCCGGTCTTGCTGCATCAACATTATTGCTCATCGTTCAGTCCACAGATTGTTTCCGCCCAATCAGCCTCACCATTCTGGCCTCAATACCGTGACCGGTTCTCAGCACCGACGATTCCCCAGCGAGGTCGACAAGCAACCTCCCGACGAATTACTTAAGCTTTCGACAGTTTTGCAGGTTTCATAGTGTCCCGGAAGACAGCCCATCGAATTTGTCACGACTTTGTCAACTCACACTGAGATACCACCATGACCGTTGCCCTAGAGCCGTGCCATGTTGTGCCATGCCCATCGTTGGTCCGTTCTACCGATTGGGTTTTTGGAAAAACTTCAAATTTAGGTATAGATCTATTTTATTTTATTATGAAGATTTAGTAGATTTAATTTCTTAGGTAGATTAGTTCTATCTTGTTTTAGTTTTGATATTTTATCTTTGTTTGAAATATTTTCCAATGCATGATTGAAATTCCCTGAGGTAGCATCAGTGCAACCGCACGAATTTGTATTCTATCTATAAGGCTTTAGATGGAATAATTATTAAATGTGGGAGTAAAACTGATATCTTGATCTTTAAGGCTTAAGATCAATTTATCGATTTTATTAGCAAAATAGTCAAGTTTGAATTTCAAATTGAGTGATGGATAATATTCTTGACGATTGTGGTTGGTTTGATGTTTATCTCATAATTGTTCTATTTATCCCGAAAATACAAAAAAATTGCATTTGTATCCCATGTAGATTAGGATTGATTGCATGATAGGTTAGTTGGTCATTTTTTTTTTAAATGCATATTTAGATGATATCTAGGATAGATGATATCTTTGAAATAGGTTGCATATTCAGGATAGGGATTTTATTTCAAAAATTTTCGAAAAATAAAAAATGCATTCATTTAGGATGTTAGTTTTAAATTTGAATTGCATGTTTAATTATTTGGGAATTTTAATTTCGAATTTCATGAAAAGGAAAAAAAAACTTAGAGCTAGGGCATTCTTTGCACGTCATTGCATACTAGAGTAGGATTGCATGTTTAATTTTATTTTCTACTTAGTTATAGTCTTAGATAATTTTCTTTAGATTAGACCACATGCTTATTTATATCATATAGTGTCATGTTGTCATGTCATATCATTTCATGTTAGATTAGTAACATGCATTGCATGATTCTCATTGAATAAGTGAAAAAAAAAAATTGAGTGATTGTGTGTTAATTAGAAATCATATCTAGGATTGCTGGATGTGAATTCTGATCTAACAATGCAAATGCTTTCATTGCTATGAGGTAAGTCTTGCAATTTATTCATTGTTTTATATGGGTGTTAAATTGGTAGTTTGTGCACCCGCATGATAACCTCACATGTTAAGGAAATATATTTAAAATCAATTCAGGCTACCTGCAAAACATTTTTTCAAAATAAAAGAGAAAGGTACCGAAAGAGCGTTAGAGAAATCTAACGTAATCAAGTCCCCGAACTCACAATCTCTAGTTTGTAGGAGTAAAGTAAATCTCTCATTACTTTACTTGGGTGTCTAATCGACCCACAAAAAATAGATTAATGGCGACTCCTAGTTAAAAAAATCATTTGCATATTATGAACTTAAACCTAAGTCGCAAGTTGGTATGGGCTTGGAGAGTTCGAGTTAAGTTTAGTCTTAGCAATCCATTAGCCTAATTTAGGTTGTTCACACCTGAAAATTTGATCGCGACATCAGCAGATCGTTGTAGAGGAACGAATAATTTTAAAGTAAGTTCTTCCAAAAATAGTAAGTTTAAAATCTCTTGAATTAGTTGGACTTTTCAAATTATTTGAAAGTAATTTTTTCATTGGTTGCACAGAAAATCTTTAGGCGATGGTTTTTAAGGAAAGATAGTTGAGTATGAGGCTTCAAGTATCCTGGACTCAGGTCAAGAGAAAAACTGTAATTACAGGAGTGCCAACTTAGTCGAATTAACATTTCCACCTTTTGACTCGACCCATATATCATGACACCAGTTTTCTAAAAACCAAATCACCATCAAAATCTCAAGGTATTTGGAAATTACCTAATCAGTCCTAAACATATTTCATAAATATCAATTTAGTCATAAAATTTTTGAATTTTACGAATTTAGTCCCTAAATATTTACCCAAGATTCTAATGTAGTCATTCCAATTAATCTTCATCGGAAATCGTTGACATAGCGTTCTAGTAATCACCAGCCTTCTGCCGACACATGAGTGATTTTTAGTGAAAATTGGCTAAAATGATTACATTAGAATTTTAAGTAATTATTTAGAATTAAATCGACATCCATACAATATGTTTAAAACTGATTGGACAATTTCTCCCAAGATATTTAGCGTGCATTTGGTTTGCAAAAATGTTCTAATAAAAACTTTCTTTTTGTTTCATCTTCTACTTTCTTGATAATATGTTCGGTGAGTGAAAAAAAAAAAAAAAAGTAGGAGCTTTCAACGGGAATGAAAATTATATAAATATTTTTGGTGTCCTATATAAAATAAGGTCAATTTTGGTGGTTTTCAATTTTAAGGTTCAAAGTTTAGGAAACACGTCAACCAAAATATGCACCAAACGTATTTTTTTGAGAATTTTAGAGAGGAAAACAATGAATTGGAACCCAACCGCGGGTAGCTGTATTGGTTGAGAGGTTATCATTCATCACTGAGGTCGAGAGTTACTAGCGTTGTAAATGAGGGGTCATGGTGTTTGGATCATGTACTAGTCTCCCCCGAGGTATAGGGGCTCGGCCATTCGATGCCGTTCGGGCACAGGGAGCCCATGGTGAAGTCCTCGGTTACCGAAAAAAAAACAATGAATTGAAGAATTTCAATTGTATAACTATATTTTGCATGAAAGCTATCTCTTTATAAAGATTCAACCTTGAATTAAATTGAAGTTCTTTACTATTGCTTTTGGGCTCGACAAAAGTGATGTACTCATTTTGCTAATGAATTATGCAACTAAAGGCTTACAAATGCCGAAATAGCTTTTCCAAGCGCAGGAAGCAACTTAACTGGGTAAATACTCAATTTGATCATGGTTTCAACTATCGAGGGATGGAATGAACTTAGAAAGAGGGACAAAGTCATCAAATTGAAATTTTTTACTTTTGCTTTTGGGCTTGACGAAAGTGAAGTGCTCATTTTGCTGATGAATAATACAACTAAAGGCTTGCAAATGAAGTTGTCCAAATAGCTTTCCCAAGCCCAAGAATGAACTTAACTTGGTAAAGACTCAATTTGATCTTGGTGTCAACTGTCAAAGGATGGAATGAACTTTGTAGTAAGAAAGAGAGATATAGTTATCAATTTGAAGTTCTTTACTTTCTTTTTTGTGCTCAACAAAAGTCAAGGGATCATTTTGCTGATGAATTATATGACTAAAGGCTTGCAAATTAATTGATTGAATTGCTTTTCCAAGCCTAAGGAGCAATTTAACATGGTAAAGAGTCAACTTGATCAAGGTGTCTGTCAAGGGATGGAATGAACTCTATTGTAAGCAAGAGGAATAGTCATCAAATTGAAGCTTTTCACTTTTGCTTTCAGTCTTGACAAAAATGAGGTGTTCATCTTGCTAATGAGTTATACGACTAAAGGCTTGCAAATTAAGTAGCCCAAATAGCTTTTGCAAGCCCAAGAAGCAACTTAACTTTATAAAAACTCAACCAAATCATGGTGTCAACTATCAATGGATAAAATGAACTCTCTAGTAAGAAATAGAGATAGAGTCATCAAATTGAAGTTCTTTACTTTATTTTTTTTACTTGACAAAAGTGAGGTGCTCATTTTGCTGATGAATTACACGACTAAAGGCTTGCGAATTAAGTGCCCAAATAGCTTTTCCAAGCCCATGGAGCAAATTAACTTGTTAAAGAGTCAACTTGATCATGGTGTCAACTGTCAAGGAATGGAATGAACTCTAAAGTAAGAAAGAGGGACAGGGTCATCAAATTGAAGTTCTTTACTTTTGCTTTTGGGCTTGACAAAAGTGAGGTGCTCATTTTTCTAACGAGTCATACAACTAACAGCTTGCAAATTAAGTTGCCCAAATAGCTTTCGCAAGCCCAAGAAGCAACCTAACTTGGTAAAGACTCAACCTGTTCATTGTGTCAAATTATCAAGGGATGAAATGAACTCTATAGTAAGAAATAGAGATAAGAGTCATCAAATTGAAGTTCTTTACTTTCTTGTTTGTGCTTGACAAAAGTGAGGTGCTCATTTTGCAAATGAATTACATGACTAAAGGCTTGCGAATTAAGTTGTCTAAATAGCTTTTCCAAGCCCGAGGAGCAACTTAACTTGGTAAAGACTCAACTTGATCATGGTGTCAACTGTCAAGGGATGAAGTGAACACTAAAGTAAGAAAGAGGGACAAAGTCATCAAATTTAAGTTCTTTACTTTTGCTTTTGGGCTTGACAAACGTGAGTTGCTCATTTTGCTAATGAGTTATATGACTAAAGGCTTGCAAATTAAGTTGCCCAAATAGCTTTTGCAAGCCCAAGAAGCAACATAACTTGGTAAAGACTCGACTTGATCATGGTGTCAACTATCAAGGGATGGAATGAACTCTTTAGTAAGAAAGAGAGATAGAGTCATCAAATTGAGGTTCTTTACTTTCTTTTTTGTGCTTGACAAAAGTGAGGTCCTCATTTTGTTGATGAATTACACGACTAAAGACTCGCAAATTCAGTTGTTGGAATAGCTTTTCCAAGCCCAAGGAGCAACTTAACTTGGTAAAGAGTCAACATGATCATGGTGTGAACTGTGAAGGGATAAAATGAACTCTATAGTAAAAAAGGAGACAAAGTCATCAAATTGTAATTCTTTACTTTTGATTTTGGGCTCGACAATGCTAATGTGTTATATGACTAAAGGCTTGCAAATTTAGTTATCCAAATAGCTTTTGTAAGCCCAAGAAGCAACTTGACTTGGTAAAGACGCAACTTGATCTAAGTGTCAATTGTCAAGGGATGGAATGAACTCTATAGTAAGAAAGAGGGATGGAATCATCAAATTAAAGTTATTTACTTTTGCTTTCGGGCTTGACAAAGTGAGGTGCTCATTTTGCCGATGAATTATATGACTAAAGGCTTGCATTTTAAGTTGCTTGAAGCCCAAGAAGCAAATTAACTTGGTAAAGACTCAACTTGATCATGATGTCAACTATCAATGGATGGAATGAACTCTATAGTAAGAAAGAGAGACAAAGTCATCAAATTGAAGTTCTTTACTTTTGCTTTTGGTCTTGACAAAAGTGAGGTGCTCATTTTGCTGATGAATTATACAACTAAAAGCTTGCAAATTAAGTTGCCCAAACAGCTTTCCCAAGCCCAAGAAGCAACTTACCTTGATAAACACTTAACTTGATTATGGTGTCAATTGTCAATGGATAGAATGAACTCTATAGGAAGAAAGAGGGACAGTCATCTTAAAGTATTGGTTTCATTACTAAGGACTAAACCTAATGATCTATGGCACCAAAACATGAGGCTACTTGCCCACTAGTCATCTTAAAGTAAGTTATTAGCTACATTTGATGTGAGAAAGCAATATCATTGTTAAAAAACTGTTAATAAATAAATCTTTTTTGTACTAATTTTTTTTTTTTTCAAAAGATTGAAAAAGAAATAATACGATTTATTCGTATCCACTCATCTCACCCATAAAGACATGAAGGACGTCACAGAGATTTGTAATCCTATTAGGTAAACATTTTTTATTGACAAATACTATGTAAAGAAAGAATTATGTCAAGTTTTCTTACTTTTCAATGATAATTTTGACCAAAGAAACGTGCCAAGAGTCACCCGACCGTTGGCTCACGTTTATGCCTGGACTCATTATACTAGCCACACCGCTCTCGCTTTAATAGACGAGTATTAAGAAGTATCTTAATAGCATTTATTTATTTCAATGTTAAGAGCATGTTTGAAACTTTTTTTTATTATAAAAATTTCCTATAGATGTTTAAGGAAACTTAATAAATGAAGAATTAAAACAAACTATAATTTTTTACATCAATTACAGGCATGTAAGCATGTTTCTACTTTAATTTTCTTGTGCGTTGGAAAAAGTTCATTTTGAAAGCTAAGCTAGTAAGGTAATTATACCTCTACGTAATTATAGGGTTAAATTGTTGATTACGAAAAAATTAACATTGATGGAGAAAATAAAATAAAATTACTCATTCATCAAAATTAGACAAGAGTAATACATACACACACACACATACATACATAGAGAAAATACCAAATATTGTGTGTGTGTGTGTGTGTGTGTGTGTATTACTCTCGTCTAATTTTGATTTATGAGAATCACATTACAAGTATCACAAATATCTTCACCGTATAATATAATTTTTAATGATCAATTTTTTTTTCTTTAGCTGTTCAGTAACATAATACAAGGTGGTAGTTGTAAATAGGATATAGATATCCAAAAAATTAAAAATTAACTTTATTGCGAAAATATAAAAAATAAAAGGATGTGTATCAAAACCATAAACTCCAATTTAAAGATCTCTACCATGTGGGAACACAAGTTGTCAAAATATTTAAATACATTCATTCATTTGTTTAAGTTTCTGAAATAAGCAGCACTGCTCCCATAAATTTTTATGTGACATCAAAATTTCACATTTTGAGTTCAATTTTTTTAGAATCTCTGCTACCATATATATGCATGTTTTGATCTTAGGCCAAAGTCCAACTTACACTTGAGGGGAATAATTGAATGTTTATATATTAAACAATAGCTCCATTTATCTACATAAGCTAATTCATTTGAATAGTTGTAGCCGTTTTACAAGATATTATAGAGGCGTAAAAAAAAGTCCATTGCAAATACAAACAAATGACATGTAAATATAGATAAATAGATCACTCATTAAAAAGATTACTATATTAATTTTGAAGTATTGACTAAATGCCACAAATGGAACTGGTGTGTTGATTCACATTAAGTATGGCAAGTCACTTGCCCTACCAAAGAGATTTGAATGGGGATGGGATGAAAATTCCTATTCCGCCTGTAGGGCGAAGGAATATGCTCTGCCTCGCCTCAAGAACTATCCCAAAGGGTGATCCTATATCTAAAACATGGAGATTTCTAGTACTAACCTTGTTCCTTTCCATAAATTGTATTATTATTGTAATATAATGTTTCTCATTTTCAAAATTGATTTCAATATAATTTAAATACTTCAAACCCTTTTTTCATCGATTTTTCGTGGAAATATTCCAAAGTAAACTTTATGGTAATGGATCTAAGGATTCCAAATTCATATATATTTGCCCACATGATTTATTCAACTTGGAAATTTTTTCGAGAGTTCATATAATTATGCTTGTTAAAGAATTTAATTGAAATTTTTTTATCTTGAAATTAATTGAACCTGCTCTGTCTTGTTCCAGCGCCACCCACCCCTATTTTACATGTAGCAGTATTTCCCGTTCCAACTAATAATTCAAAAAAAAAAAATTAATGGATTAATTACAGCTTACACCGGTGGAGTAAAAGAAATTTTCCACACGAGGCCTTATACAACCGTCGGTTTTGATGGTTATTAAAGAGAGTGAGTGGTTAAAACTCTTAAATCAAGGATGGACAAAGATTGTTTGCGCAATTTTTATTTTTATTTTTTTACACTCGCACTACATTCGCTAACATTTCATATAAATGATATAACTACTTATCAAAAAAAGAGTGAAAAAAAGAAAAAACCAGAGCACCTCATTTACTTCTAATTTATTTATGTTTTCCCACATTGAACTTGTAAATAATACCATACAAGCAATGAATATCTCCTACTGAGATCAGGTATTCAATAATAAATCAATGATGATATCCACAGCGCGAATAAAATTGCAAATATACAACCACAATAACACATAAACCAACAACAACACAGTTTTAACATTTGCTTATGATTCATTTTTTTTTCCTACATTGAACTTGTAAAAGATAATACCACACAAGCAATGAATATTTCCTACTAAGATCAGGTATTCACAAAGCATAATCGTGAAAAGATATAGATCACTTTAACTGTGGGAACATTATTGATCGAATCTCACTCCGGATAAACATTAGCTCATCCTCACAAAAACGGGGCATGAAAAGAAACGGTGACCAAGTGATGAAATTTATGGAAAAACAAAAGTAGGGCACATAGTAAAGCAGAATTTCATTAGAAAAAAGAGTCGCCTTTTCATGAGCCACAATTGACTGCACCTATGAATGCTAAATCAAGGAAGGAAATCACAAACCTTGTAAAGTGTGCGAATATCAATGCACAAGGAGAGATGAAATCTTGCAAGAAAGTAGAATCATCGTGGCTCCTTGCCGGAGTTGGTGCTTGAATTCGTCGGATTAGAGCTATCGAGAAAAAGACGTGTTTTTTGTGAGAGGAAAAATGTGTGGAAAAAAAAGGTTTTTTAATAATAAAGGACAAGAGAAAAGGAGAATGTAGGGTTTTTTAATAATAGATCTTAGCCTTATTATCAAACACAAGAGATAAAAATTCTATCCAAGTCTATCCCACGCCCCAGAAATTCCCATAAAGGTCTTTTTTATGGGCTATACTATTTATTTAACCTTATCTTATCTTAGAAAGTGTGCTTATATTTGTTTAATGCAACGGATTTAAACAATTCATTGATATGACGAGTGCGCATGATCAATTATCATCAACCCTATTGATGGCTGTGTAACAGATGAATCTTAATTCGTAGTGTTGCCTGTCAGTATTTATAGCCATTTCACATCAAGTAATAGTAAAATGGTTTCCCGAGAAAATATTGAGTACGGCTTGGATTCCACCGTGTCAAAATCCATATCTACTCATTGGGCAACATGTGTCATTCGGGTGCTACCGCGCCAAATCCTCTTACACCCGCACCCTCTGGCTTCTCTCTCCTCTCTCATCTTCTTTCCTTTATTTCTCTGCTATTGATATCTCTCCTCTCTCTCCTCTCTCGATCACGCCTGCGACGACGCCCTGCTCTCCCTCTCCAGATTATCATCAGACCGACACCAGACGAAATAACATAAATTCACAACCGAACTCTTAAACAAGATGATTGAAAGACTATTAGTTTCCTTAGTTCTTGTTTTCTCTGGTTCTTTTCAGTTCATGAAGCTTTGACGTTTCACACCCAGTTCTGAATCTCCCCTTTTTGCTCGCAAATTTTCTCATTGTTGGTTGATGATTCCTTTCGAAAACTGTTTTTCTGCATTTCTAAATTTGGTGGGTATCTGTGTTGCATTTGGTTCTTTTACGTGGGAAGAAGAGGACTAGGGTTCATAACGACAGAAGCAATTCATAAGTTTTTGTGTATTAGTTTCCAGGACTAGAGCACTTCGATGTTTCGCTAATGCGACCCTTTTGTGCTTTTGGCAACGATTGTTTACTTCATTCCGGGTTTAACTGGCGACTCAGAATCTATGAAAAAGTATCGTCTTTTAAGAGTTATCGATGCTAATAAGCAGGTCTTGGAGCAATTGCTGCCATGGACGAAGATCCAGATGATCTTAGGCCGAATACTCTTGATGAGGATGGGGATACTTTTATGAGTCTTAAATTCCCCTCTCTCTACCGGAGAAGATGTTGGAAGTAGATGTCCTTGATTCCTCAAGGCGGAAGCGACGATGGAGGTGACGAATGAGGTGGGCCGGAGACCTCGGTGTGGGTCATCGAACGAGAGAAAAGAGGGGAGATAGAGAAGGGCATTGTCGGATACATGAACAAGAGAGTAGGGATGATCGGTTCCTGGTCTAGTCCGATTCCACCTAAGAACCAAGAACTAGACCAGGAAAACCGGTGCCTAATTTTTGGGATCAAGGACCAGACCAAACGGTCCTAGAATTAGGAAGTGGACCAGTCCCATAGAACAAATCACTTGGTAAAAAATAAAAAAAAAATACTAGAGTTGTTAATATTTTTAATAAATTAAAAAATATATATTTTAAAAATAGTCAATCCAGTCTATTGGTCTAATTCCCAAAACCGGGAACTAGATCAATGATCATTGGTTCCATTTTTATGGAATCAGGAATTGGACCGATTCTTCTAGGAATTGGACCAAACCGATCAATCCAGTCCGATCTCGGGTAGTTCCGATTTGGGCAATCCGATATGCTCATCCCTACGAGAGAGAGAGAGAGGGGAGAGAGAGCAAGAGCGGAGAAATAAAGAAAAAAAGAAGAGAGGAAAGAAAAGGAAACAGGCAAGAGGGTGAGGGTGTCACAAGTTATGGCGCGATGGGGCCCGGAGCGACATTGCCCAATGAGTGGACTCAGATTTTAACACGGTGGAATCCGAGCCCTACCTAATATCATCTCAAGTTTCAAAAGATGTGTTAATAAAAAATTAAATTCAACTAGTTTCTTTTTTCTCGAATTTTCCATATTTGCAACTAGCATCAAACAATTTATTGATACAATGAGTGATCATGACCAATTATCATAGCCACAATTGAACAATTATTCATCATTGAATCTAAAAGCATCTCGATTGTCAAAAAGCGTTGAAAGTGTACTTTGGATTACAACCAAAAAGAACAAGCAGCCGAGATTCTACCATTTTGGAATCAAATGATGTGGCTACCGGGAATCCTATTCTTAAAAAATGAAGAAATTTTGCAATCACAAAAATTCATATTATTCTTGTTATATCATTCTGGATCAGTAGGCACATTCACCTCTTTACTCTCAATTTGAAATAGCCTCAGGGACACCCTGGTAATATCTGCAAACAATTATGAAAGATCACTACAAAGTAAAAGAGATTCAATAATAGAACGTTATTGTCAAAAGGCACTACAGTGCGCGTAAACACACACGGAGACCAGAAGATGAAGAAAGATTGGGTTTGGGGAAAAGCGAGACATAATCAAAGGAAGAATAGAGTTGGACAACATCAGATTCAGATAAGTCACTCATCATTACGAATCGTAATCAGACATTATCTTTTCTTTTTTACTTTGACAAGTAAGATTTTATTCAATGAAAAACACATAAGCAGGGAGCAATCCCGTAACAAGATAAAATATACAAGCTGAGGCACTAGGAAGCACAAGGAACTCTATCAATAAGATAAAGTTGAAGAACAGAGTGTCAGTATCCTGCTTATGTCCTTACCAGGCAAAGAGATGAGTATCCTGCTTTTTGGAACAGCTGAACTTGATACTTGTACAAATTGTAGTTCTGAGCACAACTTGGGCTATTATAAATGTTTGGATAGCATTGTTACGATCATCACAGAGGCAGCTTGCAGGAATTGATCTACTTCAACTAACGAATACTCCTGGTCAAGGGTAAGAGAAAAACATACACATGATAATGGACATGGAAAATGGTAGTTGATTCGTCGAGAAGCCTGCCAGAGGAAATGCGAGAACTCCAAGACGAAACTCTGATGTGATGACTTTGATTAAATAAAGCTTCAGCAACCGCTTCACCTCTCATCTCTGATTCTTCTCCAACGATCGTGAACTATTCTTGAAGAAATGCCCCCCATGCCTTATGTCCTGTTACATCTTTGCATCGACAAAATCCCTGTTCATTTGGTTCTACATGTCATGTTCTTAGAAAAAATGTTGCCTTCGCAGATTCAGAGAATTGCCGAATTAGAATTGACCGAATGTAGCAGAAAAACCCCAAAAAAGCCGCAAATCTCCTTTCAGCAAGCAAACGAGCCTCGGCCTAATCGAGCTTCCTTGACATAGAGAGAGAATCGAGCAACATACTAAACCCTAATGCCCCAAATCGCCTTCAGCGAGTGAACGAGCTTCGAACAAATCGAGCTTTGGCAATGCATCGAGTTTCCTTGAGAGAGAGAGAATCGATCGGCATTAACCCTAAAACCCTAAATCAATTTTTGTGGAGGAACAAAGAGAGACACTGGTAAATGCCCTCATCCTTGTAACTTCAGCCATGTCAGATAATTTTGCGGCCAAAACGGCGCCACATCACTACCGATTACCTTTTATTATCTGCGTAAGTCGCCACGTAGAATTTTTAACAGCGTTGATTAATGGAATCATAAACTATAAGAAAAGGAAAAAAAAAAATTAATGTAGGAAGAAGTAGAGCAAGAGAGTTTCGCATAAAAATCAATTTATATTGTCCATGGATGGAAAACCTTCAATATAATTTTTGATCTATGGTAGAGATTTTTGTAATAACATAACATAAAAATTTATTTGTATACCATTTCAACCATTGTTTAAAATGCATGGTTAATATTTCAATCGGGCTTGCCTGTCTTTGCTAATCGTGCTTGGACAGCCAAAAGTCAACTTGGAACCACCTCTACCGCCTAGAAATCCAACTTTAGTAATTTTCGTACCCATAATTGACAAATTGATTTTGAGTGGAGAGATGGATTGGAATACATCAAAAAAAAAAAAAAGAAACAGGGAGAACGGAAATTAGCGCAGGCCCTCTCTCTTTCTTCCTTTTAGAGGAACTATAGATTAACTCATATATTAAGCATCATCATTAAAATGAACATTTAAGATATTGCATTTGGGATAATTAGACGAAAGGTGCTGAACATTTACTGATTACCGATCATCCATTATCTTTCTTTTTTCAATCAATTCGATTCCTAAATTTTATTTCAATTAGAACTTGTAACCCAGAGGCTTTAATTTTTGTACTGATCACTTGATAGCATCCTTAAACTCATTTTAATCAAATGGATTTTTAATTATGTCTTTCTTGTTCATGCTAGCTTTTGTATTCAAAGAATAAACAGAAATGTTTGAAGTGATGGTCAAATTATCATTGCATGTATGTTGGCAACTTACGCCATAGCCGAGGGTGGCCGGACCTTGTCCGGCTCGCTACACGTACTCAAGAGTGTGGGCGTGCAGGGAGCGACGAATGCGTACTACCGAAGGAAAGTGCCCCCGGCAAGCGATGACAATGGTCGTGAGCGAGACCCTTGCCAGCCTCTCTCTACAGTGTCTCGGCTTGAGCCCAATGACGGATGTCGAGCCACTGTTGAAGGTTGGGCAATGGCGACACCATCATGTAGCCACGCCCGGCCCTAGTTTGCCACTCTCATTCGCGCGCGCGCACTCATAGATACAGAGTTGTAGGAGGTCAGTATCCTTTTCCCTCTCAACTATAAAATTAACGCGTAAGTATCATGATAGATAATAATTCTGATTAGTCCTGAATTTGGTGTAAAACAGAATGGAAGAAAAAAAAGCATGTTGTTTATAGACAAAGATCGGCACTTTGGTGCTTTGCACCTGGCAAACTGAAGATGGTAATTTTTGGTAATAAAAAATCCCAAAAAAAAAAAAAAAAAAGATCTTTATATTTTCATTTTTATTAGTATTTATATTAATTCTAGAAAATCACTTTGTGACTGTGGGTTATGACCGTTGATTCGAAAAAAAGGCATGATTGTTCGCATCTCCTCTTTCATAATTAGGGTTTATGTTTTCAGGTGATTTTCTGAATCACTTTTCTTGTTGGTCGAAAGAAATTTCTTTCCCTTCCGCCTCGTTATTATTATTATTTTTTGGTTGTTGTTTGAGAGACCATGCGAAGAAGTTAAAGAACCTTGCCGGGTGGCTTTACTTATTCCTTACTGCAGCATTTACGGTGGAGGAACGGCATTTATTCACGAACAGAATCGCAAATTTCAGTCCGAGCTTTCTTCTCTTCATCCCCAGTTCTCCTATACCAAGTGTACGTGCACAAGAAGTGGTGACGATTCTGCAGAAATTATAAGAAATGAACTGATATACCAAGTGCTCCCACTCTCCCTGTTGTCTGGGTGCGTTTTCCTTTTTTTTGTATCTTCTGTTTCTCTCCAGATTTGGTTTAGCTGTTGCTTTCCATCCAGCGAATGTTCCAGTTTTGAGCAATCGACGATGGTGGCAAGCTCGGCGTTCTATACTCGCAACAACAGGGCGAAACGGAGCAGCGACACAGAAACAGAGAAGAACAGAGCAGAGTAATACCGTGGCCATTCAAGGCCAATGCGACGATTACAAGAGGTTCCACTGTATGTGGGAGTATCATCGGGATAAAGGCACGACAACGGAGTACCTCCGTGAGGTGAGTCCTCGGCCGAAGACTCTATTCAAGGAAAAACGCCAAGACAGGGAGCTGTCAAGTCCGTCTCTGCAAGGGCAGTCTTAGGCGAAACCAGTGCTTCCATGGCAGCCACTGAGGCGTCGGATGAGCGTCTGGAACTTCAGGAATGGATGAATAAAGGTTTGAACGAGAAAAGCAAGCTCTTGAACAGCGAAAACTTAGGGTCCGAAAACAGAGCTTCTCGGCCAAACTCGTCGGAGCCGACACCGGCTGTCACCTGAGGTCGAGTAGGTGTCGGCAACTGTGGTACGTTGTTTTAGAGGGTCAGATAGTGTTACAGTGAGGGAGCTCGTTAGGATAGTGAGGTGAGAAAGAAGAATCGTGAGAGCTCCCTGAAACCAGAGAGGGGAACCTTCGGTCCTGTGGGCGTGTATAGAGGAATCCAGGCGTGACGAAGGTGTAGGTAACCAGCGGAGGACTGGGATAAACTATTTTACACTCAAGTAATCCTACTGCCATAAAGTGGAAAAAAAGAAGATATGCTTGCTTGTTGTAATTGCAGAGGCTCACCTTTAAGTTAAGGAAGAAAATTGTATATAAAGGACTGAACTCCCCTTAGAGAAACTAAAACTCCTTGATTACTGAATATCTTACCCATTTTTCGCATTCTCCGTTTACTTCGTTGTTCAAAGACTCCAACCAGGAGAACAATCCAATGGCGGCGCAACCAAGTGAAGAACAGGATAAGTCAAATCATGCAGAACCAACAGCAGGTATCTGTTCAAGTTCCAAGCGAGAAAAATTAGGGTATAGGCGATATGGTCTTAAAATATTCCGGAACTTGTATTTTCTTCATAATTCTATTTCTTTGCTTTGTCATTGAACAAATATAACCCTGACCTCGGCTAAGAAAATCAATTTGAGAAGGACTTTGTGCTCACTTTTTCTCCTACATTTATTGAAGATGTTCGTGTAAGCGTTCCATCAGATCCTTCTCAATCAAGAGGTGCTCCAGGTGCGTTATCCCTTGGAAGGGTTGTTCCATTTTGAAATTAATATTGAAGCGGATCTTCATGAAATTGTTCCTTTCTGGGACACTTCTCACTGTGAGCAAGAAAAAAAAGTATTAACTTGGCCTGAAAGTACTAATCCATTGCAGAAATATTGGAAAACGGAGTGGATGCACACTTTTACCGACCATTGATCCAAGCTACATTCAGGGGCGATTGGGAATTTGCTAAAGGATTTTTCGAACAAGATGCTGCTTCAAGGACGGCCAAAATAACAAGCAGATCAGAAAGAGTGCTTCACATAGCCGCTTGGAGTGCACAAGACCAATTTTTGGAGAACCTGGTTGAGCTCTTTTCTCCACATTCGGAAGAGCTTGAAATGGTTGATTGTGATGGCCGCACAGCCCTCCACATTGCTGTCCTGTGTGGAAGGATAAGGATGGTCAAGGCATTAGTTAGAAGAAATCCTAGGTTGACGCAACTCGTAGATAATAAAGAACGCATTCCTTTGGAAATATCTGCTCTGGAAGCTTCTATGCATAGGGAGATTGCCTGGTTTCTAGCGGAAAATACAACATACGATGGACCAAGTCAACCCTCCAGCATTCCCTTCTCGATTGACATCATTATACTTCTTAGCTACGCTGGTCATCATGGTAAGATCACCATCGCTCTTTATCTCAATTCCATCCGTTTCTTCTTTCACTTATTAGGCTGTATTCATTTCGCGAAAGATATAATACTTCTGTAAAATGTTTTCCAAAAAATCGTTTTCAGGAAAATGATAATATTTTTTGGTGTTCAACTAAACTTGAAAATAAATAAAAAACATTTCTGCCATCGATATGGATGATTTGAATTTCTTTTGTGCACTCATTTTGATATATATATATATATATATATTTTATTTTTTTAAATTAATTATTTTTTCTTTTTTATTTTCCTCTTTTTTTTGGGTCGGTTGCTAGCCACAGCAATGGCCGCGATCGACTAAAGGTGAGCTTGAGCTCATTGGCCTCAAGCCCCGTCGAATCGACGAGCTAGAGGCTCACGCTCACCAATTTGGCGAGTGGCTAGCTCGAGCTCGCCGATTTGGCAAGTGGCGAGCTTGAGGCTTGCCTATGGTTGGTTGCCATGGCTGAAACGAGAAAGAAAGAAATGAAAAAGAGAAAAAAGAAAAAGAAAATAATTATGAATTCGGATTTTTTAAAAGTGAAAAAAGAAAGAGAGAGAAAGAATTGGAGGCTAGATATAAGAGAGATTGATAAGAAAAATGTTTTCCCTACTTGAAAAATGGAAAACATTTTTCTCTATTTTAGAATACTTTTTTCCGTTAATAGAAAATATTTTCATAGACCAGTTCATTTTGTTGTGAAAATTAAAGTCAAAAAATCCGAAAAACATTTTTTTAGAAGTTATTTTTGCAAAATGAGCGGAGATTTAGACTTAGCTTATTTCCCTGATCAACATTGCTGGTGAATTCGGATAGATATCACCCTCTATCTAGTTGGGCGATACAAGCACTTACTTACCATGAGAAGCACACGATACGAGCGAACAATACTGGGCGTGTTGACGAGCAATGAGTCCAACTTTCCCAGCGGAACCAGGCTGAATGTTATGGAAGCATTGATATACAAATGTCCGTACTTTCTGCACTCGCATCCCCCTTCATTACTGATTCCCTTCAAGAAGATCAACCTGGTCACCTGCTCTTTTGTCTCTGAACTGAAGGTATCCCAGTGGACTTGAACTCCAAACCAAAAGATAAAATTCAGATCCGGGTGGGTATGCATTTTTTGCTGTTGGGCATTATCTTAGGATCTTTCATGATTTTGAACTTTCAATCAATTTTCTTAGATCGATTCCCTCCGTACTAGGAAAAGAAACTGGAAATGTTCGTATCTTTGCAAGATATATTCTGGTTCCTTGACCCAGTGTTACTTGAATAATGGCCTGAAATCGAACTACTTTACGGATAAGCTATCCTCTGGAAACCAAATATGATTCAACCAAATGCATAAGTATCGTATAACTTAATTGATTGGACAATGTAACGAATGAATTACAAGGTCTTACAATGATTTCGTAGCTAGTGATTGAGCTCTCTCTGCAATTTGTTTGTAGCACTTCAATGTCTTACAAGGTCACTCTGGAATGCAGCCAAAATTGTAGGTACGCTTCCACTTTATCAAGATACAATCTCTATCTCTATCCACCTCTCTCCAACTAAAAGTCTATGGCTTGTTTGTTTTTGACTTCTTTTACAAATAGAAAGAAGTTCCCACGTAATTCTTTGCCATAATTTGGAAAAGAAGTTGTGTTAGTCCCACTGCTTGTGTGAAAGTACACATTCACCGTTGGATAAGTGATGTGCATTTGAAGTTAGTTTTGAAATTAAATTTTTCCATGGGTCAATTGTCCAATAGTAAATGTGTAACTTATTCTTTACAACATTGATGGACTTAATAAAAAATCCTTCAAAAATTATTCAAACTCAAACAAAGTTATATATGATTTTCTGTGTTAATATTTAATATTTTGAAAGCTTGTAGATATTCATCAAATTCTAATTGCAAGAGTCGCAAAACTTATAAAAAAAAAAGTTAAAAAAAAATACTTGAAACTGAATATTGAGCGAGATTGGACGTCAACCAAGGAATATCTTGTTTATGGCTAAATGATCTATGCCGAAGATATGGATAAGAGTTACCTAAACCTAGCACTTCTCCTTCTTTCTTGATAAGTGAATTATCTCTATCAAGCATGCAAATCTTTCCGGAAAAATAAGAACAATTATTATGTATTTGTTTCCTCCATAACGGGAGAAGTACAACACGAAAGAACACATTGAAAGGGTGCAGGAAGTGGGCGTGAGAACGGGGCCAAGCCCCTCACGCCATTGCCTATGAAATAAGGTTGCAATAGATGAAGGCATGAGTTTATCATTTAATCTCATTTAACATAGTAAATTTACATTGTTATTTGGCAAATTTTAAAAGGCGTGAAGAATAGGGATAGGAGTATGTAGGGAAAATCAAAATAATTTGCTTAGGAGGGCTTGGAATAGAAGAATATTTCAGCAGCAGCTAATTTTAATGGGTCTCAACAAAATCATGCATCACAAAATTCCACTCCAAGTTATATATCCCGTACCAACAAGCTAATGATTAAAGGAGTTTTCTCCTCTTCTTATAATCTTGTATTTCAGATTTGTTGGAAGCACTCCAAAAAATAAGATCCCGAATACATTAGGCCGATATGGGAGAATCGATCTTAAGATTACCGGAGACTAAGAGGGTGGACCATTCAATGTGTGCAAATCTGAGCCCAAACACCACCTCACCACCAAAAAAAAAAAAAAAACTACTGCAGTTTGCAAAACTTATTCACGACTTTTGCCCGTAGTTGCATTTGTTATCTTGACCCAACCTTTGGATGCACCCTAAATACTCTTGAGCCTTGTCCCTAATTCTTCTATTTTTGTCAAAGAACAAAAAAGAAACAAAAGTATAGTGTTGTTGCGTATTTTTATTAATCATAAGTTTTTTTAAGAATAGACTCAAGTCAACTCTACTCACTATGTCATTTAGGTGTGACAAGTTTACTCGAACGTCACATACCATCATTATGTGACCTCATGTGGAAGTTTTGATTTTATTAGAGACAGCTAGAATGGAGAAAGAAAAAAAAATTGCTCTTGTGCTGAGCATGACTAACAATACACTGGATTGTGTGGATAATATGATTTTTTTTTTTTTATCACTAGCTGCTATGCATAGTTGCATATTATTATCTAAAATAATCTTATATAAGCAAAGACTTCTGTGATTTGCTCTAGCTGGACAGATGTTATTGGCGTGGCTATTTTCAGAGCTGTTCTATCAAGTTAAGTCTCATAATTAATTCTCTTAATTATGATTGACATTTTAAAGCCTGATTTGAACTTCAAGGAAGATCACTTTCTTCAATTGCCCTCTAATCACTTCTACTTTCTTCACATCCATTTTTTTTTTTTTCATCCAGACATAATATTAACCTTTTCTTGGAAAATTCCAAAAATGACTATACCTTTTAGTACTTTGCATCAGCAATTACTAACTCACACTTTGCACTGAATCCCAATGAAGAAAAAAGATCAAAATAGCTTTTCTAAAAGAGTAAAAAAATATAAATAGAATGAGATCGTTTTGCCAATCTCCCGCCAACCCAAGCTAATGTGGTATGGGCTTTTGTGGGAAAATATGACAATTAGTAAACTGTTGTGTCTGATAACAAAAATTGGGATGCAAAGCTGGACTACTTTTTGTTTTCAAGTAAAATCCAATCGCCGACTCTTCGTTTTTCGTTTTCATTTTTTCTTTAATATTTTGTAGTTCCTATAATCAAGAGGATTCACGAGGTGAAGCTAAGACACGTGGCGGCTCTCAAGTTGGCAAAAAGTGTTTGCATTGCGATCTCTCATGAGACATCTACCGAGATCACCCATTTTTTACAAGAGCAGGACGTGTTGGGTGAAGCAACAGTAAGGGGAATCACTGAAATCGTGAAGCTATGTATTCAATTTTTCCCGGAGCTTATTTGGATTTCTCCTCGCGATAAATTTGGTAAGAGGCTGACGTCAAAGGCTGTGATGCATCGCCAAGAAAGGACTCTCAATCTCTTTTTGATGGTAAGCTCGACCAATGAGTCGTCGTTAGTTCCAGGGCCTACGGTGGAAGAATCGGAGGAGATGATGGAGGCAGCAGCAAATTATGAACCGGCAGAGTACCACCCTACTTTCGATGCGGTAACTAACGTGGCTGGAGCAGTATTTCAAATGCAAAGAGAAATCCAATGGTACAAGGTAGAAATCTTTCCTCTCACATATCTAATAGCCGCGCTTAATGATAATTCTCATTATCATATCTTGTTAAATTTTTAAAATAAGATGACTAAAACTTTATTTGGATAGTCTTGAGAATATACATAAAACATTTTCTTTACAAGAGTTGCACAATATCTGGCCCAGCTCTTATGCACCATAAGGTTCACCTTCCTAGGTGAAGGGCAAAGCCCCACATCGGTCAGGTGTATTCGGGACTTTACCCTTGAAATGATTCCAATACGACTTGTATCCAAGATCACAATGAGAAGAAGAAACTCTTTCAACATCTAGGCTAACACTTTGTTGTACATAGAACTTATATATTCTGCATGCTAAACATAAATTAAGTTGAGATACAGAGTTAACGAAACTCTAATCCAATTGTTTACTTCAAAAAATTCATAAAACATTCACTCACCGTTAATGGAGCCTTAGAGGGGTTTGTCCACATTTACACCTTGAATCAACCTTCTAAGTATAGGCAAATCCCAAGACATTCACCTTCTATTTCCAAGAAAAGACCAACAACCCTAGACATATTGTAAATGCTACCACTGACTCATGACTCAAAGGACTCTAGAAACAAAATACAATGCATAGGGTTCAATAAAGCACGTAGAAGTACTAAAAGACTCAATCTCAGATTTTTTGACTAGCTCTTAATATTTTTTGGGATAATTATCTAAAAAGACCTAAATCTTTTATACGATAGTCAATTTAGTCATAAACATTTTCATTATACCAATTTACCTATAAACGTTTGATCATTTGCCAATTTAGTTAAAAACCTTTTAATTGTATCAATTTAATATTAAATCTTTTGATGATTTACCAATTTAAGCCTCCCAACAAATTTTGATCAACAATCGTTGACATTGACATCGATGCTGACGTATAGAAATTTTTTTTATTTTTTATCTTTTGGTAAATTTTCTGAATTTTTTTATTGCTTTTTTTTTTTTCTTTTATTTTATTTCTTTTTGTGGGTCAACATGGTCACTAGCCAACCCTTGCTGGCCATAGGAGAGGGCCACGACACCCTTGCATGTGGTAGGCAATCGCACAAAGGCCCTCGTCTTTAGGCGAGCAAGGGCTACAATGCCCTCACCCAAACCAAGCAAGCATCAATTGGCGACCTTGCTAGTCTAGAGTCCAAAATAAAATGAAAAGAAAAAGAAAAAAAATTAAAAAGATTGTAAAAATTGTTTGTGTTTACACCAGTAGTGCCATGTAGGACTATCAACCCTGACTAGATTATCACATTAATGACTTTCAAGGCCAAGATTGGCCAGAAATACTAAATTGGCAAACCGTTAAAAGTTTTAGGACTAAATTAGCAAATCATCAAAAGTTTTAGGACTAAATTGGCACAATTGAAAGGTTTAAGATTAAATTGACCATCGTACAAGTGGTTTAGGATTTTTTGGACAATTTTTCCAATATTTTTTCCATAAAATTCTTCTTGAAGACTCCAAATTCCATGAAACTTGATTCTTTAGAAAGTAGAAACATAGTGCTTTCCATGTACATATCATTTGACTAAATGAAGCACAAAACCATGGTCGAAGCTCTGAAGAAAGTGACCTTTGAAATTCTGCCAGCAAAGATGGACATTACTTCTAAGAAAATTTTGCATCAAGTATTGAATATGTCTTAATTTCCTCGAGATGTGCCCTCATCGGTTTTTTTTTTTTTTTTTTTTTTTTTTTTGAAAATTTTCATTACACTATTCACTTATTGAAACTCCTATTTGTGGGTTTTATGCATAGGCTGTGGAAAGTTGGGTTATCCCTTACATGGCATCTACCTACTATGACCCGAAAACATATTGGAATAAATTCATGGACAGCCACAAAGAGTTGACTGAGAAAGGAGAGGAATGGGTGAAAGACACAGCAAATTCATGTATGCTTGTCTCAACTCTAATTGCCACAGTATTATTTGCAGCTACTTTCACCTTGCCCGGAGGAAATGATGATAAAACTGGAGCGCCATTGTTGTTAGGACAGGATTCTTTCTATATTTTTGCAATTTCAGATGTGTTAGGTTTGTTCTCCTCCGTGATGGCCATCTTGCTATTCCTAGCCATTTTAACTTCACGCTATGAGGTGCAAGATTTTCTATACTCGTTGCCCAAGAAGATCATAATGGGCCTCTCTTTACTCTTTCTCTCCTTGGCTTTCATGCTAGTGGCCTTTGCTGCAACTCTCATAATGGTGCTTGACAAGAGACTAGAGTGGGCTCTCATTCCCGTCGCTTTGCTGGCCTTTGTCCCCGTGGCTTTGTTCGTAGTACTACAACTTCCCCTGCTATTCCAAATGGTTAAATCTACCTATGGACCTAGCATCTTTTGTCCCAAGGGCATTTGGAATGGAGTTAGATATACATAACCAGATGAGGGATCGATGAATTTGATTTGAGGGTGTATATCTTCATTATAGTTGGTTGTTTGTAGTGGAGCCAATGCAATACTGAATGTATTTGCTCAAAGTATTTGAACAATTACCATGCATCATGTTTCCCTGCCTTGTTGTTAAAGATCTATTTATAGAATGATTCAATCAATTTTAAATTTCAGCCTATAAATACTTCAAAATTCAATCTGTACATACATAAACAATTTCTTTTAACATTCAAGACCAAAGTATGCTCAATCTCGGAATATAACATTTTAAAAATTATTATATTAATTTTTATAATTTAGATTCAGATTTTTTTCAGCTTAAACATTCAGCCTCCAAGTATTTCAAAATATAATCTATAGAAAAATCTATGTCTTCAACGTTTATTACCAAAATACACGCAATCATGTAATATATCTTTCATCATGGAATGAGAGATGATCAATTATTTATAGAAAAAATCTATAGATACAAAATTTCAGTGGTAAGAATGATACCAAATGTAGACTTTATTCTTGTGAACTATAAAGTAATTGAAGTCATACCAGTTACGATACTTTGTTTGTATCATTTGTGAAATAGATGGAATAAAACCTACCATAAATCTTTGCTCCATTGGTCACTATTGACACCTAAATTTTAATTAAATATTTAGATATTTATTGTATAGAAAATTAGATACTAATTTGGTCCTAGAAAAGTAATCCTCACCGTGATATCAAAATAAAACGGTGCATCTTAATTACATCCCATCATAGACATACTAATAAAGTACAACATATAGATATGATTGGCCCCTCCCCATGGACCCGTCTAGATCCAATGTCTAAATGGTGGAGATTTCTGGTATTAACCTTCTTCCTTTATATAAGTTGTCTTACTTTGGTAATATAAAATTTCTTATTTCCAACATAGATTTTAATATAACATGAATACTTCCAATACTTCATTCCCTTTTCTCATCAATTTATCACGGCAAATTTTCAAACTAAATTATATCCTAAAGGATCTAAGATTCACAAATTCGTTTTTTTTTTTGCATAAATGATTGTTTCAACTCGTAAATTTTTTTGAGAGGCTTGTTGAAGAAATAATTTTTAATCTTGAAGTTATTATCAAGTAGGGCAAGTGTAACGGGGAATTCTGCATTCTTGCATGGGATTGAAGATGGAGCTCAAAGATGTCCCCGCGCAGGACATGGGCTGATGATAGGGCAGCTCTAAGAATAGTAGAGCCAGGATGCAATCCCCCGTATCCACTTTGCAATTGTGCACTTGCCAGTCCCATTGCCACCCTTAATTCACATGCAATAATATTTTCTGTTCCAGCTAACAAACTATAAATAGAATTATCAATACAGTAATTATAGCAGAGACCAATAGAGAAAAAGGAAAATTGTCCACATACGGCTTTATACACTGTTGATTTTGATGGTTAATGAAGATAATGAGCAGTTAAAACTTTTAAATCAATGGTGGATAAGACTGTTTGTGAAAAAGAAAATTTGCAACTCACCTTGCATGCGCTAATATTCCATATTAATGATATAACTACTTATCAAGAGAAGAGTGAAAAGACCAAATAGCACCTCCTCATTCGCAAGTATTATTAGCGTAAGCAACTAAGGCGATAAACTGGGAAAAGAGTGAACCTAAGGTGATTAAAATTATATAATATATTAATGCTCTCTGGCAAGATCCTACGCACCCAAGTCGGCATGGAGTTCAACTCCACCGGAGCGCCTTCAGATAGAAAAAGAGCAGGCGGACGTCTGTGATCTTATGAGTCGTCCGTATCAAATGCATTCGAGTAGAAAATCAGTCGAAGTGCTGAAATTTGCATAGCAATCTCTTCCAGAAGTCGAGCCTAGCTCCGCTGAGAAACTGAAACGGCATAACAGACAATGCTCTCGAGAGACAAGGAGGAAGTGAACGGATCATCCCCTCCGTCATTTTCTTATCTATCGGATATGCTTTCAGCCAAGGTCTCTTGGTTCTGTGTTGTGTTCTCTACAGCTGAATCAAATCGTCCCCAAGTGCTCTCTGCCCATGATTCTATCCCATAACAGGAACTCATACCCACTATTTTATCGAGTAAAACTCACTGGTTTTTTCAATGCACCTCTACGTGCAATTGAAGAAGATCATGATAAAAACTACCAGCGATTCATGAAGTGATAGTAATGTGAAATCACACATTCTCTAGGTTTCGATGAGACCAGAACAAGGAGGGGTCAGAGAACTTAGTATTCCGGGATTTTGACATCCACGGAAACCGAGCCTGTGATTTCGCCGGTAGCGGTAGTGAAATGTTGGCCATTACATCATCCGTGACGTCTGGCGGTTCTCTTCAACTTCGGCTAACCAGAATAGGAAAAGCATAGTGAGATGAAATCCAGACAAGCGATCGACTTTGAAACTCAATCGGAATAGAAACGGCCTGATGGCACTGAAGTGAGTTAATTTCGGCCACATGCCATGGAGGCCCCAAATAACAAGATGCGATTTGGCTTGACTGAATAGCGCAATTCTGTTGGCCTGGTAATCCACAGTGGCAACGAACAAACAATGAATTTATCAGTGGCCGAAGAGTGCTTGTTGGGAATAACGGATCCCCGAAAACCGGATTCAACACTAAATCGAACTTCTAAATCAATGCGGAAGACGAAGCTTGGGAATAATACGTATCACCGATCGTAAAGCATACCACGGATTCGAGCGTACCTTGTTAGCCACAGATTAGACACCGACGCCGATAAGAGGAAGAGAATTTGGCCCTGTTCGATCCTATTCGATCCGACGACGCCTTGAAGGGGAGAAAACAGTGGCCTTGTGCTTACTGTTCTTTTTAGAGGCAGAGAGAGCGTTGGAGAGGACGTACGTACGTTATGCGCCAAAAGGTGCGTCCTCTCTCTCTCTCTCTCTCTCATCCCTTTTATACGTTCCCTTATCAACGGGCCCTTATCCTGTGCGCCGGGCTTTTAGGCCCAACATGGGCGGACAGGCCAACTTAGGCCCATCACTATAAATAAAACCATCATCTCCCACTCGCACATGGTGGGCTGAACAGAATTCTCTTTACCTCTCTTCAACATTCATACCGGTGAATAATCCGTGCGACCAGCATACTTTGAGAACTCGTTGCCATACATCTGTTAGGAATATATAGCAGCTCATAATAGGCATCACACTCCGAGTAGATTTAGTATGCAGTACCCTAGATCGATCGATCACATTTATATCTCTCTTGATCTCTTTTAAACAATGATATATATTGTATTCATAATTATGATTATCCCAAAGACAGTCATAATTGGTTAACCGGTGAATACAAAACTACAATGTGATTCTCCAAAATCGATCTTCCTCTTTCCTTCAAACTCTCAATTTCAGTTCAGCTTGCTTTTCTAGAAATGTCCCATTAGATCGAATCAAACTCATGACCATTGGCAACATCCTAAGATAGCAAACACTAAATAGAAATCTTGATAATAAGTAAGAGTCATGAGGGGACTAAAAATTGAGGAACTCTTTTCCTCAAGAGTCTCACACGACATAAAAGTTGAGATAAAACTTTTGCCACTCTTATTGGTCGTTTCATGCATACGTAGTATGAAATACGTATTACGGTATTAACTCCTTTCCCATGGAGCGTATGTCTACACCTTCAATACCGTACAGATGATAGTTCAGACATACCCAATGTCTAACTTGAGTTCACATATCTACTCATTCACAAAATTCATCAGAACTCACATCTGGCATCTTAGACAGATAAAGTAAAATATGTGGGGTATTTTACTTTCGGATATAGTAAGTATTATGTCATCATCTTAACACTCAGTTAAGGCGACATACGTGTTTTAAGCTTAAGCTCTCGATTATCACCTAGATAATAAGCTTAAAAACAGCCTTATCTCTATTTATCACACAGTAAATAGAGGCGATTACCCGTATGAGTGGGCTAATCCTATATCTGTCCGACATACTTTCTCAAAATAATGCACTGAGCATTAAGATGCATAAAGATCAAATAAAGATTCATAGGCATTAATGATGAGAATATAAATTCATCAAATGTGAACACTTAGGGAAAATACAATATTCAGTACATCAGCCTCTACACAATCCTAGAGATTTCATATGACTACAAAACACATATCTAGGTATTGACTTTGTCATAGGATCTGCTACCATTCTATGCGTAGTATGTACTCTAAGTTCACGTCTTTTCGTGCAACCATATCCTTTACAAAATTATACTTGGTATCTATGTGTTCGGTCTTGCCATAATATTTTGGATCTTTGGTGTACGCTTTTGCTGCTTGGTTATCACAGTTAACCAACAATAAATTTGCAGCACTTCTAATAACACCTAAATGATCCAAAAAAATCTCTTAAGCCAAACACATTTTTATACTGCTGCTAATAATACCACGAACTCAACTTCTATCGTGGACAAGGCTATACACTTTTGTTTCTTACTGCTCCAACATATTGTGCCATTATTCCGTAAGAAAACAAACCCAGAGATAGATTTTCTTTCATCTAAATCTCCTCCCCAATCAGTATCAGAATAGCCTTTAAGTTGCAGATCATTTCCTTAATAACTCAGCGTATAATCTGCAGTCCCCTTTAGATACCTTAGTATTCTCTTAACGGCTTTCCAATGCGCTTGACCTGGATTGGATTGATAACTACTCACCATTCCCACTGCAAAACATATGTTAGGTTTTATACATATCATAACGTATATCAAGCTCCCAATAGCACTAGCATAAGGAACATATTTCGTTTGTTCATTCTCTTGTGGAGTCTTTGGACATAGTCTATAGCTCAATCATTCACCTTTTGTAATAGGAGTGTCTATGGGTTTACAATTTTGCATATGAACTCGTTCGAGAACCTTATTTTTATATGATTCTTGCGAAAGAGACAACGATCTCTTTAAACGATCTCTTGAAATCTTAACTCCAAGAGCGCATGCAACACCACCCATGTCTTTCATCTCAAAGTTGGAAGATAACCAATTCTTCACAGTATTAATAAACTCCATATTACTTCCGGCAATTAGTATATGTAACACCCCGAACCCTTCGCAGGTCATTAACAGTGCCGATGTTACATCTTTTACCATCTCTATCTCTTGGCTAAATAAAGCCTTGCCAGATTATAGGCATATTTTTTTTTTTTTTAAAGCGGTCCCATACGCGACTCATAGCGGAAGCAAAATTTACATCGTCATCTATCTCCCTTCTAACCCATGATACAAATACACACCAGCTACACATAAGGATTTTATATACGAACATCGACACTTTATTTACATATTCTTTTAAGATGGGACTCCTCCTTTCTCGGGTCGATACAAAACAAGGAAAGCGAGGACTCTGCCATGTCCTGCCTAAAATCTCAAAAAGAAACTATCAACCCTCTACATCAAGCGCACAAGCTCCCATCAAAGGTGTCGATATCTACATCAAAAAGCTCGGCTCCTACTCATTGCGCGTGAGTCTCACACCCAACCCGGTGCATCAGGTGGTGACAATGCAAGCATCCTCGCATAGCACCATCTCGACGGACGTGAACAGAAATGAACTCTTGTATGACAGGCCCCCACCAGGCCGATATCATACATAACTAAGCATTGCACTCGGATGAACGTCAATCCGGGCACAGAGGGACAATCTAACTCCGTACACTCCACCTCAACATCAGACGGTAGACCGTAAAATACCCCACGCGAAACCGCAGGTAGCGGCATAGTGCTAATCTGAAATGTTATCCCCAAAAGGGGTGAGTACAACCACTCAGCAGATAGGAAAATCCAATAACAACTCAGTGCACCATGCATACCATCATACAATGCAGGCATTGCTTACCTTTTTGATGTCAAGCGTATTCATGCATCATCATGCATATCGCATCATATCATCATAATCCATGCATCACCATACATATCACATCATATCATCATTAGCCATGCATCACCATGCATATCACATCATATCATCATTACCCATGCATCACCATGCATATCACATCATATCATCATTAACCATGCATCACCATGCATATCACATCATATCATCATTAGCCATGCATCACCATGCATATCACATCATATCATCATTAACCATTTTTATTTATCAATTGATCCCCACATTATCTTTTCTCGAATCATCAAATTCACCATCATCACCATCCCTTCGGGCAGAAACCTCCGACAGGGATCCCAGTATCCCAGCCATTTCATGGCCACTGGGCTTCCGGCCCCCACATTCCGGGCATCTCGCATCTGAACTAGCATCACGAGGCATTCCCTTCGGGCAGAAACCTCCGACATGTGGCTTCCGGCCTTTACCCTTCTAGCCGGGGATCTCGCACCCCAATCCGGCATCGCGAGTCACTCCCTTCGGGTAAACCTCCGACAGGGCTTCCGGCCCCCCACATTCCGGGCATCCTGAAACTCCCAGGGAATCTCTGGAATTATGCCACTCGGCCACCAGATATCATCCTCCGCCACAACCTTTTACTCACATACCATTTTCCATTTTTTTTTATCATCCTTTTCATCTTGTTATTTCATGGCATATGATTTACATACATGCATCACAATTCATGATCATTCATACATCAATGCCATATAGCAATACATCATAATTAATGATCCTACATACATCAATGTCATATAGCAATGCATCATAATTCACGATCATTCATACATCAGTGCCATATAACAATACATTATAATTAATGATCATACATGCATCAATGTCATATAGCAATGCATCATAATTCCATAGGACTCATGGCCAATAAAATAATCCACCTCTTATTTTATTATTATTTTATTATTATATTATTATATTATTATATTATTATATTTATTTATTTTCATAAATAAATATTATATTTAATATTTATGATTTTCCAAAAATCATAATCTTCAACCAATCATTAAACAAACAATTAGAATCAAATTTCACATAAAATCCATGGCTAATTTGCATTTTACATAATTTCCCAAATTTCCACAAAATACACACAACATTCGGATCATGGCCAGATTGCACAGTTTTCGAATTACTTCAATTAAAATAATCATATGACCTCAGAAAATTCCCAAATTTTACAGAATGATGGCCAACACATTTTCGTGCATTTTTCATGAAGAACTCTAAGCCAAATTCTTTATAGATTAATTTATATAACTCCACGAAGCTTCTGGAACCTCTACCGTTTCGTCCAGAACGTACATCACCGAAAAACTTAGGTTTGACCCATCAAATCTCTTTCGTTTCTCCTGAAATTCGAGTATGTTATATATCAATGTGTCCTTTACAAGTTTCATCAAGAGATCTAGGTTAAATAACCAAATTATAATCCTCTTTTAAGTCCTTGAAGTCTCGGGTGTCTCGGTTCACTTCGACAGAACCATCCGTCTCAAAGATCTAGCTGATTAACTAGGCTATACTCATTTGTTTCTCCTCAAATTTGAGTATGTTATATTTTAGGATGTTATCTACAACATTCAAGAAGACAACAAAGTGAGATCTCCAACAGAAATCAACATGCAGACAAGAAATCAACAAAAGGTCAGTGAAGATTTCGCAGATCTGAGGTCTCCGTATAACAAAGCTTTTGACCCCACATATCACCATATTTTTCCATGAAATTCGAGTATGTCATACCTCAAGATGTTAGCTTCAACTTTTATGAAGACACCGAAGCCAAAATCACACTCCAAATACACATGCAAGCTCGAATAAGATACTGTCTACCACCAACCGAACGGAAACAGCCACATAACATGAACACATTCAACCCTTACTTCGGTATTTCGCCCAAATCACCCCTAAAACCGAACATGCAACCATCAAAACAACATGCAAGAGAAGTTAAGGACCCCCCACTTGCCTCCAAAATGAACGAACAGCAAGCACAAGGCGGCGTAGGACGGTCGGACAAGGAGGCGACGGCGAGACACGGCGGCGGCAACTCTCGGCTCCACCTCCTCTCTCTCGGTCCCTCCCCTTTCTCGAACACTCTCTCCCTCTCTCTCACCTTTCTCGGCCAAAATGAAGCAAAGAACCGGCCATCTCTCTCTCCTCATCCCTCTTATACTCCCCTAAAGCTCATGATTACTTGCCTAATGACTCACCAATGGATGCTCTTCCCTTGGCCACTTGTCATTTCTATTTTTGAAATTTGATTTGGGTTAATGGGCTTGGGCTTAGGCCCAACCGGCCACTCCTTCTTGGGCTGGTCGAACTCCCCTCTTGGGCCCAATGGGCCGACTAGCTTGGCCCACCAAGCTTTAGGCTAATGGCTCCAAGGCCCATTTCGAATTTTCGATCCCTTTTTCTTTTTTTTTTTGAATTCCTTTTAATTAATATTTCTAAATTCAAATTTCATCTTGGCCAAAGTCTTGGGATATTTTTAATCATTGAAATTTAAATCATATGGCCAAGCATTTAAATTTAAATTCCCACAACACAAGCAAAATTCATCAAATTAAAAGACAAATTGGCCAAAGCATAAGCCATAAAATTCTATCACCTAATTAAAGACATTTAACACACCTTAAGGCTTGGCTTTGAATTTCCGGGATGCCACAGTATATCATCAACATATAATGATATGATCACAAATTTATCCTTGGATCTTTTGATATATACACAATGATCCTCGTCTATAATTGTAAAGTCATATGCTATTATGGCATTATGAAAACGTATATACCATTGTCTTGACGACTACTTAAGGCCATATATCGACCCCCAAAGTCGACATACCTTTTCTTCTTGGCCTTTCACTATGAAACCAGCAGGTTGTTCCATATATATTTCTTCCTCTAATTCTCCATTGAGGAAAGCAGTCTTTACATCCATCTGATGTAACTCAAGATCCATATTAACAATTATTGCCAGAATAATGCGAATCAAAGTAAATCTCACTACAGGAGAAAATGTTTCTTCATAATCAATTCCTTCCCGTTGATTATACCCCTTCGCCACAAGGCGAGCCTTATGCATTTCTATCGAGCCATTAGCCTTTCGCTTTATTTTGAGAACCCACTTGTTCCCAATAGCTCTTCGTCATTTTGGAAGATCAACCAGTTCTCAGACTTGGTTTGACTTCATTGAATCAATTTACTCTTCCATTGCATGAATCCATTTTTCCTTACTAAGGCAATTCAAAGCCTCATTTATATTTCTTGGCTCATCCTCATCTTATGGAGCAATCATAAAAGTTTCCCCTTCAATGTCAAAACGTCGACGAGGAATACTTTGGTGACTTGTTCGCCGTATGGGAGATTGTACACTTAGCACATCATTGCCCATTATGCTCCCACTAGGATTAGATAATGATGATGTCGTCTCATCATGTGGTTGTAATTGAGAATGAGTTGAATTCAATTCATCATTTCTCATATTACTCCCACTTGGACGAATTCCACCAATATCATTATCTCGATCCAAGGTTTCAAATAGGGGTAATCTTCCCTTATTTTGCCCTTCTTAGGAAATTCATCCACTAAGAATGTGACATCCCGTGATTCAAATTCAGTTATACTCCCACTTTCCTGCTCACCTATAAACACATACCCTTTTGAATGTTCGGAGTATCTCATTAAAATACTCCTTTCCTTCGGGACCCAATTTCCCAAACTTGTGAGAGGACTCATGAGTATAGGCAGCACAACCCATGGCTTAAGAAAACTTAAGTCTGGTTTTCTACCTGTCCATAACTCATATGGAGTGGAACTAACTGATTTGGATGGCACCCGGTTAAGTATATAGGCAGCAATTAACAACGCTTCACTTCAAAAAGTGATATGTAAGTTAGCATGCGCCATCATGGACCTAACCATTTCCAGTAGGGTTCTGTTTCTTCTCTCCGCAACACCATTTTGTTGAGGAGTATACGGAATAGACAACTGTCTTTCTATTCCTTTTTCATCACATAATTTTCTAAACTCATTAGATAAATATTCTCGACCTCGATCAAATCTCAATGTTTTTATTTTCTTGTCTAATTGATTTTCTACCAGGTTCATAAACCTTTTGAAACAACTTATTGCTTCAGATTTATGAGAAATCAAATAGACATATCCGAATCGAGTATAATCATCTATAAAAGTGATGAAATAAACAGTCCATTGCCTTCCTCTCACATTCATTGAACCACAGCCGTCGGAATGGATTAAATGCTTAGGAAATTCAGCTCTTTTACCCTTTCCAAATGGTTTCCTTGTCGTTTTCCCTTCTAGGCAATGCTCACATATTGGCAAATCGACTTTTTCAATGTTGCCCAACAAGCCCTCTTTGGCTAGTCTATTCATACATTGTTAGCCAATATGACCAAGTCTAGTATGCCACATAATCACATCATTATCATATGAAGTAGAAGACGTGAAACTAGGGAATAACAAATATTGACATCACCACAGTCAACATCTAGTACAATAAAACCATCCAGAAAGTGACCACAATCATAGTAGTTTGTATCCAAATACAAATCTACACGTCTATTATGGAAGTTCACACTAAAACCAAGCTTAACCAACATCAAAACAGACACTTAAATTTCAACGAATCTCCGGAGTATATAGAACATCATGTAGGAACAAAATGCGTCCACCACGCATATTCAGTTGGCAGGTGCCAATTCCTTTACTTCAGCTCTGGAGTTGTTTCCCACATAACTCCACTTAGTTCCAGTTGGTATCATTGGAATTCCACGAAAGATCCTCTATCCTTCCTTACATGGTCTATCGCTTCTGAATTTACAGTCCACAAAGGATTGGATTCAGACTATAATACAGAACTTGACACAAAAGCAAAGTTCTCAAATGTACATGAGGTGTTTACCTTCTTTGGCTCACGACAGTCGCGAGCATAATGACCTCTCTTGTCACAATTGTAACACCTCACCCTTGACATTTTCTTCGCTTGAGGACATTTTCCTCTCTTGTGTTGGTTAATTCTTGAATTCTTGCAATAAGGACTTGATCCTTTGCATTCCCACATATTAAATGAATCAATACGCTTGCGCTTAGAGCACAAAGCCCTTTCTGAGCTTGAACCAGCATTGAAAATATCTATTTTCGGTTTAAATGCCGTTAGGCGGTCCTCTGCTAGCTCAAGGTGGCACACAGCACCCTCAAGATCTTCCATAATGTGGTCAAGAGCTTCTAGTGCTTCTTGCTTTTTCAGCACATATTGAATCTTCATATTCAATATTTCACAATTGTTGCCGTTCATATCAGCAATTACGTTCTTAGTTGTTGAAACCATCGATCTGAACACATCAGACATACATGCACGAATAATTAATGCATATCATTTATACATCCACTTTGCATAGACCCATCATATCAATGAACAATTTTAAGTAAGGTTTCAGAATCAAAAGGTCACTATGTTTCCAATCATTCTCCAAAAATCCTAACTCAAAATTATTATTAATATAATTGTCTTATGCAAATAAATTCTATGAAGTTACAAAAACTTCTATTACTACCCACAACTTACTACCCACAGTAACCAGCAGTAAAAGAAAGCAAATATTATCTAACATCCAATAGAATAACAATGCTTTCACATAATACAACTAAAATGCCGGTTGCTACATCAATAACAATCAGGCAATAAACATTACATAATTAATCATAGAAATAAATAGGGAATGTCCCTTCTAATCTATCAGTCAAAACATCTTAGAAAACTGAAAGCACATTTACCAACCATGGAAAAACTTTTGGAGAGCATTCATGTCGCCACCAAGGTGCATTCACTCTGCGCCATGTGGCGCTCAATCTAAGGGTTGAAGTTTTGGTTAACTCAATCCTATAGTACTCTCTTACAAAAGCTTCCACCAGCCTCCTATAACCCGGGACTACGTTGACCTCCCATAGCCGATCTAACACTGCTTGCCATTCAGTTGGAAGAGTGTTGATCAAAGCCGGCACCTTCTCAAAATCCGGCATAAGATAACATTCCAAATAATTTCCTGTATCATCTGATTGACCCTAACCACATGTGATACTAAATCACCGTCATGCCACCGATAATCAGCTAATTCTGTCATCAACCTTTTAAGTCTTGCAATTCCCTCATCCGTTCTCGGGATTGTAGGTATCTTTGCATAACGCATCATACTTCCTGCAACAAATGCAGAACTAAAAATGGATTACTTATAATCCATAATGTACATAAGGGAAAATACATAATTTTCCATAATTTATGCAACAAATGCATAATTAAAAAAAAAATGGATTACTCATAACCCACATAGGCATGATTGAAAAAGACACAAATTCCTTTTTCTTTTTTTTGGGTCAACGGTCGGTCAACGGTCAACGGGTCAACGGGTCAACGGTCAGGTCGTCGGTCGTCGAACCAGTCAGGCCGGTCGGACCGGACGGGACGGTTAGACCAGTCGGGCCGGTCGGACCGGACGGGACGGTTAGACCAGTTGGGCCGGTCGGATCGGGTCGGACGAACCGACTGCAGACGTCAACCGGCACGTGCCGCTCGCGTGCGCGGGCTGACGTCACGTAGACGTCAGCCGGCACGTGCCGCTCGCGTGCGCGGGCTGACGTCAGCCGGAACGTGCCGCGCGCGTGCCAGGCGTCCGCGGGTCGAGTCGGTCTCCGTCGGTTCTGGTCGGGTCGCCACCGGCCAACGGTCGTTGGCAATGACGTCACCGATAACGTCATCCCGGCGGTTACGGTGACGTCAACATGCGTCGGTTCGTGGACCGGCGTGTGCCGGTTCGCCAGCCGCCGGCGCGCACGTGCCGGTTCGCCACCGGCGCGTGTGGCGCACGCGCTGGCGAAGCCAGCACTTCCGGGCGCGTCACGCCCACACGCAGCGGCTTCTGGCCGCGCGTGTGGGCGCGTGCGCCGTCTCCCGGCGGCGCGCGACATGTCGCCGGACTCGTCTTGGCGACCTCTTTCACCCAGTGCCTTTAGAAATTGATTTCGACTTATGGAAACTCAGAAAAAAGGACGAACAGTGCTCAGGTGTCGAGATTTCTCGCCCCAATCCGTACGGCCGAAAATTTTTGCGAAAAATCAATCAAAAAACATCAAACAGGTCGGGAAAACATGAACTAGGGCTCTTATACCAATGTTGGGAATAACGGATCCCCGAAAACCGGATTCGACACTAAATCGAACTTCTAAATCACTGCGAAAGACGAAGCCCGGGAATAACACGTATCACCGATCGTAAAGCACACCACGGATTCGAGCATACCTTGTTAGTCATAGATTAGACGCCGACGCCGATAAGAGGAAGAGATTTTTGCCTTGTTCGATCCTGTTCGATCCGACGACGCCTTGAAGGGGAGAAAACAGTGGCCTTGTGCTTACTGTTCTTTTTGGAGGGAGAGAGAGCGTTGGAGAGGATGTACGTACGTTATGCGCCAAAAGGTGCGTCCTCTCTCTCTCTCATCCCTTTTATACGTTCCCTTATCAACGGGCCCTTATCCTGTGGGCCGGGCTTTTAGACCCAACATGGGCGGACTGGCCAACTTAGGCCCATCACTATAAATAAATCCATCAGTGCTCAAGGAAGAATACTTTGATTGGCACTCTTACAGCCATGACCGCACATCTCAGGCTCAAACTGTAACATCGTGGGCCCCACTGTGTAATATTGTCCGCTTTGGGTCACCCGCCCTGGCGCGGACGAACCGCCATCCCAGCCACGGTCTTTTCCCTTACGGCTTTAAAACGCGTTACACAGGTTAGAGGGACCCAAGCCTTATAAGCTAACCAAGACCTCCCTCCCTTGGCGATATGGGACAAGAAAGGAAGCTGTCACACTCTCCACCTCTTAACAGAACATCGTCCTCGCTGTGGACCCACGGGCATCAGAACAGCATTCAAGCTGTGGTCCCACACGTGGTCGGAAGTCGGCTCTGATACCACTTGTAACATCTCGGGCCCTACTATGTAATATTGTCCGCTTTGGGTCACCCACCCTGGCGCGGACGAACCGTCATCCCAGCCACGGTCTTTTCCCTCACGGTTTTAAAACGCGTTACACAGGTTAGAGGGACCCAAGCCTTATAAGCTAACCAAGACCTCCCTCCCTAGGTGATATGGGACAAGAGAGGAGGCTGTCACACTCTCCACCTCTTAACAGAACAGCGTCCTCGCTATGGCCCCACGGGCATCAGAACAGCATTCAAGCTGTGGTCCCACATGCGGTCGGGAGTCGGCTCTGATACCACTTGTAACATCCCAGGCCCCACTGTGTAATATTGTCCGCTTTAGGTCACCCGCCCTGGCACGGACGAACCGCCATCCCAGCCATGAAGATCTTTTGTGAGTTTCTGTATTGAGATAAGACTAGCAGATAGTTTAGGGACATGAAGAACATCTTTAAGGACAAGATTAGGTGTGATAAGAACATTTCCAACCCCTACAACAGTAGCAAGAGACCCATTTGCCACAATAATCTTCTTATTGCTAGGACAAGGTGTATAAGTGCTGAAATGGGATGAGGTGTGAGTCATGTGGTCGGTAGACCTTGAATCAATAACCCAAGAATTACCTGAGAGTGCTAGTGAGCATGCACCAGAAGGTTTATTAATAGACCCTAACAAACCTCTTAATTTCTCAATTTCTTCATTGTTGAAGGTTGCTTTCTCCTGAACTTCTTCTTGACCAGCTTTCTTAGTTGGGTGGACCCGAGGTCTTGGTTGTGTTGCCCGATTCACCCACTCTCGGCCTGAAGTAGTTGGCCTGCCATTCAATTTCCAACATTGTTCTTTTGTATGTCTGGGCTTCTTGCAGTAGGCACACCACAAGCTGTCTTGATTGTCTTTCCTTAGCGAGTCACCTTTTTCATCAACCTTTCTAGTTGTAAAGGCCGACCCTTCTACAGCTTGCGGTTCTAGCATGACGGATCGACGGCTTTCTTCCGCTCGAATCAAGGAAATCGTTTCCTCCAATGATAGCACTTCCTCCTTGCCAAGTATTTGAATTATGACTTGGTCAAATTCAGAATTAAGCCCGGCTAAGAAATCTTAGACCCAAGCCTTTTCAATAAAACTCTTTAGAATGGCCGCATCATTTGGACACCGCATCTGAAATACTCGATAATGATCGAGTTCTTGCCATAAGTTCTGCAGAGAATTAGCATATTCGATAACAGTCTTACCTACTTGCTTTGTCCCACTGGTTTTCACCTTAATTTCATACACCTGGGCTGCATCACGAGCCTTTGAGTACGTCTTTCGAACGGAATCCCAGATCTCCTTTGCGGTTGGTAGAAACATACAAGTGTCGCTTATGGCTGGTTCCATGGAATTCCATAACCATGACATGATCATGGAATCAGCCTCATCCCACGCATCAAAATCAGGATCTCCTTTCTTGGGTCCTGTCCCAAGTAAATTGCTGAGTTTTCCTTTCCCCTTCAGATACGTCTTCACAAATTGTGACCACTTGAGGTAGTTCTTCTCATTCAATCTATAGGTTGGCCTGATATTCTGAAGATCACCTGTTATGTGTGTTGAGGCGACCTCCTCAAATTGGTTCATGGTAGGATCTATGGCTTTGGATGTGGCCATTTTGAAGAGTGAATGTTAAGAAGAGAACAAAGGCAATAGTGCAGCAATGAAGGCTGCAATTGAAATCCAGAAATCTATTTCTGGAGAATAATAGATAGCTACGAAGGCTGAAAAAGAACGCAGCAATGAAGACTGCAATTTTAAATTTAGGAATCTAGCCTAGAGCTCTGATACCAGTTGTAATATCCTGGGCCCCACTGTGTAATATTGTCCGCTTTGGGTCACCCGCCCTGGCGCGGACGAATCGCCATCCCAGCCACGGTCTTTTCCCTCACGGCTTTACAATGCGTTACACAAATTAGAGGGATCAAGCCTTACAAGCTAATCAAGACCTTCCTCCCTAGGCGATGTGGGACAAGAGAGGAGGCTGTCACACTCTCCACCTCTTAACAGAACAGTGTCCTCGTTGTGGCCCCACAGGCATCAGAACAACATTCGAGCTGTGGTCCCACACGCGGTCAGGAGTCGGCTCTGATACCACTTGTAACATCCCGGGCCCCACTGTGTAATATTGTCCGCTTTGGGTTACCCGCCTTGACGCAGACAAACCACCATCCCAGCCACGGTCTTTTCCCTCACGGCTTTAAAACGTGTTACACAAGTTAGAGAGACCCAAGCCTTATAAGCTAACTAAGACCTCCCTCCCTAGGTGATGTGGGACAAGAGAGAAGGCTGTCACACTCTCCACCTCTTAACAGAACAGCGTCCTCGCTGTGGCCCCACGGGCATCAGAACAGCATTCAAGCTGTGGTCCCACACGCAGTCGGGAGTCGGCTCTGATACCACTTGTAACATCCCAGGCCCCACTGTATAATATTGTTCGCTTTGGCTCACCCGCCCTGGCACGGACGAATCGCCATCCCAGCCACGGTCTTTTCAGTGTGACAGCCTCCTCTCTTGTCCCACATCGCCTAGGGAGGGAGGTGTTGGTTAGCTTATAATGTCACGCCCCGATCCTCGAGCACGCACACATCATTCTCACTTGGTCGATTTTATAATGCGATATCCCAAGACAATGTATCGCCGACCTTTTTCATTTATTAAGCACATGCGGAAGTAGTTAAAATCCCCAGAAAATAAAACGATGGGATAGAAAAACAGGGCCATATTTTTCATATTGAAACTTATAACCAAACTTTTATACAAAACACAAATCGAGCACTTCACAACTTTTTACTCTATCTCTATTCACATCAAAATGGAGATCTTAAAAGAAGATGGGATCTCAATCCATCCAGGCCGTACTCAAGACCCCTCTCGGGACTATCTTCTTCTTCTGAAATTCTTCTCCTCAGGTTTTACCTCCGAGTTCTCCTTCCCAGACTCCTCCTCCTCAGCTCCTCATCGGGATCCTGAAATGTTTTCCCCAAATTGGGATGAGACTACGTCTCAGCGAGTTCTACCCCACTAAGCCCGATTAGTAAACCATTATACTATAGGCTGCCTAAACATGCACATGTCAGAAGACGTACCTTAGCATCAAATTCCACCTGCATATTAGTACAGATCAAATAGGCACCCAAGCAATCACATCACAGATCGAAGCATCGATCGAATCGACCTAGTCGATTACACGCCAACAAGACCAATCACGGTCATTCTCATTCAATTAATCAGTTCACAACATCGAATCAAGGCAAAGATCAATCGACTTAGTCGATTACATCTCAGTCGGACCATTTCTAGGTCATTCACTCCATCCCATAAAACCTCCAATAATACACTTAGTCACAGAGCTCCATTAATTCTCTCGGGCGTCGCTTTCGCCAAGGTGACATAAGTAACAGACGGTCTACGTGCGTTCTTTAAGGCGCCGTTTTCACACAGTGATATTCCTCATCACCGAACCACGCCCGTTGTCGCGACCCTCTCGAATTTTTTTTAGGGTGAATTATTCGGAAGGGCTAATGGATTACTGAGTCCGAAGACTTGGCATGGACCCTCCCAAGTCCTACCAATCGCGACTTAATAGAAATTAATTCATTTAAACATGCAATTTCAATTTGGAGCCACCATTAACCAATTAAGGCTGGTTAGAAACCTAAGTAAAGTATGGGAGAATACTTTACTATTGCGAACTAGAGATTCAATAGGTCTGGGGACATGGTTACGCTAGATTAGTCTAACACCCTTTCAGTACCTTTTATTTTAAAAAATATATATTTTAAAAATATTTTGCAGGCAACATTGATTAATTTAACTTAAGCTACTAACATGCAAATGGTGGTAATGCGGGTGCACAATCAATAAAATAACATTAAATAAAAAAATGCTAATAAAAATGCATGCCCTAAACATGATTTCTAAATGACATGACACCTAATTTTTATTATTATGCAATCTTAATCTAACTTACTATACATGAATTTATTTTAATGACATGCGGGATGCAATTCATATGGTATGACTTAAACTTATCACTATATGTATGTAATCTAATTTATATAATCCTAAATATGCATGTGCTACGTGATATGGGATGAATGACATGGTATTTCTACATGCATGCTCTTTTATGATTTTTTTTATGATGATTCATTTTTTAATGCATATATTCAACCTATGCTAAATAATGATGATATGAGATTAACCTATTAACTAACCAAGGAAATGATCTTTTTTGTTTTTTTGTTTTTTTAATGACATAATGTTTTTAATTGACAAGAAAGTAACTTAATGGTGCAATGATCATCTTTTAGCATTTTCCTTTTTATTAAAAAAAAATTAAACTATAACTCACATGGCATGCATAACATTTTTTTGTTCCTCTTTTTGTTTTACTAAATGAAAATTGACTTAATCTAAAACTAATTAGACTAACTAAAGTGAATGATATTCTAATTTGTTTTAGGAATCAATTTAACTTAAACTATATTTTATCCTAAAAGCTATATAAAAAATCAAGACATGCCAACATTATTTAAAATTAGCCCTAACAAAAAGCACTCATCTAAAAGTATAATCTAAAAATTATAATCCTATAAATGCAATTCTAATTTACTAACCCTAAAAATACAGTCTTAATTTACTAAACCTAAATGCTCTAATGCAATATTTAGATTTTTATGTGCTTTTTGATTTTTTTTATTTTTTTAATCTTTCTGAACAAGTAATTAATTTAAAAGAATGAAGATAAGAATTAAAATAACTAAAAAAATAATCCGTTGTCTCACGGATTAAATTAACAATTATTTTAACTCTATAATGATTTAACGATTGAAATGATATCAAAATTCCTAAAAATTAAAGTAATTAAAAAAATGACCCGACGTCTTACGGGTCAAATTAATAATTACCTTAATTTGGGATAAAACTCCTAATGTCTACAAGGTCTACAAATATTGACATATAATACTACAATTAAACTTAAACATAAGCTAACATAACATGAAATAAGTAAAAATAAAAAAATAAAAAATAAACTGCCTAAGGCTTGGAAAATGAGAGCGCAGACGGTGGTTCAGTGATGGGTAGTGGTAGTTGGAGTAAGGCGGTCGTTGAAACTCCGGCGAGGCTCGGGTAGCAACCAGACCTGCAACAAAAACAAAGGAAGGCAGCAGGTGGGTCGTGGGCACAAGGCGTTGCAACGGCGTGAGATGCGCTGCTCGAGCTGCTGGGGGGGCGGCAAGGCTGTGCAGGCTGCCGGATTTGATGGCGTCAAGGAAAGTCCGCTGAGGTTGCGGGCTGCTGATTGACGACGGCAGGGACCTGGGCTCCGGATCGCGAGCGAAGCGATGGCTTCACGGCTAAGATGGCGTCGGGCCGTGGAGGTATGCTTGTGGGTCGTCGAGTGGATGCGTTGGAGGGAGAGCGAGGGCTGCACGATGGTCACGGCTGGCTTCAGGGCAGCGTCAAATTTGGGAGTCGAGGCGGAGGCGGCACAAAAGCAGAGCAAACCGATGGTATGGACTCCGGTGGTGTCGGGCTATCGGTGACCGAATCTGGAGCGGTTGAAGCAGCTCGGGTGGTCGCTCGGGTGAGGGTGACCGGCGGTGCAATGGCCGTGAACAGGGATCGGCGGGGCGTCTAGCGGGGGGTAACTCGGGACTCTGGCACGGTAGTGAGCGGTGCTGGGAAGTTGCGAACAAAATGGCAGAACTTCGGCCTACAAGCGAAGATGCGAGGAAGATGAACAGTTTTTTTTTTTTCTTTTCTTTTTCTGATCCACGTCTCTTCCTCCCTACTACCTTTTACTTTTCTGCAAAATCTTGACTTTTCTCATCCTGCTGCACGTCCCTTCATCCCTTTCCTCTCTTTTTACTTTTTCCTTCTGTGTTTTCTTTTTTCGGCCAAACGAAGAGAAGACCCTTTCTCTCTCTCACTTTTTCCTTCCACGAAGAGAAGTCTCCCCCACACTTTTTTTCTTTCTCTTTCAATTTTCTATTTTTTTTCCCCGATGAAAGACGAAGAGAAGCCTCCCCTTTCCAAGGCTTCGTACTCTTTATTTATAGAAAAATACTTGAGTTTGTTTTTTTGCAGATGAAGATTTTCCGATATATTTGCACATCCTCACTCAACTTCTCAACAACAAAGTGGCTCCAAAACATTTGGCTGTTGAGTTTTTGAAATCAGTTTTTCAATTTTTTTTTAAAAATTTCCCTCTAATCAAAGATTATTTTCTATTTTCTATTTTTTTTAAATTAGGTGTCAATAGCTGCCCCTCTTTGAAGGGAAGCTTGTAGAGGTTTCCTTCAAAAATAAATGATACCTAAATTCAAACCATGCAAAATGAATATGCAATAAATATGCAAATGCTAATTGTAATGACCTTTTTTTTTTAAAATATAAATGATGCAATGTAAATGCAATGATTTGGTTAAGAACATATATTTCTATGTGTCCATGCTTAATGAAATGCAAATGCAAAGAAGAACACGTACCTGACATACTTATCTGGAGATTCAGAAAAGTATTATTAGGTGTGAAATGATTCCTATAAGACTTGACAAACATCTAGAAATCTCTTCAGATAATTGAAAGGCTCAAAGTCTTTAGAGATTTGGAACTCTTATCAGATCCCAAGCACTTGGAATAACCTACCTTCAAGAAGGATAAAGTAGTTCTAGGCAGTCAGTGTTACATGTCCAGGACCCGTACCATTTTACGGTCGCCCAGTATGACAGTGTTTGGTTGTGTCTAGGACCCGTACCATTCTACGGTCGCCTAAACGGAGATTTACCTTCTAGGACCCGTACCATTCTACGGTCGCCTGAATAGGGAAATAGGTTTTGTCTAGGACCCGTACCATTCTACGGTCGCCTGAATAGGGAAATAGGTTTTGTCTAGGACCCGTACCATTCTACGGTCGCCTAAACGGGATTCACTTTCTAGGACCCATACCATTCTACGGTCGCCTAAACGGGATTCACTTTCTAGGACCCATACCATTCTACGGTCGCCTAAAGAGGGAATAAGTGTTGTCGAGGACCCGTACCATTCTACGGTCGCCTTGATGGAAAATTGATTTTTCAGGACCCGTACCATTCTACGATCGCCTGAATGGGGAAACTGCTTTTCCAGGACTCGTACCATTCTACGGTCGCCTGTTAGAGCAATAAATGTTGTTTAGGACCCGTATCATTCTACGATCGCCTAAATCAAACTGAATCTGAAGAAAAATCTTTGGGGGATTTGGGACTCTCATCAAATCCCAAGCACCTGGAAATTGCATCAAGTACTTAAAAATTCTAAACATCTAGAAATCACATCAGACGCTCGAAAAGACAAATACTTGGAAGTCACATCAAGCATTTAAAGGTTCAAATATCTCGAGTTCACACTAGACATTTGAAAATATTTTACTAAATATCTGGAAATCACATAAGATGTTTGAAAAGACAAACACTTGGAAGTCACATCAAGCATTTAAGAGTTCAAATATTTGGAGTTCAAACTAGACATTTGAAAACATTTTATAAATGGGTACTTGGAATTCTCATCAAGCACCAAGATAACTGAACAAACTCAGGGCTTCAAAGACAAATCCTTTGGTCTTTGAGAAAAAAAATTCATTTTTTTCATTTTTTTTTAATTCAATGAAGGTCCATACATGATGGCTTTTCAAACTTCCACAAGGAAAAAAATATCAAGACAATTTTCACTAAGCTGTGAATCTCTTGAACATGCTAAATAAGACACTTTTAGTGTGAAAAGGCTTTTCACTCGCTCTCATTTAGGGTGGGTATTTGTCCCGACCATTGACGCGGGAATATTTCACTCAATCTTATCATCATCTTATCGACAAGATTTCGAATTTTCTTGCAAGCAGTACGATCTTACCAATCTGAGAGGTCTTTAATAGGTACTATAATGTGGGCTTGGTCAATGGCTTAACAAAGGGATTCTTTTAGTCAAAGCAATTGAAAGAACAATTCTGTAATCATCTTCGGGTTTACAAGTCAAGAACCCTACAAAATGAGAAAGAAATAATCTTGCTCGCACTTCTTCGAGCCATGCTTAAAATATGCAAATTCCTATGTTAATTCAAGTGCCCTAATCTGAAGAGACTTTGTAAGGGACGTAACATAGGCTTGGTTCTTGGGTTTGAGAAACGAAAGGATCGTTAGGCTCAAAGATGTGTGTAATGGGTAAGAGTTGGTGATCATCTTGACATTACCACCAGTTTTCTTCGCCATGGATTGTCTTCTTGACAAATTTCTTTATTGGCTCAAGAGTTTATCACTGATGCCAATGATTATTCAACTGGAGATCTTTTCTCAATATTTTTTCTTTTAAAATCATTTTCTTTGATGATAGGCATCGATCAGGCACACCGCTTTTTTTTAATGCCCCCCAATTCATCAGTCATTTCTCTCTTCTTTTCACGGGCATTGGCCTTGCTTTTACCAGGCACACTGCTTTTTCATGCCCCTTAGTTCTATTTTGATTTCAGCTCTTGCGCACAATGTGTGTGTCATGTATACTTTAAATGACACTCGAACCTTCAAAGGTCTTCATCTACCTCTTGCTTTGCCCCAGTGTGGGGGATGATCACCAACTGGGTTTAAAAGAAATGAAATCACAGGCTCAAGTGGGCTACGCAAATGGTATAAGTGTATAGGGTAGTGAAAGAAATGCTCTTCATCATCCTAAGGCACTTAAATTACCACATGAATTCAATGTAATAGCATGACTTGAAGATTGATGCAAGTGAGAGCAAGAAAATTTCAACTCATTTTCCTCACTTCATGATGTCAACTTACCTCCATTTGCCCGGATGTGGGGTGGTCCTTGACAGGGGTAATATGAAAGAAATTCTTCAAATATTTGGGATCAAAGAGGGGTTAAACAAGGGATTATCTGTAGTGTTTGGGATAGACAAATGAACTGCCCCTCGTCATTTTAGCTGTCGTACTTCATGCAAGAAAACTCTTCTTCTTGAAACACAAAATGTTTCCATACTCACCTCACAATGTATAGACAGGGGACTATGTATGGGATTAGGCTTGCCTTTCACACCTCATTTAGCATGATTTAGCATGTTCAAGTAACTCGACATCCTTCACTAAATTATCCATTTTGATAAATTTCAAGTGGAATTGGTGAATTGCACATCATGTGAAAACATTCTGAAATGATAAAAATGCCATGCTCTATCAAATCATAAAGTCAAAACTGTTAAGTGTCTGTGTCTTGCCCCTCTTTGCAAGGGAGCTCATAGAGGTTCCTTAAATGTGCGCAGGGCTGCATCTGAAACATAAATCAAATAATTAAATGAAACAAATAGGGTAAATTAGATGCATGCTGGAAAATTATTTTATTTTGAATTTTTTTCAAGGGAACATGAAAAAGCCTAGCCTTCAGAATTAGCTCCTTGCCGCTTTCTTTTTGGTAGGATTTCATCACAGGGCTAGTTTGGTATACTTCAAAATGCCCTTAAAACATGAAAAATCTCCATGCATTTTATTGGATGAAAAGCAAATTACATTACTGAAATGAGGGAAATCCTAGAATTGAAAATGCAAATACGGAAAGCAATAAAGACTCTTGCGCAGAGGAGTGTCCTACTCTCGAGCTTCATCGATGAACAATTCAGTCATTCCTTCAAGTGTGTCATCTAAGCTCTCAATCTTTGGAGGTGCGGGATCATCTATGCCACCCCATCCATCTGGGATGATATCCTGTGGGTCGAAGTAGGAGCTAGAAGGAGCTGGAAGGAGCTGAATACTTTATATAGTAATCGAATTTGCCACTTGGTTGCCCCAGGGTGTCCATCACTTCTGCTTCCTTATGCATCATCTGAAACATGGTGGGCTCAGCATCAAAATTGAAAATGACATTCACAGCTTTTGGGTGGTCAAGGAGTGGGTTATTCTGGATGTTCGGCTGTGCATCGCGGAATGAGACCACCTTGGCATCCAAAAGATTTTGGATTTTGTGTTGCAGCGTATGGCAATCGTCAACAGAATGCCCCACCTCTCCCATATGATAAGCACATGTCTTAGATGGATCATAGCTCGGGAAACGTTCGGGATTAGATTGCTTAGGCTCCTTAGTGAGTAATCCTTTCTTTTGAAGGGTTGGCAAGATCTTTGACAATGGCTTAGGAAGAGGCGTAAATTGACGCCTGGAAGAGTTCTTCTGCTGGCCAAAGAATGGTCGTGCTCCTCCTTGATGGGTGTTCGGGGTAGGGCGAGGTGGTTGCACGTAAGTTGCATTAACCTCTGCTACAAGTTCCTTATCCTTCTTGGTTGAGACTCTCCCATATGAGCTGGTTTGATCAGATGCCCATCCATCACGCAATGCTACTTCAATTCGCTCGACAACAGGGATCAGCTGATTGAATGACTCGGCAATCGATCCCAGCATTCGATTTCGATACTCGGGCGGGAGTTTCTTCATGAACAAATCCATCAGCTCCTTTTATGTTGGCTCTGGAGTTATTTGAGTGGCTACAATCCTCCGTCTCGTGACGTATGCCTTGAAAGATTCTATCCTCTTCTTCTCAGTGCGAAGTAAATCCTTTCGAGATGGAGTGACATCAATATTATACTTATATTGCTTGAAGAAGGCATCTGTCAAATCCTCCCAAGTCTCTAGCAGATTAATCTTCTTCATAATGTACCATTGAAGCGACGGTCCTATCAAGCTTGCTTGAAATTATTGAATCATCAAAGGGATGTTATCAACATATTGGGTTATCCTAACCACATACGTCTGCAAATGGATCTTCGGACAAGAGGTGCCATAATACTTTTCAAAGTCTAGCATTTTGAACTTCTTTGGCATCTTGATCTTTGCATAATGAGACAGATCAGTTGGGTCTTGGGTAAACGAACCCTGCAGCTGCTTAAGTTTCTCCTCGATTTTTATCAAGCGTTTTTCCTGCTCAGTTTTTGGTACAACTGAAGGTATCACTTGTACCTTGTCATCAACAACAATTTGAGGCTCGTCAGTAATTTTAACCCTGGAGGCATCATCAGAGGATGATGGATCAACTATGGATGTGTTCTTGCCTTTATCCCTCGAATCAGCCATGGAAGCATGTTGTGGCAACACCACTTCAACTTGCAGAGCTGGTGGGACAGTGTTTGCTTGGAGAGAGTCGATTTGCTTAGAGAGCCGCTCAAGAACATTCAGGACTTGCTTCATCTCCGATTCAAGGGCAGCAACGCGAGCTTGTTCAACAACACGTGTTTGTTCAGTGTTATCAGCCATTGTTGCTCTAGAACGAGTACGAATTGGCGATCTTAGGTGAGCCGTGTTGTCACCTAAGTAAAAGAGATAATGTAAGAAATGATGACAAGATAGGAAAATGGCCCATGACAATGGTCTAATCGCCTCATTTTATTTGAAATTTGAGTAAAATTTTCTAACTAAGAATTGAAATTCAAGTCCCTAAACATTGAACTAAAAATTGAAAGCACTGAATTGAAATCAATGTCTCTAAACATTGAACTAAGAAACCAAAACATCTCATTTTATATGCTTTTGGGAGTGGAAATGAATTGCAAATTGGTTTTCCTCATCGCATATAAAACATGACGGACAACGAAACCTATTGTCATGGACCAACGAAATTGCAAGTAAGTAAATTGCAGTAGTGAGAATTTAAACAACTTACTTTCACTGGTAATGGATGACAATCACATAGACACGCGCATGAGATGTGAGGCTCGATTTCTATCTAGATGGCTTAACAAAATGGAGCTAAGAGGATGATCTGACCGTTGCAGTCTCGCATTAACGTGTCAGGTCCTCCTAACCCCGGCTTAGTCGAATGGAATGCCCAATAATCACGTAGTCTCGCGGATATGGACAAACAAATTCGACACCATGAAGAACTTTCGGGGAAGAGAAGGTCAACATCTATATAGCAGTCTTGCTTTAGAGGAAGTATCCTTCTCAACACCATCCTAAGAATCCTATCGCAGCCCAGGTCTGGCAGAAGGTCGTGTGTGCAATAGTGTAGTGTTAAAAACAATAAAACATGCACACAATTTAATTGCAAACAACACTTCTATAATTTAAATTCAACCATTCATCCTTAACTCCAACCTGCAAAACAAGGGTTAGCAAAGACTACTCCCCTTATACCTCCCATCTGCAAGAACATTTAACACTTAAATCAGGGACGTACCTGGTATCCATGTTGCCAAACAAAATATTTAAAAAAAAAACACAGGCATATGTCCACTATGAGTTTTAACTCTTTCCCCAGCGGTGTCACCAAGCTGTCGCGACCCTCTCGAATTTTTTTTTTAAGGTGAATTATTCGAAAGAGCTAATGGATTACTAAGTTTGAAGACTTGGCACGGACCCTCCCAAGTCCTACCAATCGCGACTTAATAGAAATTAATTCATTTAAACATGCAATTTCAATTTGGAGCCGCCACTAACCAATTAAGGCTGGTTAGAAACCTAAGTAAAGTATGGGAGAATACTTTACTATTGCGAACCAGAGATTCAATAGGTCCGGGGACATGGTTACGCTAGATTAGTCTAACGCCCTTTCGGTACCTTTTATTTTTAAAAAATATATTTTAAAAATATTTTGCAGGTAACATTGATTAATTTAACTTAAGCTACTAACATGCAAATGGTGGTCATGCAGGTGCACAATCAATAAAATAACATTAAATAAAAAAATGCTAATAAAAATGCATGCCCTAAACATGATTTCTAAATGACATGACACCTAATTTTTATTATTATGCAATCTTAATCTAACTTAATATACATGAATTTATTTTAATGACATGTGGGATGCAATTCATATGGTATGACTTAAACTTATCACTATATGTATGCAATCTAATTTATATAATCCTAAATATGCATGTGCTACGTGATATGGGATGAATGACATGGTATTTCTACATGCATGCTCTTTTATGATTTTTTTTTATGATGATTCATTTTTTAATGCATATATGCAACCTATGCTAAATAATGATGATATGAGATTAACCTATTAACTAACCAAGGAAATGATCCTTCTTTTTTGTTTTTTTTTTAATGACATAATGTTTTTAATTGAAAAGAAAGTAACTTAATGGTGCAATGATCATCTTTTAGCATTTTCCTTTTTATTAAAAAAAAATTAAACTATAACTCACATGGCATGCATAACATTTTTTTGTTCCTCTTTTTGTTTTACTAAATGAAAATTGACTTAATCTAAAACTAATTAGACTAACTAAAGTGAATGATATTCTAATTTGTTTTAGGAATCAATTTAACTTAAACTATATTTTATCCTAAAAGCTATATAAAAAATCAAGACATGCCAACATTATTTAAAATTAGCCCTAACAAAAATCACTCATCTAAAAGTATAATCTAAAAATTATAATCCTAAAAATGCAATTCTAATTTACTAACCCTAAAAATACAGTCTTAATTTACTAAACCTAAATGCTCTAATGCAATATTTAGATTTTTATGTGCTTTTTGATTTTTTTTATTTTTTTAATCTTTCGAACAAGCAATTAATTTAAAAAATGAAGATAAGAATTAAAATAACCGAAAAAATAATCCATTGTCTCACGGATTAAATTAACAATTATTTTAACTCTATAATGATTTAACGATTGAAATGATATCAAAATTCCTAAAAATTAAAGTAATTAAACAAATGACCCGACGTCTTACGGGTCAAATTAATAATTACCTTAATTTGGGATAAAACTCCTAATGTCTACAAGGTCTACAAATATTGACATATAATACTACAATTAAACTTAAACATAAGCTAACATAACATGAAATAAGTAAAAATAAAAAATAAAAAAATAAACTCCCTAAGGCTTGGAAAATGAGAGCGCAGACGGTGGTTCAGTGATGGGTAGTGGTAGCTGGAGTAAGGCGGTCATCGAAACTCCAGCGAGGCTCGGGTAGCAACTAGACCTGCAACAAAAACAAAGGAAGGCAACAGGTGGGTCGTGGGCACAGGGCGTTGCAACGGCGTGAGACGCGCTGCTCGAGCTGCTGGGGGGGCGGCGAGGCTGTGCAAGCCGCCGGATTTGATGGCGTCAAGGAAAGTCCGCTGAGGTTGCGGGCTGCTGATCAACGACGGCAGGGACCTGGGCTCCGAATCGCGAGCAAAGCGATGGCTTCGCGGCTAAGACGGCGTTGGGCCGTGGAGGTATGCTCGCGGGTCGTCGGGTGGATGCGTTGGAGGCAGAGCGAGGGCTGCGCGGCGGTCGCGGCTGGCTTCAGGGCAGCGTCAAATCTGGGAGTCGAGGCGGAGGCAGCGTAGAAGCGGAGCAAACCGGCGGTATGGACTCCGGTGGTGTCAGGCTACCGGTGACCGAATCTGGAGCGGTTGAAGCAGCTCGGGTGGTAGCTCGGGTGAGGGTGACCGGCGGTGCGATGGCCATGAACAGGGATCAGCGATGGCTCACCATATTGGACTAATCTATATTCCCATGGATAAACTATGACACTCAAGTGGAAAAAAAAGATATGCTTGCTTCTTGTAATTGTAGGGGCTCACCTTTACTTTAACGGAGGGATTCTCTGCTTACTTTGTCTCTAAAAGACTCTAACCAGGAGAGCAACCCAATGGCGATGTTACCAAATGAAAAACAAGGTAATTTGAATCCTGCAAGTACATGTCCATGTTCCATCCGAGAAAAAAATTAAGATCTAAGCGATGCGGTTTTAAAATATGCTGGGACTTGTATTTGCTCATGGTTCTTTTCCTTTGCTTTGTCATTGAACAAACATAGCTCTGAACTTGTGCTCACTCTTTCTCCTACATTTATTGAAAATGTTCGTGTAAGCATTAGATCAGCTCCTTCTCAATCCAGAGGTGCTCCAGGTTTGTTACCCAAAAGAGTTATTTCATTGTGAAATAAACATCTACGGCAGATCGTGATGAAATTGTTCCTTTCTGGGACACTTCTCAATGTCTGCAAGGAAAACGTATTAACAAAATGGCCTGAAAAGTTTGCATCTATTGCAGAAATATTGGAAGAGGAAGCAAAAGTCACTATTACCGACCATTGTTGCAAGCAGCATTCATGGGTGATTGGGTATCTGCTAAAAGATTTTTCCAACGAGATTATGCTTCAAAGACGGCCAAAATAACAAGCAGATCAGAAACAGCGCTTCACATGGCCGCTTTGAGTGCACAAGACCAATTTGTTAAGAATCTGGTTGAGCTATTGTCTCCATTTCCGGAAGCGCTTGAAATGGTTGATTGTGATGGCCACACAGCCCTACACAATGCTGTCCGTCCTGTGTGGAGGGATAAGTATGGTCAAGGAGTTAGTTAGAAGTAATCCTAAGTTGACGCACCTTGAAGATAATGAAGGACGTACTCCTTTGCTAATAACTGCTTCGGAAGCTTCTATGCATGATTGCTTGGTTCCTGGCAAAAAGCACGATAGAGGATGGGCCAAGTCATCCCTTCAGAAGTTCCTCTGCAATTGAAACCATCATAGGTCTCACCCTCACTGGTCACCTTGGTAAGATCACCATTTCTCTTTATCTCAATTCCATCTGTTTTTCCCTTCGTTCTAGACTTGGCTTATTTTCCTCATCAACTATGGTGGTGAATTCGGACAGATATCACCCTTTATCTAGTTGGGCCGTTCCCTCACTTAATTACCATAAAATGGAGAGATGTGTCTATACTGGACATATTGGCGGTGATGCCGTCTCCCTATCTCAGTAGAACCAGGCTTGATGTTTTGGAAGCATTAATATACAAATGTCCGTATTTTCTGCACTCGCATCCCTTCATTACTAATTCCCTTCAAGATGATCATACCTGGCTCATCACCTGCTCTTTTGTTTCTAAACTGAAGGTATTCCGGTGGATTTGAACTACCAACCAACAGATAAAAAATCGGATTCGGGTGGGTATGCATTTTTGCCGTTGGCATTATCTAAGGACCTTTTATCATTTGGAACTTTAAGTCAATTTTCTTAGATTGATTCCTTCCGCACTAGCAAAAGAAATCGGAAATGATCGTTTCTTTGTAGGATGTACCATGGTTCCTTAAAATAGTTTTACTTGACTAATGGCTTGAAATCAAACTATTTTATGAATTAGATATTCCCTGAGAACCATGACAAACAAATTAGAAGTTCTTACAATGATTTCATATCTAGTGATTGGGTTTTCTTTGCAATTTGATTATAGCGCTTCAATGTCTTACGACGTCACTTTGGAATGCCGCCAAAATTATAGGTATGCTTCCATTTTATCAAGATATTGTCTCTATCTCTGTCCCTGTCTCTCCAATTAAAAGCCTACGGCTTGTTAGTTTTGACTCCTTATATAAGCAGAAAAAAGCTCCTACATAATTTTTTGCCATAATTTACATAAGAATTTGTGTTAGCCCATTTTCTATGTGAAAAATCGGTTACACATTCACTATTAGATGAGTAATGTGTGTGTTTGAATTTAATTTTTTTATTAAAATTTTCCACATATCCACCATCCAACAATGAATGTGTAACTATTTTTTTTACAGCATCAACGAATCTAATAAAAATCCTTCAAAAAAAAAAATCAAACTCAGAAAAAATTATATATGATTTTTTGTGTTAATATTTTTATATGTTAAAAGATTTTACATAATTGCCAATTTCTAATTGTAAGGGTCGCGAAATTGTTAAAAAAAAAAAAAAGTAGAAAAAGAGTACTTGAAACTGCAAATTGAGGCGAGATTCCATGATAACCTAGGAATTTCTTGCTTATGGCCAAATGATCTAAGCAGAAGATATGGGATAAGAGTTACGCAAACCTAGGACTTCTCCTTCAATCTTGATTGGTGAAATCATGTTCACTTCATCATTTCTATCAAGCGTGTAAATCTTTTTGGAAATATAACAATAATGAACCCATTATGTATTTGTTTCCTCCGTTACGAGTGAAGTGCTTAAAGCCTAAATCTTATTTTCTTTGACTACTATCTTATCTCAATATAACATGAATCAATACGTTGAGAGGATAAAGAATTGGGCATGGGACCAGGGGCAAGCCCTCGCGATATTTACTATGAAATAAGGTTGCAATAAATGATGGCATGGGTTTATCATTTAATCACATTTAGCATAGTAAATTTACACTTCCATTTGGCAACTTTTAAAAGGCGTGAAGAATAGGAATATGAGCAGGTAGGAAAAATAAAAAAGATTTGTTTGGGAGGGCTTGGAATAGAAGAATATTTCGATGGGGGCGAATTTCATGAGTCCAAACAAAATCGTGCATCCCAGAATTCCACCCCAAGTTATAAATCCTATACCAACAAGCTGTCAGTTAGATAATAAAGGAGTTTTCTCCTCTTCTTAAAATTCTATATTTTAGATTTGTTGGAAGCACTTTAGAAAATGAAATCCTGCATACATCAGACCGCTGGGAAAATGAACTCTTAAGATTATCCGGAAAGGTGAACCCCTCAAAGTGTGGGATTAAACACCACCTGAGGGCTAAAAGAGATCCTATAATTTCCCAATCTTATTCATAACTTTTGCCCGTAGTTGTACTTGTCATCTTCACCCAACTTTTATATGCCCTCAAAATACCCTTTAGCCTTGTACCAAGCCCTTCTATTTTTGTCAAATAACAAAAAAGGAAACAGAATTAGTGTTGCTGCACATTTTTATCAAATTAAAAGTTTAAGCAATGCTTAGAGGACCGTACCGTCACTTTCCACATAGTGACGGTACCATCTTCACCATACATCTCCAGATTGATTGTTAACAAAATCTATTACCAGATTATACAAAATCTAATACTAAACAATACACTTGGGGATGTGCGGTTAATGAGGGTACTGTCACTTTGTGGAAAGTGACGGTATCGTCTTCTAAGCATTTTTCTTAAAAGATTTTTTAGAATAAAGAGTCAAGTTAACTCTACTCAGTGTCATTTAGGTGTAACAAGTAAACTCGAATGTCACACACCATTAAATGACCTCATGTGGAAGTTTTGATTTTGTTATAGACAGGTAGAATAGAGAATGAGAAATTTTTTGCTGCATAAAATAACAATACAATGGATTTTACGATTAATATGATATTTTTATTACTAGTTGCTACGCATATTTGACTGATATTATCTAAAATAATCTTATATGTGCAACTATAACTGTGATTTACTCTGGCTAGACTGATGTCATTAGCTGTTATTTTCAGAGTTGTTCTATCAGAGTAAGTCATAATATTCTCTTAATTATGATTAACATCATAAGGCCCCGCTTGAACTTCAAGGAAGATCACTTTCTTCAGTTACCCTCTAATTACTTCTACTTTCTTCACATCTAATTATTATTTTATTTTTTTTCATTCAGACATGATATAAACCTTTTCTTCAAAAATGCCAAAAATGATTTTATATCTTTTTTCGTACTTTGCTTCAGCAATTGTTAAAACTCATTGTTTGCATTTGAGGACAGAATCCCGAAGGAGAAGAAAAATCCAAGTAGTTTTTCTAAAAGATTAAAAGAAGAAGAAGAATGAGATCGTTTTCCCAATCACACGCTAACGCAAGCTCTGAGTGTGGGAAATTATGGCAATTAGTAAGCTGTTTGTTAGATGTAACTTGGTGTCTAAAAAACAAAATTGGGACCCAGAGCAGGAGAACCTTTTTCTTAATCCAATTGCCGCCCCTTCGTTTTTCATTTTTCTTTATCTTTTCTTTTCTTTTTAGACATTTTGTAGTTCCTGTAATCAAGAGAGTTCACGAGGTGAAATTGAGACACGTGGCGGCAGTCGAGTTGGCAAAACAAGTGTGCACTGCGATGTCTTCTAGAATAGTACTGAGATCACCCAGTTTATTCAAGAGAAGCTGTTGGATAAAGCTACAGGCAAGGGAATCAGTGAAATCATGAAGCTATGTATTCATTTTTTTTTTTTCCGGAGCTTATTTGGATTTGGCCCCTTGGTAAGAGCTTGATGACACGTGCTGTGAAGTGTCGCCAAGAAAGGACCGTCGGACTCTTTTTGAAGGGAAGCTCAACCAATGAGTTGTCATTAGTTTTAATGCCAACAGTAGAAGAATCGTTTAAAATGATGATCGCAGCAGCAGAGTACCACCCTAATTTTCGATGCGGTAACTACTGTCGTCGGAGCAGCCTTTCAAATACAAAGAGAACTCCAATGGTTTAAGGGATGTATCTTTTTGTTCATATATTTAATAACCTTACTTATTGATAAATATTCCGGACAAGTTTCTTTTATTTAGATAGTCTTGCGAATATATATAGGACATTGTTTCATAGCGGATGGGTGATATTTGGTCAAGCTTTTGCGCACCACAAGGTCTACCTTCCTATGTGATTTTTTAAGGGTGGACTGTCCTATATTGGTCTAGTGCATTCAGGACTACACTCATAAAATGCTTCCAATATGACTTGAATCTAATACCATAATGACAAGAGGAAACTCTTTCGGTACATAGAACTTTTAACATCAAAATCGTAAAAATCACCGTTCCTCTAATGATGGCACAAAAGAGCCTATTTACTAGTTGCGTTGGAACAGACATCATGGAAGAAGTAATCTCCTCTTTGTTGTCTTCTTCTTCAGGGTCATAACGGGGATCGTCATGTTGCAACAATGAAATTTATTAGTTGTTCTTGGAGTTATTGTACTTGTCTACTTAAATCTTCTAGCTCGACATCACGATGGTTGCCACTGAGTACACAATGAATACCGACTCATACTAGAGGGCCGGATATTTAGAAGGAAACACAAGTGCAATAAGAGAAATGCTTACCACAAAAAAAAAAAAAAAATCCCCTCAGGATATAAGGTATATGATAAGATAAATGCTCACCACCTAAAGTATCCACGTGAGAATATAGGGCATATAAAGAGTAGATGTTCCTTACCTAAAGAATCCACCTTAAGATACAAGGTATGTAATTCACCACTCAATAGAATCCACCAAAGAGATACAGAGTTAATGAAACTCTAATCCAAGTGTTTAGTTCCAGAAATTCAGAAAACATTCACTCCCCATTAGTGGAGCCTTAGATGGGTTTATCTATATTTTTAACTTGAAACAACCTTCTAAGTAGAGGCAAATCCCAAGACATTTGCCTTTTATTTTCAAAGGAGGACCAAAAACCCTCGACAAATAATAAATACTACCTTTGACTTTTGACTCAAATGGCTCTAGAAACAAAATATAATGCATAGGGTTCAATAAAGCAGGTAAAAGTACTAAGGTTGTGTATGACAATTAAGATAAAACTCAAAATAAGATAAAATTTATCATATCCTATTTTTAGTGCCTAATCAAAATAAAATGAAGTTGGATATAAGAGAGATATAGCCCGGATAATATTATCCCATGATGAGGTAGAATAAAGATGGATATAATTTATAATATTCATATTAGGAAAGTTATTTTTTTTTATAACAAACTTCTTAAATTAATAAAATAAAAATTATATTTCAATATAAATAATATTTGAATTCTAGCATAAGAAATCCAAAATAACAAAAAATAATAATTCAGTTTTTTAATCTAAATTTACATTTATTTATATATTTGAATTTAATTCTATCTTATAATATAAATATATATATTTATACTTATTACATATTTTAAGTATGTTAGTATTTTAGGTATATTAATACAATTTACTATCTAATAAAATTTTATTAGAGAATGATGGAAGGGGAAAAAATATATAAAAAAGAAAATAATTACAAAAAGAGAGGAAAAATAAAAATATAGAGCAAATAAAAATAAAGTAGGCAAGACTATCGCAAGAGATTTTTACCATTTCTATTTGTGAATTTTTATATTCATTTACACTAATATACCGTTTATTCCAAATAATGCACATGATTTAGTGTAAATGTATTCGACTTTATTATTACGATTCACCAAATAGTGGACAAGGCATAACAAAATCCTTGAATTTCATATCATATCCCGATTAAAAATCTAGACAACCAAATGCAACTTAAAAATCTAATTCTAGGATTTCTTGACTAGCTCTGAATATTTTTTCAATAAATTATTCTAGAAGACTCTGAATTTCAGGAGACCTTTATGTATTGTTTTACAAACAAAGTGGGGAATTGTTGACTGCTTGTATATATATATATATGCTTTTCATTGTCCCAAATTGGAAAGTTGGGAGGAGATAGGATAATTTATGAGTGTGAGTCTTTTCTAATATATTTAAAGAAAATGTTGTGATATGGGCTAGACCTAATAATACTCGCATGTGGGTGCGCAATTATTAGGTGCACTTAGCATTTGGCATGCTTGTGCACCCACGGTTTAATTAGATTAACCCCTTGTTTTTATTTTTAATTATATTTCGTATGGTTATCTTAGTTATCAAAGGTTTTATTTTTTCATTCTACATTTTTGGAATTTGGAATTTTATTTTATATTTTTTTGTTTTTTATTATTCTGAATTTTATGTGCATTTTCAAGATAACCTCTGAAATAATATTTCTTCAGTTTGCAACCTTTTTCGTAGGGTTGCATTTATTCATTTTTGCAATCTTATTTATTCAATCTTGCAATCTTTCTCAAATGATTGCCTTTGTTCACTTTGCAATTTCTTCCAAAAGGACACCTTTTTTTTACTTTGCAACCTTTCACAAAAAGTTGTCCATGTTCTTTAAGACCGATATATCTATATATGTTAGTTTTGGCTTGAATGAGTATCAAGTCATTTCTAGTCTTCTTTCCAAAACTATAGCCACAATTTCAATTGTTTCTTAGAAAGATGCAAAAGAAATACTGGAATTGCTATTTAGTATTCTCATTTGAGACTTTATTATATTCTTGAGGATATTTTTCAGTGACCATTAATAAAATTATGGGGCAAACAAATCCTTAGGAAAAGTGATATCACACCTCAAAATCCGACTTAATTGCTCTATCCAATTCGAAGCCGTATTTTCCAACACTACTATAAGTGGATATCTAGATTTCATTCGCAAGAACAACATTAGTGAGCTTTAACTTTAGGGTGCAACGATGTGAAGATAACCTCTTCCCTCCAACTGATCTAGCAAAAATTCTCGAAAAAGTATTCTTAGGCACTATTTGGTAACCATCTAAACAGTGCATGATTTTGATTTTTTGTTCCCAGGAGTAGTTTGGGAATAGAATTGTGTTTGGTAAAATTTTTGTTCCCGGGAACAAATTTCTATTTTTTTTATTCCTGGAATTAGATTTGGAACATAATCAAGAATAAAAGAAAAATGATTCTTGTTTCATGAACAAATCTAAGAATCAAAACCAACTCCTCTTCTTCTTCTTCTTCTTCTTCTTCTTCTTCTTCTCTTTTCTTCTTCTTCATCGACCGCCATCCCGCAGTTGCTATCTGCCACCGCCCGCCACGATTAGACGTCATTCACCGCCGTCCGCTGCCGCTAGCCGATGCCCACCCCTGTTCGCCGTCGGCAACCGGTCCAGCGGGCTTGCCGGTGGCCAAGCAGGGCTCGCCCAACCCCAACAAGGCTCGCCAGGGCTAGGCAAGCCTGGCAAGGCCGAAGGTCGAGCCCCACCGGTGGCCAGGCGGGCCTCGCCCAACTGCTGGTGAGGCTCGGCCAACTAGGGCCAGCCTTGCCGAGGGCCGGCGACGCTCCGGTGAGATCGTCGGCCCTCGTCTGGCTGGTTGTCAGACCGATCGCTGGTTCGATGACCAGCTTAAAGAAGAAGAAGAAGAATAGGAGAAAAAAGAAAAAAAAAAAAAAAAAAGAAAAAGGGAAAAAGTATAAAAATTATTTAAAAATTAAAAGAAATTGATTTGGAATATAATCAATTAACACAATACCAAATGAAATTCTATTCCAAAATCAGAAATTTTGGACAGTTAACAAATGATTTAAAATGCTTAGAATCGTTCTCGGAAATTTAATAAAAATAATCATTTCTTATCAGAATCTACTCCTGGGAACAAAATCATTACCAAACGCGCCCTTAGCCACCGGTTCCCTGTCTCAAGCCTTTTTCACCACCGAAAAAATCCTTCCAAATCACCATTCAACAACAAACCATTCAAGGTACCAAATGTACAGTTAAAGGATGCACACTCCAAAAACAAGCCAACATAAATTATGCCGGACTCTTTCTTATCCTTCATTAGAACGGAGAAGAGAATCAAAAATCATGTGAAGGAAACCAATTTTGCAGAGGTTGAATACGATGATCGGATGAACGTCTTAGCAGATTTTTGTTGTTTATCGAGTTCAACTGGGGCTACCTGATCACTTTGGTTTGTCCAACAACAATTGCAGATCATCATATCTCTCTCGGACAGTAAATGCCTGGCTGATAAGTGATTTATAATTGCTCCATGTAATGTGTTTCTTCTACCATCCCCTTCTTTGCAAACAACATATTTCGGTGGGATTTTATTTAGTGCTCTAACATTATCAAAATTTATTTACACAAGTAAGTTTTGTAAAATGACACATAATCAATTTTTGTTTCTAGGATGTAAATTTATTTCATGTTCTAATTTTGAGACTACTTGTGTAAAAAAGTCCTTTGAACTGACAATTTGTTTAAAATAAATCCTACTTCAAAGGGCTTTTTATCTCTTTGCCAATTCGAAAAGTCTTTTGGACATAATTTCAGTTTGAATGTGCTTGTGTGCCTTCTTGTAAAAGAGATACATTGACATCTTTGACTTTACCTAATAAAATTAGAACATCGTCATCCTCAATCAATAAATTTTTTATAAACGTTGGGCATTCTCGAAAGCTTAACATCACAATTTCTTCCAAGGAAAATAATTAATTGAAAATGGAATTGATGTTATCCTTGAAAAAGCTAGGAAAATGGAGGAGGTTAAGGGTTCAAATGGAGGTCTTAAGTATGACCCAAACTCTGGGTTAATCGATGAACTTAACTCATATTCCAACGTGTAATTATGTATGAAATTATTAAGTACCGCATCTTCTCGTTAGACACATGTCACACAAGGACGTCTTTCGTACAATCCCTTTTTCACCTCGCATTGGACGACTTAAAGATGTCATTGAAGTAAAAAATGCTGCAAAGTTCCTTGACGAGGATGTCACACTCTTGCCTCTCAATAAAAGTACCGTACGTACCGACATGGATTCTGACACTTGATAGGTGTCTCAAAGTCAACATGAAAAAACATGGTAGAGATAGAGACGAGGCATCTGCATGGAAGGGACGAGAGAGAGAGAGGTTTCATCTTTGAGTTTTGGTACATATATACCGTAGACAAATAATATGAAAACATTTTCGACTCCCTCGCAATGGCACCCCAGTAATTTTTGTAAACTTCGAGGGTGATTTTTTGGTGAGAGAGAAAGAGAGTCGGATCCTTTTTGGTTCTTTTACCTTTCATGTCTATGTGGCATTGGCACCATCATAAGAAGTGATTTATTCTTTCGTCAAATCTTGAACTGGATATATACTGAAAATTTTAGTTTACACCTTCGGTTAAGACATCCCTATGCTTTGATTAAATAAGGTCCCAATTTTGCACACCTGATTTTATGGCAGAATTTTAAAGTGTTATATTGAATCACTGTCATGCTACAATCACGAATTAGGAGAGAAGAATTGTGTCAGTAAGATTTGAAATATCAAAATTGCACAATATAACTCAATTTTGTTGGTTATAATTAGTGAGAACACTAGCAGAAAAAGGGCGCACGCACATGGGTGAGCAAAGATAGAAAAAAGAAAAAAGTCAATCAAGAAGAAGAGCGAAAGAGTATATTATAGAAATCAATTTCAATTGCCCGAGGATGCAAAAGCTTCAATTTAAATTCATAGTCTATTGTAGAGATGTTTGTAATAAAACAATTTTTACGTGTATCCTTGGAAATTTACCATTTTAGCCATTGTTTGAAATATATGGTTATTGTTCATTATTAGTTTTCAATTAGGGAATTGCAGGCCAAAGTTTGATGGTCTCGAACAAGGAAAAATTTCATGGGAAACTTAAGAGAAGGTCTTGCCCGTCTATGTTAATTATTCTCCTATCAGTTAATGATCGGTGGATTACAAACTTGAAAGTCACCCGCACATAAACTCTAGGGAAAATGTCACAAATGGTCCTTATACTTTTGCCTAATGTGCAATCTCGTCCCTGAACTTTTGATTGTCTCAATTTGGTCAATGAACTATTGATAAATGTCCAATCTAGTCCCTGAACTTTTGATCGGCTCAATTTGGTCCTTAAACTATTCATAAATGTCTCGATCTAATCCTTCGTTACTTGTTTTTCTTTTTTTTTTAAATTTTTTAAACTTGTTCTAAAATTTTTAAATTTTTTTAAATTTTTAAAATTTTAATTTTAATTTTTTTGCTTTTCCTCTCTTCCCTCTGCCGGCTCCGGCGGAGGGAAGTCGGCATCCGGCGAGAGTTGCCCTCGCCAACATTGGGTGAGGGCCGTCCTCGCCGGACGCAGGCGAGGGAGCCCCTCGCCACCGGCGTCGGGCGAGGGGCTCCCTCGCAGATCTGGCAAGGGGCTCCCCTTGCCGGCGTCGGGTGAGGGAGCACCCCGACCTGGCGAGGGCAGCCCTCGCTCGACGCCGGCGAGGGGATCCCCTTGCCAGATCTGCGAGGGAGCCCCTCGCCGCCGTCGGGCGAGGGGCTCCCTCGCCAGGGGTGCTCCCTCGCCAGATCTGCAAGGGAGCCCCTCGCTCGACGCTGGCGAGGGAGCCCCTCGCTCGACGCCGGCAAGGGAGCACCCCGGCGTCGGGCGAGGGGCTCCCTCGCCTGTGTTCGGCGAGGACGGCCCTTGCCCAAAGCCGGCGAGGGCGACCCTCGCCGGACGCCAGCTTCCCTCCGCCGGAGCCGACGGAGGGAAGAGAGGAAAAGCAAAAAAAAATTTAAAAAAAAAATTAAAAATTTAAAAAATAAATTTAAAAAAAAAGGAAAAACAGTAACAAAGGACTAGATCGGACATTTATGAATAGTTCAAGGACAAATGAGCCAATCAAAAGTTCGGGGACTAGATTGGACATTTATCAATAGTTCATGGACCAAATTGAGCCGATCGAAAGTTCAGTGACGAAATTGCACATTAGGCAAAAGTATAAGGACCATTTATGACATTTTCCCTAAACTCTAATATAACAAAAATTAAGAAAAGGATCAGAGAAAACCGAAGTCTGTCCACCCCTTCTTTCTTCCTTTCTTTCTTTCTTTCTGCTGGTTCAACCATAGCTGCTGCACTATCACCGCACTCTACCCAGCCGTCACCAGTGCCCGGCCTCATTGCATCGACAGGCATCTCTACTGTGGGTCCCGTCCGCCGTGAGCGAATCGTTGCCAATCATGGCGAAAGGCGCAGAGAAAGGCGCGCTCGAAAGAAAAACTATATCGAATTCTGACCATTTCTTTGATTTAAAAAGACTTAAGGAACTATTAATTAACCCATATATTAAGTCCGACCCAAAAAAAAAAAAAAACTCATATTAAGCATAATCATTAAAATGGACATATAAGATATTGCAATCGGGATAAAGAAACCGAAGCTCCTGAACTTTTACTAATTATCTTTCGTCCGTGATCCTTTTTTCAAAATCAATTGGATTCCTAAATTAAATATATTTTTTAATCAATCAAATTTCATGCAATCATCTCCAATCTACTATTTGTACATTATTCAGTAATTCCAATTCTATAAAGTCTTTTGAGGTTTCGAGGCATAATAAAATCCATTTACTTTTTTTCGAAGTCATATTTAACGATTTAATTGGCTATTGATTATTCTCGATTGGACTTTACTTAACAATTAAAACTATTGAGTTTTTGGCAATATGAACCTGGCAAAAATTCACGTAAGACTTTTTTTATGTGACCACAAAGGGAGAGTACAATGTCTCACCGGAATGCCGTAATGTGGCTGGTCTTTGGGATTCTGAAGCCAATGTCTCCAACGATCAAGAGTTGAGTCCTAACCCATCAAGAGCCTCCGAGGGTGGGGATGATCCTAGGGATGGAAGTCCATCGTCTCGCTAGCATGAAAAAATCTGAAGCAGAGAAGTACTTTCACGGGGGTGAATTCAAAGTTATTTTCTGTTCTCTTGATAGCAATTACTGAATGTTGACTTCGTTTCCAAATTTGATGACCTTGAAATATTTTATGGAAAATTCCTCTTATTTACCATTGTGTAAATTTGGATCATTTAATAAAATAAAATAAAAAGATACCAGCGTAATTTCGCATAATTGTCCTTTTTGTTTCCTTCAACAATCCCGTTCTTTCAAACAATATATTCTAATAGATTTTTATTATGTGTACTGGCGGTGTAAAATTTTCTTTAAATAAATGGGTTTAATAGTACGAACATGTATAATTTTTGTTTTTAGCATGTAATTTTATTCCATAAAGAGGTTAACTTTTTTAAGTTGAGACTCTTTGTGTAAAACTGGCCTTTATACTGACAATTTACGTAGTATAAATGTTATTTCAACAGTCTTTTTATTCTGTACATTGGCAATGTAAACAAGCAAGTTTTATGTAATGACACATAATATATTTATATTTCTTGTACGAAACTTTATTTAGTAATAGGTTTATATTTCCATTCAAAAACTATTTGTGTGAAGAAAATATTTGACGATGACGACGATGATGTATGTAATATAAATATATATCCATAATACTTTTGTCGATTGTAGTTAGATTTGTACTTTCTGAACATGGATGAAATCATTCTCTTGACTTCTTTTTACTCTACTATTATTTTCATTGCCAACTTAAAAAATCTTCGAAACATGATTTGAGTTTGAATTGCGCTAATGACTCTTCCTCATGAAAGAGATACATTGACATCTTTAACTTTACCTAATAGAATGAGAACATCATCATCGTCAACGAAGAAATTGTTTATATACATTTAGCCTAACACGGGTGTTACTCAAAAGCATCGCAACTTTTTCTAAGAGAAAAAATAATGAACTAAATAGGGAATTTATGCTCACTTTGAAAAAGCACGGAAAGTGGGGAAGATACAAATTTAGAGGGAAAGTTAATCAATGAAATTAGCTTATTTTAAAAGAATAGAGGTCACACGTTTTTCATGCGCATCGGAGACATGGACATGTTTAAAAACATGCAATTATGTATGGAAATTATTATGAAAAATGACACAAGCAGTAATTGAACTTTGACCTAATATGTAATCCGATTCGTGAAATTTTAATTTATTCAATATGATCGGGTTAAAGTTCATGCATTATTTGTGTCATTATATGAAATTATTAAGTACTTTATCTTCTCTAATTGTACTCATGTCATGCAGGGGACATCTTTTGTACGACAGTCTTTTGGCCTAATATGGGGCAACCCAAAGATGTCATCGAAGTCAAGAAATGCAGTCGAAGTTTGTATGACGTCATTATTTACTTCCTCAAGAGAAAAGTTACGTAATGGATTGATGCTTGGTGTAGAGAGAGAGAGAGAGAGAGAGAGAGAGAGAGAGAGCCTTGAAACTCTCTCATAATGGCAACCCAACACAGTAGCATCTTTTAAACTATGTTTGGCAGTCGTGATAAAATTCATGATAGGGTAAAATTTATCATATCCTGTATTTGGTGCATGCTTAACACAAAATAAAGTTGAATATAATGGAGATATAAACCAGATAAAATTATTCCATGGGAGAGATAAGATAAAAGTGGATATGATTTCTAACATCCATATTAAAAATTTTATTTTTCTCGAATAACAAATTTCTTAAATTAGCAAAATTAACAAAATTAAAATTATTCAACAAAAAATTAAAATTATATTTCATTATATAAATAATATTTGGATTCTAATACAAGAAATTCAAAACAAAAAAATAACAATTTAATCTTATTTTTACTTGTATATTTGGATTTAATTCTATTTTAGAATATAAATTCAGTATATAAATATAAATATATTTTTATATCTATTACATATTTTAGGTATTTTCGTATTTTAGATATATTAGTATAGTTTACTATTTAATAAAATTTTATTAGAGAATGATAGAATGGGAAAAAAGAAATAACAAATAAATTAATAAAAAAAAGAGATGGAAATAAAATAAAAAAAGAAAATAAATATAAAGTATGCAAAAATGTCGCAACATATTTTTATTATCTTCATTTGTAAAAAATTTTATCCATTTATACTAATATACCATTTATACCAAATAATGTATATGATATAATATGAATATATCCGACTACAATTACCAAATAGTTGATAAGACATATTAAAATTTATGGATTTTATATCATATTCTATATAGTTCTATACTGGTTAGAAATCTGGATGACTAAACACAACCTTAATGGTAAGCAGAGAGAGAATACGATTTTTTTTTTTCGTGTTATCCATGTCCTCCATTGCGTGACCTCACCAGATTGCGCTTCATCTTTTTCTCCTTTTCCTCAAGTGTTCGTCATTCTGCTTGGCTTAAAGAGAAAGAAAAAAAAATGGGCTGGGGTCATTGAGCCTTGAACCATGCTGAGAAAAAATTTCGAAATGTTTTAGGCTTGTGCTTGCAATTTGATTGAGCTGAATCAAAGTAGTGGGCTTGGACATATTTCGATGGGCTGAAGCCTTTGCATTTTCGCTGAGAAAAGTTTTCGAAATGTTTTAGGCTTGTGCTTGCAATTTGATTGAGCTGAACCAAAGTAGTGGGCTTGGACATATTTCGATGGGCTGAAGCCTTTGCATTTTCGTGTTGATTATTATTATTATTATTATTATTATTATTATTATTATTATTACAACTTTGAATTATTAGCAAAAATTCATGTGTCAACATGCTCAAAGCTTTATTGCTCGGGATTTTGACCTCTTTGCACAATTACAACTTATTGAAAAGGGGACTAAACCATTAGTTGTCATTCTTAGTGTTGCAATTGTTCGTAATTGGCAATTTGCCAACTCGGTGTAAAAAATGCTTCCTTCGCGTAGACCTTGATAATGTGTGTTTACTTTGAAGAGTACTAGAGGGCTTAAGACAAGCCCCTCGTACATGGTTTGACAAGTTCAAAGATTTTGTAATTGGCTATTATTTTTTCTATGGTGATGTTGACCCTTTGCTTGTTATCTACTGTCACAATAGTCACACAATCATCCTATTACTTTATGTTGATACATTATCGTTACTAGTTCAACATTAAACTTGTCAAATATAGATTATAAACCCATTTCTTAACTTATATATGATAGGTTGAATTATTATATGGATTAGTTATATTAAAAAATAGGTCATAAATGGGATTAAATATAATATGGATAATAAATGAGTCGTAAATAGGTTCACAACTTATTTAGACCCAACCACTTCTATGACTCTTTTCTTATTTTATTTTGCCCTCACTCAATTTTGTACTCATTTATTCACTCCGCACTCTCATCTCAATTTGGATACAAGTTTTCGTAAATTGAGTTGAATGTAAAAGTGTTATAGTAATATGGGTCGAATTAGATATATGTTGAGTATGTGTGATGTTGGCTATGGATCACTAAATTTGAATTGTATGTAAATGGGTCCCTAAATTTGCATTGCAAAATATGTTAAAGTGATCTATTTTAATCGAACCATATTTAACCCGACCTAACTGACTGATTTGATGGGATTATTTTATTTCCTAGATTTGCGCCTTGATTGGTTGCCATTGGTGATGTGAAATTGTTCCACCAGCAAACGTTTTGGAGAAAACAAACAAGAGTCAGGCGACTGACATTTTGCAAAAAGCAAAAGCGTCGATGTTGGACAACAGCACTTGTATTTACCAAACTCATGGGCTGGGATATTCCCTCAATATCCATGCAAATCGATGAAATCATAATTAACGCGCAATGGTCAAACCGCTTTAGATACATCCTTTTTATTAAAAATAATAAAACAAAAAGAGGGGAAATTTTTTCAAATCCTACTAATGTGAATGAATGCACTTGCTCAACGGAGCCCAAGTCAGAAACAGGCTGGAAAACATCAATTATTCACATCTTTGACAAAACAACGAAAACACGCGCATGCTGCCTGATGACACCATTCTTTAACAAAAGATGGCCACTTTTTTTTTTTGGGTTAAAGGCAAAGATGGCTACTTAAAAATAACAACCAATAAATTAGAGGGATCTCTATCCTCTTTTTCCTTTTCAAATGTAAAAGTATTCAAGCCATGCTAGCCCTTTTTGGTGGCTCAATAAAAAAGTGTTTGTGTAATAATTGATGACCATTCTCTCCGAGGTGGCACTGTTCATTTATGTTGCATGGCGTGTGATTCTCTCATCATTTGTCCAGGAACTGACCATGAACACTTGGTTCTCCATATAGACATACACGATATAGTGTTAAATACATCCACATCTGTATAAGCATAGACATATATATACACTTCAAGCCTTAATTAAATTGGAACCAGAATTATCAAGTCACTCAGGTATATTAGTTTTTTGTTCACAGTTAAATTATGATAAATTAAGCACATGGGTGGCCCTCAAAGATTGAAAAACGAGTGGAACCTTAATGATGAGCAAATGGTGATGACAGCTAGCTGGGCTCCCTCTTATTTGAGGTATTTATATATGCAAGCATATCTCTGACTTCTAAGATCATATTGCTCTTTGTAAAAAATAAGAACTCATTATTATAGTGATTATTGCTGAGTAAAAATGACAATAATAATCATAATTACAGTGAATAAGGTAGGTTTACTATGTTTGGCATGAAAGAGATGAGATGATCCATAAAGCCACAGAGGCTACAACTCCATTGCTCGGTGCAAAAAGAATTATCGTATTTGTTCAATTAAGGGGGCCAAAAATAAATAAATTGTCACTCCAGAATGTAGAATTTTTGAATGGAGACCTGTCAACGTCCACGTATACAAGCTGAGAGGCCATAACAGCTGGTGGTTTTTTTTTTTTTTTGGTCTTATTCTATTCATATTCTAATTCTCACTCTCAAACTTTTACCCTGCATTCGTACAGGACGTGGGAGTCGAAATCCACTCCTGAAATTAATTTATCCCTACCACAACCCCTCTGAGAAGATGGGAATTCGAAACCCCCACCTCCCCCTTTCATGTTGAAAGGTTGGCCACTAAGTAAACCCTAGTGGTACACCAATAGGGGAATTGCCGGATTTGCACATTACCATTTTTCCACTCATATTTGCTAGGTTGGGATTGAAGTGGGTCAATTTAATTTTATGAATGGATTAAAATGAGTAGTGAGAAACAAAGACCAAGTTAAAATGAGTTTTAATGGATTTGACTGAGACCCATCTTTAACATAATAGTGACGGAAATGAAATGAAACTAATAAGAGCAGTACTACTGCCTTGGTGGCTACGATGATTTGGGCTCTCTTCCCCTCACGAAGGGGAGGAGTTCGAATCTCACGGTCATTTAGGGTCTTAAGTGGGACGCCGGGGGTGGTGGGTCTTCCTGCTTACGTGTCCCCCCAGGTTTACTTGCCGACTGCCGGCTGTACAAAGTTCCTCGGTCATAAAAAAATAAAAAATAAAAAATAAAAAATAAAAAATAAAAAACAAATAAGAGCAGTTCCTCCATCAGATGAGTCATACAACTGGAAATTAGTTTGTGGAGTCACCCTGGGCTATGTCTTGCTTTTGAGGAAAATCGTTGCCTCGCTGGTTGTTCAAGCTTTCTTGGAGCGCCTTTTCATATTGTATATGGATGACTCAAAACAAGGTGCTTGCACAATGCTCCATTTGTTGTAAATCTTGATGCCAAATTTGATGATAATTAGGTTGAAAAAAGTTGAGCGCCGGCTTTAACTATATATAATAAAATTTGGTTTTATGTGCAAGATCAAAATGCTAAGTGTATCAGATGTAAAACAACGTACGTTTTACTGCTATAATTCTTCAGTCTCTTATGAAAATAGTATGTTTGAAACATAAACTTAAAAAATGTATCATGAAAAAGATTACAACTGAATGCACAGCAAACAGGCGAAGAAAAAGCTCTAAATTGAAGAAAAAAATGGCATGTAACATAGAAATTGTCAAGAACTCGAATTCTCTTCTTTTCTTTTTGGAAGGTAAGTTGATCCTTTCATTGCACAACCTGTGAGGTAAACTGGGTGGACTAAACCCAACTACAGTTTTAAGCAAAGATTTCCCCATGGCAGTTCGAAGAATCCATTCAAACTCAAAATCCAATGCACCAAAACTCCTATGAAGTGCCAGCAGCTCCAGAAGATGACTCCATAGTCCATATAGCTTAGAGAAAGCACATTAGAAGACTAGATGTTTCCAAGATTCTGGAAGGGAGGAACACAAGATGCACTTATCATCAATTGAAGTCCACTTTCTCGTTCTATCAGATGTTTGCAGCCCATTCAATATAACAAGCCACATAATGAATTCAAATTTCCGCAGATTTGGAGTAAACCAGATAATCTTATGCCAAACCATCTTTTGCTTCTTTTCTCGTACCTATTGCCAACACAAGCATCACCTGAGTAAACTGACCAGAAGAATTTCTTGTGAAAACAACTCTATCCTCAGAAGAACTTCAAAGAGAGAGTGTCCCACAAAGACTGCATGAATCTGGACTAGAGATAATACTAAAGAAAGACCCACCTTTTGCTTCTTTTCGGGTGCTTTCTTCCGTCCTCTCATAAAGTCGAGTCTTGCTTAATTTTAAGATGGTCAAATCTGGTAAAGAGAATAATAAATAAAGACCTGGATGAAGTTGAAGCAGACCTGCATAATCTTTTATAATTACAAGAAATAATTTTCACATTCATTCGGTTCAAGACATTATCTTCCATCTGGTGATTACTGTCACCATCTGGTGGTCCAACAAGAATGGTCTGATACTGAGGGAGCGTTTGATCTACGATGGTTCCAGCATAAAGAAAGGAACACCTCCAAGAGGCTGATTTTACTTGTCATGCTTCCAGAAAGCACATAAATACACTGCAGTGCTTTCTATTCCGAACCAGTTGAAGTCCACAGTTACATACAATTTGATCAAGCAATGCACAAACACAAACTTGTATTTCATTCTGAGGACATTATTCAGCAATATTTGTACATGCCGTTAGACTACATTGTTATGTTCGTTCACTCATTGCAGCTTCATGCAACTACAGCAACCCACCAAACATGACTTGGCTAAACTTGCTTGGCAAAAGGCCAGTCAATTTTCCTCGTCATCGAGACAACTATTTCAATCTACTCATGCCGCATTCTAGTTATTAGTGCGAGTATGATTTCCCTTTATTGTGCACTCTGCTACCGACTGCACACAGGACAATGACTAGTAGCCAAGCAGTCTTTTGCGAGAATTGTACTTTTTCAGAAATTAAATGAACAGACAGAGGAATGACAAGGCTCCACCGGGTCATCAAGCAAAAGAAAAGCAAAGTAAAAAAAATCAGCCATTTGGGTGATGCAAATTGCAAGAAAAAGAAGATAAATAGTCGAGAAGAAGGATCGATGCTCTACTGGAGGGAACATTGAGACAGAGTGCATTTTAGGACATAAACGACAGGCAAATACAGAAGTTCCTATTTGGCATCATAACCTGTGCTATATCTTTTAACCCTATCAAGCGACTGTAATTCAGCACATTAGCGTAAACAAATGACTAAATGAGCATGCACACATTCCAAATCTTCTCATTAAATACTCTTCCAAGGCTCTGGAGAGTCAAGACGTGACATCATGCAACTAGTCTAACTATGGACAAATTGATACTGTCCATCATGATCAGAAATATAGCCACGCAAAAAAAAAAAAAAAAACCCGAAAATGAAAGGCCAAGTTCTTGAAAGACCTGTGCATTTTATCTTGTCTAATAGATTTTAGAGTGGCACGATCCAAGTAATGTAAGACGGAAAGGGGGGATGTAAGAAATAAGAGGAAACGGAGGTGGCCGAAAATTTAGCATACGAGAGAGAGCTTCAATTTAGCACGTGTGAATGAGGGGTACTACCGACCAAAAAACAAAAAAAAAATGAGGGGCACAAATCTCCCAACGAGACGAGTTCAAACTTGCCTTGCGGGTTGCGAGTTAATTTAATATGCAAGATCCACCCACTAGAAAAAATCTATTACACCCACCCCATTTTTCTGTAATCATTTATTAATTTTAACCCCCCACTAGAAAAGCTAGAAGATCTACCCATTATCAGATTTTAGAATAATTAAGATTAAGTAACATGGTAGTGCCAGCTCACAAGAACTAACCATATTAATTTTTATATGTTAATTTGAAGTGTCCAACATCAGATGAAAGTCCATTTAAACTTTATATAAAGAACAAAAGCAGGAGATTAAGTTAGAGTGTGTCTGGAATGATTTTTACTTCTTTTTTTTTTTTCTTTTAACTTCCTTTAGATATAAGAATAAAACAAATGTCATAATTTGTACGTCACTTACTTGAGTGTCATAACTTTCTACTCAATTGCTTAGGCCATGTTTGGTAACCATCCAAACATGGCCAAATTCTAATTTTTTGTTCCCAGAATCAGTTTGGGTCGAGAATCGTGTTTGGTAAAATTTTTATTCTCGAGAACAAATTGGGAGTAGAATCAATAATAAATAAAAATGATTCTTGTTCCGGAAACAAATTTGAGAAAAATGGTCCGTTCGTTTTGCGGAAAATATAATGTTTCCGGAAAATATTTTCTTGGAAGTCATTTTCTAGGAAAATGATTCTATTTTCCGGTGTTCAGCCGAAACCTAAACTTTAAGTGGAAAATATTTTCCACTGTTCGTTAGCTAATTTAATTATTTGAGAAAAATTATTAAAAATTGACTTTTATTATTTTTAATTGACCAAAAAATTAGTTTTATTTTTTTTATTTTTTTAAATGAATTTTTAATTATTTGTATTTTTAAAAAATAGAAATTTTTATTCTTTATTCTTTCTTTTTCTTTCTTTTTTTCCTTTTCCTTTTCCTTCCTCCTTCCTCCTCCTTCTACCTCCTCCTTCCTCCGCCAGCTCCTTCCTCCACTGGCGATTCTCAATCCACGATGATCGGCTGGCTCACGGCGGCAGCGTTGACGGCGGTGGCGAAGACTTTCTCGCACTGATCGGCGGCGGTTGTCGCATAGGGCGCTTTTCATTTTCCCCCAATCGTCGTCTCCCTGCCTCCCTTTCTTCCTCTGTCTGGACTCGGGGGTTGACTCGGGGGATCGGAGATCGGGTTTGTCGGCGAGACGGCCGCCCGCCGGTGGGGAGTCAGTCGGTTTCCACGTCGCGGTGGTTGATCCTCTATCTTCTACGGCTGCACCTACCCCTCTCTCTCCCTCCCTCCTCTCCGCGTCGGAGCTCACGGTCAGCAGGCTCACCTGGATCAGGAGCCTAAGCTCTGCCGCTAGATCTAGCGAGCTCACAGCTCGCCAGAGCCTGGTGAACCTCTGGCGAGCTCGGGCGAGGCCCAAGCCTCGCCCAGCTTGCTGGATCTGGCGAGGCCCGAGCTCCGCCTCGCCCGATCTGGCGAGGCCCAAGCTCGGCTTCGCCAGATCGGGCTAGGCGAAGCCTTGCCGACGAGCTGACTCACGGCCGCGGTCGATCGCTGGCTCACGGCCGCGGCCGGCGACCGGCGAAGGCTAAGGAAGAAAACTAAAAAGGAAAGAAAGAAAAGAAAAGGGAAAAAAGAAAAAAGAAAAAGAAAGCATAAAAATAAAACAAAAATGTGTTAATGAAAAGAAGAAGGAGTTATGGAAAATGTTTTCCACTTTTGAAAAGTGCAAAACATTTTCCTATCTTTAAAGGTTGTTTTTCTCAATGATGGAAAACGTTTTCCTTGAGTAGTTTATTTTCCATGAAACGAACATCGGAAAATCCGGAAAATGTTTTCCTAGAAGTTGTTTTCTGTGAAACGAACGAACCCTAAAAAACTAACTCTTCTTCTTCTTCCCTTTGGCCATCTAGCGACCGCTGTCCACCCCCGCCTGCCGCTGCCGTTGTTCGCTGCCGTCCACCGGCCGTTGCTGCCGATCGCCATCCACCGGTCCGACGAGCTCACTGGAGGCTCACTAGGCCAGGGCGAGGTCCGGTGAGCTCGTCGGAGGCAAGCCTAGCCACTGGCGAGGCTCGGCCTCCCTAGATTTGGCGAGGTTGAGCCTTGTCGGTGGCTAGGCGGGCCTTGCCCAGCCCCGGTGAGGCCCGCCTGGCCATCGGTGAGGCTCGACCTTCGCTAGATCTGGGGAGGTCGAGCCTCGCCGGGATTGGGCAAGCCTCGTGACACCTAGCCTTGCCGGTGGCCAAGTAGGCCTCGCCCAGCCCCAGCGAGGCCGACCTAGCCACCAGTGAGGCTTGGCCGACGAGGGCCGGCGACGCTCCAGTGAGGTCACCGGCCGGTGACCGGCCACAAGAAGAAGAAGAAAAATAGGAGAAAAAAGACAAAAAGAAAAGAAAAAAATGAAAAAAATTGATTTTGGACAAAATCAATGAGCACAATACCAAACGCAATTCTATTATATAATTCGAAATTTTGGACAGTTATCAATCGTGTTCTTTTACTCATAATCAGTTCCTGGGAACTGAATAAAAAATAATCATTTATGGTCAGAATTTATTTTCGGGAATAGAATCGTTACCAAACGCGCCCTTAAGTGCCATATAGCATTTTAATCAATCATTTGAGTATCATAACTTTCTAAAAATATTTATCCCAAGTGACATGCTATGTTGGAATGAATGTTTTATAAAGATTATGGTACTTACTACACAGTTTTTGTTTGCCATGGCACTCCAATGATTAGGAAAAAAAAGTTACAATTTCGTAGTGTCCGTATTCCCTTTCTTCATATTTTGCGGCGAGTGCATTTTGGCTTTATTAAAACTTAAAGCACTTGAAAACCTTCATCATATAAATGTTGACACATGGATCACGTAAAATTTATGTAATTTTTAAGATTTAAATGATGTTTTAATATGTAGAAACAAAAGTGCCTGTCAAATATTTCATGGCTACAGTAGACAGCAACTTTTAGAAAACTGCCTCATGCACCTTTTAAGATGTAATATGTACTAATGAATGCACAAATTGCAACATTTTACACCATAGTTACGATGCAGCGCACCTACAACTACATCAAATATATTTTAGTTTCTATGCGTTCAATTCAAAGTTGAAGTGACCATTGCATAGTGCTAAAATATATGCAACATAAAATCCAATTTATTACTAAGTTAGTAGTATGCATAATTGTCAAGTAAATCCTCCTACGCATCCATTAGTATTTGGCAAATGAATGTCAGACGTGAAATCTATGATGAAAAATTTGGTGGAGGATGTAGAAACATAGCTTAAAGGGGGGGGAGAGGGAAGGGGGGGGGGGGGTGGCCATGAAGTAAACTCCAATACTTATGTAATGAGTTGATCCAAAGTGGTCGCTGGGGCTAGAGGGTTTGGATAAGGAGTAGCTCTTGACAGGCTTTTATGATGACGAAGAGGGCATGCATGAACTTAACTGTACACCCAATATGGGGATAGCAATTACGATATATATTGGAATTAACTTATAAAAGCACTTCTTGACATAGCAGTATACTTAGTTTTTGAACTCCAAAATTAAGTGTACTGAGTTGAGAGCACTCCTAGGATGGGTGACCTCCTAGAAAAGGGGCCACCTTTATGTCGAAGGACAAAATTTTGAGGCTCGATATGGAATGGGCAAAAGTGGATAATAGCTCAGTGAGTTAATATAGAGATGTCACAACCTAGCTCTAAGCATGGAATATAAAACTTGTATATGATGATTTCATTATTATGATCTATATTTGATAAAAGTCAGATAGAAAACCAAGAGACCCCAAGGGGCGGCGGTCCCCATCCCCGTCAACCCAAGCATACAATTAATTGACAATAACCGAAATTATGTAGTCGCCCGCATTATGACCCGGGAATCTTCATCGTCATATCCGTGAGCTTTGTTTTTACTTCCACCAGAGAGTCTAGTCTAACTTCAATTTTAAGGGAAAACCAAAATGTCTCAAATTGCCCAGCCAGCTCATCAAAGACCTAGATAAAGGCCTTGTGATTGCTTGGGACGCTTAGGATTTGATGCCACCCGATTTTGCACTTTAGCATAGGAGTGAGCTTATTGGTGGTGATAATAGGAATTCCACAAAATTCTTCTCTGAAAGGTCTGTTGCTGGATTCACATAGACTTCCAACTTGCCCTCCCAGTGGATTCCCATGTAAAAACGTGCTAATTTGTCTAAAGTAAACAGAGTTTAGAAAAGCAAAAATAAAGCAACGGGAAAAGGAAATGGCCTTCCAAATGACCAGAAAAGGACGTTAAGACAGAATTGAATATCATCTTCGTCTTTCGAGTGATTTTTACCCGCTAAAATTAGAAAACAAAAGTTCAACATAAAACCTTGCCATGAAATGGTCTTAAATAGACTGGACCATATTCCTTGGTACTTTCCTTATTATTTTCATAGATACTAAATTCACGATCACGGATGAGCCAAAAAGAAAAGAAATGAAATCATCCTTCAAAATAAGTTCAATAAGTGATGTCTTTTGTCCACAATCAAAATGGAAAATGTGTTTCAACTTCGAATCACCCAAAAATATATTCCCTTTTGGCAGGAGTATGTCTAAATCAAACCTCTCTTTTTGGTTGAAAATGCAAGACAAAAATGTAGAAAATTGACATAATCTCACGTTAGCATCCAAGTTCTGATTGCATATGATACCGATAATTTTCATTCGAATTCTCCACTCTTTTCTTTCCTATTTTGCTTCTGATAATGTTCATAGTCGTATTGCTACGTGTCACTGACAAAGATAAAGAATTTTATGGATCACATTACTAATGAAAAGGACATGCCGAAATGTGGCCAAAATTTTAAGGGTCATGATAGTAAGAACTACTATACGTTTTGGCTTGGTTATTGCACTTTCAATGTAAAAAATATATTAACAGTCTTAAAAGATCCATTTTACATTAATGCGTAAAAAAGACATTTTGTTGTTCCAGGTGTAACAATTTGCGGAGAGATGCACCCAAAGAGACGTCATCACTTCTTTCGTGATATCCCACCAAAGTGGGTGATCAAACAATTTTCAAGCAAATGTTCATGTTACATTACATAATCATTTTTGCATGTAGGAATTAACATCGCACCATCAAATTATTGATAGTGAAGTTTTAATGCATGTTCGGTCACATGTAGATTAGGATTGAATTTCGACTTAATGATATTAAGTCAACAAAGAAAAGTACCAAAAACAGTTAGATCAGTGCTTCGTATAAATTGCATTTACAATCTGTTACCATGCTATGCATGTTGCACGGTGTTAGGGAGTCGCATATCCTTAGGATTTAATTGCATGAAGGTTGTATTTAACTAAATATAGTGAAATGAGGAATATCGATGCCTCTACGATGTTGTCAATTTTATACAATACCTCGAAGCAAGAATAAACCAAAATATCACCATAGAAGATCTTAACTGAAATTGTTGTGTTGGAAGGAGAATTATTCCTATCCATTGAGATTACAAATTGATATTGCATATAATAGACATAGAATATTTTAGGAAAAACAATATTGTGCATATATTTCTTTTGATTCTTTTCTCTTGTACTACAAATACTGACACTCCTTGTACATTGTGTGATACTGAAAATACACAAAAATGTATTTCACCATTGCTCTGTGTTTCCTTTCATGGTATCAGAGCGAGCTTTCTGATCCACCTTCCACAATTTTTTTTCAAGTTGCCTCCAATTGTCTTCTGTCCTTTTTTTGTTGCTGCAAATCACTACCTGCAGAACAAAGACAGCACATTGAAGAAAGGAATTCGATATGCAGAGCCCCAACAACTCAGAAATCCAAAATCCAGACCAACCTAGAGACACAACAGAGGAATCATCCGATCGATCTGCATCTACTCCAGTCACTGGACAATTACCTGCATTTGCTTCAGTCACCGAACAATTTCCTACACCAACATGGCCGTATGTACCATGGGTTCCAATTCAAGGACCATGGGGGACTGGGTCAAATCAATATGGCCCAAATGGAGAATCTGTACCTGTTCCAAATTCGGGTCATGGACCCGAATTCAATCCGGGTGGGTCAGGAATGAATCCCTACCCGAGTTTCCCACCTGGGTTTGTGCCGCTGGTTTTTCTGCCCTTCGCCGGCCGTCCAGAATCCGGGGATGCATTGTACACGTTGTCGACCGACGGCCCGGAGTTGCGACTCATCACCCTTCAATTAACCGGACCACTATTCAGTTTGGGCAAGGGATTTTCGGCGGGCTCTTGTTACCAAGGATAAGGACGGATTTCTTGACGGATCCGTGCATTTCCCGATCGATGAACGCCTGCAACGCCATTGGCGCAAATGCAATCAATTAGTGCGTACATGGATTGGAAATTGTGTGTCACCGGAGGTCGCCGCTGGGCTTCCTCCGACTGAGGATGCGAGAATAATGTGGAACAACATAAAGGAGATGTACGGAAAGCTTGATAGGGTGAAGGTTTTCTCACTCACTCAAGCCCTCACCGAATTAAAACAGGGGAACCTCTCGGTTACCGCCTGTTTCAACCGGCTATCAGCGCTCTGGAACGAGCTTGAGGGGGCCGAGGAGCAACTTGAAGGACCGGAGTCCACACTCAACCAGTACAAAGAAATCCGAGACCGTGAGAAGGTGACTCGGTTCCTATTAGCCCTAAATGAGAGCTACATACCTTTCCGTTCATAGATCCTCGCCATGGAGACGTCCCGTCGCTCGGCCGCATCTTCCAACTCGCTGTCCAGGAAGAGAACTAGCAAATGGCCACCGCCGGGATTGAGAAGAAAGAAGAAAGCATGGCTCTCGCTGCGCCGGCGAGATTTTCCGACCGTTTTCATGGCGTCTCCATGCGATGCAGCGACCCACACCCTCGGGAGGAAACCCTCGCTTCTTTGGGGAGAACGAAAGTGAGGAACGATTTCAAAACCCTAATTTTAGGGCTTACCGAATGGATGGCCAAGATCAAAAGCTTGGATCCGACGACTCCTATTCTTTCGATAGAACAAATGGACGAGATAAGCAAGGGCGCGGATCTGACGGTCCAAATGTCGTTCAATCAGACGGCGTAGATTAGAGGCACGACCGAGGATCTGGCGACTCAAGTTTCATCTTGCGAGGGGCCACGTCATCACAGAAGGGAGGAGGCCAAAATTACAAATTTAAAGGTAAATATTGTGAATATTGTCGGCGTCCTCACCATACCATTGAGACATGCTGGAAATTACATGGTAAGCCCACTGACAAAGAACATAAAGGAAAAGAATTTTCTGCTTGGTGTCAGCACAAGGATATGACAAAGTTTATCAACCTATTTCCCAGGATCAATATCAGAACATCATGAAGGCGTTTAATCAGTTGCAGATAGTTGACAAAAGTACCAATTTCTCAGGTACTTCATCGAACAAGATTACTAATATTTTAGTTGATGCATGGATTATTGATTCAAGTGCCAGTGATCACATAATTTGTCATGAATATTTGTTTTCTAGTATCTCTCCAATGCTTGATTCCATATATGTTCGACTTCCAAACGGAAATATTACTAATGTTAGAAAGATTGGTACTATTCAACTTAGCCCAAACATTATCCTTAAAAATGTTCTTTTTATCCCAGAATTTGAATTCAATCTCATATTTGTTTCCAAAGTCTGTGAGGACAATAATTGTCGAGCCAATTTCAATTGCGAAAATTGTTCTTTTCAAGACCTTTCGACTGGGAAACTGATGGGCTTGGGTAGAATGGAACAAGGGTTGTACTTTTGGATCAATTTCCCCAAAGATTTTGATCTTTCTTCTTTGAATAAAGGCATTTCTTGTAATGCTATTACTGGAAATAAAATTTATCTTTCTCATAAACATTTGGGTCATAGTGCTTTTTTTCCTTGTCCTGATTGTAAAGTATGCCCCTTGGCAAAACAAACGAGACGTCCATTTCCAACTAGTGTATCTCGAACCACTAGTATTTTCTCATTAGTACATATGGACATTTGGGTTCCTTATCACATTCCACATCGCGATGGATCCCGATTATTTCTTACTGTTGTGGATGATTACTCTCGTGCCACTTGGGTATTTCTCATACAATGAAAAAATTAGGCTTTTTCATGTTTGTCAAAGTTCTTCTCCATGGTCAAAAATCAATTTGATAAGCATGTTAAGAGGATTCGTACAGACAATGGAAGTGAATTCTTTTCAAATGAGTATCAATATTTTCTGTCATCACAATGAATTCTACATGAGAGTTCTTGTGCTTACACTCCGCAACAAAATGGAATTGTCGAACGTAAACATCGACATCTCTTAGAAGTTGCTCGTGCGTTGAAATATCAAGCCTCCATTCCTGAATCTTTTTGGGGAGATTGTGTGATCACGGCGGCCTATTTAATTAATCGCATGCCAACTAGAATATTAAAGGGTCGGACTCCTTTTGAAATGCTCTTTGGTAAGCAACCAGACATTAGTCATCTCCGAGTATTTGGCTGTCTTTGCTATATGACGAATGTTCGGTATCAACATAAGTTGGACCCTCGTGCTCTTCGATGTGTTTTTATGGGATACGCCACTTTACAAAAGGGTTATCGAGTTATGGAGATATCTACAGGTCGTTTCTTTGTTAGTCGTGACGTTATATTTCATGAGGATGTGTTTCCCTTTCAAGAAATGACATCTTCAAATGAGGCGTCCATGACAAAATCAGGTCATCAACAATTTTTATCGGTGGAGGATATTTCTGTGGAGCCACAATACATCTTGATTGGACAAGATCAGTCATTCTTCGACCAATGTTCTGCGACAACATGCCATGGTTCTTCTACTCCCATTACTGGGTCTTCTGATTCTCCAACAAGACAGACTAGTAATGAATCTCCAGCAACATGCAACGAGCTTCCTTTGTCACAGCAACAACATATTGAATCATCATCCCCAACAGTTATCATGCCTAGACGCTCAGGACGACTAGTACGTCCTCCGACATGGATAAAGGACTACATATGCTCTACCTTGAGAACTTCAAGTACACAATATCCAGCATCCTCCTATGTTTCTTTGAATCGATTATCATCGGAACACGTGTTGCATCAGTCGGATATCTGGAAACCAAGAACCGTCTTCTTATGAGGAAGTAGCAAGTAATACCCATTGGCAAAGGGCAATGAAAGAAGAGATTGCTACTCTCCAAGAAAATAACACTTGGGATGTCGTCCCTTTGCCTCCACACAGAAGGCCCATTGGCTGCAAATGGGTTTATAAGATAAAGTATAAAGCATATGGTTCAATTGAGCAATACAAAGCACGGCTTGTCGCAAAGGGATTCACGCAACGTGAAGGATTTGACTATCATGAGATTTTTTCCCCAGTTGCTAAAGAGGTAACTGTTTGCTCTTTTCTGGCAATTGCTACATTACGCAATTGGGACTTACATCAAATGGATGTCAACAATGCTTTTCTTCATGGAGATCTTGATGAAGAAATTTACATGGAGGTTCCACAGGGATTACATAGACAGGGGGAGTCTCGAGTGTGTACTCCACAAATCCCTGTACGGGCTTAAACAAGCATCTCGACAGTGGTATGCGAAATTCATTGCAGCACTTACAAACGTAGGTTTTCAACACTCAAGGCATGATTATGCATTGTTCAAGTGGGCCAAAGGTACTTCATCAATCTATCTATTAATATATGTTGACGATATACTTATCATGGGAAATGATGATCTTGCAATCCAAAAGTTCAAAAGATACTTGCATTCAGCCTTCCATATTAAAGATTTGGGTCCTCCAAAATATTTTCTTAGTATCGAAATAGCTCGATCCAGTGTGGGAATCTGTCTCAGTCAGTGAAAATTCGTCTTGGAAATCATATCAGATGCTAGATTATCAGGATGCAAGCCAGCTGATGTACCTATTGAGTAGAATATCAAGTTGACAACATGTGAATATGATGTGAGTTCCTCTTCTCAAAATGAAGATCTACTACTCAAGAATCCATCGGGATATCAACGACTAGTTGGCAAACTAATCTATCTCACCATGACTAGGCATGATATATGTTATACAGTACAAATACTCAGTCAATTTATGCACAACCCAAAGCAGTCGCATATGAATGCAGCGCTGAAGGTTGCAAAGTACTTGAAGGGGTATCTAGGACTTGGAATTCTACTATCTCGTAACTGCAACATGAAGATGACAGCATACTGTGACACAAATTATGCAACTTGCCTTATGACAAGAAGATCTATTACTGGCTTTTGCATCAAGCTAGGAAAATCTTTGATTTCATGGAAAATGAAGAAACAATCAACAGTTTCATTATTATCAGCAGAATCTAAATATTGACCCATGGCAAAGACTGTTTGCGAGATAATTTGGATACGAGGACTACTTTCAGATCTTGGAGTGCAAATCAATGGAGCAAGTGAATTGTTTTGTGATAATGATGCTGCACTAAAACTAGCGGCAAACCCAGTGTTCCACGAGAGAACAAAGCATATTAAAGTTGATTGCCATTTTACTTGAGAAAAAATTCAAGAGGGCGTAGTTACAACTCGAGGAATTAGAATTGAAGAGCAGCCAGCAAATATCTTCACTAAGCCATTATGCCGAAGATAGCATGGATATTTGTTGAGCAAGCTTGGTGCTTTTGACATCTATAGACCGCCAACTTGAGGGGGAGTGTTGGAAGGAGAATTATTCCTATCCATTGAGATTACAAATTGATATTGCATATAATAGACATAGAATATTTTAGGAAAAACAATATTGTGCATATATTTCTTTTGATTCTTTTCTCTTGTACTACAAATATTGACACTCCTTGTACATTGTGTGATACTAAAAAATACACAGAAAAGTATTTCACCATTGCTCTGCATTTCCTTTCATGTTGCCGATCTCTCCTATCAATATGGTGGAACCAGTTGACGCTATAAGATAGTGGAGAAATTCTTATCATGTATAACTTGGTGCGTGATGACTCTTGCGCTATAAAATGAAATTAATCAGGCTACAGATTTACATTTTCTAATGGCAAGATTTGAGATTTCACACGTAACTTTTTTTTTTTTTTTTTTTTGGTATGAGAGCAAGTGCCAACCAATCCTTTTTTGTACAGTTGAATAATGACCTGTTGAGACACGATACAACTGAGGAGAACGCAATGAATACGCATATTTGTAGGCAAATGCGACAAATATTCACTCTCAGGATGGTTTACGTACCTCATTCTGCACAATTGCTTGAGAGGCCGAGGACCTGATGCCACCTCATTGGACTTGTCAAAGACCTGCATAAACATATGTTATATTTCTGAGTGCTTTCACCGAAGGCTACTTTGTCAAAAGTGAAGAAAGTTTGTCATAGGTAAAGAAAGTTTAGGAAAGCGGGCGATGGTCTTCCAAATGGCCTTCCTGCATAAATGGGATTGGATCCTAGCTTTGTCAAAAGTAAAGGAAGTCAAGGAAAGCAAAACTAAAGCAGCAGGAAATGGCCTTCCAAATTATCATAAAAAAGACGTCAGGACAGAATTGAATAGTACATCTTTATCTTTTTTGACTTTTATCCGCTAAAATTAGAGTAAAAGTTCAAGAGAAAACCTTGCCATGGAATGGTCATATTTAGACTGGACAACGCTTCTATAGTCCTTTTTTCTTTCATCGACACTAAAGTCACGTTCACATTGAACTATAAAGAAATGAAATGAAACCATTCTTCACTTTGAGTTTAATAAGTAATCTTTTGTCCGCAATCAAAGGGGAAAATGCGTCTCTATTCAAATCACCCAAAAATAAATTCCCTTTCGGCAAGAATATATTTTAGTCAAGCCTCTCTTTTTGGTTGAAAATGAGAGACAAAAATGTAGATAATCCATACTATCTCTCGTTGGCATCTGAGTCCTGATTGCCTATGATTTCCACAGCTTTTAGAATTGATTCCTGGTCGTTATTTCTTTGCAAAACCTCAAATTTCTATTAATTCTCTTTAATTGAAGTTATTAAGCCTTTGAGTACCCTCAAATTGGGATTCTCTTTCTCTGTCGACTCTATCTTCATTGTGTTGGCTCATTGTGATGGGAGAGTGTGGCTTTAGTTTAATGGGTAATGGTCCTTTGATCATTTAAACACTTGTTTTGAATTATCCACCAAAAAAATAATAGGGATTGCATTTTTTCTTGGATGAAAAATGTTCATGCTTAAACTTTGGATGTAATTTGGGATTACTAAAATATTAGCCAATGGAGAATCAATCATAAATGAAGTGTTCTTATGCTTTTCATCACTTTAATGTAACACTACTTGTATTAGCATGCTTATTGGCTGAAATATTCCCTGTATATCCCGTAAAAATAATAGACAACGCACAAATGATCAACTGCTTTTTTTTTTTTTTTTTTTTTTTTTTTTTTTTTTTTTTTACAAATGATCAACTGCTTTAGATATATCCTTTTTTTGCTAAAAAATAATAAAACAAGCGGGCTGAAAAACAAATAACATTCACTATCAATGAACTTTTATTCACATTTGTCTTGGATAGTAGTCCACTCTTTTGCTTAACTCATTAGCTGATGTACTTTTACGCGGGCTTGGTGCCACTAGATCGGCCTTATGGCTATATACCATGGTAGCGCTATGAATAGATCAATCCGGATCAGTCTTTCTAGTCTCTCTTTCACAGCCAACAATTCCTGAAGGAATGGAACAAGGTGTAAGACCGGATTCCCTCCTCCGTCTTTCTGATCCATGTCATTTTTCCATTAATGTATTTTGAAGAACAAAGTCCTTTAAAAAAATAAAAATTAATAGCCTATAGGGGCCTTGTCATGCGCTGGACTCGAACAAAAGACTGGAGAATCACTTCAATCCCCGCGAATTCTCTTTATTCTGATCGTGACTTTTATTTACCTGGTTCGCCATGCGGCAAATGTCTGGAGTTGATCTTGATCTTGATCAACTCTAGCTCCCTTCCAATAGAAAAAGAGGCTGTCGATAACCATGAACTAAGACAAGAAAGGGTTTCGCTATCTATTAATAGCTTTAATCAAGCCATTATTGTCGACGAAGATAGATCATACCGCCTGAATAGTCAATTCCTGCGTATCCCGGTGATATACATATAAGGCGCCCATACAGTCCTAGCTCCGTTACGTTATAATGTCAACAAGTTGTATTGGAACATTAGTGTATTGTCCTACATTGAAAGATCTAACGGTAATAGCGAATGAGCGAGTGGAATGGTGGAAAAGCGGGCTTTGAAGACCCTATTGAGCTCATCCAATAAAGAATTTAATAAGACCGGAGTCAGAGTTGTACCATAAGGTGGAATTCCTACTTTGTATGATCCAACATATGGCCCTTCCTTGGTTAAGCTTTCCCTTAGTAAGTACCCTCTTTAGGGCTTACCCGTTGATCAACCTTGTGCTAACTGGGGCCTTATACGCCCAAGCATTGATACCTATTGATGTCCTGAACCAGTTAAATCCATCAAGAATGAAATGAAATGTGAATCAAAGAGTCTGAGTTGAAACTCAAGGCCAGGGGAAGAAAAAGAATGCTAAGGAGGAATAAATGCTTTACATTCCATTCTCGTATTCTCTATACCTTGCATAAGCTATGAAGAATCCATCATATACGAAGTGTTGTTATGCTTTTTGTCACTTTAATGTAACACTATTTGTATTGGTAAGCTTATTGGCCGGGACATTCCCTGTATATTCCGTAAAAATAATAGACAATGCACATATGATCAACTGCTTTAGATATATTCTATTTTGTTTAAAAATAAAACAAAACGAGAGAAGAAAATTTTCAAATCTGGTATATGAACACACTTAATAAAGTCACAAGTGGGCTGAAAAACAAAATACCATTCACTGTCGATGAACTTTTATTCACATCTTTGACAAAACAACGGAAACATGCGCATGCTCCCAAATATCATTCTTAAATAAAAGATGGGCTCCTTTTCTTTTTTTTCTTTTTTTGCTAAAGGAAAAAGATGGGCTACTTATAATCGTAACAACCAACTAATTGAAGGGGTCTCTTTCCTTGTTTTCTCTAATGTATAGTATTCAAGCCATGCTAGCCTTTTTTGGTGGCTCAAGAAAAAAGTGACTCTTTTATAATCTCTTATGAATCAACGACGAATACTTGGTTCTCCATATAGACATGATACAGTATTAAATACATCTACATCCATATAAACATAGACATATATGTACACTTCAATCCTTAATTAAATCAGAACTAGAATTATCAAGTCACTTTAGTTAAATAATTTTTTGTTCACGGTTAACTTATGATAAAAGCAAACACATGGGCGGTGCTGAAAAATTGAAAAACGTACAGATGGTCAGCCATTTAGGTATATCCTTTTTTTATTAAAAAAATTATAAAGCAAAAAGGAGAGGAGAAAATTTACAAATCTAACATGTGAATGCAATCAATGCAACTCAAGTCAGAGACGACTAGAAACAACAAATATTTTTTATTAAAAAGTAATAAAAATGTGCCTCCTCCCCAATACCATTCTTAAACGAAAGATGATTACTTTTCTTTTGCTAAAGGCACATGCTTGCAATACCGTTCTTATATAAAAGATGGGATGGTGGCTTAAAATCATGACAAGCAGAGTCACCGGCCAAAGAGAAGTCAATACACAAGTCAATAAATATTGAAGTCACGGCCACTCGGCAAGTGATAAACATCGCAAAAAAAAAAAAAAAAAAAAATTATATTGCCATTGTACAAAATAAAACAAGAGAGAAAATAAATCTTAATTATTTGTGCCAAAAAAAAAATCTAAAACCTATTTGTGCAAAAAAAAAAGAATTATTTTGCCATTGTAAAAAATAAAAGCCCTTGGAAGAGAATATTTATTACATACACAGTTAATGTATTCTAACACAAATAATCTTAAAATGGGAGCATAAACCGTTTATGAAATATATCTACATGCTAAAATAAAAATTGAATATGTGTCATTCTATGAAAACCAGCTTATATAAAGAAACTGCGACAATGTTAATGCACTGATAAAAATTTTTATTAGCGTACGTTGTTTGGAAAGAAGGGGACGGTGGAAGAAAGATTGAAGTAGGCGATAAACAAAGAAAGGGCAATGCCGTGATTTTGGCACCTTTGAGTGGCCAATGCCACAAGTTTTCCGCTAACGGGAGTGATCCAGAAACGCTGACAGCACATACTAATTGAACGGCTGATGTTAAACCACTTGAATCCAACCGCTAAGGAGAAACATGACAAAGTTGTCGCGCGCAAAAGCACGGGATTGCAGAAATGGCCCTCGCTCAACCTTTTTTTCTTGGCTTCCGCATATCAAATCAAATTAGCAAATCACTAACTTCTTCGAAATTTTACAAGTACTTAAAAGATTACCAATGTTATAATGAATATATTCGATTTTCCATTTAAGTCTTATCAATTTATCTTTTTATCACGCCTTTGTAAGCCTATGTAGAATATAACATTTGAAGTTCTTTAATTCATATTAACCCAAACTTTTCAAAAGCTGTTCTGTTTGTGTTATTCAAAAAGTAAAAAAGAATATATATTTTTCCACCAAAAGCTAAATATAATCCAACTTATAAAAAGCATATGATCTAAGTACCAACGTCTATATATTGTCAAAATATCAAGTGTTACGAGCTGGAAAATACCAAAATGCATTCTCACAATAAATAAATTAAGTAAAAAGAAAGAAGTAAAAATCTATGCAGACATGGCCAAAGAGAATTGAGATGGACCCAAGGCAATCCTAACCTAAAATTAAGGTTCGAAGTGGCTGGGTTAGTCGGATTTTTTGCCTCACAAAAAAAGAAATTGGTTAGCCAATATGTAAGATTATTCACATTTTTATTAAATTTAAAGAAAAAATAATTGCACGAGTAAAATTCGGATAAAGTGATTTTTCGAATTACTTATTTTCCATGAAATGAACTTATCTAAAGAGTTGGATCATTTTCGGTCTGCCAAATTCGCACCATGTAGCTTTTTCCTTTTGTATCTAGGTGATTTATGGTTAATAAATGTCAATGTGAGACTTCACAATTTGAGATAATGTCTATGTGGCATTGGGCATCATCTCAAGAAGATGTTATTCAAATTATATATATATATATATGTATGTATGTATGTATGTATGTAGACACCTAAAATTTATCTATTTATTTATGATTTAATCACAAAGAAAATTAGGAATTAATGTCTAACCCCTAAACAAAAAATAATTTTTATTAAATTATATTGCATATGGACATTATGAATATTTGCATTACTGGTATTAATTGTTAGAAAATTTTTGAAAAAAAAATAAAAAAGTTTAATTAATACAAATTAAAAATAATAATTATGCGTCCAGACTTAGCCCGGCCCCTTTTTCTTTTCTTCTCTCCATAAGGACGGCGTACGACGACCAGGGGCAGCGGGGAAATGTCGCGCGGTACGACCGGCCTGGGCAAGCTTGGCAGCAGCTGGCGACGCTGCTTAAAAGGGGAGAGGTTGGACCGAGAAGGGGGGGTTCTTCGGCTGAAAAATCCAGAAAGAGAGGGAGAGACCGACGAGAGAGCCGCAAGTGAGAGAGAGGGAAGAGAGTCAGAGCAGAGACCGCCGGCCACCGCGCCTGAATCGCCCCCGACTACCTGCCACCGTGCCTCCTTTCCCGCGCCGAAGCTCCGGTGAGCGTCGACCCTATTTTGGCTCTGTTTTCGGGCGTGCTAGGCCGGAGCTCGCGGTCGTCCGGCTCACGCGAGCTCCGGCCCCGACCATCCTTTCTCCAGCTACTGTGTGTGTCGTTGTTTGTTTGTCGAGAGTCCCGTCGAGAATCCCGGTTGAAGTTGAACAGGAAACCTCATGATTCTCGAGCGCCCTTACCCGTTCGACGAAATGCTCACCGAGATCTAGTTTTCATCCTCTCGTTTTTGGCCGAAATTGAGTCCTCCGTGCACGCCGTGATCTATGGGAATGTTCCAGTGGTGTTGGGCGACCTTCGACGTCGGCCGTGTAGTCGTTCGCCACGTTTCCATCGTCGCCGTAGTTTGTTCGGTGTTTGGCCGTGGTGTGGCTCTCGGCCGGCGGGCGGGAGGTCGGCCGACGAGTGGCGTTCGGAGCGGACGATGCTGGGTGGTGGCTCGGCTGCGTCCTGAGCGCCGGCGAGGGCGTGTCTAAGTGGCGTCGGTTGGGGTGAGGAGCTTCGGTGAAGAAGAGCGCGAGGGGGAGGGGTGCTTCGGGAAGGAGAGAACAGGTAGAAGAAGAGAAAAAAGAAAAAAATTAAAATAATGAATTCAAAAAAGATTTTAAAAATTAGTTTTTAATTTGAAGCGGATCATATTCCTGTAGGCTGACCAGGTTATCGGGTCGGACTGGGTTTACGGTCCGAATCCCTTTTCCCGAATATAACAATAATATATTTTAATTGAAAAGTAAGTTTAAAATATGTAGTAGCTATTCATTTTTATGTGGGTCCCATCCACCCTGAGAGGATTGTTGCTGACCACAATCGACTTCGGTCAGCAGTGGAAACAGAGGGAGGAGAGAAAGGCAAACTCGAAAGAACTTAGATAATTTCTCTATTTTTTAATTTTTAATACTATAAAAAATCTAAAATTTATAAGTTTGTCATATTTAAACTAAATTAATTTTCGTGTAACAAGAGTTATATTTTTCCATCGCTGACAAACTTTTCATCAAAAAGAACCATCTGATATGATAGGCCACCGCAACTTAAGCCAAACGACATCTAGATCTTCAGCTTTCTAAGAAAGTCAAAAGTCTCTTTTGCATTGTCCATTTACTTTTTTGTTGAAAGACTCTCACCAGGAGAGCAACCCAATGGCGACGCAACCAAATGAAGAACAAAGAAATTTGAATCAGGTAGAACCAGCAATAGAACCAGCAGCAAGTACATGTTCAAATTCCAATCGAGAAAAAAATATGTTATAATCGATGGAATCCCAAATATGCTGGAACTTGTATTTTCTCATGGTTCTTTTTATTTTCTTTATCATCAAACATAAATAATGCGACCTTGGCTAGGAAAAAGAGAGAAGAAAGATCTATCGGTATGTGAAGGACTTTGTGCTCACTCTTTTTTATACATATATAGTAGATGTTCGTGTAAGCGTCGGATCAGATCCTTCTCAATCCAGAGGTGCTCCAGGTGCGTTCTCTCTCGAAAGAGTTATTCCATCGTGAAATTAATATTTGGAGCGGATCTTCATCAAATTCTTTTTTCTGGGACACTTTTCAATGTCAGCAAGGAAAAAGTATTAACTTAAATGGCCTGAAAAGTTTTCATCCATTGCAGAAATATCAGAAAACGTAGTGGATGAACCCTATTACCGACCATTGTTGCAAGGTGCATTCAGGGGCGATTGGAAATCTGCTACAAGATTTTTCGAACGAGATGCTGCTTCAAAGACGGCCAAAATAACAAGCAGATCAGAAAAATTGCTTCACATAGCTTCTTTGAGTGCACAAGACCAATTTTTGGAGAACCTGGTTAAGCTCTTGTCTCCGAATCCTGAAACGCTTGAAATGGTTGATTGTAATGGCCGCACAGCCCTCCACAATGCTGTTCTGGGTGGAAGGATAAGGATGGTGAAGGCATTAGTTAGAAGTAATCCTAAGTTGATGCAACTTGCAGATAATGATGGACGTGTTCCTTTGGATATATCCGCTGTGGAAGCTTCTATGCATAAGGAGATTGCTTGGTTCCTGGCAAAGCATACGACAGATGATGGTCCCTTAACAATTGAGACCATTTATGATCTTACCCACTCTGGTCATTATGGTACGATCACCATTGGTCTTTATCTCAATTCCATTTGTTTTTCCCTTCATTCTAGACTTAGCTTATTTTCCTGATCATGTTGGTCAATTCGGACAGATATCACCCTTCATCTAGTTGGGCGGTACCCTCACTTTCTTACCATGAAAAGCATAAAGTATCCCGGAAAGTCTATACTGTGGGCGTTGGCAACGGCAGAATCTCACTTTCCCAGCGGAACCAGATTCAGTTTTGTGGAAGCATTGATATACAAATGTTCGTATTTTCTGCACTCGCATCTCTGCATTTTGCTGATTCCCTTCAAGATGATCATACCTGGCTCATCGCCTACTCTTTTGTTTCTGAACTGAAGGTATACCGGTGAACTTGAGCTGCAAACCAACAAAAAAAAAAAACGGATCCAGGTGGGTATGCTTTTTTGCTATTTGGGCATTATCTTCGGATCTGCCATGATTTTGAACTTTTAGTCAATTTTCTTAAATTGATTCCCTCCGTACTAGCAAAAGAAACGGGAAATGATTGTTTCTTCGTAGGATATATTCTCGTTCTTTGACCTAGTTTTACTTAAACAATGGCCTAAAATCAAACTACGTTTTGGATCAGCTATCCCTTGGGAGCCACATACAATTCCACTAAGTGCATAAGTATCGTACAACTTAATTGATTGGACAACATAGCGAATGAATTACAAGGTCTTGCAATGATTTATATCTAGTGATTGAGCTCTCTTTCTAATTTCATTGTAGCACTTCAATGTCTTACAAGGTCACTGTGGAATGCCGTCAAAATTGTAGGTATGCCTCCATTTTATCAAGATATGATCTCTATCTCTATCCCTCTCTCCAACTAAAAGTCAATGGCTTTTTTGTTTTTGACTTCTTTTATAAATGGAAAGAAGTTCCCACTTAATTCTTTGCCATAATTGGGAAAAGAAGTTGTGTTAGGCCCATTGCTTGAGTGGAAGTACACAATTATAATTAGATGAATGACATGTGTGTCTGAAATTAGTTTTGAAATTAATTTTTTCCACAGATCAATTATCCAATAGTAAATGTGTACCTTATTCTTTAGCACGTCGAAAGAACAAAAAGGAAACGGAAGTATAGTGTAGTGGCGTATTTTTATTAAATCGGAAGTTTTTAAGAAATGAGTCAACTCTACTCACTATGTCATTTAGGTGTAACAAGTAAACTCGAACTTCACACAACAGTATGTGACCTCATGCGGAAGTTTAGATTTTGTTAGAGACAGAATGGAGAAAGAAAAAGAATTGCTCTTGTGCGGAGCATGACTAACAATGTACGAATAATATGATTTTTTTATTTATTACTAGCTGCTATGCATATTTGAATATTATAATCTAAAATAATGTTATATATGCAAAGACTACTATGCTTTGCTCTAGCTGGATAGACGTCATTGGCTTGGTTATTTTTAGAGCTATTCTATCAGGTTAAGTCTCATAATTATATTCTCCTAATTATGATTAACATTATAAAGCCTCATTTGAACTTCAAGGAAGATCGCTTTCGTCAGTTGGCCTCTAATCACTTGTACTTTCTTCACATCTATTCTTTTTTCTTTTTCTTTTTCATCCGGACATGATATAAACCTTCTCTTGGAAAATTCCAAAAATGACTTTATACCTTGTTAGTACTTTGCATGAGCAATTACTAAAAGTCACGCTTTGCATTTGAGGACTGAATGCCAATGGAGGAAAAAAAATATCAAAGTAGCTTTTCTAAAAATGTAAAAAAAAAAAATAGATAGAATGAGATCGTTTTCCCAATCACCTGCCAACCCAAGCTAGTGTGGTAGGGGCTTTTGTGAGAAAATACGACAATTTGGAAACTGTTGTGTCTGATAACAAAAATTGGGATGCAAAGCTGGACTACTGCTTTTTTATTTATTTAATGAATCCAAAGCCGTCGCTTCATTATTCGTTTTCATTTTCTCTTTAACATTTTGTAGTTCCTATAATCAAGAGGATTCACGAGGTGAAGCTGAGACACATGGCGGTAATTGAGTTGACAAAACGAGTTTGCGATGCACTCTCTCGTGGGGAAACCACTGAGATCATCGATTATCTCCGAAAGAAAGACTCGTTAACTCAAGCTACAATAAGGGGAATCACTGAAATCGTGAAGCTATGTATTCAATTTTTCCCAGAATTAATTTGGATTTGGCCTTGTAGCGCGAGGTTGGAGACACTAGCTGTGAAGTCTCGCCAAGAAAGGACTCTCAGACTCTTTTTGAAGGTAAGCTCAACCAATAAGTTGTCATTAGTTCGAGGACCTACAAAGGAGGAATCGATAGCAATGATGAGGGCAGTAGCACGGTACGCAGCAGCAGAGTACTACCCCAGTTTCGATGCGGTTAGTGACATAGCCGGAGCAGCATTTCAAATGCAAAGAGAACTCCAATGGTATAAGGTAAGTAGTTTTCCATTCATATATTTAATTAGCCCATGTAATGATAATTGTTATCTTATAGGATCTTCTTGAAAAAATTCTTAAAATATGATGGCTAGAACTTTATTTAAATAGTTTTGAGAATATATATAGAACATTTTTTTTTTGTTAGCTATTTTCAGGGAAAATTGACCGAAAATATTATACTATAATTTCATGTAAAAGTTTAAGATTCAATTGGCAAAATTGAAAAAATTATAATTGAATTTACATGTGTACAATAAGATTAGGACAGATTGGTAATTTTCCCAATATGAATATGAAGCAAGTGCCATAGTTGAACGAAGCATCTTAAGTGGAGAAACGTTGCACTTTTTTTCTTTTAACATGTCTCGAGCCAATAGATGAAGTCTTTTGAGATGTCGAATTTGACAACGAAATCATAAGAATCACCAATCCTTTAAAGATGGCACAATGGAGCCTCTTCACTAGTTGTGTTGGTACTAACATCACGAAAGAGGCAATCTCCTCTTTGTTGTCTTCTTCTTTAGGGTTATAGCGGGGATCATCACACCACAATAATTGAAATTTTCCCGATTATTCTTGACGTTGTTGTACATTTCTACTAAAATCTTCTGGTTCGGCATCATGATGGGCGCCATTGAGGTCACAATAAAGATAATCAGCCATATCCTAGGTTCTGACACCAGCTCATATTAGAGGGGTCGGAGATTAGAAGGTAACAGAAGTAGAATAAGAGAAACGCTTTCCACCTAAAGAATCCTCTCAAAATACAAGACATATGGCAGGATAAATGCTCACTGCATAAGGAATCCAACAGAGAATATATGGCATATAAAGAGTAAATGCTCAGTACCTGAGCCATCCACCTCAAGATATGAAGTATGTAATTCACCATTCAATGGAATCTATCAGAGAGATACAGAGTTAAAGAAACTCTAATCCAATTGTTTACTTTCAAAAATTCAGAAACACTAAGTATAGACAAATCCCAAGACATTTACCTTTTATTTCCAAGAAAAGATCAACAACCCTAGACATATCATAAATGCTGCCATCGACTCGTGACTCAAAGGACTCTAGGAACAAAATACAATGCATTGGGTTTACTGAAGCACGTGAAAGTACTAAAAGACTCCATCTCAGATTTCTTGACTAGCTCTTAATATTTTTTGGGACAATTATCCAAAACCAACTAAACCTTTTATATGATAGTCAATTTGTCATAAACATTTTCATTGTGCTAATTTAGTGCTAAACCTTTTGATAATTTGCCATTTTAATTCTGAACATTTTAATTATATCAATTTAATCTTAAATCTTTTTTGATATTTGTCAATTTTGGGATTTCTACCCATTTTGTTAAAAAAAAATGGTTGACATGGATGTTAGTAGTGATGTAGACAATTTTTTTTTTTTATCTTTTTAAAATATATTGAATTTTTTTTATTGCTTTTATTATTATTATTATTATTATTTTTATTTTTTTTGGGTCGGCCATATCACTAGCCAACCCTTGCTGGCCATAGGCAAGGGCCACAACACCCTTGCGTGTGGCAGTCAAGCGCATAGAGGCCCTCGCCTATAGGCTAGCAAGGGCCACAATGCCCTCAACGAAACCAATCAAGCCTCAGTTGGTGACCATGCTAGCCTAAACTCCAAAATAAAAAGAAGAAAAATAAAAATGAAAAGAAAAATTAAAAAATTAAAATAAAAAAAATTTGTGAAAATTGTCTTTGTCTATGTCGGCAGTGCTACCATGTAGGACCATTAACGTTAACTAGATAGTCACATCGTGACTTTTAGAATCAAGATTAGCTCAAAAGACTAAATTGACAAATTGTCAAAAAATTTATGATTAAATTGACACAATTGAGAGGTTTACGATTAAATCGGTTACTATACAAGTGTTTTAGGACTTTTGAGACAATTTTCCCGATATTTTTTTCCATAAATTCTTTTTAAGACTCCAAATTCCATGAAACTTGATCCTTTGGAAAGTAGAAACATAGTGATTTCCATGTATATATTATTTGACTAAATGAAGCGCAAAATCATCGTCCAAGCTCCGAAGAAAGTGACCTTTGAAATTCTGCCGGCAAAGATACTTCTAAAAAAATTTCACATCAAGTATTGGATACGTCTTAATCTCCTTGAGATGTGCCCTCGTTAGTTTTTTTCTTTTGAAAATTTTCATTACATTGTCCACTTATCGAATCTCTTATTTGTGGGTTTTATGCATAGGGTGTGGAAAGCTGGATTTTCCCTCGCGTGGCATCTTACTACGACGGCAACAAAACATTTTGGACTCAATTCGTGGAGAACCACAAAGAGTTGACTGAGAAAGCAGAGAAGTGGATGAAGGACACAGCAAATTCATGTATGCTAGTGTCAACTCTAATTGCCACTGTATTGTTCGCAGCTGCTTTCACCGTGCCCGGAGGAAATGACGATAAAACTGGAGCACCATTGTTTTTGGGACAGGATTCTTTCCATATTTTTGCAATTTCGGATGCATTAGGTTTGTTCTCCTCCGTGACGGCCATCTTGCTATTCCTAGCAATTTTAACTTCGCGTTATGAGGCACAAGATTTTCTCTACTCGTTGCCTACGAAGATCATGATGGGCCTCTCTTTCCTCTTCCTCTCCTTGGCTTTCATGCTGGTGGCCTTCGCTGCAACTCTCACGATGGTGCTTGATAAGAGACCAGAGTGGGCTCTCATTCTCCTCGCTCTGCTGGCATCTGTCCCAGTGGCTTTGTTCGTAGTACTACAGCTTCCCTTGCTATTCCAAATGATGAAATCCACTTATGGACCGAGCATCTTTCACCCCGAGGACATTTGGGATTGATTCAAATATACAAAACAAGATCAAGGATTGACGAATTTGATTTAAGGGTGTATGTCTTCATTATAGTTGGTTGTTTGTAGTAGAGCCAATGCAATATTGAATGTATTTCCTCGAAGTATATGACCAATTACCATACATTATGTTTCCCTGCCTTGTTACCAAAGATCTATTCATAGAATGATTTAATCAATTTAAAATTTCAGCCTATAGATACTTCAAATTCAATCTGCACATACATAAGCAATTTCTTTTAACATTCAGGACCAAAGTATGCTCGATCTTGGAATAAAACATTTTAAAAATTAGTTTTTTTAGCTTTTTTTTTTTTTTTTTTTAATAATTTAGATTCAGAATTTTTTTCCTTTTGCTTAAACATTCAGCCTCCAGATACTTCAAAATATATTTATATGAAAAATCTATATCTTCAACGTTATTACCAAAATACACGCAATCATGTAATATATCTTTCATCATGGAGTGAGAGATGAACAATTATTTATAGAAAAAATCTATAGATACAAAATTTGGCTGACTATCTTGTTGTTTTGTTCCGAATTTGCTCAATTTGTCCCAAAGGTGAATGCATCTTGAGTTGTTATTTAGCACGATGATATTGGCATTCAGCATATTTGTAATATTGAGATTTGATGAAGACTCATGGGACATCTTGTCATTGTATTGAAAAGTGGTTTTTGATATTAAGATGTTAATTGTTACCGTTGGACTCTCAGGTCAACGATGCCTCAGGAGTTGGGAGGCCCAAAGGATTGAATGAGTCGATGCCTTGTCAATGCCTGCGGACCGTAGTACCCCAGAGGTTTTCCTCGGGAGCATCGGAATGCCCGGTGGTATGTCGGTACGTAATTCCGGATGGCAGGGGTAACCATTTTCATGGCAAATCCCGGAAGTTCCTCGTGACGCTAGATGGGATGCGAGATGCCTATATGTGTGACGTAACATGCTCTGAATGCCCAATGGCCTTGTGGCCAGATGCTGAAGGCTTTTGTGTTGCCAGGTTGGTTGCGAAATCCTAGAAGGACATAAACATTGGTCCTCTGGGGGGATAAAACCGTTTGAATGATTAAAACTGATGATTATACTAAGTGTGAGTGTGGTCTAGTTATAGGACTAAATTGTATGCCATGGAATGGGACGTGTCATAACAGTTTGGCCCTATGATCGGGACTTGTGTGACTGGACATGATGCATCTTATTGGTTGGAACTGCATTGGTCATTGCATTGAAGAGTTATAGGGTTTAGATGCACACTCATTCATTGATTGCCTATCTTGTCTATCTTGCATAAAACTGGATCGTGATGGCTTGTGTAGTACAGTTTAATGGATCTTTTGCTGTTAAGTGATTGTACTCACCCCGTTTGGGGACTAACATTTCAGACTAGAAGATATGCCTCTACTACCAGTCACCCCCAGCATATTCTATGGTATACCAGTTGACCTTGAGTGCGAATGTACAGAGCACCACCATCCTGAGATACGAGGGTTGGTTTTTGTTCAGGTGCGGGTATTGATCATGTATGACATTAGTTCTCCCGCTGGCCTAGTGATCAAGGAGTTTTTGACTGTGTCCGTCTACTGTGATGGGAGTACGCTAGGGCAATTGCCACTGTCGCCAGCTGACGGGTCAAACTGGGTGTGACCGAGAGTGATGGTTAGCAGATGAAGCATTTTTGGACCGTCGACACTAACTGATGGGCCTATGTACATGGTTGTTAGAGAGTCGAGTACCTTTTGAAAATAGCCGAGTTTAGAAAAATCTTGGCATTTTGATGTACCGACTAAGATGTCCATCAGATTTATGTAAATAAAAGTGTCTGGCTTTTACCTATAAAATATTTAGTTGGTGTGCATTGTTTCTGAATATGGAATAGGGAGATGTTGAATATGCTTCCGCTATATAAACTACGTAGGGACCTATAGAAAGAATATAAAGCCCCAGGATTCATGGACTTGTTAAACTTCTATGGTATTAGAGTAATAGACCTTCAAGTTAAGAGAAAGCAAAGGCGAATGTGATATGTGGCGACCCCAACAGATCGGGGGCCGTTCAGGGGGTGCCACATGGATCTAGCGTCTTTCGTCCCGAGGGCATTCGGGATGGAGTCAATTATATTGAACAAGATCAATGATTGACGAATTTGATTTGAGGGTGTATGTCTTTATTACAATTGATTGGTTGTAGCAAGGCCATTGCGATACTGAATCTATTTCCTCAAAGTATTTGAACAATTACTATACATTACGTTTTCCTACCTTGCTATGAAAGCTCTATTTATAAAATGATCCAATGATTTTAAAATTTCAGCCTATGGATACTTAAAAATTGAATATGCACAAACGTAAACAATTTTTTTTTAACATTCAGTACCAAAGTATGCTAATTCTTGGAATATAACTCTTTTAAAAATTAGTTTTTCTAGCCTTTTGTTTTATAATTTAGATTCAGAATTTTTTCTTTCAACTTAAACATTCAGCCTGCAGGTATTTCAAAAAATAATCTATTATAAAAAATTAACTTCAACGTTTATTACCAAAATACACGCTACCATGTATTATATCTTTCATCATGATAGGTTATATAAAAAAAAAATCTATAGATAAGAATTTCAGTGGTAAGAACTATACCAAATGTAGGCTTTATTCTTGTGAACTATAAAGTAATTGGAATCATACCAGTTATGATATCTTGTTTGTATCAATTGTGAAGTAGATGGAATAAAACCTACCATAAATCTTTGCCCCAGTGATCACTAGGGGTGAGCGGGTCCAGGGTGGGTAGGGTCTAGACCTGGATCCTGTTCCCTACCCTGTTATAACCGGTTCTCCTTTTTTGGACCCTGTTCCCTACCCTGTTTTTATTGGACCCTGTTCCCGGCCCACCCTGTTTTTCCGGTCCGGGAACAGGGTTGACCCTGTTTATATTGGAACCTATTTTGCAACCGCCCATCTATACGACTTTGAATTTTATTTTAATACGTGAAAAAACAACATAATTCTTCTAATTTATATTGAAATATTAAGCGTTATTAATAAATAAATTTCTACCTCATTTCGTATATATTAATCAAACCCTAAGTGGTTCACTCGAGATTAGGTCGCGATAATTTAGCAACTCTACTGGGGTTTTTCTTTGTGGATCACTCGGCAGGGGGCCTTCTTCGGTCCTTGGAAAAAAGAAACACAAAAAAAAAAAGGGAGGAAAAGCTTGAGAGTCAAGGTCAATGTCAGGAGGCAGAGGAGACGTGGGCAGTGTAGAGAGGGACATGAGGGAGATGTGACAAGCCAGTAGGGAGAAAAGAAAAACGAAGAAATAGAACAGTGTATTGTTCATCTTCTTCACGAGCTCCCTCTGCACGCCATAGCCGCTGACCACTGCGCTTGCGTCACTGCGGCTGCACCACCGCGCCACCACCGGAGCCCCCTCACCCGCGAGCTCGCACTGCCACTCGTCGCCCCTGCTGTGGCCGCAACGACCCGACACCTCTGACTGCCCGAAGCTCCGTCGCCGTCGCCCTTGCCCCTATGAAGTCACCACTACACCAGCACCGCCGCTTGGCTCCTTGCGACACCAGCAACGTGAAGCCGCAAGGTCGACAAGAAGGCGTACAATCTAGTTCTCAAACCGGTTCCCGAACCGATCCGGTTGATCCGGTTCCCGGGTGGGTAATCCCTTGGAACCGGTTCCTAGACCGGTTCAAACCGGTTCTGACTTTTGGGAACTAGTTCTCGGACCGGTTCAAACCGGTTCTGACTTTTGGGAACCAGTTCCCGGACCGGTTTCAATGGGAACCGGTTCCCGACCCTGTTTTCCGGGTGGGCCGATCCGGGAACTGGGTTTACCCGGTACGGTTGCACACCTCTAGTGATCACTATTGACATCTAAAATTTGATTAAATATTTAGATATTAATTACATAAAAAATTGGACAACAATTTGATCCTGGAAAAGCAATCCTCACTATCAAGGTGATCAGAGATAGCTCCGGTTCCTTGGCGACAATTCGTTGCTTCAATAAGCAATCGAACACATGTCCAATTCCTAAAAAAGCAGCTCTCCCACGTCATTAAGTAAGACGATACCCTGATACCTGTCAAAAACTTAGGGTCGCACCCCATATCATTTATTCTAGATAAGTAACTACAGGTACATTATTATTTCTCTTAATATGTATTATATTATATTGCCATTTTTGCATGAGACATCTAGTCTCAAACAAAATATTATCTATGACATACGCATAGACAAAATTTAGGGATCAATTCTTCTTTAAATGCAACCTTTGCAAGCTCAACTTCAAAGAAAGGCAACTATTGATACCTAAATATTGTATAAATATATAGATATTTATTGAGTAGAAAACTAGGGGCAAATTTAGCCCCAATAAAAATTATTTTCACATCATCTAGACATTAATTTTATTTGCATCTACAAAGATTTATTTTTATCTTATTCCCCTTTATTTTACCCTATAGATATAAAACTATATTTAAAAAAAATGGAGGAAAAGGGGCGAAAAAGCTTTGGGGCTGGGCTTGAGCCCAATCCCCCTTTTCTTTTCGCCTGTCTTCGCCTAGGACCGGGCCCAGCTCCCCCCTCATGGCCCGGTCCGGCCCGACCGCTCCTTCCTTCTCCCTCCCTGTAACTCCCGTGGGTGGCTCTCCCTTCTCTCCTTCTCTTCTCCCTTTCTCACGCAACAAGGACAGCGTGTTGCAGAAATGAAGGATCGGAGCAGGTGGAAGAAACGACTGATGGGACGCTGGTTTGGCGGGGGGAGGCCGGTCGGCGCTCCAAGCACCGGCGGCCGAAGCCTCCGTCGACCGGCCTCCTTGGCCTATAAATAGGACAGCGTGAGCTCAGTAGAAGGCGGAGCCAAAGAGAGAGAAAAGAAGGGCGGGGGAGAGAGAGCGGAGGGGTTTCTTCGAAGAGACATCCGAGATGCCCGAGAGAGTGAGCGGAGGGGGTGAAGGTAGAGGGAGAGTACCGAGACGGTGGAGTTCTGAGAGGAGATCTGAGAGAGAGAGAGAGAGAGCCCTCTCTCGGCCAAGCCGCGAAGACCCTCTCCGCACGAGACCTCCATCGAGTCGTTGCCGTGGCATCACCTACTGCGCCCAAATCAAGTCGCCTCGTCGCTGTACCCGACGGTCGCTGCTACCATGACACTGTTGCTCACTGCTTCGCCGATCTGCCACCGATCCTACTCGCTGCACCACCGTGACCAAGAAGTCTAGGCTAGCCGTTGTCACTCGCCACGGCTATATTCGTCGGAGTTCGCAACGGGAGAGCAGAGGAGGCTACGAACCGGGTTGGGCGTAGGCTGGGTCTGGGTGTGAATGGGCTTGCAAGGTTGTGGGCCTGGCTTTTCTTTCAAGTGAAATTTGGGCCTGATAAGAATTAATTCGAACTGGGCTCTTGACAAAGCCCGGTCTGGCCAAACTCAAGCTCGAGATAGGACTCCTCCGTCTGCTTCGTCCAGCCTCTGTGCGTATGATGGATGACCTCCATATCTCTGGGGGAGAGTGCTTGAAGTCTATTCAGTTGGATGAAGCTTAGGGGATTATTGATTTTGAAGCTTAAATGGGTTGGGCATAACATATCTAAGTCATAATCCCTAATTTTGTGAATTAATTTTTATCGGCGAAATTCATGTTAAGTAATTGATAAAATTAGAAAGTTTAGATTTGAATTGGCATAATAAGTTTAGGACTAACTTGATAATTTCCCTAAATTACTTATTTCAATATTTCTTCTAAATTAGTAATAATTCATTATATAAATAAAAATTTAGATATTTGCTAGAATTATACATCAATTCAGATTATAGGTTTGCTAACTGACGTCAAAAGCAAATCAGTGTATCGAGCTCACACAAGAGTGTGCTACGTGAGTCATCATCATGCGAGTTTGACCCACTTTTATATCCATTGACAGACAAATAGAGATTGAAATGCTAGCATCATTTCCTTTAATTACATCATCTCACCCTAGAACTTTGTGAGCACCTAAGTCCATTGTAAGCTTTCCGACAAGATATCATTTGGCCGACACCTTTTTTCGTCTCAAATCACATAGCCACCTTTTCAGGGAAGAGACATGATCAAATAAATACCCAAGGATCTAAATCAAACAATACTTACACCTAACAATAGTGAGTCGAGCTTTCCAGCAGCATTAGAGTTGTAGGAATCCAAAAATGGATCTAAAAGATAATTGCTTCGAAATTTTATGAAGTAATGGTTAAACAACTAATCAAATGCCACACCTCAACCCTTTTAAGGCAGAATGAGTACTGTAGAAGAAAAAAAAATTCTTAGATGCCCTCTGTGCATGTGAGCTCATCTCACATGTACCATTGGATGAAGTGGGCCCATGTAGAACCCACTAATTTAACAGTAGCATGAACTAGGTTCACATGATTCTACAAATGATCGCGACAAGATTCTAGTGAATTTAGAAAAAATGAAACAAATCCAAAGCTAGGCTCTAAAACAGAATCTGCATCCATAATTAAGTCATGTGTAGAAAAGTTTGCATCAATGAATTGGTCCACTTGGTCTTGGACAATACTAAATGAACATATTGAAAGTGTTGGCATGACGCGCCATTAATGTTAGTTTATCCCTTTGTAGATAGGATCCAAATTCTACTGTAATCTCATCTATAATGGGTGGATGATATTATTGCATCACTTTTGTCAAGCACACTTTTCTAGATGAACATTAGCTCTCAAGGAATTGACAAAGCAACATACTTTTATTTATCTACTCAAAATTCGATGAAGAAAGGGAGGCGTTTTGCTCCATAGTCCGAACAGAACAACAAGTCAAAAAGCACTAAAAATCAAATCTCCACTCCAACGACTCACTTCAACACACTAACAAACCAAATACAATCTCACAAGAAAAATCCATGGAAAGCCATTGACGACGAGCATATAAGCCGAATTATTATTTCCTTTCATTTTTTTGAAGATGCTTGAAAAGGTGGTGATTCTTAATGGATGGATTCTCAACGAAAATGAAATTAACCACTTAGCCAGTGCCACCAAGAACGCCCTTGAGCTTCTTGACCTGAGCATCATCAAGGAAAGTGGTGGCCTCCACCAACTCAGAAGGAAAATTATTAGCGAACAGAGCAAAGTCCAAGATTTGAAGCCCAGGGCTCGGACTGCTGAAGCTGACTATGGCAAGTGCTGCACCTTTACCAGCATTCAATTGGAAGTGCAATAGCCCCTGAGGGAAAATCATGCTATCCCCTTTGTTGAGGGTCTTCAAGTAGACGATGTTAGCTGATGATGAGATGAACCCAGCACAAATCGACCCTTGGAGGACAAGGAGGACCTCCGAGCCACCCGGGTGCGTGTGCAATGGAATGACCCCACCAGGGGCTAAGTACAGGCGGGCCAAGGAGATGCCGAGCCCATTCAGGCCAGGGAACTGGGTTACAAATGCCGGGGTCACCGCAGCCTTGATGAGGTTCGAGGTGTTCCCAGCCATGCCGAGGCATGAAAAGACAAAGTCATTCATGGTGACTGCTGAGACCTTCTTGCAGGAGTAGCCCGCGGGGCCCTCGGGGGCCGAGGGGTCTCCAACGCAGAAGTCCTGGACCGCCGCGTGGGAGGCGGAGAGGAGGAAGGAGAACAGAATTAAGGTTTGGAGTATTGACATCTTTATGCCAACTCTTTAATTTCTTGGGAGAAGGATTTCCTTTCGAATGTGTGTTTGAGGGATTCTCGGGGAGGTATATATAGAGCGGCACATTGTGGGATGTTCTGAGGCATTGGTGATTGGCCGAGAGGATAAGAGACCCCATGCAGGGTTTCACGTGCATGGCAATGCAGATCCGTAATACCTGTCGGAGGGTAATCTCTTCACAGAAAAGAACAAGGAGGTTCTTTTAGTTTGGAAATAGAGGATCATGAGAAAATATCTTCAGATATTTTTGGGCTTCGTAAAAGAATATTCGTCTCTTTAAAGAATATGAACTCCAAATACATTTTCAATTGGAAAAACTCAATAAGAAGTTCAGAACTTGCAATTTTCACTAGAAGTACCGTATTATCTTAAAAGTGGCCTTATCATCTTTCCAAACCCCTAAAGTGCTGTGGAATCGTAGGCACAAACACAACCCAAATTCAAGCATTTCCTTTGGTAGGTTTGCAACAATGTACTGGCAACCACGGAAAATCTTAAAAGAAGAAGAGTATTACCGGATGATATCTGTCCTCTCTGTCAATGACATCTCGAAACTATAGAAAACCTCTTCCTCCTTTGCCCTTGGACGAAACAGGTTTGGGAACATACAGCAGTTAAAATCAAGATCTACATAGACGACGTGACTACAATGGAAGCTTGGCTCGCGTACTTTAACCATATCTCAGTATCCTTTAAGTTCTTGACCCTACTGCTGTGGCAAAGTTGGAAAGCCCAGAACGATTTTGTGTTCCGAACTCTACCACCGAAGCCCCAACTCCTCATAGACGCGGTCTTGGCAAAAAATCAAAGCATCAGGAGATGGGTAAGTGGAAAGCAAGCAGATCTAAACCAGCGGACAGGCATACCTTCGGCTTGGAAGCCCCTTGCTCGCGGCATGCTCAAGTTAAACGTGGATGGATCGTTCGTTGAAAAGACGGGAGATGGCAATCGCCTGCGGATGCTGAGACAGCACAGGAAAGTTAATCGCTGGGTTCGCTTCCTGGGTGCGCGTGGCTTCGGCTCTCCAAGCGGAGGCCATGGCTATCATGGAAACCCTATGGAGACTTCAGAAATAGAATGCAATAGAGTTTGAGTTAAAAACAAATAACTTCAAACTGTGGAAGGAACTAAGCCTTGTTGGGAAAAAAGAAAAGAATATTTGTGGAGAAGGCCTAGATAATTTTTCCCGCTACTATTTTTGTGAAAATTAAATAGGATAAAATATTAAATGAAAGCAGCAAAGATGAATAATAAATAGCACCAGAATTTTTAACGTGGAAAACCCTCCAAGGTGAAGGTAAAAATCACGGGACCGTAGTCCACTTCAAACTTCCACTATGATAAATAATGGAATACAACTTCACCCAAATGTGGATCTCTCGCTGTTTTCAATCTGTGGATCTGAACTTCTCACAAACTGGATAACTCCCTCAAAGATAACTCTCTTTCTTGAAATAAGAAAACTATTTCTTCCGCTACGCTGCTCTGATATTCTCTTTTGTATATTCTTCTCCGTTGAGGAGGATTCTTATTTATAGGAGCAAATGCAATCCAAATTGGAATTGTATGATATGAAAATTACGTAGATTTATCTCCTAATCTCTCGTGATTTTATAGATCTGAGAAGATCACTTTGATTTCTTTCCCAATCTCCCTTGGTTTTCTGGATGTGGAAGATCACATTGATTTATCTCCCGATCTCTTTTGATAATTTCTTTTTCTTTTTCTCCTTTTTTCTTTCTTTTTCTTTTACACACTCACTACTATACATATTCTATTATAGATATACATAATTGCATTGGCCTCTCCAATTGGGAGTGACCTACTCAACAAATCTCCCCCTCACAAGCAATTTGGAGAAGGTGTCAAACCTGCAAAAATTCGATAGGCTTGCATCTTCACTGTAGATAGAGATTTTGTCATCATATTTGAGCAATTGTTGTCAGTGTGTATTTTCTTTAGTTGTAGGGCTTTTTCTTCCAACACATCACGTATCCAATGATATATGATGTCAATGTGTTTGGATCTGGAGAGGAAAGTTGCATTTTTGCTGAGGTGTATTGCACTTTGACTATCTGAATACAAGATATACTCCTCTTGGTTGTGGCCCACTTCTTGTGAAAACTTCTTCATCCACAAGAGTTCTTTACATACTTCCGTTATCGCAATATACTTTGCTTCAACACTAGATAGGGCAACACATTTTTGTAGTCGAGATTGCCATGAAACTGCTCCCCCTGCAAAAGTCATTAGGTATCCTGATGTAGACTTTCTTGAGTCCACATCACCTACCATGTTTGAATCCGAAAAACTTTCTAACATAGTTTTACCATTACCAAAGCATATACAATTATTAGAAGTACCTCGAAGATACCTGAATATCCATTTGACTGCTGCCCAATGTTCCTTACCAGGATTGGATAGAAATCTGCTTACCATACCAACTACATAGGCAATATCAGGCCTCGTGCATTCCATCGCGTAGATTAGACTACCAACCGCCGATGCATAAGGAATTTTTTCCATTTCCTTCTATTCTATCTCACTCTTTGGGCATTGCTCTAAGCTGAGTTTGAAATGATTTGCAAGTGGAGAACAAACGATTTTGGATTTATTCATATTAAATCTTTCAAGAACTTTATTAACATACCGTTCTTGAGATAACCGGAGTTTACCATTCTGCCTGTCTCGCAAGATTTTCATCCCAAGAATTTGTTTTGCGGGTCCCAAATCCTTCATCGCAAAGCACTTTCTTAATTCCTTCTTTAAGTTGTTGATCTTGCTTTTATCCTGGCCAACAATTAACATGTCATCAACGTAAAGTAAAAGAATGAGAAAATTACCATCAGTAAATTTCTTAACGAAAACGCAGTGATCAGCAGTGGTTTTGTTGAACCCATTTTCTTCCAAGAAGGAATCAAATTTTTTGTACCATTGTCTTGGTGCCTGCTTGAGCCCATAAAGACTCTTCCTTGGTCTACACACAAGGTTTTCTTTGCCTTTGATTTTGAAACCTTTCGGCAGATCCATGTAGATCTCCTCATTTAGATCTCCATGTAAAAACGTGGTCTTCACGTCAAGTTGCTCGACCTCCAGGTTCAAGCTTGTTGCCAAGCCAAGGACAACTCGGATAGAGGACATTTTAACTACATGAGAAAATACCTCATCGAAGTTGATATCTTTCTTCTGAGCGAGTCCCTTCACAACCAACCTTGCTTTGTATCGTGGCTGTGAGTTACCTTCTTCAGTCTTTAATCTGAACACCCACTTGTTTTTAAGAGCTTTTCTTCCTTGTGGCAACTTGACTAAATCATAAGTATGATTTTTCGTCTAAGGATTTCATCTTCTCCTGCATAGCTTTTAACCACTCCTCTTTATGCTCGTGGAATACAGCTTCTTGGTAATTGTCTAGTTCTCCCCCATCAGTGAGCATCACGTACTCATTGGGAGAATATCTACAACTAGATTGTCGTTCACGAGTTGATCTCCTCAATTGAGGTTCTGATGGGACCTGTTCAACAATTGGTTCAAGTTCAGTTGTAGTAGACTTACCTTTAATCCTAGATTCAGCTTGCTTGTTATTAGAATCGATAGGAGGAGCGTCTGGGCCAAGATTAATTGGGTATTTGTCTGTTGATGGAGATTTCTCATGCTTCTCAAAGTCCTCGAATGTTTGATCTTCAAGAAATACCACGTCCCTGCTTTTGACTATTTTCCGGTTAACGGGATCCCAAAGTCTGTAGCCGAATTCTTCATGTGCGTACCCCAAAAAAATACATTGCCTTGATTTCCCATCAAGCTTTGATCTCTCATCCCTTGGAATGTGAACAAATGCTCTACAGCCGAACACCCTCAAGTGGCCATAAGAAGCATCTTTACTAGTCCAGACACTTTGTGGTACATCACCGTTAAGTGGAGCTGAAGGTGATAGGTTGATTAAATCAACTGCCATCCTCATTGCCTCACCCCAAAAGTGGTTTGGCAGCTTTGCGTTGGAGAGCATACATCTGATTTTTTCACATATGGTTCTATTTATCTGCCCTGCGACAACGTTGTTTTGAGGTGTTTTTGGTACATATCTTTCTAGTTTGACCCCAAGGCTTTTGCAATAATCTTCAAAAGGTCCTCGGTATTCGCCACCGTTATTAGAGTGTACACACTTCAATCGCTTGCTTGCTCTCTTTCAACCTTCATATGAAATTACTTGAAGATTTCCTGCACTTGATCTTTAGTTTTCAAGGCAAATGCCCACACCTTTCTAGAGTGGTCATCAATAAATTTTACAAAATAAAGCGCAACTCCAAGTGTCCTAGTTTGCATTGTGCATACATCAGTATGTATCAAGTCTAAAATTTCAGCTTTTCTAGATGGTGGGGAATTACGAAATGCTACTCTATGTTGTCCCATAATGCAGTCGACACAGGTATTCAATGACGTACCTTTGATTTCGGGTAGGAGTTGCTTTCTAGTGAGAATGTTAAGTCATTTCTCACTCATGTGTCCAAGTTGCTTATGCCATAACTCGGTGGTGACTCCTTTTCCGGTTACATTCACCTCTCCTCTACACGGCTTGAATTGTGTGATATAGAGAGAGTTAGTCTTTTCTTCTTTGGCTACCACCAAATTACCTTTAGTGAGCTTCCATTTTCCATCACTAAAGAAATTGATGTAGCCTTCGTCATCAAGCTTGCCGACAAATATAAAGATTGTGGCGTATGTCCAAAACATGCCTCACATCTTTGAGTAGTAGCCTACATCCAACATAGTCTCCAAATAAATATTACCCATACCAATAATTTTGGACGTACCTTCGTTTCCCATCTTTACGAGTCCAAAATCGCTAGTGGTGTAAGATGTGAAATGATCTTGACAAGCCGTGACATGGTAGGATGCACCATATCAACTACCCATGTCGAATATTGGGATGCAAGATTAATGGAATCATCACTTTGAATAATCATCACTTCATTTGCAATATTTGCAGTGTCATTTGTCTGGTTCTCGTTAGCTTTGTTGATGTTATGACTTTTTTTATTTTTCTGCATTTAGCTTTCTGCATTCTCGGATGAAGTGTCCTAATTTGCCACAATGATGGCACTTCTTGTCTTGTTTGAAGTTAGATTGGGATCTTCCTCATTGCTAATTTAAGAAGTTTTGGCTTTTGCTTCTCCCTCTCCGTTCTTGATTTTCTTGTCGATTAATGACAAGAGCCTCAGACTTACGATTGACTCCACTCTCTTTTCACCGGGATTCTTCATTCAACATTCTATCTTTTACCACATCCATGGTAAGCTTGCCGTCAGGAGCCGAGTTGCTGATCGACACAACAAGTGTGTCCCAGCTATTTGGCAGAGAGCTAAGTGGCAGTAATGCCTGTAATTCATCATCTAATGTCATCTTCATAGAATTGAGTTGGTCTACTATACATTGGAACTCGCTCATGTGTTCCAAGACACTGCTCCCGTCTTTGTTTTTCAGATTCATGAGCTGTTGCATGTGATTTGCTTTATTTTGTACCGTTGTTCTTGCATATATTTTCTCTAATTTTTGCCAAATAACACTGGCATCATGTTCATTAGCAAAATTTTGAAAAATGCTCTTATCAATCCATTGTCGGATTTGAGCAGCACACTTCCGATTGAGCACCATCCATTTGCTTTCGGACATTGTCGTTGGTTTGCCACCAGAAGACGATGCCAATTTGTGGCATCCCAAAATTCATGGCAACCTCCAGATACATTAAGGCCTATGAATAGGTGATGGAAGTACCATCAAGTTGTATTGTAGCCATTTAATCTGTCACACCCCGATCCTCGGCACGCACACATCCTTCTCACTTGGTCGATTTTATAATGTGATATCCCAGGACTATGTATCGCCGACCCTTTCATTTATTAAGCACATGCGAAAGCAGTTAAAATCTCCAGACAATAAAACGATGGCATAGAAAAGCAGGGCCATATTTTTCATATTAAAACTTATAACCAAACTTTTATACAAAACATAAACCAGAGAACTTCATAACTATTCCATCAATTAGAGTTCACAAAAGAAGATGGAATCTCAATCCATTCAGGTCGTACTCAAAATCTCTCTCGGTATTATCTTCTTCTTCCAAAAATCTTTCTCCTTAGGTTTCACCTCCAAGTTCTCATTCTCAGACTCCTCCTCTTCAGCTTCTCATTGGGGTCTTGAAATGTTTTTCCCCAAACCGGGATGAGACTACGTCTCCGAGAGTTCTACCCCACTAAGGCCGGATTAGTAAACCATTATACTATAGGCTTCCTAAACACGCACAGGGCAGAGGACTTACCTTGGTCTCAGATCCCACCTGCAAGTTAGTACAATTCACAATAGGCACCCAAGTAATCATATCACAGATCGAAGCATCGATCAAATCGACCTAGTTGATTACAAGCCAACAAGACCACTCACGGTCATTTCCATTCAGTCAATCAATTCAAAACATCAAATCCAAGTAATTATCAATTGACCTAGTCGATTACATGACATCACGACCCATGCTCGGTCGACATATTCAATACTATCTATGAAGTCCTATCAAATCAGGATCGCTCTTCCAAAGCTGATAAATAGATAGCATAGTTCGCCAAAAGCTGATAATAAGGTATACTGCTCACCCAAAGCTGACATATCGCCCGTAGGTCGATATAGTATACCGGTATACTACTCACCCAAAGCTGACATATCGCCCGAAGGCCGATATAGTATACCATATGCTCACCCAAAGCTGATAATATATTGCTATTCAGTACTAACTGATAGAACCAATCACCGAGCCAGCATTCTCCAAGGAGACATACTTTGTCACCGAGCCACGTGCATTCTCCGAGGTGATATATACATCTAGTCACCGAGCCACATGCATTCTCCAAGGCGACATACTTCGTTACCGAGCCATGTGCATTCTCCGAGGTGATATCTAATCATCAAGCCCTGTGCATTCTCCAAGGCGACGTACTAATCATCGAGCCACGTGCATTCTCCAAAGCGATATACCAAATCACCGAGTCACGTGCATTCTCCGAGATGATGTGCTATTCACCGAGCCACGTGCCTTTCATGATGATTCATCCCATTTCTAAAGTAATTATCCACAACCTTAATTCATACTCAATTTACCCAAATAATCAATTTAGGAACATATCCTAAAAATCCACAATTAAATCAATTCAGCATAAATTAAAGCTCAATTAAATAAATGGACTATGCCACGACAATCAGCACGAGATTTCGGTCGCCGTCCATCTCAATCTTAATTTCCGAAAAATAATTTATTAATTAATTAATTTCGAAAATTAATTATTAAATATTAAAAAAATCCGTTTAGCTCAAAATAAGGCCCAGTTAAATAAACGGATTGCACCACGATCATCAGCATAATATTCCGGTCACAGGCCATCCTAGTTGGATTTCCAAACAATAAATAATTAAATAATTAATTTCGAAAATTAAATAATTAATATTAAAAATTCAATTTAGCTCAAAATAAAGCCCGATTAAATAAACGGACTTCTTCACGGTCATCAGCATAATATTCCGGTCACTAGCCATCTCAATTGAATTTTCAGAAAATAAATAATTAATTAATTTAATTCCGAAAATTAATATTTAAATACCAAAAATTCCACTTAGGCCCGAAAAGCCTAATTGTAGCCCACTAAGGGTCGGGAAAAATCCCGAGATGCTTTCAATAAATAGTAGACCATGTCTACTTGCTAATTGCACAATCAATTGGTCTAATTCGCATCACAATTGACTAATAATCGCTAATCTATTCTAATCTAACCACTTAAATCTAATTAATTAAAACTAAACAAATCTTAAGCATAATTAGCCAACTAATCAGGGATTAGTGAGATTACTCACCGGAATCGCGCGCAAATTGGATCAATCCGACGAGGGCGACTCGAGGAACAACAAACTCCAAAGCGGGTCTTGGGTTCGGGGCCCGGAAACGGCCCAAAAGCGGGCCTAAAGCCGCTGGAAACCCACTTCATGGATTGTTGTTCTTGGCTAGCTGGAGCTAGTCCGGCAGCCAAAACAGCGAGGCAAGGCCGTCAAAGGGTGAGGGGGACGCCGGGGAGGTCCGGCGGGGTCGAACGGCGGCCGGAGGTGGTTGGACAGAGGCTGGGCAACAGCTGGATCGCGCGGAGGAGGATGCCTGGGCGCGAGGGACGGCCGACGGAACGCTCGGCGTTGCGCGGGCGGGCGTTGCGGGTGCGGGCCGCAAGATGACGGCGAGCGGCGGAGCAGACGGCAGTCCGGCGAGCTCCTTCGGTCTTCCGCTTCTGTTCGAACCGTGAGGGAGACAGAGAGCGTCGAGAGTGAGAGAGAAGAGAGATAAGAGAGAGAAGAGAGAGAGAAGATGAGGATTGACCGGTCAAAATGAGAAGAGAGAGAGAGAAGTCGGTGGTGAAAGGCTATCTGCACGAAGGGGAGGGAAATGGGAGAGAAGAGAGAGAGAAAAGAGAGAAAAAGATAGGAAAAGAGAGAGAGAGGGAGAGAGAGAAAAATAAAATAAAAATACTACAATTATTCTTATTTTATTCCATTTTCTCTTTCCCTTTTTATTTTCTTTTGGTCTTCAATTTTCTTCAGATAATTTCTTTATTGAAATTTCGGGCTCGTCAATAATTTAACGGACGATGAGACAGGATCCTAAAAATGAATTGTGACACGCTCGAATATTTGATTCCCGAAACCAAATTAAATTTCATGGTTAGAATCAATCGAACGTGATTTTAGTCCAATCCAACCGATTGAGTAGCTTTTAGGGATTTTACTGCAGATACATCCCTTAACGGCTTCGCTCAATAGGTTAGTTAACTCGTGAGTGATCAGCTCAGAAAAATGACCCTAAACACGTCGACGAAATGCCCATTTCACTTTATCGAAAACGGGGTCGAATTTCAAGATATCACATAATCCATAATTTGCAATGAGATTTATGGCCAAGCTTTTAATGGATAATTATTTGATAGGAAAGAAAATTCTATTCTTGGCTATGTAGTTTATAGGCTAGAATTTATTAGTTTATGTTGCAAGCTTTATGGCCAAGTGAATAAGGGAAACTAAATATTTATATGAATAGGAAATTAGGTGGTGATTAAATGGGAAAAATTAGAGAAGAGTGGGTCAAAACTCTTAGGCCAAGACCAGCCCACAAGACTCCACCATTCGGCCATTTAGGCCTGGCCCGCGAAGCCCAAAGGAAAGGGCTACCATCCGACCAGCCCATGAAGCCTCATTGGGCCGTCAACCAAGGCTGGCCCAAGCCCAGCCGGATGAAGACCCTCTTGCATGAAAAATTGCCAAGTGTTTCCCCCATAGAGCCAAGTGGCGCCGGCATGCAAGATCAATGGTTGTTAATCATTGAAAGGAAGAAAATTAGAGAGGAAGAGGGGGGCGGATTAAGCGAGGAAAGGGAGAGAGTTACTGTCCGAGAGAGAGAGAGAGAGAGAGAGTAAATCCGAGAGAGAGAGAGAGAGAGAGAGAGAGAGAGAGAGAGAGAGAGAGTGGGTTCGAGAGAGGGAGAGAGAGCGTGCGAGAGAAGAAGAGGAAGAAGGAGGAGGAGTTCGCCGCCTAGTCACTGCCATTCGTTCGCCACCTTGCCCCGCCATCCTTGTCGCTGTTTTGTGCTCAGATTAGAGGCAAGTAGAGTCCTAAAACCTACCCTTTGCTTGCTGTGAAATGTATTGTAAAGGATGATAAACTTTGGTTGTGGTAGAATTGAAGAAATTCGAAGCTCTTGGGAGAAAGATGGTAGCCTTGCATTCTGTTTTCTAGGAAGGCAGTCCAACTTTTGATGAATTTGTGAGCTGCATGCAACTTTTTAGTTGGAATCTTATTTTGACTCCTTGATGAAAGTTGTAGAGAACTTCTTGGAGAGTCACATATCAAAATTTCAGAAGAAATAAACAAGTATAGACCGGTGAAACTATTTTTCTTTGGAGAAGTCAGATCTGGAATCGAAATGCTGACCTAGTATGATTCTGTGAATTTTATAAAATTATCCGGTTGAAATTTGATCTCGTGTTCTGAATGAAAGTTGAATATGACATGTTAAGGAGTAACATAATAAAAATTTAGAGAAAATAGATAATTTTAGGTTGGTGAAACAATTTTTATTCAAAACGGTTAGAACTGGAATTCGGTGCCGAGGGTTATAGACGGTTACGGAGATTATAATTTTTAATATATCACAAATATTATTTCGAGTTCTGCATGAAATATTTACTTCTGGATTTTTTCTATAAGATATAAAAATTTCAGAATTTTTGGAGCTGATTTAATATTTTTACCGAATTTGTGAATGAAACTGTGTATGGCAATATTTCGAAATTTTAAGGACTGTGATGTGTGGGTTGTACTGATTTGTGTGATGTTCTTTTGATATGGTGTCCTTCACAAAATACTTTTCTCTAGATCTTTTATATAACATGTAAAATTTTTAGAATTTAATAAGGCTGGTTACTATTTTTTCAAGAATTATGACTAAAGGAGCACAATCTGTTTTTTTAATCCGAAATTGTTGTATTTTCAAAATTGAATGAAATTGTTCCATGTGATGTAATGTTTTGAGTGGTTGATTGTGCTGCATATGTGGTGACATATGGCATGTTATATGACATCAAAAGCTGGTTGAAAACCTTGATATTGTTGCATCAAATGCTATGTTGAAATTGAAATACACGTGTAAATATAAATTGAGATAATAACAAGACCATCGGAGGTGTGAGCCGACGATGCCTCGGGAGTTTCGAGATGTTTGGAGTGTGTGTGCCGAATTTCCAAAGTGTGTGTGCCAGATGTCCTCAGGAGTTTCGAGATGCCTGAAGGTATGTGCCGGAAGCCTCGGAGGTGTGTGCCTGGGGGATATCTCGTGATGCTAGTTAGGGTACGAGATGCCCGAAGTGTGTGTGCCAGATGCCCAGAGATGTGTGCAGGAGGTTTCTTGTGATGCTAGGTTGGATGCGAGCGATAAATTGTGAGATGCAAACATTGATCTCTGGAAAAAAAAATGATGTGATCTAATTGAAAGATAAAGATCGAGAATTGAATCATGCGCATGGATATATGCTTGGTAGCATGGATGATATGAATTTTGGTGATATAAGTTTGGCATGCTTGATGATACATGTATAATTGCATTGTGGTATATGCACGTTGCATGATGATATGCATGACTGCTCAATGATATAAGTACAAGTGCATGGTGATTTATGCATGTTGTATGGTGATATAAGCATGGCTGTAAGGTGAAGTATGCTTGAATGCATGAATGATATGTGTTTTATTCTTGATACCTTGATTTTTCTATTTGACGCATTGTGTAGTTTGGTGGATCTTTACTGCTAAGTGGTTATACTCACCCCTTTTTGGTGATTAACATTTCAGATTAGAAAGATGCATTTGCTACCAGTTGCATGCGGTGCCTATTATGGATTGCCATCTGATATCGAGGTGGAGTGCACAGAGCATTCCTGTACTAGTGTACCTGGTCTGGTGTATGTTTGAATCCGTGTCTTAGTGATGTACGATGTGGGTCTTGCTGATGGCCCAATTATCTAGAAGTTTTTGTCTGTTCATGTCCGGCATGGTGGAGTGATGCTAGGGATGTTGCCGCCACCACCACCCGATGCATCGAGTTGGGTGTGATGGCACGCATAGCTGGTGGGAGCTGATATTTTTTGGGGTAGCCAACGCTTGTTGATGGAAGGGTATACATTTTTGATGTAAGGTCGAGTTCTCTTTTGAGTTATAGCCAAGTATAGTTAAAAATCTTGGCCTTTTTCTATACCAACTCGAAATATCCATCGTGAAAATATAAATAAAAGTAACTTGGCTTTGTCTTTTCATTTGGAGCGTAGGTGGTGGGCATTGCATTATTGTTATTGAAGTGAGGATTGGTGAGATACATTTATGCTTCTGCTGATGAACTGCGCTGGGACGTTTACCAAAAAAAAAAAAAATGGAAAAGTATTCTATTGATCAACCCCTATGAACTGTGGTTTCATTTTAATTATAAAAAGTTATTAGACTGGTATTTAGTAGGATAAGTGACAAGTACCTGTGGTGACCCTAACGGATCGGGGGCCATTGAGAGGTGCCACACAATTTGGCATCCGCTACAGGATCGGACTCCTCGAACGTTGGTACTGGTACCTCTGTCGGTATCACAATTGGCCTCCAAAGATCTTTAATGTATAGCAAATCCTCCATCTTTGGTTTCCATATTGTATAATTGAATGCAGTCAATTTTATCATGTTGCCAAAATTTTCCTCCATTTAATTCTGCACAGAAAAATAATAAATAGAGCAACCTAGCTTTGATACCACTTGGTTGGAAAAAAGAAAAGAATATTTGTGGAGAAGGCCCAGATAATTTTTCCCGCTACTATTTCTATGAAAATCAAATAGGATAAAATATTAAATGAAAACAGCAAAGTTAAATAATAAATAACACCAGAAATTTTAACGTGGAAAACCCTCCAAAGTGAAGGAAAAAACCACAGGACCGTAGTCCACTTCAACTTCCACTATGATAAATAATGGGATACAACTTCACCCAAAGGTGGATCTCTCGATGTCTTCAATCTGTGGATCTAATCTCTTACAAATTGGATAACTCCCTCAAAGATAACTCTCTTTTTTGGAATAAGAAAACTGTTTCTTCCGCTATGCTACTCTGATATTCTCTTTTGTATATTCTTCTATGTTGAGGAGGATTCCTATTTATAGAAGCAAATACAATCCAAATTGGAATTGTATGATATGAAAATCATGTAGATTTATCTCCTAATCTCTCATGATTTTGTAGATCTGAGAAGATCACTTTGATTTCTTTCCCAATCTCCATTGATTTTCTAAATGTGGAAGATCACGTTGATTTATCTCCTGATCTCTTTTGATATTTTCTTTTTCTTTTTCTCCTTTTTTTTTCTTTTTCTTTTACACACTCACTACTATACATATTCTATTACAGATATACATAATTGCATTGGCCTCTCTAATTGGGACTAACCTACTCAACACACTTGTAGGTCAACCAGTTTGGGAAGTCAGAGCACTCATCTTCGAGGCCCATGCCCATTTGAAGAATTTCCAATCCCTAAAGCTAGCCTATTGCAAAAGGGAATCTAATAGGGTGGAGGATTAGGTCGTCAAAGCCCACCACAATAATACCCTTCGGTTGAATTGGGTCTCCTCCTCCCCCCCCTAAAACCCAATCCTTTTGGAGTTGTTATGTTTTGAAGGAACTGCTTTGTATTCGTAGTCTACTGCTAAATGAAAGGTATGAAGTTTTTTACCCAAAAAGAAGAAGAAGAAGAAGAAGAAGAAGAAGAAATTTGACCTTGAACGTAAAGAAAAAAGTTGCCAAAATCAGGTCTTGACCATACACTTAATCCACAAAGCCCTATCGATGGAACGTCTGATAAGATCATCAATCATGAAGGCCATGGCAATACAATTGAACCACAAGGCCCATTGATAAAATGAATGATCAGCTCATTGATCATAAGTTTCAAATGGGCGGCATGAAACGGGCAATAATAGATTGACTCGATATATGCACAGTTTTTGAAGACTGAATCAAAGATAAACCATCAATATGGGATTAGCAGTAGTTACAAATCATGTTAGAGTAGAGCGCAAGTCAAAACAATGCGAGATTCATGCCGAGAATAACCAAAACTCATAAGAGGACGGCCATTGAATGACCCAGAAAGAGTCAAGGAAAAGAGGGGAATCATCAACTATCAATACATTGGAAAAATCACAACAGCACTTTAGATTTGACTTTGAAGATGAAGATGAAGATGAGAAGATCATTCATAATGGATCGATTTATTTTAGATTTTGCCTAAGTTTGATTTTAATTTTGAATTAGATTAGGTTTACCATTTTCAGTGCTCATCTTTGTCTATAAAAGTTTACCAGTCGTGCTTTATAAGCTTTTTACTTTTTCTACGCACTCTACTTATCTACATTAGCAATTTATTTTTATTTTTTTGTAAAGAATTAGCAATTTTTATTCAACTTTAGTCGTTGAGCAAAATGACCTCCAAGAATGTAGGTCATTTTTTTTTTTAATTTAATAAAATTTCATTGAAAGTCCTTGTCGTCTCAAATCCACTCCTAGCATATTGTTTATTTCTTGGAATTTTGTAAAGTCGTTGAGGCTTCAAGGCATATTAAATTTACTTTTGATTTGAAGTCATATTTAAGAATTTATGGATAATATCCTTTCAGAAACTTATAAGTTCGTCTAATTTAGGAGGCCAAAAACATAAATAGTCACTCTAGTCAGGGCTATTTGCTTTTACAGAAAAGTTAAAGCGTCCATGTTGAACAACACTACTTGAATTTACCAAGCTCAAGGGCTGGAATCTTCCATTTACGTCATGTGTAAATAACTGACAAAGCGCATATGGTTAGCCGCTCTAAGCATTTCCTTTTAAAAAAATAAAATAATAAAATAAAATAAAAGAGAGACGAAAATTTTCAAATCTAGCAGGTGAATGCACATAGTGATTGCAACCTAAGTTAAGAGTATGCGAAGGAAATATAAGTATTTACATTTTGACAAAATGATGTAACATGCACCTGCTCCCTCGTGCCATTCTAAACCAAAAGATGATTACTTAAAATATCAAAATCAAGGAAAAAAAGTATGCATCCAGTACACGTATAAAAATCTATTTCATGACTCATTTTCTGATAAAATGCCATCCATTGAAGATAAAATATTGGAAAGAAACACATCAGAGTTAGGTTAATATGAGACAACACATTTAAAGAGCAAAATTATTGAAATGAAATACATCGAGTTAGCTTGACAATGACACGGATGCATTTCATTAGCAATTTTTGCACTTTCGTATGGGATTCTCATATGAATATGTCACGCCCTGATCCTCAGGCACGCGCACATCTCTTACCTTTGGAAGCGATATCTCAGGACGTATCGCCGACCCTTTTCATTTTTATGTGCACATGCGGAAGCAGTTATAAATCCCTAGACAACAAAGTAATGGGATAAAAAAGTAAGGCCATATTTTTCATACTAAAATTCACAACTACTCTTTATACAAGCACCTCATAGTATCTAATGCAATACTACTCTCAGGGGTCTGATCTAACCCTTATCCACATATAATCAAAGTCTGACAAAACAGGATGGGATCTCGGTCCTCATCCGAGTCATACTCAGGATCCTCCTCATGGTCATCTTCTTCTCCAAAATCTTCCTTCTCGTCTGGTTTCACATTAGGGTTCTCCTCTTCAGATTTCTCCTCCTCAAGCTTCTCATCAGGGTCCTGAAATGGTTATTCAATAACCATTGAGACCACGTCTCAGCAAGTTCTACCCCCTAAGACCCGATTAGTAAACTAATATACGTTAAGGTTGCCTATACACAACATGAGTCAAGGGACTTACCTTGGCCTTAGATTCCACTTGCATATTAGCACAAATCAAATAGGCATCCAAACAATCACATCACTGATCGAAGCATCGATCAAATCAACCAAGTCGATTACACACCAACAAGACCACTCACGGTTATTTCCATTCAATCAATCAATTTACAATATCATATCAAAGCAATGATCAATTGACCTAGTCGATTTCATATCAATCAAACCATACATTCCTCACAATGGAATATTCAGTTGTCGAGCCTACATGAGTACCTCAGGATGACATCCCAAGTCCCCGAGTTCACGTGCTCCTTTTCCAAGACGACATACTTACTCACTAGGCTCACGTGCATTCTCTCAGGCGACCCTTTTCGCCAAGGTGATGCATCAAATCACCGAGCCCATGTGCTATTTTTACAATGCCCGGGCCCACGTGTCTTCTCTTAGGTGCTAACTCACCAAAGTTATGCATCAATTCACTGAGCCCATGTGCCCATTTTACGATGCCATACTCTGTCACCGAGCCACGTGCATTCTCCAAGAAGACACACCAAGTCTCCAAGCCACATGCATTCTCTAAGGCTACCTTTTCGTCATGGTGATTATCCAATCACCGAGCCACATGTCCTTCCCAAGTGACACTCCAATTCACCGGGCCACATGCATTCTCCAGGTGATTTACCAACTCACTTTCGATACTGACAACCGATACCCAACCAATCCTCAATCACATAGCCAAAATTGAATTATTTAAGAACATAACTTCAAAATACACCATTAAATCAATTCGACACGAATTAAAAATCAAATAAATAAACGGACTGCTCCACAACAATCAGCTTGAAATTCCAATCACCAGCCATCCCGGTTGAATTTTCGGAAAATAAATAATTAAATAATTAATTTCGAAAATTAAATAAATAAACACAATAATTCCAATTTGGCACAACATAAAGCCCAATTAAATAAACGGATGCGCCACGATCATCAGCATAAAATCCCGCCACCGCCATCCCAGTTGAATTTTCGGAATATAAATAATTAAATAATTAATTTCAAAAATTAATATTTAATTCGTAAAAATTCCAATTATGCCCGAATTGCCTAATTAACACCCGATAAGGGTTGGGAAAATCCCAAGAAGCATCAAATAAATACTATAGGCAATTCTCTATCTAAGTACACTAACCAAACAACTAATATGCAATGAAATTAACTAATAATCGCTAACAAATTCTAATCTAATCACATAATTAAACTTAACTAACACTAATCAACCTTTAAGTATAATTAGCAAACTAATAAGGCATTAGTGAGTAAAATTCACTTGGCAAAGCAAAGATCGGAACACTGCGATGGCGACGTGACGGTAGCCGAATCCCAAAATTTCAGCGGTGATGATAGACACTCGGGCTGGGCCAAGAAACTTTGCAAGTCCGCAGAAATTCTAGGCTTGGGCCGAACTCTAAAAGAATCTGTTGGACCAGGCTTGAAACAAACTGAACTGGGCCAGGCTTCAAGTGGCGGGCTGAACTTGCAACAAAACCCATGGGCTTTTGCAGGGCCTAAATTCAAGTGGGCCTCAAGCTTGCAATGGAATTGGGCCGAAGACACGGGCCCAACTGTTGGGCCGAACTATCGACTGGAAATTCACAATTGATCTTGCTCATGGGCTAGGCTGCTGAGCTGAGAAGAAGCAGCAAAAGCTGCTGTTGGGCCAAGACACCAAGGAGTGAAGATGGGCTGAGCAAGAAGATGTGCAGGAGCTGTTGGCGTCGCTCGAGCATGGAGATGAGAGCTCGATGGTCTTCGATGGCCGCTTGAACTATGCATGTGGATAGCTGAAGCTCGAGTGGGCTTCGCTGGCTTGCGGGGTCAACCGAATGGCACCGATTGAAGACGTCCGGGGGAGATTGACCGAACTAAGGGCAGGCGTGGTCAAGTGGCAACAAGCGGACTGGATTTCTTTGGTTGACTCGCTAGACTGAAGACGTGACCACGGATTTACTGCTGGACGCGCGGAGCCGTGTGGATGAAGACTTCGTGGAGATGGGATCGATGGAGCTGCAGCAAGGCGCACGGAGAAGCTTCGGTGGGATGAAGAACTGGTGACTACAGGAATTGGTGGAGCAAAAATCGAAGATGGTGGGGCGGCACAGCTCTAGTCAAGTTGACCGAACGAGGAGGAAGCTCAGACGTGTGGGGCAAAAAAGGATGGGGATTCGGTTTATGGGCTTCTTCGGCTAAGAAAGAGAGTGAGTGGAGGAGAAATGATGATGGAATTGCTTCGTTGATGCTGGAAGGATGGGGCGGCTGCGGCTTCGAAAGGAAAGAATGAAAACGAAGTAAAGAAAATAGAAGACCGAAGCTTGAAGAAGATCAAGACCGGTAGAGGCGTACACGGCAAGCTGGGAGAAAAAAGAGAGTTAAAGGTCAATACTTTATCTCTCCATTAACTCCTTGTCCCCCATCACTTATCCAACCAAGTAAATCCCATAAATTCACCAATTAATAACTTTTGGTACTAAAAAAATGCTGCCCCGGCCTTGAATTCACGGTTAATTTCCATTCGACGCGTTTTTAGTGTGACCTAGGCTACTAGGTAGTTTTCAGAACTTTTTAGGACAAATGACCCGTGGTCGATTTTCTTCGAGCCACGATGAACCCACTCAACGCATTGGTGACTCTCGATTGTCGTGAAAATCTCGATGATTCAAATACGGACACAGGATACCAAAACAATAGTAAAATCAAATTAGTGCCGATCGATGAGAATTTTCCAATTTAGAGGCGTCACCCACAATTGGCCGCACATCTTTGTCGAACCAGCCTATCTCTGATTTCAAAATCGATTTTATATTGTGCCGCAATGATCTCTAAAGATGAGCACGGTCGAGAAGTTGATTCCTGGTCGAATTCTCAAGACTTTTTGCCTTGAAGTCCTTAATAGCCTACCCAGCTAGTCTAGTTATCTCGTGAGTGGCCAACTCAGAGAAAAATACTATAGTCGTGTTGATAAAATGCTCAATTTAACCAATCAAAATCAAAGCCTGAAAATCAGGATGTCACATGAGTGTGCCCAAAGACATCGGAGAGAATTAGCATATGATGGCAAGGAATCCTCTTCACAATGGGCATGGTGATTGGTGAAACCCGGACACAAACAACAACAAAAATTATTACATGCAGATGATGACTAGACGCTGCTTGCCATGGTGGCTCAACAGGTCAATAATATTGAAGTCGGCACGACACCTCATGACTTGAGGTGTAAGAAAAAGAAACGCACCGACAACGCGCTATGCTATATTTCATCAAATTATTGTTCTTCAGCAAAAGAATGTTGACTCAGGAGCAATAGCGATTCGAACTTCACAACATGACCATCAGCAAAAAAATTCTCAACCTTGTGCTATCAAACAGCCCAAGAAGTAGAATTAAGAGCCAAAAGACAACACGAGAAATTTACATGATTTAGTCGATGGCCTGCATTCATGGGTGAACAATAGTTGCGAAGATTTATGTCTCAAAATACAATGAAAGAGAAAGAACTATAAACATCTCTATACCCTAAAAACAGGAAACCGCATTATTTCTATGTATTAGTAAATAAACTAACGCAAAAACGGCCAAATTATTCTGGAAATGGTCGACCTCTGAGCTTAGTTATAAGAGGCCCTGCACTATAAGCCGATTGATACCCCATTAGTAAAATAACAGGAAACCACATTATTTCTATATATTAGTAAATAAACTAATGCAAAAACGGCCAAATTATTCTGGAAATGGTTGACCTCCGAGCTTAGTTATAAGAGGCCCTGCAATATAAGCCGATTGACATCACACATTAACTTTTTAGGAAAGTAGAAAATCGCACGCTCCGTTTACTTTGTTGTTGAAAGACTGCAACCAGGACAGTAGCCCAATGGCAGCGTATCCATATGTTCAACCACCAGGTACATGTTCATGTTCCAGCCTATATAAAATATGGCATAGGCGATGTGGCATTAAAATATGCTGGAACTTGCATTTTCTCATGGTTTCTTTTCTTTGCTTTATATTGAACAAACATACCCCTAACCTTGACTGGGAAAAAGAGAAAAAAATCAGCATGAGAAGGACTTTATGCTCACTCCTACATATACTGAAGATGTTCATGGAAGTGATGACCAAATCGAAGTGTTGTTTCATTGTGAAATTAATATTTGGGGCGGATCTTGATGAATCGTTCTTATTTGGGACGCTTCTCTATGTCTGTAAGGAAAAAGTATTAACAAAATAGCCTGAAAAATTTGAATCCAATGCAGGAAATATGGAAGAGATGGTGGATGGACCCTATTACCGACCATTGTTGGCAGCAGTATTCAAGGGTGACAGGGAATATGCTAGCAAATTTTTTGACCGAGAACCTGCTTCATTGACGGCCAGAATAACAAGCAGATTCGAAACAGTGCTTCACATAGCCACTTTGAGTGCGCAAGACCAATTTGTTGAGAAACTGCTTGAACGCTTGAGTCCAGATGCTCTTTTAATGGTTGATTCTGATGGCTGCACGGCCCTCCACAATGCTGTCCATTGTGGAAGGATAAAGATGGTCAAGGCAGTAGTTAGAAAGGATCGTAGATTGACGCAGTGTCCAGATTATAAAAGGATGTGTTCCTTTGATAATATCTACTCTGAAAGTTTCTACGCATAAGGAGATCACCTGGTTCTTGGCAAGAACAACAATAGACGAAGGGCCAAGTCATCCCTTCAGCAGTCCCTCTGCGATAATCCCATTATAGATCTCACCTACGAAGGTCATCATGGTGATAATATATCACTCTCTACCTTAATTCCATCTGTTTTTCCCTTCATTCTAGACTAAGCTTATTTTCTTGATCAGCTTTGCCGGTTGATGGGAAAATGGATTCCCTTCATAATGATTCGACACTCAATCGTACCCTAAAAAACAATGAACGCAGAAGCGAGCTCAAGAAATCACATGTATCACTGATCAAAGGTACATTACAAAATCGAACGTACCTTGTTTTCCATAGATTAAAACACCGATGTTACGATTCAAGGAGGAATCCAAACACTGTTCTTCAGAGGAGAATCCTGTTCTTTTGTTAAGGAGAAAACGGTGAGACGTAACTTGAGAGAACGTAATCTCTCTTTTTGAAAATACGTAACTTCTTTGTATAACCGACTTCAAAGATTTTCCCTTTTATTCATTTATTTATAATAACTTCCTCCATGGGCCCTTAACTTATGGGCTGGGTTTTTGGGCCCAACATGGGTGGACAGGCCTACTTAGGCCAATCAACACATAGAAAAAACTCATCATCTTCCACTCGCACATGGTGGGCCGAACAGAATCATCTTTACCTCTCTGCAACATTCATACTGGTGAATAATCCGTGCGACCAGCATAGTTTGAGAGCTCGTTACCATACATCTGTTAGGAATATATAACAGCTCATAATGGACATCTCAATTTGAGTAGATTCAGTATGTAGTATCCTATATCAATCGATCACATTTATATCTCTATTAATCTATTTTTAAACAATAATATATTGTATTCATAATTATGATTATTCTAAAAATAATCATAATTGGTCGACCAGTGAATACAAAACGAGAATATGATTCTTCAAATTCGATCTTTCTCTTCCTTGAAACTCTCAATTTCAGTTCAACTTGCTTTTCTAGAAATGTCCCATTAGATCGAACTAATACATGATTGTTGGCAACATTCTAATTTAGCAAACACTAAATAGAAATCTTGAGAATAAGTAAGAGTCATGAGTGCACTTAATTGAGAAACTCTATTCCTCAAGAGCAAAAGTCTCACACGGAATGAAAGTTGAGATCAAAACTTTTGTCACTCTTATTGGTCGTCTTATACATACGTAGTATGAAATGCGTATTACGGTATTAACTCCTTTCTCATGAAGCACATGTCTACACCTTCAAAATCGTATAGATGATAGTTTAGACATACCCAATGTCTAACTTGAGTTCACTTATCTACTCTTTCACAGAATTTATCAAAACTCACATTTGACATCATAGACAAATAAAGTAAAATATGTGGGTTATTTTACTTTCGGATATAGTATATATTATGTCCTCATCTTAACACTCAGTTAAGGCGACATATATATTTTAAGCTTGAGCTCTCGATTATCACCTAGATAATAAACTTTAAAAACCGTCTTATCTCTATTTATCATATAGTAAATAGAGGCGATTACCCGTGTGAGTGGGTTAATCTTTTATCTGTCCGACATACTTTCTCAATTTCATATAATGGACTAAGCATTAATATGCATAAACATTAAACAAAGATTCATAAGCATTAATAATGAAAACACAAATTCATTGAATGTAAACACTTAAGGGAAATTACAATATTCGGTACATCAGCCTCTACGCAGTCTTAGAGATTTCACATGACCACAAAATACATCTATAGGTATTGGTTTTGTCATAGGATTTGCTACCATTCTTTGCGTAGATATGTACTGTAAGTTCACATCTTTTCGTGCAACCATATCTTTGACAAAATTATACTTGGTATTTATATGTTTGGTCTTGTCATAATATTTTAGATAGTTGGTATACGCTATCGCTGCTTAGCTATCACAGTTAATCAACAATGAGTTTGTAGTATTCTCAATAACACCTAAATGATCCAGAAATCTCTTAAGCCAAACATTTTCTTGTATTGCTGCTGATAATGCCACGAACTCAGTTTCCATCATGGACAAGGCTATACACGTTAGTTTCTTACTACTCCAAGACATGGCGTCATTATTTAGTAAGAAAACAAATCAAAAGATAGATTTTCTTTCATCTAAATCTCCTCCCCAATCAGCATCTGAATAGCCTTCAAGTTGTAGATCATTTCCTTGGTAATTCAGCGTATAATCAGCAGTTCCCTTTAGATACCTTAGTATTCTTTTAACGGCTTTCCAATGTGCTTGACCTAGATTGGATTGGTATCTACTCACAATTCCAACTGTAAAACATATATTGGGTCTTATACACATCATAGTGTACATAAGCTCCCAACAACACTAGCATAAGGAACGTGTTGCATTTATTCATTCTCTTGTGAAGTCCTTGAACACATTCTATGCCTCAATCATTCACCTTTTGCAATAGATATCTATGAGTTTACAATCTTGCATACAAAATCGTTCAAGAACCCTATTTATGTATGTTTCTTGCGAAAGAGATAATGATCTCTTCGAACAATCTCTTGAAATCTTAACTCTAAAAATGTATGCAGTCTTACCCATATCTTTCATCTCAAAGTTAGAAGATAATCAATTCTTGATAGTATTAACAAACTCCATATTACTTCTAGCAATCAGTATATCATCAACATATAATAATATGATCACAAATTGATCTTTGGATCTTTTGATATATACACAATGATCTTCATCAATCATTGTAAAATCATATGCCATTATGGCATTATGAAAGCGTATATACCATTGTCTTGACGACTGCTTAAGACCATATATCGATCTTAAAAGTTGACATACCTTTTCTTTTTGGCCTTTCATAATAAAACCAACAGGTTATTTCATACATATTTCTTATTCTAACTCTCCATTGAGAAAAGCAGTATTTATATCCATTTGATGTAACTCAAGATTCATGCTTGCCATTATTACCAGAATGGTAAATCTAACAATATGAGAAAATGTTTCCTCATAATCAATTCATTCATGTTGATTATACCATTTTAATACAAGACGAGCTTTATGTCTTTCTATTAAGCCATCAGCTTTACGCTTAATTTTAAGAATCCACTTGTTCCCAATGGTTATACGTCATTTTGGAAGATCAACCAGTTTTCAAATACGATTTGACTTCATTGACTCAATTTCCTCTTTCATTGCATGTATCTATTTTTCCTTACTATGGCAATTTAGAGCCTCATTAACATTTCTTGATTCATTTTCATCATGCGGAGCAACCATAAAAGTTTTCCCTTCAATGCCAAAACGTCGACGATGAATACTTTTGCTACTTGTTCATCATACGGGAGATTGTACACTTTAGACATCATTCCCCATTATGCTCCTACTCGGATTAGATAATGACGATTTTGTCTCATCATGTGGTTGTAATTGAGAGTGAGTTGAATTAAATTCATCACTTCTCATGTTGCTCTTACTTGTACGAACTCCACTAAATTCTTTATCTTGATCCAAGGTTTCAAATAGGGAGTGATCATCACCTATTTCGCCATTCTTAGGAAATTCATTCTCTAAGAATGTGACATCCTGCGATTCAAATTCAGTTATACTCCCACTTTTCTGCTTACCTATAAACATACACTTTCGAGTGTTCTGAGTATTTTATGAAAATACTCTTCTTACCTTTAGGACCCAATTTCCCAAACTTGTTAAATGGATCATGAGTATAGGTAATACAACCCCACGGTTTAAGAAAACTTAAGTCTGATTTTCTACATGTCCATAATACCTTTGAGGGGACCTAGACTTAGAACCAAGGAAATAAGAGTCAATTTCCTACGGGTATGCCTTTTCACATTGGGCGAACAACTCTAGTTCAAGCCATTTAAGGATAGCCTTTTAGCAGAAAATCACTCTGCCCTTTAGTTCAGAGTCTAGAGACACTCAAAGATGCTAGGATGATAACGTTTCTAACCTACCCGAGCTGTATTTCTCAGAAGATCCTACTAGGCTGGAGAAGAAGGAGTTTTAAAAAGCCATGAGAGAATTACACAAAACACACACTTTACTTCAAGGGATTCGGCCCAACACATTACATCCTCATCACCTTTTATAGGCTATAAGAGGTTACACACAAACAAGGACCAAGCTCACGGGTCCAGGAACAAACAGAGGCGACTGAAAATCTCGGTAGGGAATTATTCACACGGTATGAATAGTGACACTGAACAATGATTTCCCTAGCCTCTGCTACAGTAAAAGTGAACAGTAACTTACTATAGTGAACTTGTACGAACAGTGGCTGTTCAACGGTCTTGTTCATCATGAGCATTGTAGTTATAGTCCGAGTTATCTGAGCTGTGCACTGTTGCTAGAAGATATTCCTCATATTTTTGTTCAAGTGCTTCAAGGTCTTCTGGTGATAGGATATGGTTCAATTGGTAAGATATGGATGCGGATGCTTCCTCTTGTGCCCAGTCTGTATTATTGTCGTATGCAGGAATGCTTGGCTGAGGCCAATTGGATGACTATGCATAGAAGGATGTGTCAATGCCTTGAGATAAGGACAAAGGTCCTTGGTCATAGGGATATTGGGAAAAATGACCTCCTCATTTAGCAAGGGGTCTTGGGAGGATTGTGCATTGTCATTTGTGTCTGCCATTTGATGCTCCTGTGATGATGTAGCTTGTTTGAACTGCTTCAGTGTTTCTTTGACTTTTGGTGTTAGGTTATAATGATCCCATGCAATTGGTACATTATAATTCCAGTGGAAGTAACTGATTTGGAAGGCACACGGTTAAGTATATAGGCAGCAGTTAATAAAGCATCACTTCAAAAAGTGATAGGTAAGTTAGCATGCACCATTATGGACCTAACCATCTCCAGTAAGGTTCTGTTTCTTTTTTCCGCAACACCATTTTGTTGAGGAGTATAGGGAATAGACAACTGTCTTTCTATTCCTTTTTCATCACATAAATTTTTGAATTCATCAAATAAATATTCTCAACCTCGATTGGATCTCAATATTTTTATTTTCTTATCTAATTGATTTTCTACCAAGCTCATAAACTTTTTGAAATAACTAAATGCTTCGGATTTATGAGAAATCAAATAGACATATCCGAATCGAGCATAATCATTTATAAACGTGATGAAATAAACAGCCCCATGCCTTCCTCTCACATCCATTGGACCACAGACGTCAAAATGAATTAAATGCAAAGGAAATTCAGCTCTTTTACATTTTCCAAATGATTTCCTTACTATTTTCCCTATTAGACAATGCTCACATATGGGCAAATTAACATTTTCAATGTTGTCTAACAAGCCCTCTTTTGCTAGTCTATTTATAAGTTGTTAGCCAATATGAACAAGTCTAGTATACAACACATTCATATCATTATCATATGAATTAGAAGACGTGAAAATGGAATAACAAACATTGACATTACCACAGTCAACATTTAATACAATAAAACCATTTAGAAAATAACAGCCATAGTAGTTTATATTCAAATACAAATCCATACCACTATTATGGAAGTTCATATTAAAACCAAGTTTTACCAACACTAAAACAGACACTAAATTTCGACAAATCTCCAGAGCATATAATGCATCATTTAGGAACAAAGTACTTCCACCACGCATGTTTGATTGGTAGGTGCCAATCCCTTTTACTTCAGCTCTAGAGTTATTTCTTACATAGATCCACTTAGTTCTAGTCAGTACTCGTCGAAATTCTATAAAGGATTCTCTATCCTTCGCTACATGGTCTGTTGCTCCCAAATTTACAGTCCACAAAGGATTAGATTTAGTTAGGAATATTGAACTTGACACATAAGCAAAGTTCTCAAAAGTACAAGGGGTGTTTACCTTCTTTGGCTTACAACAGTTGCGAGCATAATGACCCTTCTTGTCACAATTGTAACACTTCACTCTTGACAGTTTCTTCATTCAAGGACGCTTTCTTCTTTCATGTTGGTCAACCCTTGGTTTCTTCCTTGAAGAGCTTGGTCCCTTGCCTTTCCACCTTTTGAACCAATCAGGACGTTTGCGCTTAGAGCTTGAAGCTCTATGTGAGCTAGAACCAACATAATAAATGTCAGTTTCTGGCTTAGTCGCTAGGAGATGGTCCTCTTCTAGCTCAAGGTGGCACATAGCATCTTCAAAGGTTTTGATGTTCTCATTATGGATTAGATGCACTTTCATATACTCCCAACTCTAAGGCAAGGAACAGATTACTGCTTGCACTTGCTACTCGTCAATTAGGACATGGCTAGCATCCTTTAGCTCGTTAATCATGTTTGATATCTTTCTCAGGTGTTGTTTTATGGTCTAACCACAAGACTTCTTGTGAGAGTCAAATCTTATAGTGAGCTGCATCAGTTTGATCACCGATGTATGACCAAATCTTGCTATCAACGCCTCCCACATTTTCTTGGCATTCTCAAAACGCCTGAACTCACGCATGACATCATTCTCCATGCTACTCAGTAACGTAATGCGAGTAAGAGAGTTCTTTCTCTTCCATGCAACAAATGCATCCTTATCTCTCTTATGTTGTGTAGTGTTCCCATCTTCAGGTTCTTCTATGGTCAGGTTAAGAGCTTCTAGTGCCTCTTGCTCTTCCAGCACATATTGGATTGTCATATGCCATATTTCATAATTATCGCTGTTCAACTTCTCACCTTTGTTCAATTCAACGACTATACTCTTAATGGCTGAAGCCATTGATCTGAACATATCAGACACATGTGCACGAATTATTAATACCTATCGTTTATGCATCCATTTTGCATAAAATCATCATATTAATGAATAATTTCAAATTATATTTCAGAATCAAAAGGTCAATGAGTTTCCAATCATCATCCAAAAATCCCAACTTGAAATTATCATTAATATAATCTTCCATACAAAATAATATCTTTGAAACTACAAAAACTTCTATGAACTACCCACAACAGTTAATAATAACATAAGCAAATGATATTGGACATCCATTAATGATTCAAGCAAATATTTCAACATAATGTAACTAACACATCAGTTGCTACACCGACATGAACGAGGTAAAAAATATCCACATAAGATATCCATAAAGCCTACTAAATAAAGACAACTCGAAACATCTAACGCCAAGTCAATATACAAAGGGAAAGCTTCTTTTAGGTTCAATTTCTCGTTCTTTTCTTTTGTAAATTCTTCAGGCATTCTCGGTAGCCACGGAAAAATTGACGGATATCCCTTAGGATTTCTCATTCGCACATTCATCCCCCTTTTAATCGAAGTCATTCCTTAGGCCGCAGTCTTTGTGGCTCCAACCAGATGACATTCATCAACAAAAGCCATTACTAGTCCCTTATACCTAGTAAATCTTTTGACCTCTCATAGACGATTCAACACTCCTTGCCATTCTGGTGGAAGAGTGTTCAAGAAGAACCGCACCATTTGAGAATCTGGCATAAGATAACCATTCCAAATGACTTCTTATATTTTTTTGTTGACCTCGAGAACATGATCAATTATATTGTCACTGTCCCATCGATAATCATTTAGATTAGCTATCAATCTTGAAAGCCTTTCCTTTTGTTCATCTGTAACTGCGCGAATAGGTGTGCGTGCCTGAAGGGGAGCCATTGTTCTTGCAACAAATGCAAAACAAAAAAGGGATTACACATAATCCACATAGACTTAATTGAAAAAAAAAACAAATTCTTTTTTTTTTATCAACGGTCAACGATGGTCAACAGTGGTCAATGATTGGTCAACGGTGGTCAACTCCAATCAACGGTCAACGGATGACCGGGTCGAGTCAACGGGTCAAGTCAACGAGTCAAACGGGTCAAGTCGGGTCAAATCGACCGACCCGACACATGCCCTGCACGTGCGCGGGCAACCGTCGGCTGACGTCACAATGACATCAGCTGGCGCGTGCCGCACACGCGCTGATGACACCAAACACTTTAGTTGTGCGTGACGGCACATTCAACGGCCTTCGACGGCGAGCCACCAGTCAATTTACTCGTATCAACGATACCTACAACCCTACGCTATCAAAAACAAATTTCGATCTACGAAAAATCAAAAGACTAGGGGGGAACAGTACAATGTTAAGATTTTTCGTCCTCGATCGGCCAACGGTGGTGTATTACAAAAAATTCAATTAAAAGCAATTCATTAACACAAAAAGTGATCGGGAAACATGAACAATGCTCTAATACCAATGATGGGAAAATGGATTCCCTTCATAGCGATTCGACACTCAATCGAACCTTAAAAAACAACGAACGCGGAAGCGAGCCCAAGAAATCACATGTATCACCAATCAAAGGTACATTACAGAATCGATCATACCTTGTTTTTCACAGATTAAAACACCGATGTTGCAATTCGAGGAGGAATCCAGACATTGTTCTTTAGAGGAGAATCTTGTTCTTTTGTTAGGGAGAAAACGGTGTGAAAAGATGTAACTTGAGAAAACGTAATCTCTCTTTTTGAAAATACATAACTTCTTCGTGTAACCACCTTTAAACATTTTCCCTTTTATTCTTTTATCTATAATAACTTCCTCCATGGGCCCTTAACTTACAGGCCGGGTTTTTGGGCCCAACATGGGCGGACGAGCCTACTTAGGCCCATCAACACATAGAAAAAACCCATCACCGGTGAATTTGGATAGATGTCACCTTTTTCCTAGTTCATTGACACCGTCGCTTACTTACCATGAAAAGAAAGAAATTTATCTATACTGGGTGTGTTGCCAGAATACAGTCTCACTTTCTCAGCGTAACCAAGCTCAGTGCTTGGGGAAAATTGATATACAAATGTCCGTAATTTCCTTATTCCCATTCCTTCATTATTGATATCCTTCAAGAAGATTATACGTGGCTCATCACCTACTCTTTTGTATCTGTACTGAAGGTATTTCGGTGGACTTGGACTATGGACAGGAGGATGAAATTTTAAGAAATATGCAAAGACCAAGAAACCCAGGTGGGTGTGCATTTTTCATTTGGGCATTATCTAGTTTAGGACCTTCCATGACTTTGAACTTAAGTCGATATCTTCGATTAATTCCCCCACTACTAGCAAATAAAACCGAAAATAGTTGTTTTTTGTATATATCCTGGTTCCCTGACCTAGTTTTACTTTAATAATGGCCTCAAATCGAACTAATTTATGGGCTATCCCTTGAAAACCACATGATTTAACCAGCGTGTCTCTGCGTCGTTTTGCAGCTCCTCCCATACTAGTTTTTCGTTCGTTACATTGTCCATTAAATAAGTTACACAATGCTCTTCTTGCTTCTTTTATTTTTTTGCCTCCCTGGGCTTGGCTACTCTGCTTGCAGAACACAAGTGTGATCGAACCTTCACAGACCACTTGACTACCCAGCAAGCTTCGGCTTGAAAGAAAGAATAGTATTTCGAGAGAAATTTTTTGGAAAATAAGAAGTTAATAGAAAATAGGAGGAATAAATTATTAGAGCATGTCTCCTCTTACTCGTCCTATTGCAAGAAATTTGAGAGGACAAAACTTCGAGTTATTTATTTTCATCCATATCGCTGTAACAAGTTGCTTGCAACCCCAACTATTAATCTATGTGAATGTGAATGTTGTTCGTTTTGATATTTTAGACTATCAAACATTGACATTGTCAGCACACCACCAGCTATAATCTATGTAATAAAGTATCTCCATTCTAGATACACACAATGATTTCATATACACTGACGTGGTTCTCTCTTTACTTAATTGTAGAACTTCAATGTCTTACAAGATCATTTTGGAATGCCGTGAAATTTGTAGGTAACATTCTGTTTTATAAGTGTACCGCCTCTGTCTTTGGCTCTGATTCTCCAATGAAAAGGCTACAGATTGTTTGTTTTTTACTTCTTTTCAACTAGGAAGTTAGGGGAAAAAAAATATCAGGTCACGGTTTGTAAGGAAGATTTACACATTTCTCATAGGATAAGTCACATGTGTTGGAAATTAGTTTTGTAACTAAGTTATTCTGCATGTCAACTACCAACAATAAACTTGTACTGGCATTGGACCTATAAAAAAATCCTCTATAAACTTATTCAAAGTCACACAAAATCACATATGATTTTTTGTGTCAATATTGTATATTTTGAAAGATTTTAGGTATTCACCAAGTTCTAATTAAAAGAGTCACGCAAAAGGTAAACAAAGAATCCTTGAAATTGCAAATTGAGGCAAGATTAGATGTTAACCTAAATCCATCTTCCTTAAGGCAATAATTGATCTAAGCAGAGGATTTTATAAAAGAGTTATGTTGACCTAAGACTTCCCTTGGCATGAGAGGACACTTAAGTGCCATAACTTCGAAAAGGTACACTTAAGTGCCAGTTTCAAAGTTAAATGGAACATTTAGGTGTCACTCCGGTGAAAATCCGGCCAAATGACTAATGTGACAATTTTCAGGCGAGTTAGGTCCAAAACGGCGTCATTTTGCACGCTGACGTGGTGAGAAAATGCAAAAACGACGGAGTTTCGTGATCGATGTGTAAATAATACTATAAAAATTAATTAAATTAAATTTAAACTTAACTTTATTTAAAATATTCTAAAAATTAAAAAACTAAAAAAAAAAAGGGAGGCCGAAGGGGGCGGCTGAGGGCTAAGCCCTCGCCGCCGCCACCTCCCCGCCATCGCCAGGAAGGGCCGACGACGAAGCGGGGAGGGTTGGTCGAGGTCGCCAGCCCCCAGCCGATCGGCAACGAGGGCCGTGAGCCCTCACCGAATCGCGGGCCCTCGCCGCCTCCCCGCTGCCGCTAGGAAGGACCGGCGACAAAGGGGGGAGGGTCGGCTGGGGTCACCGAGCCCTAGCTAGGGGCCGGGGTCGTTGGGCCATGGCCAGGGGCCGGTGACGCCAGCCAACCAGCGGCGAGGGCTCGTGGCCCTCGCCGCCGGTCGGCCAGGGACCGGCGACCCCGGCCGAGCCTCCCCCCTGTGTCGCCAGCCCTTCCTGGCGATGGTGGGGAGGAGGTGGCGGCGAGGGCTCAGCCCTCAACCGCCCTCTTCGGCCTCCCATTTTTAAATTTTTTTTTAATTTTTAGAATATTTTAGATAACATTAAGTTTAAATCTAATTTAATTAATTTTTATATTATTATTTACACATCGACATTTAAACGGCGTCGTTTTTACATTTTCTCGCCACGTCAGCGTGCAAAATGACGCCGTTTTGGACCTAACTCGCCTGAAAATTGCCACGTCAGTCATTTGGCCGGATTTTTGCCGGAGTGACACCTAAAGTGTTCCATTTAACTTCAAAAATAGCACTTAAGTGTACTTTTTCGAAGTTATGGCACTTAAGTGTCCTCCTATGCCGAGTTATGGCACTCCAGGTGTCCCAAACTCCTTCCCTTTGATAGGTGAAATCATGTTGGCTTCATGTTGCCTCCCTTATGGGTGAATTGCTTAAGTCTAAATATTATTTTCTTTTGCGCTACTTCATTACAATACAACATGACATAATATGTTGAGAGGGTGCAGGAATTGGGCATGGGACCGGGGCCAACCCACTTGCATCCTTGACTATTTTCGCCGCATCATCCATAAAATAAGATTGCAATTGATGATGCATTGAATATAGTAATTTTTCATTTTTATTTAGGAAGTTTAAAAAGCCGTTCAGAATAGGAATAGGGGAAGAAAACGGGTAGGAAAAATCAAAATTATTTGGTTGGGAGACTAGGAATTGAAGAAAATTTCAGTGGGAGCAAATCACATAAGCGTCACTAGGACTGTGCATCCCAGAATTCCTCTTCAAGTAATATATCCTATACGAACAAGCCGTTGGTTATGTGGCAAGAGAGTTTGTTCATCTTCCTATGATCCTCTAATCAAGGTTTGTTTAAAACTCCCGCAAATGGAATCCTGAGTACATTAAATCAATATGGTGGAGTGCTCTCTTAAAAGTACCCAAGGAGGTGGAGCACCTGAGGTCGAATTCCAGGTGACCGCTAAAACAATTCCTGTAGTTCCCAAAACTTTTGAACACGTTTTGCCCGCAGTTATACTTATTTTGTCATCTTCACCCAACTTTTGTATGCACCTGAAAGACCCTGTAGCCTTGTCCCTAATTCTTCTATTTTTGTCAAAGAATAAAACGGAAACAGAAGTAAAGTGTCGTTGCGTATTGTTCATTAAAAAGTAATTTTAGAATAGTCTAAGTAACTGTACTTACTATATCATTTGGGTGTAACGAGTAAACTCGAAGGGGACATACCATTATGTGACCTCAGTGGAAGTTTTGATTTTATCTGAGACTGATAGAATGGAGGAAAAAACATTTGCTCTTGCGCTGAGCGTAAATAACAACGCTGAGGTTTGTTTTGTTGATGTGGTTTTTGGTGAAATCCAATTTTTGCCTCTTTGTTTTTCATTTTTTTTTTTTTTAACATTTTGTAGTTCCTCCAATCAAGAGGATTCACGAGGTAAAGCTGAGATATGTGGCGGCAGTCGAGTTGGCAAAAAAAGTTTGCGAGGCGATCTCTGATATGAAAACTACTGAGATCACTGAGTTTTTCCTAGAGAGGAACTTGTTGTTTCACGCTACAGTCAAGGGAAACAGCGAACTCGTGAAGATATGTATTCAGTTTTTCCCGGAGCTTATTAGGATTTCGCCTAATGGTGACAGTTTGATGACACTAGCTGTGAAGAACCGCCAAGAAAGGATTCTCTCACTCTTTTTGAAGGGAAGCTCAAAACATGAGTTGTCATTAGTGCCAGCACCAACACCGGAAGAAGCAGAAAAGATGATGCTCGCAGCTGCAAAGTACGACTCTAATTTGGAGGCTTTAAATTATTTCTCTGGAGCAGCTTTCGAAATACAAAGAGAACTCCAGTGGTTTAGAGTAAGTACTTTTCTTTTCAAATATCTACTAACTAAGCTTAATGATAATGATTATATATTCTCGACAAAATTCTTAAAATATGATGGCTACACCTTTATTTGGATAGCCTTAAAAATATACATAGAACTTTCTTCCATAGCGGTAAAGCGATGGCTAGACCAACTTTTGTGTACCTTGACTTATCCTCCTCTCTAGACTATCTAAAGAGTGTACAGCCCCACATCAGTCTAATGCATAGGATTTTATCCCAGCTATATTTCCAACAAGCTTTGAATTTAAGACCACAAGGAAAAGAATAAACTCTCCTGATATTTAATCAACACGTTGTTGTTACATGTAACTTTTAAATTTCACATACGAAAAACTGATTGAGACTCGTCAGAGTTAAATTGCAGATGAATTCTACTAATACAACTATGTTCCACAACTCAATCTAAACCAAGCGGTTCTTTCTTAAAACTGTCCAACTCCTATAGGTTTCTGCCACGACGCAATTAGGGGATTATTATGCAAATCATTTCTTGTATAACCCACACATCTAAATTTGGAGTCCCAAAAAAAAAAAAATCAGTTTTGCTTATATTTTAACGATGACTTTGCTAGTTCCATTGTATCATATATTGTAAAAATGATAGTGTAATTCAGATATAATTAAATTATGTGGATAAATAATGATCTAATTAAAGTAGGATGACATGAATCTTCTCTTTTTTAATCAAAAGTTAGCAAAGTTCATTTATGGCCGCTGTTTCTATTTGAATAGCTATCAATTCACGAACACTTCTCATTAGTTGATTTAGCTATTAACTTAGATTGTACTCACGCAGTCCATTGTCTAGAAATGAATGACATCGTGAAGCTTTTACTATATATTTACCTTTGTCTCATTTCAACCCTCTATTCCCTTTGTCGTGAAAAAAAGGTTGGGACAATTTTTTTTCTTTTCCCTTCTCCCGTGGCAGGCTACAACACATCTCTCCAAATGTTTAGTGAGTATAATAGAAAGAACGAGACGGTCTATTAACAATATCGAATAAAGACTTCTAGGGAAATGATTAGTGAAGAAAGTGAAAATTGGATGAAGAAGTGAGGAAGGCGACATAGAGAATTTTGGACCTTATATTAGATAATAAACTGAGAGAGAGAGAGAGAGATAAGAGGGTGGGCTGAAAGGTTGCGTGATCCAAGTAATCTAAGAATCCGTTCGTTTTGCGAAAAATAATTTCTGGGAAAATGTTTTTTCTGGATTTTCCGGTGTTCGTTTCACTGAAAATGAATTCCTTGAGGAAAATATTTTCTATGAAAGGAAAAAAGTCTTCTAAATTAAGGGAAAATGTTTTCCACTTTTAAATTCTTTGGGGAAAATGTTTTCTATGAAAGGAAAAAAAAAGTCTTCTAAATTAAGGGAAAATGTTTTCCTACTTTTGAAAAGTGGAAAACATTTTCCTCACTTGATCTCTCTTATCTCTTATCTCTACAAATTCTCACTTCCTTCTCCCCTTTCTTTTTCTTCTTTTCTTTTTTGTTCAAATTATTTTTTAATTTTATTTTTCTTTTTAATTTGACTTATTTTTAATTTCATTTTTCTTTTTCTTTTTTTATCGTTTTCTTTTCTTTTTTCTTTTTCTTTTTTTTATCATTTTCTTTTATTTGTTTCCCACCTTCTTCTTTCTTGGCTAGTCGTCGGGCGTTGCCAAGTGAACCTCGAGCTCGTCGATCTCAAGCTTGTGCTCTGCACTCTTGCTTATCCTTTTTCTTTATTCATTCTATCTTGCAGTTGTACATTACTCAGGCAAATGGCTCTACATGATTTACTTGTCTTTTCTTTTGTTTATTAGAACACAAAAAACGCAGGGGGAGAATATGCCACTCAACTGGAAGATTCTCATGAGGGTTATACATGCTTTGCTTCTTTTTAAAATCCATACGAACATTTTTTTAAAGTAGATGAGCATTTGGCAACAATGAGGGAATAAAAATATGAAGTAAGTTTGCATGGATTTCAAGGCAAGTTCATATTTGATGGATTTATAGGTCGGTAAGTGATGTATGCCTAAGTGGTGAAGTATTAGAATATATTTTCCTTACCGAACACTGGAAATATTTTCCAAAACATTTTCAGATTTTAGCTGAACACTAGAAAATATTGTCATTTTCCTAGAAAATGACTTCTAGGAAAATATTTTTCCGAAATAGCCCATTTTTCGTGAAACGAACGGACCCTAAATGAAGATTATATAAGTCTGAAACTCAAAAGTAAGGCCCTTTGAACGCGAATCTTCACAGTCAAGATTTGAGAAGGGCAATTTAGGAATATAAAAACTGGAGTAACACCTCAACCTTTTAATGCGGGAGTAATGTTACCTATAAGAGGTCACAAAAGTGCGACCAAGGAAATGCTAACCATTTAAGGAACCTACTTCAAGACATAGGGCATTTAAGGGCGTGCATGACAACGCTTCTTGACTGGGGAAGTGTTTCTTTTCAGAATTAGTTCTTTTCTATTTCTATTCCAGGAAACAATTTATGAGTAAAAGAACCCGTTTGGTAACTACACAAAATTTCTACTTTTGGAATAGAAAAAGAATAGAAATGTGTTTGGTAATGCAACAATTTCTTTTTTGTATTTATTTGTTTTTTTATTTTTGCTCACGGATCGTCGACTGCCAACCGCCACCGCCCGCCGTCACCGCCGCTCGTCACTGCCTACCTGCTGGTGTCGCACGACCGCCAGCCGCCAGCCGCCACCGCATGACCGCCGGCAAGCGGCGGCGAAGGCCGGCGATGGTGAGTGATGGTGGCAGAGGCTGGCGATGAGCAATGGCGGTGGCAAGCGACAGCAGTCGGCGGTCGGCGGTGGCTTCGGGCGGTTGAAGGTGGTCGTAGCAAGAGAGAAGAATAAAAGAAAAATAAAAAAAATTACTTATTTCTAGAAATTGTTCCCGAGAACAAAAGCAATTTTTTTTGTTTCTCGTTTCTGTTCCAAATCTATTTCTAGGCTAACTTTCTATTCCCCATAATAGAAAAATAACTTGGCGTTACCAAATGGGTTTGTTTTTTGTTTTTTTTTTTTTTTTTTGTTCTAGGGAACAAAAGAACATAAATTGGGAGAAACAGAAATATTACCATGCGCAGCCTAATAGGTCAGATACTCACAACCTAAAGAATTCACTTTAGGATATAGGTTACCACCAAAGGTAAGTGCTCACCATCTAAGGAATCCACCTTAGGATATAGGGAATGGAACTCACCACTCTATGAAATTCACTTTAGAATAACCCTCAAAGAACCGAGGCAAATTTGGGGCCTTTTCATTTTAGGTTAAATCAGAACATTTTGGACAAAATTGCCCCTTACATTGCTGCCGGAATAAGCATATGAGTTGCACATGCAAACTGGCAAACGGAGATTTGGTTGGCTAGTGAGCTTGCCCCTTATTTGGTAATAGGTTAGCCATTTTAGATGTTTATTTAAAGCAAAGTATGCTATGAGTCATATTTTAATAAAACGGCTCCACTTTATTCTCCTATTTGAATTTTTCCCAATTTTCAATTATACCGGTGTTTATTGTCACTCATGTTTGTGACTTTTATGCATAGGCTGTGGAAAAGTGGCTTTTCCCTGACATGAGAACCTTCAAACACGAGGGGAAATCATATTGGCGTATATTCACGGAGGAGCACCGAGAATTGCTTGTGAAAGGAGGGGAGTGGGTGAGGAACACAGCTCAATCATGTATGATCGTCTCAACTCTAATTGCTACAATATTATTTGGTGCTTCTTTCAATGTGCCTAAAAGTATTAGCAGCATTGCTAGAGATCCACCGTTGCTCACAAGGAAGGCTCTCATCGTTTTTGAAATTTCGGATGGTTTAGGTTTGTTCTTTTCCGTGTTGGCCATCTTGATATTCTTAGCCATCTTAACTTCGCGGTACAAGGCGAACGATTTTCTTCGCTCGTTGCCTACTAAGATCATGATGGGCCTTTCTTGTCTCTTCCTCTCTTTGGCTTGCATGCTGGTGGCTTTCGTTGCAGCTTACACTATCGTGCAGCAAAAGAGAGCAGAGTGGGTTTACATTACCTTTGCGTCGTTATCATTAGGCCCCCTTCTTTTATTCTTAGTACTCCAACTTCCCCTGCTATGGAAAATGGGTAAATCCACTTATGGAGGCATCTTTCGTCCCAAGAGCATTTGGAAGTGAGGCATTATCGCTGGACAAGATCGCATGATTGACCAATCTGATTTGAGAGTGTAGGTCTTTGTTGTAGTTGGTTGTAGCAGGGCCAATGCTAAACTGAATGTATTTCCTTAAAGTATTTGAACAATTACTATGCAGTATGTGTCACGCCCCGAACCCTGAGCACGTGCACATCCCTCGATGGTCGATTGAAAATGCGACGTCTCAGGATGCGTCGCCGACCCATTCTTTTTATCTTTCTTTCAATTAAGCACATGTGGAAATGAATTAAACACAACACCCAGTCAATAAACAAACAATAGGGATAGTCAATCAAAACAAAAGTTGCCAAAAACAACTTATTCATTTAACCACCATTGTCCCTAGGACATTTAGTGATTTACAAGTTCTTACATTGGCAACTTCCAACCAACCCTCTCAAAAACCTTCAAGGATCAGGGTCACCCTAAACTTCACTAATGGCAGGGCTAGCCAAAAGGTGTCACTTCTTGCGCCCACCACATTCACACTTAACAGATCTCCATGCTATAGCCCTAAAAAATATTAGCCCATGACACGGTGCGATAAAATCTCAGCGAGTCAAAACCCTAAACCCCGATTAAGATGCAAATTCGCCTCAAAGGCAATCCTAAGCACACAGCATACAAAACTTACCTCGCATCAGCGCATACCTACACGTTAGCTCAACATATATACCATCATTAGTGTAGCAAGCACGGTTTAATAACTGGAACACATCATTTCAATCACATGAGTCCCGATTATAAGGTTAAACCGTTATGACACGTCATATACCGTGCCACACAATTTTGTCCCATAATCAGGCACAACTATCACAACCATTCAAGCGTGTTCTAGTTATTACGACCCATCAACCATTGTGACATCCCAAATTTCACCGACCTTCATTAGTGTAATTAGATCATTAGGAACTTAGATTAATTAGATTGGGCCAGAAAATGAACCCAATGGATCATGAGAAATGTGTGGGCTTGAGAAGTAAGTGGGCCACACGATTTGGACTTAAGAGATCTAACGAGTGATTATGGGCTTAGACTTGGCTTGAAGTGGGCCAAGGTTCGGAATTGTTAGATTTGTAAATTTAGTTTAGTGGGCCGGATTATTATAGATTAAGCATGTTGGGCCGAGACGAATATTTAGGCCCGAGTGATTTTATTTTCAACTAAGTTTATAAATTATAGTTATGATAATTTGATTAATGCTTGTAATGCTAATATCAATTTCTAACTTTAGCATTTTTGTGATGAATTCTTTATAGACTAACATTGACTAGTTGATATGTTATACATGTCATGATTGTATAATTATAAAAGAATTGAAATCAAGTAGAAACAAATTGAATTTGAGACAACAAACTTAGAGGCCACGACATCTCTCTCTCTCGTTTCTCCTTGCGCTCGACACCCACGGTTTCATTCGCACAAACCGAGACATGCAAACTCAAGAGACATAATCATTAGCAAATTTCATCATTAGTCTAGCCTAGGGATTAGCTTTGTAGACCTATTTCCCTCTTAAGTTTCATAACCCTCTCTCTCTCTTCAAGATCGAAACCCATCTTCATCTTCTTCTTTTCTGTTTTTCTCTCGGTCGAGCGGTGAAACCAGAAGCAAACCAGCAACCTTCCTCTTCTTGCATGTGAGATTTTGGTGTTGATCTTGAAGCATATTTGTGTTGTCTAATAACTGAACAAAGTAAGGAAAGATATAACTCTAAATTGAAAGTTATCCATTGTTTTGTCAAGAAAGCTTGCGGGTCTAACCAAATAGTGAAGGATTTGGTTTGTAGTTGTTGTTTTGTGGTTAATCTAAGCTTAGCAAGTGTTAGATTGAAAGTAGAAGTATTTGCATGTTACCTTTGAGTCTTGTATGTTTCGAAATCCAAGTGTTAGTATGCTGTTTTGTTGAGTGAAGTGATGAAATGGTTGCCGAGCGAATGGATTTGGTATAAATCGTGGTGAGTGAACTCACGGATGCAACAACACTTCAAGCCAAGTTTGTGGATTGATTATTTGTTAGAGAAAGACATGCCGAAGGTGCCTTAAGTTGCTGTGATTAGGCATTGAAGTATAGTAGAAGAAATTTGTGAAAAGTGGTTTAGTCAGGTTAGAAGCAAAGGAAATCGTGTACCTATTCTATTCTAGGTGAAAACGGTTGTGGAGTTTTCTATTTGTATTTATTTTCTTTATGTATGTTAATGGAAATAAGAAAGAAACCATTCTACATGATAGAACATCTATAAGATCAAGTTATACACGCAGCTATAACCATGTGAATATAAAAACATAGAGATAGAAGTGAATTTAGTAAAACTACTATATTGTTTTTGTGAGAAACGGTTTGACCTTTACTAATTATGCGAATTTTCTGTATTTACCTAATTAGAATTGGACTTTGAATCCTTAATGAAAACTGTATAACACATCTTAAGGAATGATGTGTCAAAATTTGGGATTAAATGAATAAGAGTTGGCTATAATTTTCTTTGTAGATAAAGAATCTGGACGTCGATACAAGGTGCTAGTAAAGATTATGGCAACCGTTACTCTTAATACAGTGACAATTAGACTTAAGTTTCTTCATGGGAATTGTCAGTCTATGTCTTGAATATAACATACTAAAATTTGGTAGTATTTCAACAAGAATTGATAGGCCTTTTGTATCCGAAACCGAAACTATACATTTAGCTAGTAAACTGTCTAGACCTGAGAACATATATTAGATGTTGTGTCTTTTATATTAGACTTGTATATAGAGTCTAATAACCATCTAATAGATGTTAGTTGTGTAGGAGTAAGTCTCACATCTTAATTGAGATATATAAGTACATATAGTATCATGTGTGTGCAATGAGTGCGGTGCATAGTGCTTGATTATGGGGTAAATATCTATTCGGCATGGAATGGGACATGACGTAATGGGTTTTATCTTATAATTTGGACATGCACGTGTGCTAGGTTCATGAGAGTTAGATAGATACTTTAGAGTCTTTTCTTTTGCATACGATAAATGCATTAATCAAAGGTGTGGTGGTGTGAAATGTGTGTGTAAGTGAGTGAATGAACCCATCGGTACAAAGATACCGGTGATGCCCCCGAAAGTTTGGGATGCCCTTGTTGAGTGGCCTTGGATGCCTCGATAGAGAGATACTAAGATGCCTTGGAGTGAGATGCCCCTTGCTGAGTGGTCTTGGAAGGACCTCGATTGTGTGATACCGGGATGCCTCGGAGTGAGATGCCCATGATAGAAATATTGTGGAATTCGGATGAGGTAACTTCCGGAATTGACTCGATCAGGCTAGTAGAGTTCCGGTTAGTGATTGATCGATCGATGGTGGATCATATGCTCACTAAATATAATTCTACTTGGCGAGTGAGTTCATCATTGTTGCATTGTTTCATCTTGATATTGAGCTTGAGAATGTGGTAGGTATATTTGATGTTTATGGATATATTTAGTATGTCTCATATAAAGTGATTACACATATGATGCGTTACAATTTCATTAGATTATATTCGTGACAATCCTATCTTAGTATCTTTAATTGTTTGGCCATGTTTCCCTTGAAATATTAATGACTGTGGATTGTTTAAGTTAGAGTTTTATCATTCTTTACTGGGCAAGGTTGTTTGCTCATACCTTACATTTTCAGATTGATAGCATGGATGTACTGCTAGTAGCTCGATACGGGGTGGTAGCGTGTCTTGATGTTTCTCTTCATGACGTGTATGATCCCGACATTGACATGGTTTTCTCCAAATATGAGGCTACTTTATGGATGGATGACGGTAGAGCTGACTTGATACCGATGAAGTTCGTTGCATGGTTTATCAACCATGAAGGGGAGATATTTAGCCATTTACCCTTTGGTGTAGGAGGACCTGGAGCGGGTATGGACGGCGCCTAGACGCCTTGGATCATGTAGAAGCTGACTATCTTTGGTTTTCTTCTATTAGACGTGGGCTGGTGTGGGAACTTGTGGAGTAGATACCCTCACCCTTTATCCCTGACTTTTGTTATGCCTGACTTTTGTTATGTACATGTTGTATATATAGGCAATGAACATGGAAAGAGTCCAGGTTGATAAATTTTGTAAGCCCTGATGATGATGATAAGAAGAAATTAAGCTTCTCGTGTTCTTGTTTATGTGCATGAATGATTTGGCCAATACTTAAAATATGAAGGTAGAGTGATGGCAAGATGACCTCATAACATAAACTTGAGATTTTAAATAATCCATGCTATACATGCTAACCTTCAATGGTAAACACTATAGATTATCTAAAGGAGGTTACAAGTTAGGCAAGAAGATAATAATAATTATAATTCCGCTTGCGCTTAGTACTGACGCCCTAGGACATCATAGCCACTCTTTTTTGGTATCAGAGCATAGGATTTATCTGGAGTAATAAGGTGCGGTAGTGACTATGCGTTAGGGTAATGATATTATCTTTCTAAGGAACAAGTAACTTATGTTGCTCATAGGGTATCAGTAACAATTGTTGCAATTGTTACTTATTTGTTTTGTAAGGAGACTCGGTAGGCTAATGAGTAGTGACCGATGTGCAGAAACTAGGAATTGTCAGGATAAGTAGAAATGGACGAGGAGTGGCTATGGATCCCCGTGTGGAAGGAATCTTGGAAGCACTTACTAATGTAGGAGCCCTATTGGAAAGGCAAGCCCAACAATAGGTAGGAGGTGATTGTAGAATGCAAAGCTTAGTAGAACAATTTCTGAAATTAAAACCCTCTAGATATGCTGGATTAGGAGATCCCGTAGAAGTAGAATTGTGGATAGATGAGATGGAAAAGATATTTGCATTGCTGAATTGTACTAATGCAGAGAAAGTATCTTTAGTAGAGTATCAACTTCAAGGAAATGCTAATTATTGGTGGAAAGCGACGAAAGGAACAATATTCACTGAAGCTGTGGATATGACTTGGACTGGATTTGTAGGAGTTTTCTATAGTAAGTATTTTTCAGACTGTGCAAGGGATAAAAAGGTAATGGAATTTATGCAGTTGACCTAAAATAACTTGACTGTAGATCAGTATGAGGCGAGATTTGTTGAGCTCTCTAGATTTGCCCCTAGATTAATAGAATATCCAGATGATAAGGCTAAGAGATTCTTAAATGGGTTAAGGCCTGATATAAGAGGACAATTGGTGCCTTTGAATTTGAAGGATTATGGTGAGTTGTATGAAAGGGCACAGCTAATGGAAAGAGATTTGATGTCAAGAAACCAGACATCGGCATATCAGGCAAGAGCACAATCTCGAGGAGACTCATCGAATTTTTGTTATAATAAAAGATCTCATCAAGTTGGAAAGTGACCATTTGTGCAAAACAAGAAGAATAAGATTGAGAATCCTAGAAAAGTGTGGAATAATCAACCAATGGAACAACCACAGTATGGTAACAATGAGTGTCACCGATGTGGTAGATCACATGGATTTGGACCATGTTATGGAGCAAATGCTTGTTTTAATTGCGGACAATTAGGGCATTATATTAGAGATTGTCCTCAGAAAAGAATGCAGCGGCCACAACCACAACAGAATGCAGGTAGACCATTACCACCAAGAAATAACCAGCGACCACCAGCTCAAGGAAGAATTTATGCGATTACTCAAGACGAGGCTAAAGGGTCTCAAACAGTTATTACAGGTATCATTTCCCTATCCAATCAGAATGCTTATGCTTTGTTCGACATGGGAGCAACTCATTCCTTTGTATCTGCTCAATTTGTGTGACCAAATAAGATGGAACCTAAATTGTTAGAAGCACCTCTTAATGTCTCTACTCCATTAAAGGATGTCATTTTATCTACTTCAGTGTGTAGAGATGGTGGAATCCTTATAGGTGGACAAAACTTGTTAGTTGATCTGATGGTATTAGTTATGTATGACTTTGATGTAATTATGGGAATGGATTGGTTACATAGACACTGAGTTGGTGTGGATTGTTATAGGAAGATGATTCGATTTGACCCACCAGATAGGCCAAGTTTTGAATTTTATGATGGAAAGACAACCCCCTCTATACCTCTTATTACTACATTAGAAGCCCACAGACTTCTTAGAAATGGTTGTCAAGGGTATTTGGCAAGTGAACAAACCAAGAAGGAAGTACAACTTGAGGATATCCCTGTAGTACAAGAATTTTCTGATATATTTCCCGAGGAATTGATAGGATTACCCCCAGAGTGAGAGATTGGTTTACTATTGAATTGGCACCTAGTACAAAACTCATATCGAAAGCTCCTTATAGGATGGCATTGACAGAATTAAAGGAATTGAAGGTACAATTACAAGAATTACTTGACCAAGGATTTATTAGACCAAGTGTTTCTCCGTGGGGTGCACCGGTGTTATTTGTTAAAAAGAAAGATGGATCATTACGCCTTTGTATTGATTATAGGCAATTGAATCAAGTGACAATTAAAAATAAGTACCCATTACCAAGGATTGATGACCTATTTGATCAATTACAAGGTGTGTCATTTTTCTCAAAGATTGACTTAAGATCAGGATATCATCAATTGCGGATAAGGAAGGAGGATATTCCTAAAACAGCTTTTCAAACTAGATATGGACACTACGAATTTTTGGTTATGCCATTTGGACTAATGAATGCCCCAGCAGCTTTTATGGACCTTATGAACAGAGTATTTAAGCCTTTTCTGGACCAATTTGTGATAGTCTTTATAGATGATATTTTGGTGTATTCAAAGGAACAAAATGAGCATGAAGAACATTTAAGGATTGTGCTGCAAACTCGAGCACACCATTACTCAGGATGGGTTCACTACCCCATGTAAACGCATCAGGGTATTTAGGTGATCACACGAGCACACCATTACTCAAGTCCATTGTTATCTTCCTCATTAGCCAAGAACACCAAAATCTCTTTTCAAATTATAAACTTTGCAACCCCTTTTTTTTTTGTTCAAAACCTTCAGAAATAAATTCGTACGCAGTCACGTACTCAAAATCAAACCGTCAAACTTTACACGCTTCTACTATAAAACCTCCTCGTTTTATTGAGTACGTAAAATTCGGCGTCCAAACCCGACACCTTATTTATTTTCTATTTTCTTTCCCAACCACCCATTTTTTAGAACTAAATTGGGTAATCCTTTTTTTTTCTTTGGAAAGAAATTCGTAAGTGCTCACGTACTTAAAATTAATCCACCAAACTTTGCACGCACCTAGTTTAAAATCTCATTGTTTTATAGAGCAAACAAGTTTTGGTGTCCGGACTCAACACCTTATTTACTTTCTATTTAATAGCCCATAAGATCACCTTTTTCAATAGTAATAAACAACCAATATAGAGTAACCAACCTCATGATATCACACATGAGTTCTCAGCATGCCAAACATCAACCAAATCACAACATATTCATTATCCAGCAAGCAAAACACCAAGAACAACCACAAAACTACAATCAGCCCTAATTGGCAGAAACCGAGCCACTCGTGTGCCTCCAAGTTTAATTCCAGAAATAAAATCAAACGAGATCAAAAGATTCTCAAATTTGAATATATTCTAAAAGACCCCTAAAAGAAATTTTTGTTTTTTTGTACAGACATCTTAACCCAAATCTTTCTAGATTAAGAGGAGTAAATCGCTCAAACCGTTACAAAAACTATGTCCGTGTCCAGAAATTTTGTTTTCCAAAATCAGTTTGGTTTGAGATCCAAAACTTGGTCGTTTGATCTAAAATTTCACTATGTTAAACTAAAAGATGTGCTGAAAAATTCTTGTGAAGAAACTCTTTTGAAAATCGAACCTTAAAAGTTGATAAAAATCCTTTGAACACCAAAAGGTCACTGTTTCTAAAACAATCCGAGATTATGTTTTGCAAATAACGAAGTTGAAATCTCATCCTTTTAAATCCCTAAAATCTTGAGTAAAATATATATTATAGTTGAAGATGTTTATAGCATTTCTCAATAAGGAAGTAACCCTAAAAATCGCAGCACATTTTTCCTCACAAAAATAGCAAACGGCGAAGGTCCAGTAACCAGATCCAAGGGAAATCCACTAAATTAGACTAAACCACCCTCATTAGTGCTAATCTAACCAATTAAATTAATGCTAATCCATCTTAAGGCTAATATAACCAAACTAAATTAACACTAATCCAACTTAAGGCTAATCTAATTTAACACTAATCTAATCAAGCTAGTTAACACTAATCTAACCCCCTAAGCACAATTAACAACCTAATTAAGGATTGTGGAGTTAACTCACCGGAATTCAACAGCGACGGCCTCATGGCGACAGCGATACGAAGGCAGTGAAGACCCGAGCCTACCGCATCTCCAACGGAGGCCTAATGGCGAAAGGAAAACAGCCCACAAGCTCATGGCTTGTGGTTGGTTCTGTGGAGCTGGTCTCAGCTTGGCTTGGGCTGAACTAGTGGTTATGCTGGCTAAACGTTGGACGTAGAGGAGCTACTGAGTGGTGTCGCTGAACTGAGGTTGCTGCTAGAGCTGAGGAGTTGGCAGGCTAAGCTGGTGGCGTGCGGGGTTGATGGGTGAAACAATAAGGGCAGCAAGGTGGTGAGGTGCTGCAGGTAGGGGCTGTGGGATGGTGCATTGGTGGGAGTGATGGAGAAAATGGGATGTGGCGTGGAATGGAGAGGGATGGTGGGTGATGAAATGGTGGTGGATGATGGAAGAGGAGGCAGCGGCGGTGAAGATGAGATGAAGATGCAGCAACGAAGAAATGAAATAGAAGAAGAGAGGAAGGAGAGAAGGTGCGCGGCTGTTCTGTAGAGGATGGAGTACTCGCATAAGGGGAGGAGAGAGGGAAGAAGGAGGGGAAGGGAGTCAAAGAGGAAATATCTTGGCACTTGAGTGCTTTGGCACAAAGGTCTTCAGCCCTCAAAAGTCCAAGCAACATCCAATAGCTAATTTCCTCTCATTTCTTCACAAATAAAGTCTTTTTAGTGGCCAAATACAACAATTCAGTGGCTCATACGAATTTCTTCTCATTTTTCAAATTGCCAAAATTGATTTTCCGTAAAAATTTCGAGCTCAACAGAAATTTCGCAAAAGATGAGACGAGGTCCTAAAAATAAATTGTGACACGCTTGAACATTCGATTTTCGAAATCGAATTCAATTTCATGGTTAAAATCGATCGGATGCGATTCTAGCGCGACCTAACCTACCGGGTAACTTTTAGGGATTTAATCGGGTTCGACCCATGGTTGATAATTTTTTATCCACGTTTGTGCATCTCCGACTCATAGGCGACTTTCGGTTGTCGTAAAAATCTCAAGGTTTTAATTAGAGCACTGAGTATAAAATTGATAGAAAATCGGGTTAGTACTGTTCGACGAGAATCTTGCAATTAAACGGAATCACTCGCAATTCAATTACATGATTCCAGCGAATCGACCTATATTTGATCACAATTCGATTATAATAGTGTCGTATTGACTCTTGCCGATTATTATAGTCGAGCAGTCGATTTCCGATCGAATTCTCAAGTCCGCCACGTTTATATCCCTTAACGACTTCACCTAATATGTTAGTTAACTCGTGAGTGATCAGCTTAGAAGTAAGATCATAGGCGCATCGACAAAAAACCCGATTCATATTATCGAAATGGGGATGTCACAGTATGTTTCCCTACCTTCTTACGGAAGATCTATTCATAGAATGATTTGATCAATCTAAAATTACAGCCTATAGATTCTCAAATTTGAATTTACAAATGCATAAACCATTTTTTTTTTAACATTCAGTACCAAAATATGCTCAATCTTGGAATATGAGCTTTTAAAAGTATTAGTTTTCTTATAATAATGTAGGTGCAGGAATTTTTCCATCAAATATTCAGCCTCCTGTTATTTCAAAATAGAATCTATATGTCATGGGAACAATTAGTTTAAACATTGACTATCAAACTATGCGCAATGAATCCCGGAATAAAACTTTTTAAAGATTAATTCTTTTTCATAGCTTAGAGGCATGACTTTGTTCCATTAACTTGAAAGTTCAACCTTTTTTTTTTTTTTAATTGAAAAAATTAGCTTTACTTTGATGGATATTTTAAACCTATATGTACATAAACAATTATTTGAAACACACTATTACCAAAATACGCGTGATTCATGAAATAAATTTTTAAACATTTAAATTTATGAATATACGGGCTCTGGAGTTGAGCACGCTCAAAGTTTCAACGAAACGCGGATGCAAGGGAAGGGACGGTCGTTTACTCAACACCCCTTCTTTTTTCTATAAGCGTGTATGTTTACTCTTTTGAAGCCACAATTTTTTTTTTTTTTTTTGGGCTTTCACATTATAATTCCAGATATTATTCAGATTCTAAAAACCTGAAAAGATTGTATTTGAAATTATATGTATACATTTGTATGTGGTGAAAATTAAAATATTTAAAAATTTAAAAAGTCAAAATTTATGAAATACCAGATTTATGGAGAAAGAAAATCAAAAGTTCAAAGCGACAAACTTGCAGTCCGTCTACAATCATCTCGGGAAGCTTTATCAGCTATTGTTCATGCGCAAGGCAATACAACCAAGAAAATGACAAATCAGGACTTAGATTCATCAGTCACTACAATAAACGGAGAACGGGGTCTAACTTTCCAATGATAAGTGGAAATTTTTGCTAGAAGAAGAGACTTCACGAGCCATTGAGAGAGACCAAAAATTCTTTCTTCTTGTTGAAGGTCACGTCCACCGCTAGAAAGACCCGTCAGCCTCGTTTCCTTTTTCACCGTGACACCACATTGGCCTTCGCCATGCACGATCAGTGATCCTTGTGCTCCTCCATCACCTCCTGCGAAGCCCGGCGATTTATCTACTCTTTGCAAGTCCTTATGACGTCCCGCATTCATCTTGCTTAATGGACGATGACGACAATCATTAAGCTAAGTGGAGCATCTTTTTCTTTAGTTTGATCATGTGCGATTCCTTTTTTCTATTCAAATTTTTGTAATTGTGTTTTCGTTTCTCGTCCAGACTGAGCTCTTGCAGAAAAAAAGAAAAGAAGAACAGAGAATCGCAAAAGAGTGAACGAACAAAAGAGAGGAGGGGAATTCGCAATCATACCCACAGAAAATTGCTTGGAAAGTTTCCAAAAGTGGCGAAGCTCTCCCTCTATCCCTCTCGGCATTGCCCCTCTCCGGTGGTCTCCCTCCTCAGTGCTCCAATTCTGGCGGTTCTCCAGTGAAGGCGTCACTGCCCAGCATTCCTCTGGAGGTCGTTATTGCTGATGACCATGCCTTGCCCCGTCATCGGTGGCCAATTTATTACCTCACACCCTGCCTTTCTGCCACGACCAGCAGCAGCCTTGGCACCTTGCTCAGCGGCTTGTTGACCTTTAACTCTCGGCCTCACCATCGAATCTCCATCAAGCCGAGCGTTCTACACCTCCTTCCAAGGTCGATTCCAGTAACATCAATCTCCCTGCCGTCGTGCTTCAGTCTGACGTCCAGTGAGCAACCTGCCAGCACCTACTACATAGTCGTTGTCTGTGTATCATCGTCCATAGCCAGGCCTACAAGCTCCTGGCGATAATCCGCACCTGTGCCAGTGTATCAGCTTTTGTTGAGCCAGATCTCAGCCCCTACCGTGAGCCACACCAGCGTGGCCGATCCTTGGGTCTTGCACAGCTATTTAAGGACCACCCAAGGCCTTGATCTTTCTCCGTTGGTTTTTCCGACGCTCCAATTCAGTCCATCCGCGAAGCCTTGCTTGTCCTTGCCATCAGTGTAGTTCCTCACCACCTTGACCATCTTGCTCGTGACTTGTTACTGATGTCTCCTCAAGCCCACTGCTGATGCCATTCGAGACTCGTGAAGTCCATCTTGAGGAGATCCTAGATAGGTGGTAAAGGTTTGATTAAATTCATGCAATAGTTTTGTTTTAATAATTTTAAATACATGATATTTAGTGATAAAATCTTAGGGTGTTTTGTTTGTTACCCTACATTGACCAAGGCAAATTGGGCTTTTGGACCTGTAGACACTAAGGTCGAACCCTAGAATTGCCTTGCGTAGCTTGCTATGGTTGATTCGATTTAGCACTTTATCAATTATGTGATTAATTATAATCATAACGTGTATTTCAATGCATCATTATTGTATGTCATTGTCTCATGCGTATTTAGAATTTAGGGAATGTTCATGTAATGCACGTCATATAGAAAATTATATATTCTTAGTTTTTAATAATCATATCATATATAAAATATTAAATAGTAATTGCATACCTGCATCAGCGCGTTGCACATAGTTCAATATTAAAACCTAGTTCATTAGGTCACATTATAGTCTTAAGATTTAAATTTTTAGTTTGATAAAAAAAATTTAAAAAAAATTGTGTCATAGGATTAGTTCGTGGTTAGTCCTAGAGTAGAAAATGCATGCACATTGAATTTATAGACTTTAGGGGCATTTGTCTTTTTACTAAGAAAAAAGAAAAAAAAAAAATACAGTAGTCAGTCTCATATACATCGCAGAAATAATTTAGTATAGATTGCATATTAATTAGTCATATCATCCATAACACTCATGCACTCTATCTGCATATTTTTCTAAAGTAATAGTTTGCAAAACCTCGTGGTGATGGATAGGGATACACTTTACTTGTAGCGCATCTAGCTTCTTAAAGTCTTCTACAATTTATTTACTGCATTGATTATTGGGTGTTATTTTCTTGAGTGCGCATCATCCATGTGATCACTCTTCACATGTTAATGACATACAATTGATGCCAAAGAAAGTGTAGAGAAGTAGGAGGTAACAAGTGAGAACTAAATTGAATGGGTCGCTTGCCACTCATAAGAATCCACCTAAGTGATAAGAGCACAAAATGAAATCCTTCTTGTTCTCAAGCCAAAGGCTAAATGAATTATCACTCAAAACAAGTCTCACCCATCCCGCAACTGCATCAAATTGGTATCAGAGTTCAAGGGTGCACTCGTTTTGAGCGATTCCTTCTATTACCCATCTTGCATATCATGTCATATTTTCATTCAGAGAGACAGAGAGAGTTCATTCACAGATTCACAGAGAGAGAGAGAGAGAGAGATATCTGGTTGGTCGTCATCAACGTGGACAAAATGTTGGGTTTCTTATAGCGCGAGAAAGAAACCTATAAGACGTGGAGATAGATGATTTAAGCAGACAAGTGTAACATCTGCAGGAGCACTTGCAATGCTTTGAGCTTCAACAAAATGATGCTATGCATCACGATTCGAAAGAAGAAAGAAATGGCCAGTCATCGTCAACGTGGACCAAACATTGGGTCTTCTGCAGCACAAGAAAGAAACTTACGAGATGTGGAGATAAATGATTTAATGAGACAAGTGCAACAACTACAGGAGCACTTGCTATGCTTCAAGATTCAACAACATGATGTTATGCATCATGATTCGGAAGATGACTCTCTCAGATGAAGAAGATGTTAATCCCTTCGCTGGTATTCGAAGCCATGATTCAAGTGAAGAAGTATTTCGCTGACGTCAGTATCAAAGGCCTACATAATAATTCAAATTTTATTCACCATTCATGATTGCCAATTCATTCCAAATTGCTTTTAATTCACTTAATTTGTTTCATCCCAATTAACAAAATGGGAGCTATGGATATTAAAAATAATAATAATAATAATAATAATAATAATAATAATAATAATAATAATAATAATAATAATAATAATAATAATAATAATGATGATGAAAAATAGTTGCAACCTCACCGAGAGCCCTCCCATGGGTGTGCGGAGGCTAATGGCTGGCGTTGAGCCTAAGTTTAACCCGGGCTTTTTTAAACCCACCACCCGCAACTTAGGCGCGTTTGGTTGTGTTTCGTTTAAAAATTGTTCTAGGGAACGTAAATGAAAAAAGTATTTCTATTCCGGGAACAATTTTTGAACAAAAATACGCGTTTGGTAAACTTGTTCGGGAATAAAAAATAAACAGAAACATGTTTGGTAAATTTGGATAATTTTTTTATTTCTTTTATTTTTTCTATTTTTTTCTTATTTTTCCTTTTTTTTCTTTTTTCTTTTTCATTTTTTTTTTTTCTTCTTTTGGCCGGTCGCCGCCAAGGCCTTGGCCGGCGACCGGCCGGCAAGGGCCGAGCTCGCCCTAGCCGGGCGGGCGAGGCGCGGCCTCGCCGGCCACCGCCAAGCGAGGCCGAGGCTCGGCCGCCGGGCGAGCTCGGCCTCGCCGGCCCGGGGCGAGCTCGGGAGGCCGGATCTAGGCGAGATCGAGCTCGCCCAGCCGGCGCGAGGTCGGCCTCGCCTTGATCCGGCGAGGCCGAGCTCGCCGCCGCCGGCGAGCCGCGGCCTCGCCGGCCACCGCAGCGAGGCCGAGGCTCGTCGGCCGGGCGAGCCGGATCCGGGCGAGATCGAGCTCGCCCAGCCGGCGCGAGGTCGGCCTCGCCATGGCCGGGCGAGCTCGAGCTCGCCCAGATCCGGCGAGGCCGACTCGCCTGGGCCGACCTCGCCCGGGCCGACGAGCCTCGGCCTCGCCGAGCCACCGCCAGTCGGCGCCGCGGGCGGTGGCTCGGCGAGGCCGAGGCTCGCCGGCCCGGGAGAGGTCGGCCTCGCCGGATCTCGGGCGAGCTCGAGCTCGCCCGGCCCATGGCGAGGCCGACCCTCGCCCGCCTACGGCGAGCGTCGGCCTCGGCCGGGGACGGCGAGCGTCGGCCTCGCCGGGGCCGGCGAGCCTCGCCGTGGCCGGGCGAGGCCGCCGCCCCTCGTCGGCCGGTGCCGGCCGTGGCCGAGGCGGCGACCGGCCTCGGCCATGAAAGAAGAACAAGAAAATAAAAGAAAAAAAAGAAAAAAAAGTGTTTCGATTTTGTGTTAAAACAAGAAACACAAAATTTGTGTTTTTGTTTGCTTTCTTTTTTCTCGGGAACAAAAGAACAAAAAGCGAAAAACGCACACAAACGCGTTTCTGTTCCTTTTTGTTCCTGTGAACAAAAAAAAAAAAACCGTTTAAAAACAAAAAGAAACGCAAACAAACGGGGCCTTATGTTCTAAGTTTTTTAACCTGCAAGTTAAATTTCATTTAGGAATCGCTATTAATCGATTTGGGATAAGTCAATTAGGAACCCAAGTAATGTGTCGAGAAAAATATTTTACTCATGTGCAACTAAAGAAATTAGAATTAGGAACTTAATTATATTAGTTAATCAACAAATACTCTTTCAAGTACTTATCTTATTTAAACATAAAGTAAAATATTTGTGTAGCATTTTATTCCAATCACGAGTTCTAAGATTCAATTCCTAACCAGGTTAAGGAAATAACAATCCAAATATCATAATGGCGTAACTGAAATAAAGAAAATGCACAAACAACAATTCAACGAACTTTTTTGAACACAATTTCCCTTTTGTTTTCTTTTAAAGATTTTCACATATTTTTTAGGAAAAATCACTCAAAGAACTTTTTTGAAGCTTTTTCTGGTTTTGGAAAAAAAAAACAAACAATTTTCGGAAATTTTAATTTTTTTTAAATATTCTTAATATTAAAATAATAATAATGTAATATTACATTATAAAATAAATGAACCCGGGTCGGACCTTCGCCTCCTACCAGGGTCGAAGCCAGCCAGGGCCTGCCTCCCCGGGTTGCGAGACCCCAGCCGGACAGGAGCTGATTTGCGGGCCAAGTCCAGTTGAGAAGAAATGGGTTCCCCCCCCTAAAAAGTCAATAAACTAAATCTAGCCCAAGAAAACAAAATAAGCCCAACATGCCTAATTCTTCTCAGCCCAGAGACCAAACCCTAAAGACCGACCGGATCCGACCCGGGACCCCCTGGCGTTCTCCTCACTCCTTGCGGCACTCCTCACTCCTTGCGGCACCCTCTGCTCTCTGCAGTTTGGCCAACCGAGACAGCGGCGCCGCCCTCCTTGGCCGGGCTACACGCCCACTCGGGCGTCGCCTTGGCTGGCCCAAGCCGCGGGCTTGGTCTTTTGCTCGAGTCGCCGCTCCTCAACCGGCGTTCTCGTTTCCGGTGTCCTCGCCCGGACACACAGAAACAACGACGGAGGCAACGGAACAAATGAACGGCCAACATTCGGGGAATCTGGCATCACAGGAACGCCACCGGGGAGCATGACACGCACGGACGACTCAGCTCCGGCCAAAACAGGGCAATAAAACCCAGATATCATTGTGGCATTTTGTCGAACGGCTCAAGTGCACTACTGATACGAGAGAACCTGCGCTCTCGTCGACGAACCAGAATACGCACGATTGCGTAACGAGGGACGGCCAGGGGCCGGAACTCGCCTTAACCGAGTGGCCGCGAGCTCCGGCCCAGCACGCCCCAAAGACAGGGTAGGCAAATAGCAGGGCTTACTCGTTCCGGGAGGGTGTTGGCCCAGAGAGGTCGTCGGACTTGGGTCCGCGTCCGGCTGAGATGCCGGCCAAGGCTCTCTATTTCGCGGTCTCTCTCTCTCTCGGCTCCCGGTTTCTCTCTCTGAAAAGCTCCCCAGATCTCTCCTACTCTCAGCCCCGATTTCTGTCTCATCCACCGCTCTGCCCTCAACTGGGCTGGCGGGCGTCCTATTTATAGGCCGAGGAGGCCGGTCGACGGAGGCTTCGGCCGCCGGTCCTTGGCGCGCCGACCAGCCCTGGTGCTGCCGAACTAGCGTGCCCTCGCCGTCCACTCGCAGAGCAGGTCTCCTCTGCTCTGCTCCTCAGTTCGGTGGCATTGAAGACACTTGCTCTGCCATCCCATCCGTCGCCGGCCTACTCTTCTCTCTCTGCTGTAGGGCGTTCTCCGCGCGTCGTCGGCCCCTGCGCGGGTGGTGTGCAGCGAGAGGAAGAAGGAAGGGGAAAGAGGCGGAGGGGCCGGGCCTGGGGAAGATTGAGGGTGAATGGGCCCGGGCCCGGGCCCGTGCGCGGGGAAGAGAAAACCAAAGGGCGGTGGGGCGAAAGCTGAGCCCCGACCCCCCCCCCCCCCCCGGGGCTTTCAAAGCTCCTTTTTTTCTTCCTTTTTAATATTCTATTTATCTGAAAATAGATAAAATAAAGGGAAAAAAAAACTTAGTGGACGCAAATAACATTAATGCCTAGATGATGTGAAATCCTTTTTGTTAGGGCCAAATTGATCCCTAATTTTCTTACGCAATTTTATCATAAATATTTAGCCAAAATTTGGGTGTTAATATTAATGCCTTGCTACTCTTATAGAAATTCAAACTTAAAATGGAACAAAGGATAGCACAAACAATAGCAATGATCAACTACCATATGTCATTAAAATCAAGAATGCCGTCTCTTGTCAAAAGTTTGTATGATAGACAAAAGAATATTAGAAGTGTCAAAAGTTGTGTACGGTATTCACTTTAGTATCAAAAGTTTTTACCAGATCACTTAAATGTCAAATCGAAGAAAAAAAGATCACTTAAATGCTAAAGGCGACAAATTCTTGCAAAAAATAATACATGACTTTTATAATTAAAAATTCTATATGGCTTGGCATATTATTTAAAAAATTTAGTCCATGTGGCATTTTCACATGATGAGCTTAGCAATAAAGTAATCACTTTTTAATAATGATTGAGACTAAAGTGATCACTTTAAACAAAATTTGACACTCAAGTAATTATTATTTATAACTTTTAGACGACGTCATTTAGAGGTTCTAAGTCGATTGGGTATGCCGGCATGCCACGTAGGACTTAGAAATTATAAAATATGGTCACGTCGGATTTCCGGTGACTTAGATCCAAGTTAGCACTTAAGTAATCCAAAAAACAAAAAACTTTTCGCACTCAAATGAGCGTTGTATACAACTTTTGGCACTTCTAGTGTCATTCTCCCAATGTTCTCACCTACATCCTCAAGCGTAAAGTTCAATCATGTCCCACCACAAATATTATCGCAGTTACTAGGTGGCTCAACATGATATATATAGAATGACTTTTAGATGATATAAATCTGACTTTAACTGAATTAATTGACATCAGACATGAAATTTGAACTTAAAATTAAAGAAACTAATGACTAAAACCAAGCCATGACAATATGTTTAACGTATAAGACTTCGTCGATGGTATGCTGGATGAGTTTATTTGATCATAAAGGCATGGCTCATTCAATGAAATGTCTAAAGAGCATATTAGTTATAAATTTCCAATGGATAGAGTAAGGACTAAACCGATTGATTACTAATACAAGGAGTTCGTGTTTCCCATATAAGCCAACTTCGAGGTTTGTCTTCATTGAGGAGTCTTTCTTGAGAAGGCTAGCATTTCTTTGTTGAATTCTGAAAGAAACGGGAATCGTCCAATGCTAGTGAGGAGAAAATTCATGTAAAGATAAGGAAACTGATTTTGCATATGTTGGACGAGTTAACTTCTTAGCAGTTTGTTGTTGTTTATCAAGTTCAGTTGGGCTACCTGACCACATGCGTTTGTCCGACCACAATAGAAGATCATCATCAGATCTATCTCGAACAGTAGATGCCTAGTCTGTAAGTGTTTGGCCAACAACAATTGCTCATGTAATGCCTGTGTCATTTGTGCTAATCAAACGTGTAAATCACGCACTCGGAATAATATCCGTATTCCGACAGCGAATATGTCCTTCATCTAAACGAACTTGGGAGATAACTTCCTTTATATTCCTCTCAGTCAACGTCGCACACATTTGCACGAGCGCTTTGTGTTTGTTCTTTTCTCTCGAGTTCACATGGCACAACGAAAAAAACTTCCTTTTTGTCTTTATATTATTTGTTGGTATGCGTCTGCTTCTTTGTACATCATTTGCCCATGCTTTTAGGAAGAGGAAAATAACTCCTCTTTTCATCAGGGCGAGGGGGCGAACGTAGGAAACCTTAATAAGGGTGGATTAAGCTTAACTCGGACGGAGCAATTAATGTTTGTGGAGAACAGAGAAGGAGGAACGAGTAGTCTTTTGAGAGATCACCAGGGAAACTGGCTAGCTGGTTTCTCTCGAAACACAGGGAAAACAAACGCTTTCACTGCTGAGATTTGGGAGTTAAAAGATGGAACTAGACTTATTGTTGCGAATAGTGTAGGGATTTCTCGAGGATATTTTCTTGAGTCAGAGATATTTCGATAATTTTGATAATTTTTTTTCATTCTTTGCATCTATCAAAATTGCGTGCATATCTCGCTTTGATTATGCATATTTTGATTAATATGTTATAGATAGTCATCTAACAAAACCTATATATAGGCTCCTGTATTTTTCTTCAGGATACATTTATAAAAAATTCCATAATTCTCTTTTAAGACCAGACAGTCTCACGATCTTTGCAGAGAACCTTCCTTGTCAATGTGCAAGAAACAGGAAGGAACGTCGGCGTAACAAATTGAACATATATACAGAGAAGCAAACGGATGTGCGGATGCTGTCGATAGATTGGGAAAAGGAGTAGCATGTGCAGTAGACCATGTTCATTAGCTTTCCGGATGTTACTGAAGATATTTTGTATAAGATGCACTTGACAGAACTTCAACTACGAAAATAAAATAACTCCTCTTAACACCCCTTGGGATTTTCTGAAAATGATGGAACGGCCCAACTCAGAAGTCCAACAAGTTGTATAAACAATGGAACCTGAACAGCGGATAGGTTTCCGAAGATGTTGGTAATTTAAAATGCTGCTGGTAAGAAAATTTAATTCAGGATTTTAGCAACGTCCAAAAGAATTGGTAAATGACCAACTCCTCTAGAATTGTACGAGGACGGTTAGCGATTTAGCAACACCATAATAAGTTTATCATAAATCTATTTAATTAACAACTTACCAACTTCTTTGAAATTTTATGAGCGGTTAGTAAAATGCTAGTATTTTACCAACATCATAATAAATTACTAATAAGTCACTGACTTCTTTTAAATCATATAAGCCTGAATTTACTACCTTCCTGCTAAATTAGTAAATTACCACCTTCGTCAAAATTTTACAAGTACAGTGAGTAGATTGCCAATGTAATACTGAATTTATCTGATTTTACATTTTATTTCTTTACAATTAATTTTTTTTAGAATCACTCCTTCGCAAGCCTCAGGCGAATGTGACATTTGAAGCCCAATAACCTAGATTGACCCAAACTTTTCAAGGGCCTGTCTGTTCTTGTTCTTCAAAAAGTGTAAAAAGGAACCCGTGATTGTCCGCCAAAAGTTAAATATTTTCCAACTTTTAAAAAGTAATGAAAATTTTAATATGAATCTAACCGTCGACGTCTACATGTTGACTATATTCCAGGCGTTACAAGCTAAAAAAGCCATAGTGCGTCGCCACAAGATTTAAATTGAGTAAAAGGAAAAACGTAGACATGCCCCTAGAGAATCAAGAGAGGTGAAGGCTAAGCAAACAACAATACATGGTCTTGTTTCAGGCGTTACAAAGAAATCAAACACATCCTATGTAACTCCTGCAATTTAGTGATTTCTATTACCAAATGATCGTTAAGCAATAAAAGATGGCATCACCCGACGATTGTTTCTCCGCTCTTTCATGATTACTATTGCCAGTTGCTTCCTAAATTCATGGTTCCACTTTCTAACCATTATGTCATTTTAATTCCCTTATGGATTTTTGGCTCTACTTATTGGCGGTGGCCTCGATTTCATCCTTCATGGTTGTCTCTCTCTGATGGTTGTACCCGAAATCATCGGCTCCAACACTTCATTTTCATCCCCTTAAATATTATTTTGATCGTAGCCTTTTGTCGACCTAATCGATCCTTGTAATCTACGCCTTTGCTTTGAGACTCACTTATTTACACTCATATTTCTCAACTAGTTTCCTCGTCAATCAATTGAGTTTGCTGACTCGAAGCCTTCAACGCTTAACAGATTTTGCCTATCTGGCGTCTTGCTTGGTCTCATCGAGTCCGAGTTGACGATCAAAAAGACTTGGACGTCTTTTTGGTGTCATTGGATCTTCGGTAAAAGGCCAGGAAAAAGTCATATCACTCAATCTTTTCTAAAGAACAGAACTAAGAAATGACCAAATAAATCTACATCCCAACTACTTTACTGAGCAAAAGTTATGATCCTCCTAGGCGAATGGTTGAAGTGGATTTATATCTTAAGTATCCTTGGCAGCTACTTTTCTTTTTTCTTTTTTCTTTTTGGGTGAAAATCGTTGGCAGCTACCTTTCTATCGCTTAATTAATACATTAATTTGTACGTCAAAATGGTCAAAACCACCTACTGGCCATGGGGAATATTTGTGATGTGGATCCTCAACTACATTCTTTAGGACAATTTATGACAATTGAAGTGTAGCTACCCCGCTGTACTTTTGTTTTTGGGTATCACATGCTGTAAATGTACCTTCTATCCAACTTAAATTATTGGCGATTCGGCGGTTGCAAGTGGGCCACGTTTCATTGTGTTATTTGACGTTTATTTTTGCTGTCGTATTGCATTGTATCTGATCTGCTTTTGCTATAAATATTGCACGTGAGATAATTACGGATGTGGCCCATGAACTGGTCTGCCCCCTCGTGTTTCACTTTACCAAGGACAAGTTCAAGGGAAATTTTGGAAAATTTTCGAAGTTGGATAATTTCTATAACTGTTGGCAAATTTTAAATGGTCTTGGTGGAAAAAGTATGGTCAGTAACTTAATTATCCAGTATTTCGCGAATAACTCTATTTCATGAATAACTTACCAATAAATACTATTTAGAATGTACTCACTACCAAAAAACTTCTTGGGACATAACTTCCTTTGCATTCCTCTCGGTCAACCTCGGACGCATTCACATGAGTGCTCTGTGTTTATTCTTTTCTCGCGTACACATAGCACGACCAACACAACCTCGTTAGTGTCTTTATGTTATATGTTGGCATGCGTCTGCTCCTTTATACTGCATCTGCCCATGCTTTTAGGAAGGGGAAAATAACTCCTCTTTTCATTGAGGCAGGGGGCCGGATGGAGGAAACTTGAATAAGGGTCGATTAAGCTTAAATCAGACAAAGCAAATTAATGTCCGTAGAGAACGGAGAAACAGGAACTAGAGGCCTCTCGAGAGACCACCAGCGAAACTGGATAGCTGGTTTCCTGTCGAAACACAGGTAGAACAAATGCTTTTGTAGCTGAGATTTGGACGTTAGGACTTAGGAGACGGAATTCGACTTATTGTTGCGAATAGGGATATTCATTTGCATTGTTAGAGATAATTAGAGATCTCTTTAAGATAATTTCTTAGCCCGGCCCCTTTTTCTTTTCTTCTATCCTCTTTCGACCGCCGCGGGCCATCCCATCTTTTCATTCTTCCCCCCCCGCCCGGCCCGTTCCCGCCTTCTCTCCTCCGCCTGGTTTTGGACGATGCCTCGACGGCGAACGTCGTACGATGAATGTCGCGCGGTCCGACCGGCCTGGGCCAGCTGGCAGCAGCTGGCAACGCTGCTTGAAAGGGGGGAGAGGTTGGACCGAAAGGGGGGTTTCTTGGGCTGAAAAATCCAGAGAGAGAGAGGGATTGATCCGACGAGAGAGCCGCGAGTGAGAGCGAGGGAAGAGAGTAGGAGGGAGGGACCGCCGGCCACCGTGCCTGAATCATGCCCGACTACCTGCCGCCGTGCCTCCTTTCCCGCGCCGAAGCTCCGGTGAGCCTCGACCCTATTTTGGCCCTGTTTTCGGGCGTGCTGGGCCGGAGCTCGCGGTCGTCCGGCTCATGCGAGCTCCGGCCCCGACCATCCTTTCTCCAGCTACTGTGTGTCGTTGTTTGTTTGTCAAGAGTCCCGTCGAGAATCCCGGTTGAAGTTGAGCGGGAAACCTCATGATTCGCGAGCGCCCTTCACCCGTTCGACGAAATGCTTAAGCGAGATCTAGTTTTCATCTTCCCGTTTTTGGCCAAAATCGAGTCGTCCATGCAGGCCGGGATCTATGGGAATGTTCCAGTGGTGTTGGGCGACCTTGGGCGTCGGCCGTGTAGTCGTTCGCCACGTTTCCATCGTCGCCGTAGTTTGTTCGGTGTTTGGCCGTGGTGTGGCTCTCGGCCGGCGGCGGGGAGGACGGCTGATGAGTGGCGGTCGGAGTGGACGACGTTGGGTGGTAGCTCGGCGGTTTCCTGAGCGCTGGCGAGGGCTTGTCGAAGTGGCGTCGGTTCGGGTGAGGAGCTTCGGTGAAGAAGAGCGCAAGGGGGAGGCGTGCTTCGGGAGGGAGAGAACAGGGAGAACAAGAGAAAATAGAAAAATAAAAGAATAAAAAAGAATTAAAATAATGAATTAAAATGGATTTTAAAAAATTATTTTTTAATTTGAAGCAGGTCATATCCCAGTGGGCGGATCGGGTTATTGGTTCGGACCGGATTTACGGTCCGAATCCCTGTTCCTGAATATAATAATAAAAAAATTAATTAAAAAATTAGTTTGTAATATATAGTTGCTATTCATTTTTATGTGAGTCCCATCCACCATGAGAGAATCGTTGCCGACGACCACAGTCGACTTCAGTCAGCAGTGGAAACAGAGGAAGGAGAGAGAGGCAAGCTTGAAAGAACTCAGATAATTTCTCTATTTTTTAATTTTTAATATTATAAAAAATCTAAAGTTAATAAATTTATGTCATATTTAACTTAAATTAATTTTCATGTAACAACGGTTATATTTTTCCATCGCTAACAACCACATGGTATAATAGGCCCTGTAGCTTAAGCTGATTGACATGGGAGCTTCCACTTTCTAGGAAAGTCAAAAGCTTCTTATTGCATTCCCCGTTTACTTTGTTGTTGAAAGACTTTGACCAGGAGAGCAACCCAATGGCGATGCAACCAAGTGAAGAACATGGAAATTCGAATCAAGTAGAACCCACAGCAGGTACGTGTTCATGTTCCAACCGAGAAAGAATCTGGCATAATCGATGGAGTCCCAAATATGTTGGAACTTGTATTTTTTCACAGTTCTTTTTATTTTCTTTATAACCAAACTAACATAATGCTGACCGTAGCTAGAATGTGAAGGACTTAGTGCTCACTCTTTCTTCTATAGATATTGAAAATGTTTTCGCAAGCGTTGGATTGACTTCTTCCCAATCTGGAGGTGCTTTAGGTGTGTTATCCCTCAAAGGAGTTATTTTCAGTGTGAAATTAATATTTGGGGCGGATCTTCATGAAATTGTTCTTTTTTGGGACCCTTCTCAATGTCAGAAAGCATAAAAGTGTTAACTGAATGATCTGAAAAGTTTGCATCTATTGCAGAAAATTCCGAAGAGGAAGTGGATGGACCCTATTACCGATCATTGTTGCGAGCTGCATTCAGGGGCGATTGGGAATCTGCTACAAGATTTTTCGAACGAGATGTTGCTTCAAAGACAGCCAAAATAACAAGCAGATCAGAAACATTGCTTCACATAGCTGCTTTGAGTGCACGAGACCAATTTTTTGGGAACTTGATTGAGCTCTTGTCTCTGTATCCGGAAGCACTTGAAATGGTTGATTGTGATGGCCGCACAGCCCTCCACAATGTTGTCCTGTGTGGAAGTATAAGGATGGTCAGGGCATTAGTTAGAAGTAATCCTAAGTTGACGCAACTTGTAGATAATAAAGGATGTGTTCCTTCGGGATATTCTGCTATGGACGCTTCTATGCATAAGGAGATTGTCTGGTTCTTGGCGGAAAGTACAACAGTCGATGGGCCAGGTAATCTCTTCAGCAGTTCCTCTGCCATTGACACCACTGTAGAGCTCATCTTTTCTGCTCATCTTGGTAAGATCACCATCGATCTTTTTCTCAATTCCATCTGTTATTTCCTTCGTTCTAGACTTAGCTTATTTTCCCGATCAACATTTGCTGGTCAACTTGGATAGATATCGTCCTTTATCTCGTTGGGCGATACCCTCAATTACTTACCATGAAAAGCACACAGCCCAACAACCCATCCATACTGGAGGCGTTGGCATTGAGGCAGTCTTACTTTCTCAGTGGAACCAGGCTCAGTGTCTTGGAAGCATTGATATACCAATGTCCGTACTTTCTAACTCGCATCACTTCATTACAGATTCCCTTCAAGAAGATCATACCGAGTTCATCACCTGCTCTTTGGTTTCTGAACTGAAGGTATTTCGGTGGACCTGAACTACAAACCAACGGATAAAAGCTTAAGTCTGGGTGGGTTTGCATTTTTGCTGTTTGGCATTATCTTAGACCTTTCATGATTTTGAACTTTTAAGTCAATTTTCTTAGATTGATTCCCTCCGTACTAGCAAAAGAAAATGTATATGAACGTTTCTTTGTAGGATATATTCTGGTTCCTCAACCTTGTTTTACTTGACTAATGGCCTGAAATCGAACTACTTTATGGATCAGCTATCCCTTGAGAACCATATGATTCAACCAAGTGCATAAGTATCATGTTACTTAATTGATTGAACAATATGATGAACCAATTATGAAGTATTACAATGATTTAATATCTAGTGACCAGTTTTTCTCTGCAACCTAATTGTAGCGCTTCAATGTCTTGCAAGATCACTTTGGAATGCCGCCAAAATTGTAGGCATGCTTCCATTTTATAAAGATAAGTCATTATCTCCGTCCCTCTCTCTCCAACTAAAAGTCTATGGCTTGTTTGTTTTTGACTTCTCTTGTAAGTAGAAAAAAGCTCCCACATAATTCTTCGCCATAATCTGGAAAATATTCTATAGTAGCCCACTGCTTGTGTGAAAGAACTGTCAGACATTCACCATTGGATGTGATAAATGTGTTTGAAGTTAGTTTTGTGTTTAATTTTTCTGCGGGTCAACCGTCCATCGGTGAATGTATAATTATACCGTTAATGGACATAATGAAAATCCTTAAAAAAATTATTCAAACTCAAACAAAGTTATGTATAATTTTCTGTGTTAATATTTTATATTTTGAAAGTTTCAGAAATTCATCAAATTCTAATTGCAAGAGTCACGAAATTGTTAAAAAAAATGAAAAAAGAGTACCTGAAAACTGCAAATTGAGGCTAGATTTGATGACCTAGGAATTTCTTGCTTACAGCTAAATGATATAAGTAGAAGATATAAAATAATGGTTACGTAAACTTAATACTTTTCCTTCAATCTTGATTGTTGAAATAATGTTCGCTTCATCATTTCTATCAAGCATGTAAATCTTTTTGGAAAAATTAGAGCAATGAACCCATATGCATTTGTTTTCTCCATTGCGGGTGAAGTGCTTAAAGCCTAAATATCACTTTCTTTGACTACTACTTCATCTCAATACAACACGAAAGAACACTTTGAGAGGGTGCAAGAATTGGGCATGGGACCGAGGGCAAGTTCCCAGCATCATTGACTTTGAAATAAGATTGCAATAGATGATGGCATGTGTTTATCATTTGATCACATTAACATAGTAAATTTACACTTTTATTTGGCAACTGTAAAAAGGCGTGAAAATAGGAATAGGAGCGTGTAGGAAAAATCAATGTAGTTTGTTTGGGAAGGCTTGGAATAGAAGAATATAAGTGGGAGCGAATTTCGTGGGTCACAACATATTCTATACCAAAAGCTGTTAGATAGTAAAGGAGTTTTCTTCCCCTGTTGTCATCGTATATTTCAGATTTGTTAGAAGCATTCCAAAAAATAAGATCCCAAATACATCAGGTTAATATGGGAGCTGTGCTCTTAAGATTACCTGAGAAGGTGGATCACTTGAAGTGCACGAAAACTAACCCAAACAGCACCTGGCCGCTAAAATGATCCTATAGTTCCCAAAACCTATTCACGATTTTTACTCGCAATTGCACTTGTCATCTTCACCCAAATTTTGTATGCTCACGAAATAACCTTTAGTGTCGTCCCTAATTCTTCTATTTTTGTCAAAAAAAGAAAAAAAAAAGAAAAGAAAAGGAAACAGACTAGTGTCGTTGCATGTTTTTATCAAAATAAAAGTGATTTTTTAATATAGTCAACTCCAATCACTACGTTAGGAAACGTCACATACCATTATGTGACCTCATGTGGAAGCTTTGAAATTACTAAAGACAGATAGAATGGAGGAAAAAAAAAAAAAGATTTGTTCGTCTGAGCATGAATAACAGTACAGTGACTTATACGATTAATATGATTTTTTTTATTACTAGCTGCCAAAAGCATATTTGAATAATATTGTCTAAAATAATCTTATGTGAGCAAAGACTACTGTAATTTACTCTAGCTAGACATGAGTCATTAGTGTGGTTATCTCCAAAGCTGTTGTCTTATAATTATGTTCTCTTAATTATGATTAGCATTGAAAGCCTCGTTTGAACTTCAAGGATGATCTCTTTCTTCAGTTACCCTCTAATCACTTCTACTTTCTTCACATCCAATTAATTTTTTCCTCCAGACATGATATAAACTTTTTCTTTGAAAATGCCAAAAATGATTTTATATCCTTTTTGTACTTTTGCATCAGCAATTACTCAAACTCACTGTTTGCATTTGAGGATTGAATCCCAGAGAAGAACTTTTTTTTTTTTTTTAAATCCAATTGCAAGCCCCTTGGTTTTTCATTTTATTTTTTCGTTTGTTTTTGACATTTTGCAGTTCCTATTTTAAAGAGAGTCCACGAGGTGAAGCTGAGACACGTGATGGCAATCAAGTTGGCCAGACAAGTTTGCATTGCGATCTCTTATATGAATACTACCGAGATCATTGATTTTTGCGGTAATGGGTTCTTCTTGTATCAAGCTACAACCCACGGACTCAGTGAAATCATGAAGCTATTTATTCAGTTTTTCCCAGATGGGAAGTTGACTTGGGGTAAGAATTTGATCGCATATGCAGTGCGTTTCCGCAAAGAAAGGACTCTCAGACTGTTTTTGAAGGTCAGCTCAACTAATAAGTCGTCATTAGTTCCAGCGCCCACATTGGGCGATTCGACAAATATGTTGCTCGCAGCAGCAGAGTACCAACCTAATTTGGGCACCGTAACTAATGTCTCCGGAGTAGCTTTTCAAATACAAAGAGAAGTCCAGTGGTACAAGGTAAATATCTTTATTTTCATATAATTAATAGCTGCGCTTAATGATAAATATTATATCTTCTTGACAATTTTTTAAAAATATGATAGCTAGAACTTTTATTAGAAAATCTTGAGAATGTACATTGAACCTTTTTTTTAAAAGCGGTTGAGCGATATTCAGCCAAGCTTTTGCATACCACAAAGTCTACCTTCTTGGGTTATTTTAAGGGTGAACTACCCTACATCAATCTGGTGCTTTCAGGATTTTACTCCTGAAATGCTTCCACTATGACTTGAATCCAAGACCACAATGAGAAGAAGAAACTCCTTTGCCATGTAAACCAAATTAATAAGGTAAGTTGAGAAACTACACTACATCACCAATTGACAGAAAATAAGGGAGACTGATAAGGGAAATTGGGACATTGAAAACTGATTGAGACTAATCATAATTAAATTGCATTTTAATTTACCAATATAACTATGATCCGCCACTTTAATCTAATCCTAATGACTCTTTCTTAAATTCGACCGACTCTTTATATGGGTGTCTGCCATGATGCAATTAGGAGATTATTATGCATATCATTTAATGTATAACCCATTTATATTCCCGTGGAGCCCGAACAAAACATTTAAATCGATTTTACATATACTTCAGCGGTAGCTTTGCTCATTCCGTTGTATTACATTTTGCATTACAGATTATAATGCAGTTGAGATATAATTAAATTTATGTAGGTGGTAATGACTTAATTAAAATAATATGAATTGAATCTTTTCTGTTTTTTATTATATATATATATATGTCAAAAGGTTAGCTAAGTTCACTTATGGCCAATATTTCCATTTGAATAGCTATTAATTCAAGAACACTCCTCATTAATTTATTTAGCAATCAAGTAAGTTTTACTCATGCAAACCATTGTCTAAAAAAAATGATATCATGAAGCTTTTACTATTTATTTACCTTTATTGCATTCCAACTTTCCATTATCAGTTAAGATATAATTAAGTTTATTTAGGTGGTAATGACTTAATTAAAATAATATGAATTGAATCTTCTCTGTTTATATATATCAAAAGGTTAGCTAAGTTCACTTATGGCCACTATTTCCATTTGAATAGCTATTAATTCAAGAACACTTCTCATTAGTTAATTTAGCAATCAACTAAAGTTTTACTCATGCAAACCATTGTCTAAAAAAATGATATCATGAAGCTTTTACTATTTGTTTACCTTTATTGCATTTCAACTTTCTATTCTCTGTCGTGAAAAAATTTAAAAAAAAAAAATTGGTACTATTATGTACAACAAGAATCCTAAAATTTGAGTCAATTCTACAATTCAATCCTAAAACTTTGAATTCATGATTAATAAGTCTTAAAACCTGTCTTTGCTCTTTATGTTAGTCCCTTCGTTTGTTCCATCTATTTTTTATGGATGGAAAATTTATTGGCATTTTTTTTTATATTAATTCCCTTCTATTTTTTGCACAAGTTGAACTAATATGGCACAGATAAGTGCCACATCACAAAAACTATAAATAAAAATGACTAGAGTTTAAATAAAAAAAAGGTCAAAAAATAGAGAGAGAGAGAGAGAGAGAGAGAGAGAGAGAGAGAGAGAGAGAGAGAGAGAGAGAGAGAGAGAGAGAGAGTGATCATTGAAGAGGAACAAGGAGTCGGCCCATTTGTCACTGGCAAGGTTTAGGAACCGTCACGGAGTCGCTTTGAGTGCAACAACCCTCGCCGGACTGCCAATGAGGCTTGGCCGCCCTCACTCAATGGTGGCAGCAACGTAACTCGCTACTACCTGAGAAGGCTCAATTGGCCCTTGCATAGGTATCATCGTTGTCGCCGCTACAGACCCATGGAACACATTTATAACCAACCTCTCAAATTAGTTAAATCCAAACATTTGACATGTGTATATAATTGATTGAATATGAAATGCTAAATTTCAGTTTCCAAATTGAAAATCCCCTGCTTTCTAGCCATTTGTGCCAACCTTGAGAGTTTGAGTGCGTCTTTTTCTATTACGTAGCTATCCTTTCATATAGTATCTTATTTAATTTACTTTTGAATAATCAGTTATGCAATATGAAGACATAACTCCCACTAGCAATGCACTTGGGGTGCGAATGATAACGCTTCTTGGCTGGGGAAGAGTTTTTTTTTTTTTTCAAAAATAGTTCTTTTCTATTTCTATTTCGACGAACAATTTTTGAGTAAAAGAACCCGTTTAGTAACTACACAAAATTTCTACTCTTGGAATAGAAAAATAATAGAAATGCGTTTGGTAACGCAACAATTTCCCTTTTGTACTTAATCGTTTTTTTATTCTTGCCCAAGGATCGCGCTACCGTCGCCGGGCGACCGCCGGCGACAGCGAGCGGCGGCGGCGGCTGGCGGTGGCGGTGAGTGGTGGCAGCGGCGGAGAGCGGAGGCGACGAGCGGCGGCGAAGAGCGGCGGCGAAGAGGGGTGGCGGCAGTCGGCGGCGGCGAGAGGCGGTGGCGGCGGTCGACGACAGCAACTGGCAATAGCGGCCGGCGAGCAGCGGCAGCGGCGGCTGGTGACGACAACCAGCGACGGCAACCGGTGGTGGCGGCAGCGGTGGCCGGGCACGGCGATTGGTGGTGGCCAACAACCGGCGACGGCGACCGGCGGCAGCCAACAACCAATGACAGCAACCGGCGGCGGCCGGCAACTAGCAACGGCGACTAGTGATGGTGGCAGCCGGCGATGGCGATGGCAACCGACAGTAGCCGGCAACCAGCGGCGACGGTCGGTGACAACAACCGATAGCAGCCGACGACGGCAACGATGACCGATGACGAAGGTGGCCACAGCAAGAGAGGTGGCCGTGGCTCCAAGCAGTCAGAGGTGGTCGCGGCAAGAGAGAGGAATAAAAGAAAAATAAAAAAGAAAATTAGCTTATTTCTAGAAATTGTTCCTAGGAACAGAAGCAATTTTTTTTTGCTTCTCGTTTTTGCTTCAAATCTATTCCCAGGCTAACTTTCTATTCTGTGGAATAAAAAAACAACTTGGCGTTACCAAACGGGTTTCTGTTCTTTTTTTTTGTTCCGGTGAACCAAAGAACATAAATTGTGAGAATATGTGCACTACGAATTAATGAGAAAATGATAAGGGAATTCTAGTGTATGAATCGAGGTGACGGAGACCATGACAACTCTCAAATCAATCAGATCAATTAATCAAAGAAATAAGAATATATTTGCACAGATTTTAGAAGAATGCAAAATACGTTTAATTCAACTAAAGAAAAGAAATAGGAGAAATATGAATAAGGAAAATTGTTTGAACAATCTCAATCCTAGTTTATGGATGTCATCCTAAGTTTTTTAATTTTGTCAATTAGTCTTAAACATTTACACGAAATTTCAACATAGTTATTATGATTAATTTTTGTCTAAAATCGTTGACATGACAAAGTGTGTTATGGAGAATGGTCGGCGACAATTGGACTGACATGTTAGCAGTTTTCAATGTAATTAACCGAAATGACTATATTGAAATTTCGTGCAAAGATTTAGGATTAAATTAATAAAATTGAAAAATTTAGAATTGAATTGGCATCCATATAGTAAGTTTATGACATATTGGTTAATTTTCCCAGTATGAATATGAAACAAGTATCATGGTTGATCAAAACATCTCAAGTGAACAAACGTTGTGCCTTTTTCCTTTCAACATGTCTCGAGCCAATAGATAAAGTCTTTCGAGATGTCAAATTTGACATTGAAATAATCTGAATCACCATTCCTTTAATGATGGCACAATGGAGCCTCTTCACAAGTTGCGTTGGAATAGACATCAAGGAAGAGGTAATCTCCTCTATGTTTTCTTCTTCGGGGTCATAATGGGGATGGTCACGTCCCAACAATGAAATTTCTTTGATTGTCCTTGGAGTTGTCGTACTATTGGCTCTTGGCTCAAATGATTCGAGAAACAAAATACAATGCATGGGGTTCAATAAAGCACGTAGAAGTACCAAAAGTCTCATTCTCAGATTTCTTGACCAACTCTTGATATTTTTTCCATAAATTCTTCTAGAAGACTCCAAATTTCATGAAACTTAAATCATCGGAAAGTAGAAACATAGTGCTTTGCATTTATATATTATTTGACTGAAATGAAGCACAAAATCATCATCGAAACTCTAAAGACAGTGGCCTATGAAATTCTGCTAGCAAAGATGGACTTGACCTATAAGCAAGTCTTAATCTCCTTGAGATATTCCCTCATTTGTTTTTTCAAAAATCTTTAATACTTTATCCACTTATTGAAACTCCTAATTATAATTTTTATGCATAGGCTGTGGAAAGTTACATTACCCCTAGCATGAGAGATGCCCTTCCCGAGGGAATGACATATTGGAATAGATTCATGGAGACCCACAAAGAGTTGCTGGAGAAAGGAGAGAAGTGGGTGAAGGACACAACAAATTCATGTATGCTTGCTCAACTCTAATTGCCACAGTATTGTTCGCTCGCTGCTGCATTCACTATGCCCGGAGGTAATGACAACAATACCGGAGTACCCTTGTAGTTAGGACAGGACTCTCTCCTAGTTTTTGCAATTTCAGATGCATTAGGTTTGGTCTCCTCTGTGACGGCCATCTTGCTATTCCTAGCCATCTTAACTTCGAGGTATGAGGCGCAAGATTTTCTTGAATCGTTGCCTAAGAAGATTATCTGGGGCCTTTGTTTTCTCTTCCTGTCCTTGGCTTTCATGCTAATGGCCTTCACTGCAACTCTCACAATGGTGCTAGATAACAGATTGGAGTGGGTTCTCATTCCCATTACTTTGCTGGCCTCTCTCCCCATGGCTTTATTCACACGACTACAACTTCCCCTGCTATTCCAAATGGTTAAATCCACTTATGGACCAAGCATTTTTCATGCCGACTACATTTGGGATGGAGTCAATTATAATGAACAAGATCGGTGATTGATGAATTTGATTTGAGGGTGTATGTCTTCGTTATAGTTGTGGTTGTAGTAGGGCCAATGTGATACTGAATGTATTTCCTCAAAGTATTTGAACAATTACTATGCATTATGTTTCCTTGCCTTATTAACAAAGATCTATTTGTAGAATGATTCAATCAATTTAAAATTTCAGCCTATAGATACTTCAAAATTGAATCTGCATAAACGTAAACAATTTTTTTTTTGTTTTTTTTTACATTGAATACCGAAACATGCTCGATCTTGGAATATAAGTTTTTAATATTAGTTTTTTTAGCCTTTTTTTTTAAATTCAGATGCAGAAATTTTTTCTATCAGCTTAAACATCCAGCCTCCAGGTATGTCAAAACATAATCTATATAAACAATTATCTTCAACGTTTATTACCAAAATATGCGCAACCATGTAATATAGCTTTCATCATAGACTGAGAGATGAACAATTATTCATAGAAAAAACATATACAAAATTTCGACGATAAGAATTATACCAAATGTAGACTTTATTCTTGTGAACTATAAAGTAATTGGAATCATTACAGTTATCAGAATATGTTGATATTAATTGTGAAATAGATGGAATTAAGCCTACCATAAATCTGGCATCATTCATCAATTACATATTGATCTTTCATAATATAATCTAGGTATACATAAACAATTACTTTAAAACATTTATTACAAAGTTCGTGCAATTATGTAATATAACTTTCATCACGGAATGAATTTTTGAACATATGATTTTTCTTTTTAAATGCTGTTCAAGTGAAAGGTTTGATAATCAAAACAATCCATATGTGAAGAATACCGATGATAGAAATGACAACAGTAGGAACTATAGAATTGGAATTATAACGATTACAGACTTGGTCCACACAAATTGTGAGATAAGAACTAGAAAAACAGAAGACGAAATAAGACTCCTCCGTTCGCTTCGTCCCACCTCTGTGCGTATGATTGATGACCTCCTTATCTCTGGGGGAAGAGTGCTCGAAGTCTATTTCGTTGGCCGAAACTCAGGGGATTATTGATTTTGAAGCTTAAATGGGTTGGGCATAACATATCTATGTCGTAGTCCCTAATGTGTGAATTAATTCGTATTGGTGAAATTCTAGTGTCAAGTAACTCAATTGGTAATATCGGAAAGTTTAGGTTTGAATTGGCCTATTGACTTGATAACTGCCCTAAATAACTTATTTCAACATTTATCTTCTAAATCAGTAATAATTTATTATAAAAATTCTCATAAGAATTAGATATGCAAAATGTAGACATTTGCTAGAATTAGACATCTGCTAACATTATAGGTTTGCTAACCGACATCTAGAGGTGCCAAAATGGGTCTTAGACCCATATATGACCCATTGAAATCATAAATAGGTTATATATTAGTCACTTGTTTTTTTGAAAAAGTTAATTAAATGGATTTAACAATTAAAGACTTAAGATAAGTGGGTCTTAAATGGGTTGGATTAAAAATCCATTTTCAACCAAAACCACACAATCTCTCTCTTCCCTCTTTAACTTTATAAGAATATTTTTTTTATAAAAGTTGAAATTATAATTATTTCTTTATTTTAATTCTCTTTTCTCTTTTCTTTTTCTTTTTCTTCCTTCTTCTAGTGGCCGGCACAGCGAGCCTCGAGCTCGTCGGATCTGGCGAGGCAAAGGCCTCACTAACTTCCGGCGAGGCTCGAGCCTCGCCGATCTGGCAAGACTCAAGCTCGCCGATTTGGCAAGACTCGAACTCGTCGACGTTAGGCGAGGCTCAATCAGCTAGACTCAAACTCACCGGCGTCGAGCGAGGCTCGAGCCTCGCCGATTTGGCGAACCTCGAGCTCGTCGAATCTGGCGAGGCAGAGGCCTTCCCGACGTCCAGCAAGGCTCGAGCCTCACTAATCTAGCGAGCCTTGAGCTCGCCGACTTCGGTAAGCCGGGCGAGCTCGAGGCTTGCTTGTGGCCGGTTGCTGGCTGTCGCCGGCCAAAAAAGAAGAAGAAGAAAAAAGAAAAAAGAATTGAGAAAAGGAAAATTTATACTATTAAAAAAATGAAAATTAAAATAATTAAAAAATAAAAAAATTATTAAAATTCGATTTTTTTTAAATTTTTTTTTTTAAAATTTCAAAATTGTCCATTAAATTTGTGTTGTATAAAACCATTTTAGCAATACCATTTTTAATATATATATATAAGAAATAAAATTTCTTAGGTTTCGTTAAATGGGTAGAGTATAGGTAAAAAAATTTGCACTGCAATAAATGGGTCATAAATGGGTTAAATGGGTCGATCTGGGTCGGACCATTTATGACCCAATCCACCCGTTTAACGGGTCTACCGACATCAAAAGCAAATCAATGCATGGAGCTCGCACAAGAACGTGCCACATGAGTCATCATCATGCAAGTTTTACCCACTTTTATATCCATGGATAGATAGATTGAAATTGAAATGTTAGTATCATTTCCTTGAATTACCTCATCTCACCCCTGTTGAGACCTACCTTTTCCATTTGGAGGGAAAAAGATAGATTTAGGGATAATGCATAAAAAGCAAGTATACTGCCCTCGTTTTACACGCGACTCTCACAAGCTCATACCTCGCGTGATGTTAGGAATTCAAATTGACGCTATAAGGATTTTCTAATGAGGAGTCACCATTAGCCTATTGAGATTAGCTAAAAACTAAGTAAGGCATATAAGTATACCTCACTTTCTATATAACTAGAAAATCTAGAGCCGGAGACTTAGTTACACTAATTAAACAAATAGTGCCCTTTTGGTACCTAATTTTGTTTATTTCATAAAGATTTTTGTTAGGCAATCAATATTGATTTTAAACATATTCACTAATACATGAATTCATCATGCATGTGTGCAATCACTAAAGTAACAACCAGCAATCAAGAAAGTATTAAATAAATTGTGAAGAAACGCAGTGATCTAAAGCTAAGAAATAAGAAAAATGTCATTTCTAGCTAGGCTAAAGGGAAACTGCGATCAAATTGAAAGTGCGCAATCAATGGGTAATTTGTCTAAGAAAATGAAACATTGAAATCTCATCATAAACCTTTAAGAGTTTGTTCAATTTTAAGCACAATTTTTATCAAAAGATTTTCACATTTTTTATGATAAATTAGTTATAAACTAGAATTAATACTAAAATGTAGTAAACCTACTCAAAATCTAATTTCTCAACTTTTTCACGACTTTTAGAAAAAAAAAATTAATTAATTTTCTCTAGATCTAGTCTAAGTCAAGACCCAACTGGGGTCGCAAAACGCAAGCCGAGCTCTTGTACCAAGCCCGGTCTGACCAAAGCCCCAAACTACACCTTAACCTAATTCCCCAAAGCCCAACTTACAGGCAAACCCAATCCAAATCTAACTAGTAAGCCTAGCACGTACTAACTAGACTAAACAAGTCCAAGCAGAGGTGATCATGGTCCGGGTTGGGATGGTTCAACACCTAACCTAGGGGACTGACCCGCACAATGTTGGTCCCCAATTTTTGGGATCGAGGACCAACCCAATTGAGCTTGGGATCGAGAACCGAATTGACCCGACGGGTTCGATTGGGTTCTAGGGTCAATCCAAGACCAACAAATTATTATTTTTATTTTATTTTTTGTATTCCCTAAAAAGACAAACCTAGTATTTCAAATTACATATCCATCAATAGGGATAGTCATCAATATCTATGGAATTCAAGATTTTAGGGATATGATGAAACCGAGGGGAAAATTTCCTTATTTTGACTTAATCCTCGGAGCTTTCCAAGCAAGCCATGAGGTGAGTGGTGAGTGCCGCGAGCATTGAGCAGCGAGCGTCAAGCGTCGAGCATCGAGCAAGGCGAGCATTGAGCGTCGAGCGGGGCAAGGTTGTTCACAAGTGAAAAGTTATTTCTTTCAAGTAAAAATTGAAGAAGAATAAAAAAGAAACAAAGAAAGGAGAACAAGAGTATTGGAGGAGGAGGACGTTGTTTGATGCCGTTTAAGTTAAGGTTTACTCTTTAGAATATATATAAGAATATCATAATATATATAGTCAGGATTGATCCAAGCTGAACTAATCCTGAACTCTTAGGATCGAGGACCAATTTGCATGGTGCTAGTCTAGGAATTTTAGGACCAAAGACCGACCTAGTTCTCCAAGAAACCGAATCAAGACCGGCAGGGTTGGGGTGGTCTAGGGTCGGTCTAGGGTCAACCTTGGACCGATGATCACCCCTAAGTCCAAGTTCATCAGCTTAAGGGTGCGTTTGGTTAGACTTTTGGTAAAAGCTTTCGGAAGTTAAAAGGATTTTCTAAAATGTAAATTATGTTTGTTAAATTGTAATATGAAAGTTCATTGTAAAGTATCTTTGAGCAAAATATTGTTTGGAGAGATAATATTTACAAAGGACTTTTGTGATTAAAAAAAAAGGAAAAAAATTTGTCAAAAAAAAAAAAAAAAGCCAGCAAGGGTAGGCGGTCACCGACAATCGAAATCTATTGCTGGTGGCCAACATTTGAGGTTACAAGACCTCAAGTGACCTCGGAGGACAACTGGCAAGGGCGCCTAGGGTTAGGTGACCCTCGAAGACCACTAACAAGGTTCGCCTAGGGTCGGGTAATCCCTAGCGAGGGTCACGTGACCCATGCGACATTGGCAAGGGCAGCCTGGTCGTGTGACCCTTGCAACCTCTCATGAAGGTCACGTGACCTAAATCTAGGTCATCGCAACTCACTAGGGGTCACGCAACCTTGGTGAGGGCCACCTGAGGTCGCGTGATCTTGATGGCTCTTTATAGAGGTTGTGTGACCTAGATCTAGGTCATTAGAAGTCATGCGACCTCACTGCGACTTGTCAAAGGTCAAGCGACCTAGATTTGGGTTGCCGGAGGTGGCGCAATCTTGGCGAGAGTTGCCTAGTCGTGCTACTCAAGCGACCCTTCACGAAGATTGCGCAACCCAGATTTAGGTTGCGGCAACTCGACTCGCAAGGGGTTACCGCAACTCGCGGAAGTTGCATGGCTTGCCGGTGATGGACGTCAGGGTAACCACGACCATGCTGGCCTCTTTCCAGCTCATTGCCAACCCATCGCAGCCACACGCAACCACATTAGCCGACTCAACAGAGAAAAAGATAAACAGTGAATCACGAAGGCAAAAATGTAAAAACAAAAATTAAGTGAGGATAGTTTTGGAACAAAATTTTTATACTAAACCCTAGAGAGGGCCTTTTGAGAATGTCGAAAGCCCAAGGCAGCCTAGGATTTGCCTTGGGCTTTTAGCCTTTCAAAGGCAAACAATCCCTCAAGTGGGTTTCAAAAATTTTATCAAACACTCAATACTTGGTCAAATGAGCTTTGGACACCCAAACCTTCTTCCCGAGACCATTTCCAAATGCACCCTAAACAAGCCCAAATCCACTAAAACCACTTAGGCCTGAGATTACTCAAACATTAAATAGGCCCATTTCTTTCTAGCCGAGTCTTCCCACTTCGAATCCCCAACGTAGTACTGACGTTTGCCCCAGCTGCAAGTTCATTCCTAAAGCTAAAATATTAACTCCAGGGCAAGCGCGGCTCAACCATCAACGCTCTCAGAATTCAAATTGAGAATAACTTAAACATCACCCTTGATAGCCTAGGTGTGCCACCAGACCCACGTCGCCGCCATGCCAAAGCCATTGCCGGCCACTGGACGAATATCTGCCAATGAGACGTCATCAACCACATCACCCTCTTCAGGTCATATCTTCCAATACACATTCCACATTCACAATCGCAAGATAAAAGACTGTATAGAGCAGAGATCGGGAAAGCAAGCCAACGCGAATGACCCAAGAGATTGACGTTTCCTCTTTACACTTCAACTGATTCCCGACGCGCAAAACATAGAGCAATAAAAACGCAAAGAAACTCTTCTGCTCCCACTTAGTTCAGTGATGGAATACCGCTTAACGAGCGACAAGGACTTTTTGCTGATGTGAAATCTGCCTATACGCACTTAAGAACGAATGGAAATCGGCAACGCATGCGCACGGGCTGACATGGACCTATTATCAAACATATGGTGACCACGGATCGAGAAGAAGACACTTGACCATCTTTAGAACTCAAACTCACCGGAAACACGTACGACTGGGAGCGGTGGTCTTGGGGACGCCATTCGGAGGTCGTCGAGGACACGTAGTTGGATCGATGGGGGTGAGGCTGAGAGTCGCTCTCCGATTTCACTCTCGGCCTCCCTTTCTCTCGTCTCAAACGAGCCAGCCAAAAGGTCCCCCTTCTCTCTCTAAGTCCCTTTCCTTTTACTGGCCACCGGTGCGCATGGCCTCTGCCATGCCAGCTGCCTCTGCCGGTCTACCCCCGACCACCAACTCCGGCGAGACGCTCGCGTTGCCTCCTCTGTCTCTGTACTTCGTCCTTTTTCAGTGATCCTTCCGCAAATCGTAGAGGACAAAGGGGAGTGGGGAAGGGGGAAAGGAGCGAGCCGGGCTGGAAGAAAAGGAAAATAAAATGGGCCGGGCCCAAACGGGAAAGAGGGAGTAGAAGGGAAAGGAGAGAAGGCCGGGCTGGCGTGCCCCAGGCCCGGTTTCGCTTTCAATAATTTTTTTGTAAATTATAATGATAGTTTTTTTATTTTAATGCTAGTAATGCAAATGCTCCTAAAGTCTATATGCCATGAAATTTAATGGAAATTATTTTTTCTAGGGCTTAAAAATCAGTCCTTAATTTTTTATGCAATTAATGAATAATTAAACAAGTCATCAAATGTCAACAATCTCAAAAGTCCGTGAGCACCAAAGTTTATTGTAAGCTTTCCAATAAGATATCATTTGCCCTACACCCTTGTTGGTCTCAAATCAAATAGCCACCTTTTAGGGGAAAACACATGATCAAATAAAAACCCAAGTATCTAAATTAAACAATACTTACACCTAACAATAGTGAGTCGAGTTTTCTGGCGGCATTAGAGTTGCAAGAATCCAAAAATGGATTTAAAAGGTACTTGCTTCGAAATTTTATTAACTTATGGTCAAACAACTAATCAAACGCCACACCTCAACACTTTTAAGGCACAACAAGTCTTATGGAAGAAAAAATTCTTAGATTCACCCGACGCATGTGAGCCCATCTCACATGTACCATTGGATGAAGTGGTTCCCATGTGGAACCCATTGATCTAACCATAGACATGAGCTAGGTCCACATTATCCGGATGCATCCATTACTGATTCATTATACAAAGATTGCGACAAGATTCTAGTGTATTTAGAAAAAAAAACGAAACAAGTCCAAAGCTAGAATCTAAAACAGAATCTACATAGCTCACATGACAATCCTCCTATAATTAAGTTGTGTGTTGAAATGTCTGCATCAATGAATTAGTCCAGTTGACCTCGATTATAATAAATGAACGTATTGAATGTGTTGGCACGATGCGCCATTACTAAATAATGCTTCAATTGCATCAAGCACATAGCACGGCGTGAGCCATTATTATATAAATGCTACATCAAATGTTAGTCTATCCCTTTGTAGATAGGATCCAAATTCTACTGAATCTCATTTGTAATGGGTGGATGATATTATTACATCACTTGACTTATCAAGCACATTTCTTCCCAGATGAATATTAGTTCTCAAGGAATTGACGAGGCAACATACTTTTAGTCATCTACTCAAAATTCGATGAACAAAAGGAGGCGTTTTGCTCCATTGTCCAAACAGAACAAGAAGTTAGAAAGCAGTAATGATCAAATCTCCACTCCAATGACTCACTTCAACACACAAGCAAACCAAATACAACCTTACATGAAAAATCCATGGAAAGCCATTGACGACGAGCATATAAGCCGAGTTATTATTTCCTTTCATTTTTTTGAAGGGGCTTGAAATGGTGGTGATTGTTAATGGATGGATTCTCAACGAAAATGAGATTAGCCACTTAGCCAGTGCCTCCAGGAACCCCCTTTAACTTCTTAACCTAGGCATCATCAAGGCAAGCTGGTGGCCTCCACCAACTCAAAAGGAAAATTATTAGCGAGCAGAGCAAGGTCCAAGATTTGAAGCCTTGGGCTCGGATTGCTAAAGCAAACTATGGCAAGAGTTGGAGCTGTGCCAGCATTCAAGTGGAAGTGCCATAGGCCCCGAGGGAAAATCATGCTGTCCCCTTTGTTGATGTTCTTCAAGTAGATGGTGTTCGTTGACGACGAGATGATCCCCGCACAAATCGACCCTTGGAAGACGAGGAGGACCTCCGAGCTGCCCGGGTGCATGTGCATCGGGATGACCCTGTCGGGGCCTATTGAAATTAATGGTTGCAACCAATTTGTATATGATAAGGACTATAAAGCTGTTGGGAACATTCACAGCTTATTTTAAAGGTGGCAAAGAATTTTTGTAAGTTTTACGGATATTTGCATTACAAGTAGGGGTGTGCATGGTCCGGATGGGTGGTTTTCAACCTAGAACCGGGGACCACCCTCTAAGAACCGGTTCCAAAAAATTGGAACCGAGAACCACCCGCTAATTGCATGGATCCACCCGAGAACCGGACCGCCGGTCCAGTCCGGTTCCCGGGTAGATCCATAGAACCGGTCCAACCTTTTCCCCTTTTCGCTCTCTTCGCATCTACTTATTCTAGCTCTCCCAACCATGGTAGCTTTATACTCCTCAATAGTTAGCGCCGTGGTGGCGGCGGTTGCGACCCTCGCGCCACTTCCATCCCAACCACCACCACCATCTTCCTTAAGCATGTTTTTGGTCACCTGAGCAACTGATCCCTGACCCAGTTGTATCCTCACCTACACTCCACGGTGCAATGAGCCATCAAAGTGTCGCACACGCACAAATGACAACCAGAACCAAGAATCCCGACTCTCGACCATCAAAACCCAGAACCCAATTTCTGCCGAACAAGGAAAAAGTCTTGCACGAAATCAAAAGGGACCGGAGAGGGACGAAAAATGAAGCGACCCGTAGGAGCCCAACGCGTGTTGAGCTAACTGAGAGCGACCCAGAAACAAAGTGAGAGAGCTGGAACGAATTTTACCTTGACCATGTCGACGGGTTGGACGACACAGGTGGCAAGCATGCCAGAGAGGCGCCTCCGTTGACAAAAGGCTTGACGGCGGACCACGCGCCGCCTGGTTTGGGCAGTTTAATATAACCGGTCCGGTTCGGATGGACGGGTGAGTGGATCTGCCCATGGAACTGGGAACCGGATCGGTTTCCTTAAAAATCACCGGTTTTGGGCAGTTCCGATCCGGTTCCGGGCGATCCGGGCGGGTTCCGGTTCTTTTGCATATCCCTAATTACAAGTCCTCAAACTTGTCATGAAAGTGCAATTGAGTTAAAATTTTTAAAAAGTACAATCAAGTCTTAAAACTTATCAAATTTGTACAATCAAATTTTTCCATTAACACCGTTAATTTGAAAATATTGACATGATATTTTTAAATTAATTTAATTTTCTTACATGGCATTTTAAAATTTTTTATTTAAAGCTTATTTAAATAATAGTTAAAAACAAAAAAAGCTAAAATAATTTGAGAAAATGGAAAAAAAAAGAATTATTATTTCTTTTAGGGGGGCATCGTGGTCGGGCGCCGCCCCCACCGAATTTTTCTTTTAGAAGTCTACTTTACTATAATTGAGCACTACATAACCAATAAACCAATAAGCACATAGGACACTTTACTTGTCACGAATGATATTTCTCTATATCTAATTGAAGGAATCTCCTGTCAATATGTATATAGTGAGTGTTTTCTCATTAATTTTACGCAAAACACTCGATAAAAACACAAATAAAACTTATCTCTCTTGTTGAAACCTGAATTTTGGTTAGCAAATTGAGTATTTGGTAAAAATAAGAAATATATGAAAATAACAAAAAATACTAAAATAAAATTTCGGCACATCTCGCTACAGCCTCGCGTCCACATATATGTATTTCTAACATATACGCAATCGGCGGGGGAGAATGAAGCAGAGAGAACGCACGAACACGGAGCTCAGCAAATTCTGTCTCTCATCATCAATTCCCAGGAGCTTCTGGGTCGCGATTCCCTCTTCATACTCGGCCACCTCCAGTCCACCAGTAGCCGCCGCTCATCTCCGATCGCCGACCACCTTAGAGAAGAGAGTATAGGGAAGGAATTCTCATGTTTAGTTGTGATTCTCTCTTGATTTCCTCTATGAATCCTCACCTCTCTCTCTCTGTCACTGATTGTCTTCGCAGGCCACTTCCCCAGCACCACCAGCTTCGTAGCCACAGTAAGTGCTCTGTTTGCACCTAATTCGCATTCTCTATTTCTGCTGAAGGTAGGGGCCGAGTGCTTGATTACGCCTGCATGAAATCCGGTCGCGTTTGAGCCTCTGTGATAAGTCTGGATATGACCTCTATCTTATTTCTGCATCTAGATCCTTTGGCCGAGATGTCTACCACCTGTTTGATAAAATTCCTGTACTAGATCAGTGCGTGTTTTGATTCAGATTCTGACGTAGGGCTTTCCATTGCTTAATCAATTCATTGTTTTTGTCGTATAAAATTTACTTTTGTTTTGTTTCCTCTCATTTCAGAATTTAGTAGCTATACGTTTTGGGATTCGTTCTTGGAATTCTCGGATTAACCGCATGTCCAACGTGTACGCAAGATGAATCTGATGCTGACTACTCCAGAACTTGACCGAGGGCCCCTTAAACGAAATGAATTGATCCATGCACCTTTACTTCTTATACTTCACTATATGTCGTTTTGTGTTTATCGTGCCCAATTGCAAACATATTACGAAAAAATGTTGCTGGTTAGCTCGCTGCACATGTTGAAATCGCAAGTGTATTGAGCGAATGCTACTATCTCGAATACTGAGTGCATGCTGCGAGAGCATTGAGTTGCTGCTCTAGTCATCGTATGCGCATTCATTTGGGTGCACTGTGTTACTGATTGGTTCATCAGCTGTATGTCCATTTCGAATACGTTGAGTTGCTGATGTGGTTACTGTGTTGTGTTTGTACCGATGTGTAGAGTTACGGGTTATGTCTATACTGTGTGTGCTTGCTGTTCGTATGTTCTGGTATGTGTAATCATGTGATTGTGTTATTGATGTGCTGTTCGTTGATGCTAAGTACTTGCTGTCCCAATCTTCTCTTTCATTTTTTTCTGTTCTAGTTGAGAGCATTTCTTTCATTACTGAAGTTGACTAACATTATTGGAGCATCTAGTGTCGTGCTCATGACCGAAGGATTCAGAGTTATAATAGCCTAGTATGAGGAGACCATTGTTCAAATTCTTTTAGACTATGTTTATTTCGTGAAAAATAAATGTTTTGAATAATATTTTCTTAAAATAATTGCTTATATAGCCAAAAATAATTAGTTAATGAAAATATTTACAATATCGACACTAATTTATATCTAAATATTTTCGTGAACCATCATTTTTGTAAGCAACACAAACAATTATTTTTGGTAGAATGATTTTTCAAATTATTCATTTTCCGTGAAGCAAAAATAATTGCTTATATTTTTTTACGAAAATGAATGATATTTTCCACAAAAATATTAGAAAATTCAGAAAAAAATTTCATGTCAGTGTCATGTAGGACACATGGCATCCATGTGACCGATTAGCAAATCGTTGAAAGATTTAGAACTTAATTGATATAATTAAAAGATTTAGAACTAAATTGCCATAAATGTAATAGGTTTAAGACTTTTTTGGTGCTTTCCCCTTAGATAATTGATGTGGTATGGAGTAATTAATGTATCCTAGTTAGCTCATAACTCAATGGCTTAAGTTTTTAAACGAATGTTGGTTCAACTAAATATGTTGACTGGCTCAGACTTTGGACTCTCCCTTAGCTATCTTCCCAAGTAAAGCTCTCCCTTGGTGATCTCCTTGGATTAGCCTTCTGCTGTGCGATCCCAAATGTTGTTTATCAAGTTCAATTGGGCTACCTGTCCATGTGTTTGTATAAGAACAATTGCAGATTATAATCAGCTATTTTTCAGACACTAGGAACTTGGTCAATACGTGTTTGCTCAACAACAGTTTCTCCATGTGATGCTTGTGTTGTTTGTGCTAGCCAGGAGTTTAATTACGTGCTCAAACTAGATTTCCTTATTTTCACAACCAATATTCCTTAAACCTATACAGACTTCCAATGATGCTTGCCATGTTCTTCGAAGATAACTTCCTTCGCATTCCTCTCGGTCAACCCCACACACATTCACACGAGCACTCCGTTTTTGTCCTATTCTAGCATACTCACGTAACACACGAACACAACTTCCATTTTGTCTTTATATGATTTGTCTGCATGCGTCTGCTTCTTTATTCCGCATTTGCCCATGCTTTTAGGAAGAGGAATATAACTCTTCTTTTCATCAAGGCAGGGGATGGCATGAAGGAAACCTGAATAAGGGGGCATTAAGCTTTAATCGGACAGAGCAATTAATGTCTGTAGAGAACGGAGAAGCAGAAACTGGAACTCTTGTGGGAGACCATCAGGGGAACTGGATAGCCAGTTTTCCTCGAAACACAGGAAGAGTGAATGCTTTTATTGCTGAAATTTGGAAGTTAGGAGGCAAAATTGGACCTAGTGTTTCGAATAGCGCTCTTCATTTCCATAATGAATTAAATGCTTTAACGGTTGTTTATGCTCTTAAGAACAAACAGTCTCGCAATCTTCTCATAGAACCCCTCCTTGTGGAGTGCTGGAACTTGCAAGGAAAGAATGCAGGCATACTGTGAATTGAGCATATGTACAGAGAAGCAAACGGAAGCACCGCATGCTCTGGCTAGATTGGGAAAGGAGCAGCATATGCAGCTTACAATTTTCACTAGTATTCCAGATGTTATCGAAGATACTTCATGTAAGGATGCACTTTATAGTATTTCGACTACGAGTGATGTAACTTGACTGGTTTAATTTTCTGAACGATGGTCTTCGTTTCACCAAAAAAAAAAAAAAAACTTAAACCCCCTTGGATTTATTTGAATATGATCCAGACCATTATGAAATGACCGAACTCATAAGTCCAACAATTTGGATAATGGGCCTAAAATTTGAAACATTTCTGAGTTAGGTTTTATGAAGATATTGGTAATTTTCAATATATACATATCCGTAACATTTTTATTCACCACCTTAGACAAGTACTTTTTGAGCACCATGACAAAAATCATTCTTTTTACCTCTTTTTATTTTCTTTTCATCAACAACTCAAAAAACCTTCTAAAAGTGTGGATTGCGCTAATATGACATTCGCCTAAAAGAGACCCATGAACATCTTTAATCTTATCTCATAAGTTGAGAATATTGTCATTCTTAGTTATAAAATTTTTTATATGCATTTAGCTTAATGTGAGTATTTTCAAAAGCTCAATATCGAATTCTTTTCATAAGAAAAACAATAATTAACTGAGTAGGGAATTTGTTTAGTCTTTGGGAAAGTAAGGAAAATGGGGAGGATAAAGATTTAGATGGAAGGTCAATCACTGAAATTAGCTCATATTTGCAAAAAAAAATAAAATAAAGATGGAACGTTTTTCGCGTGCGCCGTGGGACGAGGGCATGTGAGAAAGTGTGAAACCGCGTATGTATGAAATTATTGAGGGCTGTGCTCAAGTCGTACACGTCGCAAAAGAGGAAAGAGAGAAAAGAGATTTCTGGAGAGTGTGGACACGGCCGTTGACTCTTAGTCAATCTAAAATATCTCATTTCTAGATTCCTGTGCAAACCTTTATGCACCGACCAAAAAAAAAAAAAAAACCTTTATGCATTTTTTCACGCTTTAAGTCAATGGCACCAAACCCCACTCTTCAACCCAGGTCACTTTTCAACCCATGTGGATCTGGGAGAAAGTCAGTCCGTAATAATCCACACTTTTAAATGACCAAATAATATATATATATATATATATATATATATATATATATATATATATATTGACACTTGCATTTTATTTATTTATTTAAAATTTAATCACAAAAAAATTAAGAATTAATATCTAATCCCTAAACAAAAAATAATTTTTATTAAATTATATCGCATATGGACATTAGGAAATTTGCATTATTGGTATTAACTGTTAGAAAATTTTTGAAAAAAAATTTAAAAAATTTAATTAATGCAAATTAAAAATAATAATAATGCGGCCACACTTTTTTTTTTTTTTTTTTTGATGCGGCCAGACTTAGCCCGGCCACTTTTTTCTTTTCTTCTCTCCATAAGGACGGCGTACGACGAGCGCGGGTAGCGGAGAAATTTCGCCCGGTACGACCGGCCTGGGCAAGCTGGCAGCAGCTGGCGACGCTGCTTAAAAGGGAAGAGGTTGGACCGAGAAGTGGGGGTTTTTCGGCTGAAAAATCCAGAAAGAGAGGGAGACATCCGACGAGAGAGCCGCGAGTGAGAGCGAGGGAAGAGAGTCGGAGCAGAGACCGCAGGCCACCGCGCCTGAATCGCTGCCGACTACCCGCCGCCATGTCTCCTTTCCCTCGCCGAAGCTCCGGTAAGCCTCGACCCTATTTTGGCCCTGCTTTCGGGCGTGCCGGGGCGGAGCTCGCGGTCGTCCGGCTCACGCGAGCTCCGGCCCCGACCATCCTTTGTCCAGCTACTGTGTGTATCGTTGTCTGTTTGTCGAGAGTTCCATCGAGAATCCCGGTTGAAGTTGAGCCGGAAACCTCATGATTCGCGAGTCCCCTTCACCCGTTCGACGAATTGCTTAGCGAGATATAGTTTTCATCCACCCGTTTTTGGCCGAAACCGAGTCGTACGTGCACGCCGTAATCTATGGGAATGTTCCAGTGGTGTCGGGCGACCTTAGGCGTCATGTAGTCGTTCGCCACGTTTCCATCGTCGCCCTAGTTTGTTCGGTGTTTGGCCGTGGTGTGGCTCTCGGCCGGCGGCGGGGAGGCCGGCCGATGAGTGGCGTTCGGAGTGGACGACGCTGGGTGGTAGCTCGGCGGTGTCCTGAGCGCCGGCGAGGGCTTGTCTAAGTGGTGTCGGTTCGGTTGAGGAGCTTCGGTGAAGAAGAGCGCAAGGGGGAGGGGTGCTTCGGGAAGGAGAGAACAGGGAGAAGAAGAGAAAATAGAAAAATAAAAGAATAAAAAATAATTAAAATAATGAATAAAAAAAGATTTAAAAAATTAGTTTTTAATTTGAAGCGGGTCATACCCCAGTGGGCGGATCGGGTTATCGGTTCAAACCGGGATTAGGGTCCGAATCCCTGTTACCGAATATAATAATAATAAAAAATTAATTAAAAAATTAGTTTAAAATATATAGTTGCTATTCATTTTTATGTGAGTCGGTCGACAGTGGAGACAAAGGGAGGAGAGAGAGGCAAGCTCGAAAGAACTCAGATAATTTCTCTATTTTTTTAATTTTTGTACTATAAAATTTCTCAAATTTATGAATTTGTGCCATATTTAACCTAAATTAATTTTCGTGTAACAAGAGTTATATTTTTCCATCACTCACATACTCTTCATCAATGAGAACTACTTGGCATAATAGACCCCTGCAACATAAGCCGATTGACATCAGAGCTTCCACTTTCTAGGAAAGTCGAAAGTCTCTTTTGCATTGTCCATTTATTTTGTTGCTGAAAGACTGTAACCAAGAGAGCAACCCAATGGCGACGCAACCGAGTGAAGAACAAGGAAATTCGAATCATGCAGAACCAGCAGCAGGTACATGTTCAAGTTCCAATCGAGAAAAAATATAGTATAATCGAGGGAGTCCCAAATATGCCGGGACTTGTATTTTCCCATGTTTTTTTTTTCTTTATCACCAAACACACATAATGCTGACCTTGGCTAGAAAAAAGGGAAAAAAAAAAAAAGTATGCGAAGGACTAAAGTGCTCACTCTTTCTCCTACAGATATTGAAAATGCTTGTGTAAGCATGGGATCAGCTCCTTCTACATCCAGAGGTGCTCTAGGTACGTTATCCGTCGAAAGAGTTATTTCATAGTGAAATCTCAATCTTCATGAAATTGTTCTTTTCTGGACACTTCTCAATATCTGCAAGGAAAAAGTATTGACAAAATGGCCTGTAATTTTTGGATCTATTGCAGAAATATTGAAAGAGGAAGTGGATGGACACTATTACCGACCGTTGTTGCAATCTGCATTGAAGGGTGATTGGGAATCTGCTAAAAGATTTCTCGAACGAGATTCCGCTTCAAAGACGGCCAAAATAACAAGCAGATCAGAAACAGTGCTTCACATAGCCACTTCGAGTGCGCAGGACCAATTTTTCGAGAACCTGGTTGAGCTCTATTCTCCGGACAAGGAAGCACTTGAAATGGTTGATTGTGATGGCCGCACAGCGCTCCACATTGCTGTCCTGCGTGGAAGGATAAGGATGGTCAAGGCATTAGTTAGAAGTAATCCTAAGTTGACGCAACTAGCGGATAACGAAGGACGTGTTCCTTTGGGAATAGCTGCTCTGGAAGCTTCTATGCATAAGGAGATAGCTTGGTTCCTGGCGAAAAATACGACAGACGATGGGCCAGGTCATCCCTTCAGCGGTCCCGATGCAATTGAGACATTTATAGATCTCACCTTCGCTGGTCATCATGGTAAGATCACCATGACCATTTATCTCAATTCCATCCATTTTTAGCTTCGTTCTAGACTTGGCTTAGTTTCCTGATCAACTTTGCTGGTGAATGCCAATAGATATCACCCTTTATCTAGTCGGGCGGTATCCTCACTTTATGACCATGAAAAGTACAAAGCGTGGGTATGGAAGCATTGGTATATTGTGGGTGTTGGCGACGACAGAATTCCACTTTCGCAGCGGAACCAGGCTCAGTGTTGTGGAAGCATTGATATACCGATGTCCGTACTTTCTGCACTCGCATTCATTACTGACTCCCTTGAAAAAAATCATAACTGGCTCATCACCTGCTCTTTTGTTTCTGAACTAAAGGTATTCCGGTGGATTTGAACTACAAACCAACAGCTAAAAATTTGGATCCGGGTGGGTATGCATTTTTGCTGTTGGGCATTATTTTAGGACCTTTCATGATTTTGAGCTTTTAGTCATTAGACTGATTCCCTCGGTACTAGCAAAAGAAACCAGAAATGATTGTTTCTTTGTAGGATGTGTTCTGGTTCCTTATCGTAGCTTTATTTGAACAATGGCTTGAAATCGAACTATGGATCAGTTATCTCGTGAGAACCACATATGATTCAACCAAGTGCATAAATATTATATAACTTAATTGATTGGACAATGTAACAAACGAATTACAAGGTCTTACAATGATTTCATATCCAGTGACCGGATTTTCTTTGCAACTTGGTTGTAGGGCTTCAATGTCTTACAAGGTCACTTTGGAATACCGTCAAAATTGTAGGTATGCTTCCATTTTATCAAGATGCCATCTCTATATTTGTCCATCTCTCTCCAACTAAAAGTCTATGGCTTGCTTGTTTGTTTGTTTGTTTTTTTGACTTCTTTTATAAGTAGAAAAAAGCTCCTACTTAATTCTTTGCCATAATTTGGAAAAGAATTTGTGTTAGGCCCACTGCATGTCTCAAAGAACTGTTGCACATTCATCATTGAATGAGCAACATATATAGTTTTTCCATGTATCAACCATCCAACGATAAATGTGTAACTTATTCTCTACACGTCGATGATCTAATAAAACCCTTTAAAAAATTATTCAAACTCAAACAAAGTTATATATGATTTTCCTTGTTAATACTTTTATACTTTGAAAGATTTCAGATATTCAAAAAATTCTAATTGCAAGAGTGGCAAAATTGTAAAAAAAAAAAAAAATTGAAGAAATATGTGGTTATAACTTATCAAAGAATATATATATATATATATATATATATATATATATATATATATATATATATATTTGAAAAAATGATTGCTTATTTTGCAAATTAAAATGAATAAATGACAAATATTTTTATCATTCATGAAAAATGTTTAGATATAACTTATCGTCGATAAAGAAAACATTTTCCGGTGACTAAATATTTCAAACAATACAAGGGGTCAATTTTAGGAAAATATTTTTCAAACCATTCATTTTCCACGAAACATAGTTTAAATATTATTTTCTTTGAATGTTACTTCATCTCAATACCACACGAAATAATATGTTAAGAGGGTGCGGGAATTGGACATGAGATCGGAGGCAAGCCCCTCACGTTATTGATTTTGTTAGAGACAGATAGAATGGAGAAAGAATTTTTTTTTTTTGCTGCATAAATAACAATTCAAGGGATTTTTACGATGAATATGATCTTTTTTGTTGCTAGTTGCTACGCGTATTTGAATAATATTATCTAAGTTAATCTTATATATGCAAAGACTACTGTGATTTACTTTAGCTTGATAGTCGTCATTAGTGTGGTTATTTTCGGACTTGTTCTATCATGTTATCTCTTATAATTATATTCTCTTTATTATGATTAACATTCTAAAGCCTCGTTTGAACTTCAAGGAAGATTGCTTTCTTTCAATTACCTTCTAATCACTTCTACTATCTTCACATCCAATATTTATATATATATTTTACATCCAGACTTGATATAAGCCTTTTCTTGGAAAATGCCAAAAGTGATTTTATACCTTCTTATTTTTACTTTGCAACAGCAATTACTAAAATCCACACTTTGAAATTGAGGACTGAATCCCGAAGGAGGACAAAAAATAAAAATAGCTTACCTAAAAGATTAAAAAAAAAAAAAAAAAAGAATGAGATCGTTTTCCCAATCACCCGGCAACCCAGCTCTAAATGACGGAAATTATGACAATTAGTAAACTGTCGTTAGATGCAATTTGGTGTCTAAAAATAATTTGGGACCCAGAGCTGGAGAACTTTTTTCCTAATCCAATGGCCGCCCCTTCGTTTTTCATTTTCATTTTCTTTCTTTTTTGTTGACATTTTGTAGTTCCGACGATCAAGAGAGTTCACGAGGTGAAGATGAGACACAAGACAGCAGTCGAGTTGGCAAAACAAGTTTGCATGGCCGTGTCTCGCATGAAGACAACTGAGATCACTGCTTTTTTCCGAGGGGAGGTGGGGGCGGACCCGCTGGTTCAAGCTACAGCGAAGGGAATCAGTGAAATCGTGAAGCTATGTATTCAATTTTTTCCGGAACTTTTTTGGATTTCGCCTTCTTGTAAGAGTTTGGCAACTTTTGCGATCGAGTGTCGCCAAGAGAGGATTCTCAGACTCTTTTTGAAGTTAAGCTCGACCGCTGAGTTGTCATTAGTCCTGGGGCCTACCTGGGAAAATTCATCACATATGATGCATGCAGCAGCATCGTACCACCCTAGTTTTGATGCTTTGACTAACGAGACCGGAGCAGCTTTTCAAATGCAAAGAGAAATCCAATGGTACAAGGTATGTATCTTTCATTTCATATATTTAATAACAATGCTTGATGATAATTATCATAGAGTCACGTTATTTTCACTCCCATTTTGATTAAGACATTCCTTTTTTTAATTGTCAGAGCAAAATATCCCCCTCTTCAATGTAATGTTTCTTAACTACTGGGATTCGCCCCAGTAGCCACCCTTCTAACACGGAAGGGGGAGGTGAGAGGTTTAAATCCCCACATTTTTAGGGGGGGATGGGGTGGGGACGCGTAAGTTTCAGGAGTGGGTTTCAACTCCCACATCCTACAAGAGACAGGGCAAAAGTCTGAGAGTGAGTATAGAGTAGGAATAGAGTAGGACTAAAAAAAAAAAAAATGTAACGTTTCTTTCCCTTCAATCTAATTACACCTTCTTCACTTTCAGACTCATTAAAATATTTCAGAAGAAAATTTTAAGTATATTCTAGAATTTTTGATCATATTCTAAAATTTTGATCCTCTTGTTATAAGATTGAATCTATTATCAATATTAATTACTCTCCTCATGGTAAAAGCAGTACAAAGTATGAAGTTTTCTTCTCCTTTTTTTCTTTCCTTTTTTTCTTTCCTTTTTGTGCTTATCTTTTGTTTCAACATGATCTAGACATAAACATGTGACTTGACCTTTAAGCAATTTCGCATCAATTGTTGGTTAAGTCATAATCTCCTTGATATATTCCCTCTGTTTTTTTTTTTTTTGAAAATTTTCAATACTTTATCCACTTACCAAAACTCATCCAAAACTCCTATTTGTGAATTATAACATAGGTTGTGCAAAGCTGCGTTATCCCTAACATGAGAACCGCCTACTTCCGGGAAACCATCGAGGATATGGGGAAAACACATTGGACTAGATTCGTGGAGAACCACAAAAACTTGCTTGAGAATGGAGAGAAATGGATAAAGGACATAGCAAATTCATGTATGCTCGTCTCAACTCTAATCGCCACAGTATTATTCGCTGCTGCATTCACTATACCTGGAGGCAATGACAACAATACCGGAGTACCCTTATTGTTAGGACAGGATTCTCTCTTGGTTTTTGCAATTTCGGATTCGTTAGGTTTGTTCTCCTCTGTGACAGCTATCTTGCTATTCCTAGCCATCTTAACTTCGCGGTATGAGGCACAAGATTTTCTCTACTCATTGCCTAAGAAGATCATTATGGGCCTTGTTTTTCTCTTCCTCTCCTTGGCTTTCATGCTGGTGGCCTTCGCGGCAACTCTCATGATTTTGCTGGATAAGAGACTGGAGTGGGTTCTCATTCCCATTATCTTGCTGACCTCTATCCCTGTGGCTTTATTCTTAGTACTACAGCTTCCCCTGCTATACCAAATGATTAAATCCACTTATGGACGAAGCATCTTTCATCCCGAGAGCATTTGGTAGTGAGGTGTAATTATTGGACGTGATCACGTGATTGACAAATGTGATTTGAGGTTGTATGTCTTCATTATAATTGGTTGTTTAGAGTGGGGCCAATGCGATACTGAATGTATTTCCTCAAAGTATTTGAACAACTACTATGCATTATGTTTCCCTACCTTGTTACCAAAGATCTATCTATTGAATGAAATAATCAATTTAAAATTTTGGCTTATAGATACTTCAAAATTGAATCTACATCTACATAAACATTTTTTTTTTTTTTTAATTCGGTACCAAAATATGCTCAATCTTGGAAAATATAACTTTTTAAAAATTAGTTCCTTTTGGCCTTTTGTTTTAAAATTTAGATGCAGAAATTTTTTCTATCAGCTTAAACATCCAGCTTCTAGGTATTTCAAAACATAATCTATATAAACAATTATCTTCAATGTCTATTACCAATATATGTGCGATCATGTAATATAGCTTTCATAATGAAATGAGAGATGAACAATTATTTATAGAAAAAAAAAAACATATACACATTTTCAGTGAGAAGAATGATACCAAATGTAGACTTTATTCTTGTGAACTATCAAGTAATTGGAATCATACCAGTTATAACATTTTGTTTGTACTAAGGGTTTTGCTAGCACAACAATTTTTGGGCTATTATGAGAAAAACTTATTGTAAATCACAAATTTTTGAAGGAGTAGACTTCACAATAATTATAATTATAATTACTTGTTATTTGATTTTTTGTGGTCTATAAACTATTATTCTCACGATAGATTAAGAATTATCACTCAATCATTTCTCTTGTATTAATTGTGAAATAGATGGAATAAAACCTACTATAAATCTTTCTCCATTCATCAGTTTCATGTAGATCTTTCATAATAGAATCTAGGTATACATTAACAATTACTTTTAAACATTTATTACAAAGTTCGTGCAATCATGTAATTTAACTTTGGTCACGGAATGACTTTTTGAGCATTTGATTTTCTTTATAAATGCTCTTCAGATGAAAGGTTGGATAATCGAAATAATTTACATATGAAGAATACTGATAACAGAAATGATACCAAATGTACTACTTTATTCCTAAGAACTATAGAATTGGAAATATACCAATTACAGAACTTTGTCCACATAAATTGTGAGATAAGAAAAACGGAAGATGAGATAAGACTCCTCCGTTTTTCGTCCAGCCTCTGTGCGTATGATGGATGACCTCCGTATCTCTAGGGGAGAGTGTTCGAAGTCTATGGCTGTCGTTGGCCGATAATAACCTCCGGCGAACCTCAAATCGATGGACTTCTGGCGAGAGAGGAAAAATCGTCAGGATTCCATATGCCGTTGGATGAAGCTCGGGGGATTATTGATTTTGAAGCTTAAATGGGTTGGGCATAACAAATCTATGTCATAATCCCTAATTTGTGATTTAATTTTTATTGGTGAAATTCTTGTGTCAAGTAACTGAATTGGCAAAATTGAAAAATTTAGGTTTGAATTGATCTTCGCACGATAAGTTTAAGACTGACTTGATAACCGCCCCTAAATAACTTATTTCAACATTTATTTCTTCTAAATCAGTAACAATTTCTTATAAAAATTCTCATAAGAATTAGATATGCAAAATTTAAATATTTGCTAGAATTAGACATCTGCTCACATTATAGGTTTGCTAACTAACATCAAAAGCAAATCAGTGCATGGAGCTTGCACAAGAGTGTTCCACGTGAGTTATCATCATGATAGTTTTACCTACATTTATATTCATTGACAGATAGATTAATATTGAAATGCTAGTGTCATTTCCTTGAATTACCTCATCTCACGCTGAAACTTCGTGAGCACCTTACTTTATCATAAGCTTTCCAATAAGATATCATTCGGCCAACACCCTTGTTGGTCTCAAACGAAAGAGCATCCTTTTCGTGGAAAACACATGACGAAATTAAAACCTAAGGATCTAAACTAAACAATACTTATACCTAAAAATAGTGAGTCGAGCTTTCCAGTGGCAGGAGAGTCGCAAGAATCCAAAAATGGGTTATAACAGTACTTGAATTTGACATTTTATGAACTTATGGTAAAAAAAATAATCATGCGCAGCACCTCAACACTTTTAAGGCACATCGAGTCTTGTAGAAGAAAAAAAACATTAGATGCACCCAATGCATGTGAGCCCCTCTCACATGTACCATTGGATGAAGTGGGCCTCATGTGGAACCTACTGGTCTAACGATGAATGTAAGCTAAGTTCACATGATTCAGACGCATCCATTACTAGTTCATTGCACAAGTGATGGCGACAAGATTCTAGTGTATTTAGAAAAAAGAAAAAGAAAAAAAAGAAACAAGTCCAAAGTTAGGCTCTAAAACAGAATTTGCGTAGCTCACATGACAATCCTTATTAATTAAGTCGTGTAGAAAAGTTGCATCAATGAATTGGTCTAGTTAGCCTCGTACAATATCAAATGAACGTATTGAATGTGTTGGCATGATGAGTTATTACTAAATAATGCTTTGATTGGGTCAAAGATACGGCACGACATGAGCCGTCATTATATGAATGCGGCACCTAATGTTAGTTTATCCCTCTATAGATAGGATCTCAATTATACTATAATCACATCCACAATAGGTGGATGATATAACTACATCACTTGACTTATTGAGAGCGTTTTTTCCCAAATGAACATTAGCTCTCGAGGAACTGACAAAGTAACATACTTTTATTCATCTACTCAAAATTCGACGAAGATAGGGAGGTGCCTTGCTCCATAGTCCAAACAAAACAAGAAGTCAGAAAGCACTAATAATCATATTTCTACGCCTATGACTCACTTCAACATACGAGCAAACCAAATACAACCTTACAAGAAAAATCCATGGAAAACCATTGACGACGAGCATATAAGCCGAATTGTTATTTCCTTTCATTTTTTTGAAGAGGCTTTTTTTTTTTTTTTTTGTCGTGTTTTGAAGAGGCCTGAAAAGGTGGTGACTGTTAATGGATGGATTCTCGACAAAAATGAAATTAGCCACTTAGCCAGTGCCACCAAGAACCCCCTTTAGCTTCTTAACCCAGGCATCATCAAGGAAAGTGGTGTCCTCCACCACGTCAGAAGAAAAATTATAAGCGTACAAAGCAAAGTGCAAGATTTGATGCCCAGGGCTCGGATTGCTGAAGCAGACTATGGCAGGAGTTGGACCTGTGCCATTATTCAAATGGAAGTCAATAGCCCCAAGGAAAAATCATGCTGTCCCCTTTGTTGAGGTTCTTCAAGTAGACATTGTTCGCTGATGACAAGATGAACTTGGCACAGATCGACCCTTGGAGGATGAGGAGGACCTCTGAGGCACCTGAGTGCGTGTGTGTCAAGATGACCCTCCTGGGGGCCATATCGAAATTAATGGTTGCAACCAATCTATATATGATAGGGACTCTACAGCTGCTGAGCATATTTAAACTTATCTTGAAAGTGGCAAAGAAGGTTCAATCTACACTAGATTGTTTGTAAGTTCTATTTTGGAAGTTTACTTAACTACAATAGAGCACTACACCACCTATAAACCAATAAATACATAACATTACTCGTCACTCACAATACTTCTCTATATCTCATTGAATGTCTCGTCCTATCAATATGAAAATACTGGCTTTTTCTCATAAATTTTACACATAATTTTTATTCCATTTGATAAAAAAAAAAAAAAAACAAATGAAAGCTATTCTTTTATTGACACCTGAATTTTAGTCAGCAAATGTAACATGCATTTTTTGTTAAAACAAAAAGTACATGAAAATAATTAAAAATACTAAATAAAAGTTCAATTCATCTCACTACAGCCTTGCGTCCACATATACGTATCTTATACATATATGCATTCGGCGGGGTAGAGTAGAATCGAGAGAAGGCACATACACGGAACTCAGCAAATTTTCTATCGCATCATCAATTTCCAGGAGCTTCTAGGTCGCCATTCCCTCTTCGAACTCGGCCACCTCCACTCCACTGGTGGCTGGCACTCGTCTCCGATTGCCGACCGCTATAGTCTCTTCGCATTTGAACCTCAGAGAATAAAGCAGAGAGTAGAGGGAAGGAATTCTCATGTTCAGTTGTGATTCTCTCTCGATTTCCTCTATGCCTCCTTATCCCTCTCTCCGTCACCAATTGTCGTCGCAGGCCACTCCCCCAACACCACCAGCTTTGCAGCCACAGGAAGTGCTCTGTTCGCTTCCCTTTTTTGGACCAACTTCAACGAAGTGCTTGATTATCCTTCTCCCTCCTTTAGCCTGTTCCAATCTTGGTGCTACAATTCCTGAAGCTTCACTCCTCTGATTTGATCACCAATCGCAGTCAGCTATTACTCTTTGTCAAGGTAAATCCACACACTCTGTTTCTGTTGAAGGTAAAGACCAAGTACTCAATTCCGCCAGCGTGAAATCTGGTCGCGTTTGAGGCTTTGCCGATGACTTTCAGCATGCTGCGTTGCCTCTTTGTGATAACACCTCTCTCTTATTTCTGCATCTAGATCCTTAGACAGAAATATCTACCACCTGTTTGATAAAATTCCTGAACTAGATCAGTGTGTGCTTCAATTCAGATTCTGACTGAGAGCTTCCCTTTGCTTGATCGATACATTAGTTTTGTTGTATAGACTTTACTTGTATTTCGTTTCCTTTCATTTCAGAATTTAGTAGCTATTCGTTTTAGGATTTGTTATTGAAATTCTTGGATTAGATGCATATCCAGTGTGTACATCAGATGAATCTGCTAACCAAGTATTCTAGAACTTGGACGGGCAATCTTGAACGAAAATGAATTGATCCATGCGCATTTACTTCTTATGCTTCACAATATGTTGATCTATGTTTGCTGTGCCCAGTTGCAAACACATTATGAAAAAATATTGCAGGTTTGTTCTCTGTGTGTGTTGAAATTGCAAGTGTATTGAACGAATGCTAATATCTTGAATCTTGAGTGCATGTTGCAAGAGCATTGAGCTGCTGCTCTAGCCATCATATACGCATTCATTTTGGGTGGGCAGTGTTACAGATTGGTTCATCTTCGTATGTGTTGAGTTGCTGATGTGCTCACTATCTTGTGTTCGTATCGATGTTTTGTATCATGGGTTATGTCTATTTTGTGTGTGCTTGCTGCCCGTATGTCCTGGTATATGTAACTGTGTCATTGATGTGCTGTTTGTTGATGCCAAATACTTGCTGTCCAGATTTCCTCATTCATTTTTTTTTCCTGTTCTATTAGTGTAGCCTAGTGTCGTGACCGAAGAATTCAGAGTGGTAATGGCCCAGCCTAAGGAGATCATTGGTCATATGCTTTTTACGTTCTTTTTTGTTTCATTAAAATAAATTATTTGAAAATCATTTTCTTAAAAATTTTGGTGTGTCTCAAGACATTTAAGGGAAGGAATAAAATTTTCTTGTAGAAAGTAGGTCATTAGCTACATTTCGTATGTGAAATTTTAATTTAAGATATTGTTTTCTGAAATTTTTTCACAAAATAAATGTCTTGCGTAACAAAATCTTTTTCGTTCAAACAATCATAAAAGAAAAATACAATATGATTTATTCATATCCACTCATCTTACCTATGATATCTTGAAATTTGACCAATTTGGAAATATATGAAATGGTTATTTCATCAATACACTAATAGTTATGTTACTCTGAACTAATCACTCATAAATTAATTAATCTATTGTGTGAGGCCGTAAAGGGTTAAAATGTGAAAGACTAGAGAATTCAATCAAGGATTGACCATTCGACCATAAAAATCGATAAGGGTCAATATTGCGTTATCGTACGTCAATTAGTGAACAAATATAAATTGATTTGACAGTAGTACATAATCGGTTTAATTCCACACAATTATGATATTTTCTGCGAATGATGATAAACATATTTTCTATTGATTTTATATTCAAGGTACGTAATTGAATTCTCGCGATTATATGACAACCGAGAATCATCCACGATTCAAAGAGGCATAAACATGGATCGAAAGTTATCAACCATGGGTCAAATGCGCAAAAACTCCTAGAAGCTACATAATAGTTTGGGTCATACTAAAGTCGCATTTGATCGATTTTAACCATGTAATTTAATTCGATTTCGGAAATCGAACCTTTGAGGATTTTAAGACTAACTTACTGGACGTCGCCTTATTCGTCCATCAATTTATCGGTAGGCTGTAAATTTTTGGAAAAAGTTCCAATTGTACGAGCATTGGAAGCCAAAAAGGGAACCGGACCTCATTGCAAAATTGTAAATTTTGGCCAAAAAGTTGACTTTTAAGAAAATAAAAACAAAAAGGAAATAAATGAAGGGAGGAGAGGGTTTTAGGGATTTATCATGAAATTTTTGGGAAAATCTAAACAAATATCTCTCTCTCTCTCCTTCCCCTTCTGCCCACCTCACCCATTCTGTCTTCCCTCACTCTTTCTTGCCCCTAAGCTGGCCGAACCTCCTCAACCTCTATCTCCCTCATTTCCTCTTCTTTTTCTTCTTTCTTTTTTCCTCATTTTACCACATCAAGGCCGACCCCTTGCCGCCCTTTTGCCGCGCTGTCACCGCTGTAAGCTGCCGCCTGCCACCCAAGCCGAGACACCACCGCAAGCCACCTTCATCACCACCATCGAGCACCCTCCCCCTAGGTGGCCGTGGACCTTAAGAACCGAACCGCCGCTGTTTGTACTACCATTCAAGCCTCAAGCCCTGTGTCCTCGACGTCATCGTGTCGCCGTCGCCATGAACTCATTGCCTCCGAAAAACTGTAAGTTAACTTCCTAATCGTGGATTAGGATGTTAATTGTGATTATGGATGGGATTAAATTAAGGCTTGGGAATTAGCCTTAATCAAGGATGGTTAGGTTAATTAATTATAGTTATTTTAAAGTAACCGTTGTTAGTTAATTAACTGTAGTTATTTTAAATTAACGTGGTTATTTTAATTAACTGTAGTTAGTTTAAATTAAGCGTGGTTCTTGTGATTAAGTGTAGTTAGTTTAATTATTTGCAGTTAATCTTAATTAATTGTAGTTAGATTAATTAACAACTATTAGTCTTGAGTAATTATAGTTGTATTAAATAATGACAATTAGCCTTAATTAATCATGGTTAGTGTAATTAATCGTTGTTAGCTTAATTAATCACATTTAGCACTACTTAATCGTGATTAGTGAAATTTAATGATGGATTAGTCGTTAAGCAGAATTTTATGCTTAATTTACTGGATGAATTTGTACATAATTCCAATTGTTCGAGCTTGTTATGCCATATTATTGATTGCCCCAAATTATAATCCTTAATTACTATATTAAAGATGGTTTTATTGGCAAGAAAATTTTGAGGTGTCATATTTGGATGCCATGTTTTACGTGTTAAATGGGGTAGTGGGGTTTTAAAATGAATGTGCGCACAATTTGGCTGATTGATTTTAAGTATGTGACCACATGCGAATATTTTACTACAATTTTTAGTGTAAAAATTTCTGATATTTGTTGTTTGAGCACAAACCATTTTGTATCGGGCTAATTGATGGCAAATAAAATTGGCTTGAGTGTTGGCGAGCTTAAGTGTTCATTTAATTGAACTCGTCACCCAACGGGAGTTAGGGGCGATGCCCATTTTTTATTGGATGCTTGGCAGGGGTTCAGATGCTGAGTCACAGTTGAGGCTAGACGGATACTCCTTTATAGAATACCGTCTAGGCAAGAGTTCTAGACAATGCTGTACTTGATAGAGCAGGGTGATGTCTTGTCATGCCAAAAGATCGCCAACCCTTGTGGTGGCTGTGGCCCGTGGGGTTGTAATAATTGGAACACGTGTGTTGGCAATGTACATGGATATTATGGAATGTATTTTGATTATTTGGTATGCTTAATGCATTGATATTGACATATGTGATTTACTAATATGCAAGGATTTCCTAATTCGAGGTAAGATTATATGCCATTACATGTTTAGGCTACCTCTGAGGTGAATTAGCATCCTAATCAAGGTTTAGGAGATTTGACTGTTGAGATTTATCTCACCCCATTGTTGTTAAATATTTTCAGACCCGTAGTGTGGAGAACTGTCGTGTGCAGTTCGGGTTTTGATGGATCAAGACATGGGTGTGCTTGGTGTCACTTTTGGTTGGCTTCATCGTTAGTGAAGTTTAAGTTAACCCCGATCCTACAGGTTTTTGAGATGGTTGGTATGAAGTGCCCATGAAAGGGCTTGTAATTACTAAATTTGCTAGGGTTAATAGTTTCTAAATGAAAGTGCTGCTTTTGGGAATGTTGCTATGTTTATACTATCCCTATTTATTTATGATTGACTAGGTGTTGTCTATATTAAATACTTATGCGTGCGTTTAATCGAAAGATAAAAGATAATGGGTCGGCAACACATCCTCGGATATCATAGCTAATCGACTATTGTGGAATGTTTGCGCGCTCATGGTTTGGGGAGTGACATTACCAATAAAGAAATGAAGTACACTGCAGAGATATGTATGGGCTGTATAGTAAACGTCTTTTGTTGACATATACCATGCAAAGAAAAAATTATGACGGTTTTTTTTTTTTTGTCAATTTTCAATGATAATAGCGACCAAAGAGAGTTGGCAAGAGTCACAAGACCATTGGCTAACGTTTATGCCCGAAGTCATTATATTAGCCACATGGCTCGTAATAGAAAAGTATTAATAAGTATCTTAATAGCATTTAATTTCTTTAATGCTGAAAACATGTTTGAAACTTTTTTTGTTATAAACATTCCTATAGATGTTTGAGGAACTCAATAGTGAAGAAAGTAGAAACAAACTTGTAACATCGATTACAAGCATATAAACGTAATACTTCTTATAATTTCTAGTGCATTGAAAATGGTTCTTTTCGCAAGGTAAGCTAGTAGAGCAATTACATATGTTAGTAATTAAAGGTCAAAATTGTTAAAAATGAAAATTTAATATTGATCGATGAAATAAAATTTACTTACTCATACACCATAATTAGACAATATTATACATACATCACGCATACATACAAACTCACATAAGTACATACGGACAGCAAAATACCAAAGAGTCGCATCATACAAATATCATAAATATCTTCATTGTATAGCGTATTTTCCCAACAATCAATCTGTTTTCTCTTAAGGGACTGTATAATAGATTATACGCCTTGTCAGTATTATATTAAGCTGTTTTGTAATATGAAAAAGTAGTAGTTGGAATTAGGCTATAGAATGTCCAAATATTCAAAAGTATTTTCTTTATTACAAAATATACAGAACATGGGGATGAAAATGAAACCATAAACTCCAATTTACATGGGAAACACAAGTTATTATAATATTTAAATAATAAACCACACATTAATCTGGTAGCATAAGTTTTCAGATCAATTTGCCATACTCCTGCAAAATTCAATACGATATCAAAACAGGAATTTCTGAGTTCAAGTTCTTCCCGATCCCTTATTTGCCTCCTATCATTTATTTCCACTCTTTAGTCTTAGGCCAAACTCTAACTTATGTGTGAGGAGGAGTATTATAATAGTAAAAGGATGCATTTATTTATCAGTTTAAGTTTTAGATTAGAATAGTTGACAGTAGTTCCACGAAAATTTATGAAGGTATAAAAGAATTTGTTGCAAATACTAATAAATAACAATATACTCATACATGTAGATAAATATATCACTTTATTAAAAAACGAATATTTAGCTCGAAATAATATTTAGCTCGAAATACTGATTAAGTACCATAAATAGAACTAACGCCTCATTTTAGCTTAGGGATGGCAATTTTACCCAACGTGCCGAATACTTGCGCTATGTCAACTAAAATGGGGTGGATAAGACGAGCAAATAGGGAGATTTCTAGTATTAACCTTGTTCCTTTATATAAGTTGTATTTATTTGGTAATATAAAGTTTCTTATTTTCAACATATATTTGAATATAACATGAATACTTCCGATACTTCATTCCCTTTTCTCATCAATTTATCATAGAAATTTTCCAACTAAATTATATTCTAAAGGATCTAAGAATCCCAAATTCGTTTTTTTTCGCACAAATGATTTTTTTCAACTAGCAAATTTTTTTGAGAGGCTTGTTGAAGAAATAACTTTTTATCTTGAAGTTATTATCAAGTAGGGCAAGTGAAACGGGAAATCCGCATTCTTGATTAGGGTTGCGGATGGAGCTCGTAGTTGTCCCTGCGTGGGACATGGACCGATGATAGGGCATCTCTAATAAAAGTGGAGCCAGGATGCAATCCCCTGCATAAGCTTGGCAATCGCGCGCCTGTCCGGTCCCTTTGCCACCTCTAATTCACATGTAGTAATATTTTCTGTTCTAGCTAATAAATTATAAATAGAAATATTAATACAGTAATTATAGTAGACACCAACAGAGAAAAAGAAATTTTTTTCACATATGGCTTTATACACTGTTGATTTTGATGGTTAATGAAGATAATAAGCAGTTAAAACTCGTAAATCAATGATGGATAAGACTGTTTGTGAAAAAGAAAATTTGCAACTCACCTTGCACGCGCTAATATTCCATATTAATGATATAACTACTTATCAAGAGAAGAGTGAAAAGACCAAATAGCACCTCATTCGCAAGTCTTGTTAGCGTATGCAACTTAGGCGATAAAATGGGAAAAGAGTGACCCTAAGGTGATCAAAATTATATAATACATAAATGCTCTCTGGCAAGATCCTACGCACCCAAGTCGGTATGGAGTTCACCTCCACCGGAGCGCCTTCAGATAGAAAAAGAGCAGGCGGACGTCTATGATCTTATGAGTCGTCCGTATCAAATGCATTCGAGTAGAAAATCGGTCGAAGTGCTGAAATTTGCACAGCAATCTCTCTCAGAGGTCGAGCCTAGCTCCGCTGAGAAAGTGAAGCGGCATAACAGACAATGCTCTCGAGAGAGACGGGGGAAGTGAACGGATCATCCCCTCCGTCTTTTTCTTCTCTATTGGGTATGCTTTCAGCCAAGGTCTCTTGATTCTGTGTTGTGTTCTCTACGGCTGAATCAAATCGTCCCCAAGTTCTCTCTGCCCATGATTCAATCCCATAACAGGAACTTATACCCACTACTTTATCGAGTAAAACTCACTGGTTTTTTCAATGCACCTTTACGTGCAATTGAAAAAGATCAAGATAAAAACTACCAGCGATTCATGAAGTGATAGTAAGGCGAAATCACACATTCTATAGGTTTTGATAGGACCTGAAGAATGAAGGGTCGGTGAGCTTAGTTTTCCGGGATTTCGACATGCATGGAAACCGACCCTGTGATTTTGCCGGTAGCGGCAGTGAAATGCCGGTCATTACATCATCCGTGATGTCTGGCGTGTAAGAGTTTTCATAATGTGGACTACATTAATTGATATTGTAATTTACTGTTTTTACGGTTACCGTAAAACATGGCTGGTCTAAGGTGAGATAGAAGGTTTCTTAATTAGTCTAATATGGGGCTGGCTAGTGTGGGTTTAGTTGAGCCGGCCCGTAATGAGGGGCCGGCTAGAAACTCTATAAATAGTGCTCAAGTCTCTCCTCTAACCCTAATTCTCACATGTATCCTCACCTAAGGGGCGTTTACCTAACGCTACACGTGAGGGGGCGGCCTCATTGAGCCAGTGATACGGAGGGCAATAGAGGAGAAGGACTTGTTGCGTGGATCCCCTTGATAACATGTGGGTAATCCTTTTCTGCTTCCGCTTTATGTTCGATGGATCCCAAAACAGGTGCGTTAATCTTTCTACTCAATTATACATGTTCTTGTTCTGGTTATGGAGATCTTGGGGTTGCGCAATATGCGTCTAACATGTGGTATCAGAGCCTCCATAATCCTAGAACACGAACGTAAAGGTTTTGCCCTAATTAGTACGGATTTTTCCTTAATTTGTGATTTTTGAGATTTTTTGTTCAATAAAAATAAAATTAAATCACAAATTCGGACTGGGCTCGACGAGACGAGCAAGACGATCGGCGGCGCGTCGCCAGGGGAGGCTGCACGCGCCCCCACGCGCGGCCACGCGCCGCCGGGGCGTCGAACGCGCGCCGCGCGTGAGCTCCACGCGCCGCGCACTCAGGCGGCGCGTGATGGCGCGTGGAGTGTCGGATCTGCGCGTGGCTGGCGGCGTTGGACTCGTATGGTGATTTCCTATCTTGCGGTATATTTATTTTATATCTTTGATAGTTTTATGGATGTGAAAATACATACGGAACCCTAAATGCGTGTATTTTTAGTGTACTTTTGCGCTTTTTTTTCTTATATTTTCTGTGATTTTGGAAATATAAGTGTTGGGTTATAGGTATGTTATCACATAAATATTATAAAGGTGTGATTCATAAATAAAAATCAAATTTTATTGTGAACTGAAGCTGGCTTAATGAGATACAATTCATATGACATTGTATTTGAGCTATGTATTGAGCTGATGAGAAATAATAAAGATTATGAAACTTTTGTTACTCAAGTATACTCCTTTACACACTGGTAATTTTTGAATGATAGACGACTTAAGGACTCGTGACCAAACTGATGTATTGATTAACACTTCTGTTGAATATGGGTAATGCATGTCAATTAAGTTACTGCATATTGTACATGAATTCATCTGGTCACTTGTTAATGTCTATCAAGTTGAATATTTTTTATGGTTAAGGAGTATGACAATATTTATGCAGAGCAATAGTATCTACTGTTAAATTTTAGATATTTAGTTTTCTGGTTTGACTCAATTAATAGGCCACTGGGTGAAGTAATGATATTTGTTACCTAAAATTGATTAATAAATCAATTGTTAGCCTTGGAGTTATTTTTGCCTTATGAATTCATGAGTAATAATAGATCAGCTGTCAAGCTTGTCGATTTGGTGCACCCTGTATTACTATTGATGTTAATTTGTGAGATATTATAGATCAGCATTCTTTTTATGTTGTTCTGGTAATATGTAATTGGGGTGCATAAGAGATATTTTATTCTCTGTTATAAGAAGTTTCTTGTGTTACTGTGATCAATATATATATATATAATTTTTTATTAATGAATAAAGTAATGTAATTAGCATGATATGTGATTTTGGTGATATGATGCCCCTATCACTAAAGTTAAAATCACATATATATGGTGAATGTGAGGAGTAAAGCTTATATCCCTGGTATGAGAGAATTTCAATAATTCAATTGAGTAATGACCGCCAAAGTGGCACGCTTGATTGGGTTTGAGAAATTTCGGTCTCATATGATGATTGGGATGTCTCCTGGTCTAATGTGTAATCATACTCCCAAAGAAGGTGATTGTGTATTAGTTCATGGAGGGATACATGATAGTGTGGTGGAGGAGTGACTGATTCTAGTGATTCATATGCCCAAAGGTGATGAATTCACGAAGAATTGGAACATATTCTCATAACCCTTATCATGTGGGGAGTGTACAATTGCATGTCATGTATTCTGCCCAAAGGTGATTATGTGATTTTGCATGTAATCCTCTCGAATGTGTACTTGTACGTCAAGTTACACAATGCTCACATGATGCTAATTATATACTGCTTGTTTTTCAGTCACCTTTTCTGTAAATGGTAATTCCGTCATCATTGAGGTTTTTTACTACTTCAAATTTTAAGTTGTGGACATATGATTTGTTGCTTGAGCAAAGAGCAATTGAATTTGCTTATTGTCCATGAAGCGTTCCATTCTGGAACACTTGAAAAGAGGTTTGCCTGCGGACTGCACTGCTATAAGATGAAGGAAGCCTTAGTTGCTTGAAATTATGTCTTGTCTGATATTGAAATTAGGACACATCTGCAAAAATTGTGTTTAAATCCTAATGACATATACATCTCGTATATGATTAAAAAGGTTGTCAGGTTTAACAATGGCAATGAGTGTTTTGGCAAGTATGACAATGCGAAATAGCTTAAAGGGTCATTTGTCAAAAACTTGGTAGATTCTGGGGTGGTAGTTTAATTACTATACCTGAAAATTCTGACAAAAAGATTTGGGCGAAAGGCATAAATGCACCATATTGAACATGGTGATGAGTATGATTAGTAAGACTAATTTATCTGGTCTTTTGTGGGCTGATATTATGAAAACAATTTTTTCATATACAAGTACAAGAATTATGGAATCACATACTCTAAAGTTTTTAAATATTGACGTAATTGTAGAGAATAACTGCTCTCAGATTATTAAAGATAATAGTATGATGGAGGTTACTGTGTTTTTGTCTTTACCTATATAGATAATTATGGAATCTCCCTGTACCATAGACTAAACTTGTTGAGGTTCAAGGTACTATTCTTGATATAGTTTATAATGAAATTTCTTAAACCTCTCAAGTGCAGAATGAAGTGGTTGCAACTTTATAAAGGAGATTTGTTAAGGAAAGACGATCGTTATACCATCGACTATATAGTCTATTTGTGAGAGCATGATTACAATATCCACTATATGGTTGATGTAATGACATATTTATAAATGTCGTTTCTTATTCTCAATTAAGTATGTGATTAGATGCCATAAAAGGCGATATACAATCTATGAAACATGTTTGGAAACTTACTGACTTGTCTAAAGATCACAAGTTTATTAGTTGCAAATTGGCGTACAAAACTAAAAGAATTTCAAACAAAGATTGTGGAATTTAAAGCCAAATTTGTAACTAACGTTTTAACTCTGAAAGAGGGGTGGATTGTTTATAGTGAAGAAATAATTATTTCTTTAAATGTTCTTTCAGAGTGAATGTGACATTAATAATTTATTTTGATATAAAGTTACGCCAAATAGATACAAAATCTATATTGTGCAACTGGATGATTTTGCAGCAGATTCAAGTAAACTTGTGTATAGATTGAAAAGTTCTAATTCATGGTCTTAAGCAAGTTTCCAAACAATATTATTAAAGTTTCATAGTGTTATTATTTTGTTCAATTGGGAACAAAGTAATTCAAAATACTGCAAGGTTAGTGGGAGGAAATTTATTTTTTCTCATGTTTTGCTTACAAATTGTGACCTTGAGACATCTTATATCCTTTATACTGAGGTCTGTAAGGATTGTTTTTGCTATATTATATTAGATTTTCTCGGAGGACATTTGCTGATTGTATATTGGAAATATTCAATATACATCATTGCAAGCTAGTAATTGCTCCTGTTGTTAAGGGTGATTGACTAAATCTATCACATTGTCCTTATTTAGATATTGAGAAAATCTAATTAAATGGTGTACCTTGTGTCAGTGCACTTAAAAGTATAATGTATGCTCGAATTTGCACTAGACTAAATGTTGTCTTTGTGACGCGACTTCTATACAGATATCGATCAAATCCAGGACATGATCACTGGGTTGCTGTCAAGAAGGTTTTAAGGTACTTAAAGAAGACAAGAGATTATATGCTAATTTATAGCCATGTTCAATTCTTGCAGTTAGTAGGGTATTTAGATGTAAACTTTGCTGGTTGTTCTGATGACATGCAATCAATAACAAAATACATATGTTAGCAGTAAGTGCAGTAAATAAAGTCTTATGTCATCTTCTGCTATGTAAGCAGTGTTAGTAACATTCTTTTAGGCTGTTACTTGGGCTTTTAGTCTCCAAAACCTCATGACGGAATTGATCGTTCTAACTTGATGGATAGACCCATACGGTTGTATTGAGATAACAAATTTGTAGTATTATTTATTTACTACAGAGATCTCAAGGGGTCTAAATATATGGTGGTAAGATATTTTTTGACTATAAAGAAACGGTACGTAAAGGTGACTTATAATATAACATATTTTCACAAAGATGATGTGGTTGCAGATTCACTAACTAAAGGCCTACGCCCATGTGTATTTTAGTAACATATCGTTAACATGGGCTTAGGAGTATCTTCGGATACCGTTGTTTAGTGGGAGCTATTTTGGCTTTATCTCGATAAAGTTCACATATGTGGTTCGTTACACTTAGTAACGGTTTGATATGTATCAACTTTTGCATTCAATAAAATATTTTTGAATGTATTGTTATTAAGTTGAATACATATTGATAAAGTCTCAGGGATTGTATAAACCTTGAGTGAAGGCTAGGGGCATCCGGGCATCCGGTTATTAGCCTTGTGCATATGTCTTGTGATACATAAAGAAGGGTTAACCATAAGGACAAGACATATGTGGGTTCATTTGAACCATAAAGCATTCTCTTGTGGCACAAGTTTTTTGTGACACCTAAGGTAAGAGAATGGTGACTGACAAATGGGATCTCTATGAGAGATGTTATCCATTTGCCACACTACCATATTGAATCCATATCAATAAAGTTGAGAGCACTCGTGACCATGGAAGGCTCTGTGTGTATACATGCAGTTATCGCCATGATTCGGTGTTTAAGACTTTATGGGATAGGATTGACTATTAAGAATTATCTCTAGACCAATGCGCGCATAGATAAGGTACGATTTCAATTAATATAGTCCAAGTGGGAGAATGTAAGAGTTTTCCTAATGTGGACTACATTAATTGATATTGTAATTTACTATTTTTACGGTTACCGTAAAACAGGGCTGGTCTAAGGTGAGATGAAGGTTTCTTAATTAGTCAATATGGGGTTTGGTAGTGTGGGCGAGTTGAGCCTAGCCCGTAATGAGGGGGCCATTTAAACTCTATAAATAGTGCTCAAGTCTCTCCTCTAATCCTAATTCTCACATGTATCCTCACCTAAGGGGCATTTACCTAACGCTACACGTGAGGGGGCGGCCTCATTGAGCCAGTGATACGGAGGGCAATAGAGGAGAAGGACTTGTTGCATGGATCCCCTTGATAACATGTGGGTAATCCTTTTCTGCTTCCGCTTTATGTTCGATGGATCCCAAAACAGGTGCGTTAATCTTTCTACTCAATTATACATGTTCTTGTTCTGGTTATGGAGATCTTGGGGTTGCGCAATATGCGTCTAACATGGCGTTCTCTTCAACTTCGGCGAACCAGAACTGGGAAAGCATAGTGAGATGAAAATCCAGACATGTGATCGACTTTGAAACACAACCGGAATAGAAATGGCCTGGTGGTAATGAAGCGAATCAATGTCTGCCACACGCCTTGGAGGCCAGTGCGCGGCTTTAGAGGCTCCAAAATAACAAGACGCGATTTGGCTTGACTGAATAGCGCAACTCTGTTGGCCTAGTAATCCACAGCGGCAACGAACAAATAGCGAATTTATCAACAGCCGAAGAATGTTCAAGGTAGAATACTTCGATTGGCACCCCTACAGCCACGACAACCCATCTCAGCCTCAGACAATACGGAGACCCCAGCGGGGTTTTGTACACGCCAAGCGATGACGAATTCTCGTTGCTGCCACTCTCCCCGTTTTCTTTGTGTGTTATCTTTACTCGTATCTACCGTTTCTCTCCAGATCTGGCTTGGCTGTTGCTTTCCATCCCAGCGAATGTTCAGTTTTGAGCAATCAGCGATTCTGAGAAGTCAGGCGTTTTATACTCGCAACAACAGGGCGAACCACAGCAGCGACGCAGAAACAGAGTAGGACAGAGCAGAGCAATACCACACCGCCATGAAGTGAGTCGCCCGCGGAAGACTCAAATCAAGGAAAAACGCCAAACAGGGAGCTGTCAATCCGTCTCTGCAAGGGAAGTTATAGGTGAAACCAGCGCTTCCATGGCAGTCTCTGAGGCGTGGGATGAGCTTCTGGAAATTCAGGAATGGATGAATAACGGTTTGTACGAGAAGAGCAAGCTCTTGAACGACGAAAATAGAGGATCCAAAAACAGAGCCTCTTGGCCAAAACACCGGCGATCGCCGCCCCAAATCACCTTCATCCGACAAAAGAGCTCTGAACAAAATCGAGCTTCAGCAACGCATCGAGCTTCCTGGAGAGACAGAATCGATCAACATAAACCCTAAAGCCCCAGATCGATTCCTGTGGAGGAACCGAGAGAGACGCAAAGCAAATGGTGTCGTTCTTGTAACTTCGGCCGCGTCAGATAATTTGGCGACCAAAACGGGATCGTTCGCCGAAGACGGCGTCATTTCGCTTTCACTTTAGCCCACGTCACAATCCGTTGCCTCCTGTTGTCCACGTAAGCAGCCACATAGAATTTGTGAGGGTGTTCATTAACGGAACCATAAAGATAGAAAAAGGATAAAGGTTAATAAAGGAAGAAGAAGAGCTATAGAGCTTACTAAAGAAATCAATTTTAAATTGTCCGAGGATGGAAAAGCTTGAATTTAAGTTTTAATCTACGGTAGAGATTTTTGTGATAACATAATTTTTATGTGGATCTTTGTCAATTACCATTTTAACCATTGTTTAAAGTACATGGTTATTGTTCATTAATTTTAAGTTTTGGTCATTCTTGGAAATTTCAGGCAAAAATTGAGAATAGTATCGGATTTACTTTATAATGTAGATGGTGTACAACCAAAACAAAGAGATAGTGATGGTCCCCAACAAGGATAATTTATGAGGGGAAGTTAGAGAAGGCCTTGCGCTTCTTTGCTAATTATCTCACATAGCTAAAAGCGAACTTGGATCAACCTCTACCATCTAGAAATCCAAACTTAACTAATTTTCGAACCCATATTTGGCAAATTGGTTTTGAGTGGGGAGATGTTTTCCATCGATCCTAATTAAAAAAAAAAAAAAAAAAAAAAAGACAAAAAAAAAGAGAGAAGCGAAATCAGAACAGGCCCTCTCTCTTTCTTCCTTTATCTCTAACGATCACTTGATATCATCCTTTAATTCTCATTATCGATTGGATTTTTAAATTATATTTTTTTCATGTTCATATTGGCTTTTATATTAAAGAATGATAGTCAAATTCTCACCATATGTCATGTTGCCACCTTATGCCATTGCTGAGGGGTGGCTGGACCCTTGTTTGGCTCAGAACATTGCACACTCAATAGCATGGTTGCATAGAGAGTGAGGAATGTGTATTGTTGGAGGTAATAAGTTTGAGAAAGAAGAAGCGGTTATTTGAAGTATTACACCAAGAGACATCAAGTTTGGAATGCTCAATAGTATTACCTCTAGCGTACGGAAACCCTAGAGTTTTTATATGCAAGTTATTGGGCTCCGGCCCATATGGACCCAAATAACCATGCTTTTACCTATTGGGCTTGTATGTGAACATATTATTTTGGACTATATTAATAATATATCCAACAATCTCCTCTTATGTTCACCATACAGTATAATCCAATAAGGTGGTCAGTGTAATGTTCACACAAACATGAATCATCTACATTCAGTCCAAAACAATCAACTCAATCATCATATGCAATCTAAATAAGTAAATCATTCTTATCATGAATCTGTTCTGAGATCAATAAATCAAAATAAGTATTAAGAGTTTTAGATTCAGTCTAAACTCATCCAAATCCCAAAATAAATCTCAGACTCAGTTTACAACTAACATATGCATACTAGTCAAGTAAGTATAAGTAGGCCATTCAAAATAGTCCAAGGCCTTACAAGCATAATAATGTTCCCAAAATAGAAATAGCAAAATGTAAGTCTCAAGTAAATGGACTTCATCAAAATAGGCAATAGTAGGTAAATTGTCAAGTCCCCACATGCTTTAAATGATATATATTCATTCATCAAGTAGGTCATCCTGCTCAGAATCCCACTCATTAAGCTCTCCTCCATCTCTGCCATCCCCTGTAGAATGTCAAATATGAATTTCATATTATCATGAATTCAATCATTTGAATAAAAACTTAGAACCATTCCATCAAGCAGAGAAGAACATATATTAAAGTCATAAAGTATCATAATATCATGTTCATAAGCATTAAGCCAGTTTCATAAATTATGAACAAGACTTAAATAATGTGATTTACAAAGAGCCATCAACTTAAGTTTATTCGTAGGAGAATAACTATTGTCTAGTTTTAAAGAACAAGACCAATAGTCAAGTTAATTACAATAACCTAGTCATGTAATTTCAAGTTTCAATTACAAACAAGACCAGCAAGCTTCTTATGTAAACAATTGTTTCTATGTTTCAATTTGGAATGTCACAGTTATTGATTCCTTAAAGTCAAATAATCTAGCATCAAATTTGGAATGAGATCATTTAACCAAAAGAATAGTCCAATCTAGTTGAATTGTATCATCAAGTTTGGAATGACACAAGTTTCCCCGATAGAACATTTGAATTATGTTAAAGTCATCTTCATCAAATTTGGAATGAGACAACTCATCGTCTTCAAATTAGTCAGCAACTATGAACATTGATGAAACATATAAACTGTGCTTATCATTGTAGCCAATAAAGAAAGATCTGATAATTCAAAACACACAAAAAGAAGGTAAGTAAATGGTAGTTAAGACTTGTCTATATAATCTTTAACCCCAGTTCCCCTATTGTTTTGAATAATCGATATTTAGGCATACCTTTGGTGAGAGTATCGGCTATGTTATCCTTCGATCTCACATCGATCAAGGTGATAACCCCTTGTTCTCTCAAATAATTCAACAACGCATGTCTTAGTCTCACATGTCTTCTCTTTGAATTAAAGAGAGCATTCTTGATGACTTGGACAGCTGCTCAATTATCACAGAATAGGCTTAAATAATTAATCTTTAGCCGAGTTAAAGGAATATCCATAATCAAATTCTTAATCCACACTGCCTCTTCACTGGCTGAGGCTAAAGCAAAAAATTCCAATTCCATAGACGACAATGCAATACAAGTTTGTCGTTTGGATTTCCAAGTAATAGCAGTTCCACCCAAAGTAAATACATATCCACTAGTGGACTTACTATTTCCAATATCTGAGTACCATGAGGCATCAGAATATCCATCCATAGTTGGAGGATAACTAGAATAATAGAGAGCATAATCTTTAATACATTTAAGATATCTCATTAGTCTATTGAGGGCATTCTAATGCTCTTTACTAGGATTACTAGTAAAACGATTCAGCATGCTTACTGTAAAGGCTATGTCAGGTCTAGTGTAACTCATAGCATACATGAAACTACCAAGCAGTTTCGGGTACTTTAACTAATCCACGTTGGTCCCTTCATTGGGACTCAGTCTAATATTATAATTATATGGTATCTCACTCGGTTTACACTTATCGTATCCCCAAGTAGAAAGTAGCTGCTCAATATAATAAGTCTGGCTAAGGGAGATCACTTGCCGTTTAAAGCTTACTTTCATACCAAGAATGGTATTAGCAATACCAAGATCTTTTATATCAAATTCTTTAGCTAAAGTAGCTTTCACGTCACTCACTATTTAATGATCGGAACCAAAAATTAACATGTCATCAACATACAAGCAAATGATGACTATCTTATTTGACATAGAACGATGGTAAATGCATTTATCTGAATAACTAGACTGAAAGCCATAACTCTTTACCACTTTCTCTTTACCACTTTGTCAAATTTAAGATGCCACATCTTAGGTGCTTGTTTAAAACCATACAAGGATTTATTCAATTTACAAACTTTATCTTCAAGATCTTTCATAACATATCCTTCCAGTTGTTCCATGTAAATTTCCTCATTTAAATGCCCAATTAAGAAAGCTATTTTTACATCCATTTAATGCACTACAAAGTGTTCAATAGATGCCAAAGTAAGAAGAATTCTTATAGTTGATAGATGACACACAGGTGAATAGACATCAAAATAGTCTATTCCAATATATTGTTTATAGTCTTTAGCTATTAAACGTGCTTTGTATCTAGCTATTAATCCATCACTATTCAGTTTCTTCTTCAACACCCATTTTTTTTTTTTGTCTGGTCTTCAACACCCATTTACAACCTATAGCTTTAGCCTCTTTGGGCAAATTTACTAGCTACCAAGTGTAATTTTGCAGCAGAGAGCTCATTTCATCATCTATGGCTTTTGCCCACAGTGGAGATTCCCTATATCTCATTGCTTCCTGATAGGAGAATAGATCATCCTCAAGATGGTAAGTAACAAAGTCTTTACCAAAACTTTTGGGAATTCTCTCTCTTGTAGATATTCTAATTGAAATTGGTTCAATAGCCAACTATATGGGATTAGTGTCAGAATGGCCTGTTTTAGATTCTACAAGAGATTCTGAAATCATATATGTAGATCTAGAAACATTCAAGCCTTGATCTATGAGAAACTTATTTTCAAAGGACACTGCATCTCTAGATTATATCACTGTGTTAGTAGATAGATCTAAAAACCTATTTGCAGCGCTATCTTCTGCACTACCTAGATATACATAAGTAATGGTTCTAGATCCCACCGTAAGTTTCTTAGGATATGGTATACTTACATAAGCAATACAGCCCTAAGTCTTAAGAGTATCATATCTACAAGGGTGTGGTAACCTATTCAAGATGTGATTAGCAGTTAGAACTGCTTCTCCCTAGTAGGAGGAAGGCATGCCAGCTGTAAGTAACATAGAGTTTAACATTTCAGTTAACGTTCTATTCTCACGCTTAGCAACATCATTTGATTGGGGTGAATAAGAAGTAGTGATTTCAAGTATTATACCTTCTGAAGCACAAAATTCCTTGAAACTTGACATAGTATATTCTCCTCGTTTATCACTCCTAAATCTCTTAATTTTCAATTTAAGTTGATTTTCTACTCTAGACTTGAAAATCTTAAATTTTTCAAAAGCCTCATATTTCGATTTTAACAAATAGACATGACAATATCTAGAAAAATCGTCTATGAATGTTATTAGATACTTCCGACCATCTTTGGTAATGTAATTTCTAAAGTCACAAATATCATAATGTATTAACTCAAGAAGTTGTGTACTTTTAGAAACCAACTTAAAGGGTTTTCTAGTGATTTTAGCCTATGCACATACTTCACACTTGTCAAATCGAATAGAAGTATCTAATGGAATGTTGTGAGTTTTAGCTAGATGTTGCATTTTCCTATAATTCACATGTCCAAGTATATTATGTAGCAACTTTAGATCAATCAAAGTAGAATTCACATGGTTTATACTATTAGTATTTAAAATCAATATATACAATACCATTAACCATAAATGCACAACCGAAATAATATGAGTTAATAGATAAAGTTACTCTATCATTCATAGTTGAAAAAGACGTATTAGCTTTATTAAGTAAACTCATAGATATCAAAAGTAAATGTATTACTCTAACATATTTTAGAGTTAGTAATTTACCTGAAGAAAGCACCAAATTTGCAGTTCCAGCATGAGTCACATTTGCCTCACCATCATTGCAATTTTCTATAGTGTTTTTCACTTCTATGACCTTAGTAAGTAAGTTCTTGTCATTTGTAGCATAACAAGTAGCGCCACTGTCCAACCACCACTTAGAAGAGATGCTAACCTTTCCATTCTTCATCATTACAATGAAGGCTCGAGGCTCAGATCCTCTAATTAGCATATTGGCCTCATTTTGTGGTGTGTCATTATTTGGCTTCTTCGGCAATTTACACTCTGCTACCCAGTGACCCCACTTTCCATAGTTATGGCACTTGCCGTTCTTCTTCTTTTTCAAGATAGTCTTTTTGGTCTCTAACTGTAAAGATGATTCACCTTTTGGTGACTTGGACTTTTTCTGAGGTTTATTGGACTGTGAAACTAAGTTGGCAACTGACTTTTGTTGTCCCACTTGTTCCAAACTCTTCCTAGTAATATTTTGATCCTCAATGTGAATATACCTCTTTAATTTATCTAGTCCCATCTGTACCTTTAGTTTGTGCATTTCAGTCTTGAAAGAACTCCATTCAGTTGGTAGTTTGCTCAACACAAGACCGATAAAGAGATTATCTGACATATCAGAGTTATCATCTTTCAGCTTGTTACTCATGTTCTCAAATTCAACTAACTGAGAGGTGATACTTGAATTCATAGCGAATTTAAAGTCAAAAAATTTCTTTGCTAGAAGAGTTTTAAAGAGCCCCTCTTGTTTTTGGAACAAAGCATTCAAGTGATCCCATATCTCTTTCACCATCTTATACTCACTATAAGTCATAGCCATATTAAGATTTAGAGAGTTCTACAAGTAATCTCTACAAAAATCCTCATCTTTGTTCCATTGATATTCATCCACATCTTTAGTGGTAGATGCAAAATCACTTAATACAGTATAGATTATGTCACATTCTTTCATGCCAAATTGAACATGTAATTTTCAACCATGAAATTCAGTAACATCAAATGATTGCAGTTTTATTATATCATAGGAACTATGCTTTGCCATTTTAATCATAGCAAAGTATTAGAAAGAGTGTACCTTGGAGTCCTCAGAGCCACAACCTTGATCAAATTGCTCTGTAGTGATGGAATTTGCCAAAACAAACCCCAAAAATGGATCTGGAGCACCCAAAAACCTTAAGATGGATTGCCCTTGTCCCTGAAACTCTCTGAAAATTTCCGCCCCCGAAATTCGCTGGAAATTTCGTCTCCTAAATTCACTAGAAGTTCAGATGGAAACTTCTAGGTGTCATAACTTCTCCGGCCGACCTCTGATTGACGCGAGTGACCACTCAAAACGTTCGTATCGACGAGTAGATCAAAGCCCAAGTGGTTTCACCCTCTAAAATTGGCTATAATTTTTGGATTTTTGAATCAAAGATTTCCATCACCCGAATCTTCAAACTCAGATCCTCGCCAATACCACCGTCGAAATCGAAAGTAAATTATAGTCGTAAGTTCGTCTTGAAGTATTACACCAAGAGACATCAAGTTTGGAACGCTCAACATTGTTACTTCCAGCGTAGGGAAACCCTATAATTTTTATATGCAAGTTATTGGGTTCCGGCCCATATGGGTCCAAATAACTATGCTTTTACCTATTGAGCTTGTATGTAAACATATTATTTTGGACTATATTAATAATATACCCAACAATGTACTGCCAAAGAAAGGCGCCCTGCCGGTGGCCACAATGGTTGCAAGTTAGATCCTTGCTTGCTTGCCTCTCTTTATTGTGCCTTGGCTTGATGAGGGATGCCAGGCCATCTTCTGATGGTTGGGCGAGGGTACCATCATCATATTGCCTCGCCGGCCCTCGTTTGCCGCTCTCACCCTCGCACATGCACTCATAGATGCAAAGTCGTAGGAGGTTGGCATTATTTTCCCAGTTTATTTTTAATTATCAAGCATTATAAACACTTGCCATGTAAAAATGTTCTCTTCTTGGCCATAAATCTTGGACGATTTTGCTTCCAACCATACTGAGCGTCTCAATGCTTGTATTTCGATGATTTGAACTTCCAAAAATTTAAATTATTATATTCGACCTGCAGAAAGGAGAAATGCTACTTGTAGATAGTGGATAGTCAGACTATGGCGGGATTAATTCCAAATTAAATATCTATAAATCAGCTTGCCTATACAATTTACGATGTAGCATTTTGCTGTCATATTCATACTTCGCCCAAAAATAAAATAACAATGAAGAGGCTTGAAAAGGTGGTGATTGTTAATGGTTGGATTCTCGATAAAAATATGAAATTAGCCACTTAGCCATTGCCGCCAAGAACCCCCTTTAGCTTCTTAACCTGGGCATCAAGGAAAGTGGTGGCCTCCACCAACTCAGAAGGAAAATTATTGGCGAACAGAGCAAAGCTCAAGACTTGTACTGCTAAAGCTGACTGTGGCAAGTGCTGGACCTTTACCAGCATTCAATTGAAGTGCAATAGCCCTTGTGGGTATGCTATCCCCTTTGTTGAGGTCCTTCAAGCAGATGGTGTTTGCCCATGACAAGATGAACTTGGCACAAATCTGCCCTCGGAGGATGATGAGGACCTCCGTGCCGCCTGGGTGCGTGTGCATTGGGATGACCCCGCTGGGGGCCATATTGAAATTAATGGTTGCAACCAATCTATATCTGTAGATGATAGAGATTGAATAGCTATTGAGCATATTCATAACTTATCTCAAAAGTGGCAAAGAAGGTCCAATCCATATGGGAATGTTTATAAGTTCTATCTTGCAAGTTTACTTAACTACATTGGAGCACTACACCACCAATAAACGAATGAGTACATAACATTACTTGTCACTCACGTTACTTCTCTATCTCTAATTGAATGAATCTCTTTTCATGTCAATATAAAAACATTTTTCTCATAAATTTTCCATTTGAGAAGTACACAAATAAAAGCCTTTTTGTTGATGCCTGAATTTTTGTCAGCAAATCGAACACACATTTTTTTTTGTAAAAATAAGAAGTATGTGAAAATAATAATAAAAATGCTAAATAAAATTTGGGCCCATCAGCCTCGCTTCCACATATTCTTATCTTATACACGTCTGCATTCGGCGGGGTAGAATAGAACAGAGAGGACACACATACACAGAGCTCAGCCAATTCTATCTCGCCTCATCATTTTCCAGCAGCTTCTAGGTCGCCATTCCCTCTTCATACTCAGCCCCCTTCACTCCACCAGTAGCCGCTGCTCGTCTCCAATCGCCGACCACCATGGTCTCTTTGCATTTGAACCTCAGAGAATAAAGCAGCGAGTAGAGGGAAGGAATTCTCATGTTCAGTTGTAATTCTCTCTCGATTTCCTCTATGCATCCTTACCTCTCTCTCTGTCACCAATTGTCGTCGCAGGCCACTTCCCCAACACTACCAGCTTCGCAGCCACGGGAAGTGCTCTGTTCGCTTCCGTTTTCTAGCCAACTTCATCGAAGTGCTTCATTATCCTTCTCCCTCCTTTAGCCTGTTCCAGTCTTTGGTGCTACAATTCCCTGAAGCTTCACTCCTCTCATTTGATTACCAATCGCAGTTATCTATTACTTTTCGTCAAGGTAAATCCACGACTGCTTCGTTGAAGGTAAAGACTAAGTACTCAATTTCACCAGCGTGAAACCTGGTCGCGTTTGAGGCTTTCCTGATGACCTTTAGCATGTTGCGTTGCCTCTTTGTGATAAGATCTCTCCCTTATTTCTGCATCTAGATCCTTTGATAGAAATATCTACCACCTGTTTGATAAAATTCCTGAACTAGATCAGTGTGTGTTTCGATTCAGATTCAGATTCTGATTGAGAGCTTCCCTTTGCTTGATCGATACATTAGTTTTGTTGCATACACTTTACTTGTATTTCGTTTCCTTTCATTTCAGAATTTAGTAGCTATTCGTTTTAGGATTTGCTATTGAAATTCTCGGATTAGATGCATATCCAGTGTGTACATCAGGTGAATCTGATAACTAGGTATTCCAGAACTTAGACAGGGCATCTTGAACGAAAATGAATTGATCTGAGCACATTTACTTCTTATGCTTCACAATATGTTGGTCTATGTTTATTGTGCTCAATTGCAAAGACATAATGAAAAAATATTGCGGGTTTGGTCTCTGTATGTGTTGAAATCGTAAGCATATTGAACGAATGCTAATAGCTTGAATACTGAGTGCATGCTGCAAGAGCATTGAGCTGCTGCTCTAGTCATCGTATACGCATTCATTCTGGGTGGGCAGTGTTACTGATTGGCTCATCTTCGTATGCGTTGAGTTGCTGATGCGCTCACTGTCTGTGTTCATGCGGATGTGTTGTGTTGCGAATTATGTCTATTCCATGCGTGCTTGCTGTTCGTATGTCCTGGTTTGTGTAATTGTGCCAGTGATGTGCTGTTCGTTGATGCCAAGTACTAGTCGGCCAGATTTCCTCAATTCATTTTTTTCTGTTCTAGTTTGGTGATCCTCTAGTGTTGTGACCAAAGAATTCAGAATTGTAACGCCCCTGCATGGGGTGACCATCATTTCGATGCTTTTAGGTTCTGTTTATTTCATGAAAAATCAATTATTCGAAAATCAATTTCCTAAAAATGTTGGTTCTTTCAAGATATTTATGTAATTTCAAACTAATCACAGGAGAAGGAATAAAAAAATTTCTCATACAAAGTAAGTTGTCAGCTACATTTTATATGTGAACTGTTAAATTAAGGAAGCTATATCATTATCTGAAATTTTTTCACTAAATAAATGCCTTGTATAGCTATTTGTTTTGTTCAAACGATGGAAAAAGAGAAATATAATATGATTTATTCGTGTCCAATCATCTACCGATAAAGAAATGTCTTGTAGAGCAGAGTAATACGGTGGCTATTCGAAGCCAATTCGACGATTACGGGAGGTGCCACTGTATGTGTGGGTAGCATCGGGGATAAAGGTGCGATAATGAAGCACCTCCGTGAAGTGAGTTGCCGGCAGAAGACTCGAATCAATCTGTTTTCTCGGAAGGGACTGTATAATAGATTATATACCTTGTCAATATTATATTAAGCTGTTTTGTAATATATAAAAAAGTAGTAGTTGTAATTAGATTATAGAATGTCCAAATATTCAAGAGTAGTATCTTTATTACAAAATATAAAGAATAAAATAACACGAGTATGTGTATGAAACCATAAACTCCAATTTAAGAATTTCTACCACGTGAGAAACACATATTATTAGAATAGTTAAATAATAACCGACACATTAATGTGACAGCATATGTCTTAAAAATAATTTACAATGCTCCTCCAAAATTTAATAGGTATCAAAATAGGAAGTTTTGAATTCAAATTCTTCCAAATCCCTTATTTGCCTCCTCCAGTATATATTTCCACTCTTTAGTATTAGACCAAAATCTAACTTACAGGAGTATTAAAATAATAAAGGAATGCATTCATCTATCGGTTTTAGTTTTAGGTTAGAATAGTTGGTGGCAGCTCCACAAAATTTTACAAAGGTATGAAAGAATTTGTTGCAAATACTGACAAATAACAACGTACTCGTACATGTGGATAAATCACTTCATTAAAAAACGAATATTAAGCTTGAAATACTGATTAAGTACCATATGATGGGGAGAATTTTCCTTCCTTGCATATGGGGTGGGGTGGAGATAGATACGATTGGCCCCTCCCATGAACCCATTTGGACCTGCGATCCTATGTCTCAATGATGGAGATTTCTAGTATTAACCTTGTTCCTTTATATAAATCGTATTACTTTGGCAATATAAAGTTTCTTATTTTCAACATAGATTTTAATATAACATGAATACTTCCAATACTTCATTCCCTTTTCTCATCAATTTATCACGGTAAATTCTCAAACTAAATTATATTCTAAAGGATAAGAATCCCAAATTCGTTTTTTTTTTTTTTTTTTTTTTTTTTTGCAAAAATGTTTTTTTTTTCAACTTCCAAAATTTTTTGAGGGGCTTGTTGAAGAAATAATTTTTAATCTTGAAGTTATTATCAAGGAGGGCAAGTGTGACGGGGAAATCCGCATTCTTGGTTGGGGTTGGGTATGGAGCTCGTAGATGCCCCTGCACAGGAGATGGGCCTATGATAGGGCATCTTTAAGAATAGTGGAACCAGGATGCAATCCCCCGCATCCGCTTTGCAATCGTGCACCTGCCCAGTCCCATTGCCACCCCTAATTCGCATACAATATTATTTTCCATTCCAGCTAATAAATTATAAATAGAAATATTAATACAGTAATTATAGTAGACACCAGCAGAGAAAAAGAAAAATTTTCCACATACAGGTTTATACACTGTTGATTTTGGTGGTTGGGGAAGATAGTAAGCGGTTAAAACTCTCAAATCAATGGTGGATAAGACTGTTTGTGAAAAAGAAAAGTTACACTCACACTGTATGCGCTTATAGTTCACATTACTTATATAACTACTTATCAGGAGAAGAATGAAAAAAACCAAAGAGCGCTTCGTTCGCAAGTATTATTAGCGCAAGCAATTTAGGCGCTAAAATGGGAAAAGAGTGAACCTAAGGTGATCAAAATTATATAAATATATAAAAAGAGCAAGCAACTTTCACATTACTTATATAACTCTGGCAAGATCCTACGCACCCAAGTCGGCATGTAGTTCAACTCCACCGGAGCACCTTCAGATAGAAAAAGAGCAGGCGGACGTGCCTGATCTTATGAGTCGTCCGTATCAAATAATTCGAGTAGAAAATCAGTAGAAGTGCTGAAATTTGCATAGTAATCTCTCCCAGAGGTTGAGCCTAGCTCCACTGAGAAAGTGAAATGACATAACAGACGATGCTCTCCAGAGAGACGGGGGAAGCGAACGGATCATCCCCTCCGTCATTTGTCTTCTCTATTGGATATGCTTTCAGCCAAGGTCTCTTGATTTTGTGTTGCGTTCTCTAGAGCTGAATCAAATCGTCCCCAGGTGCTCTCCGCCTATGATTCAATCCCATTACAGGAATTGATACGGCTGTTTTATTGGGTACAACTCACTGGTTTTTTCAATGCACCTTTACGTGCGATTGAAAAAGATTATGATAAAAACTACTAGCAATTGATGAAATGATAGTAAGGCAAAATCGAATATTCTCTAGATTTTGATAGGACCTGAAGGAGGAGGGGTCGGTGAGCTTAGTGTTCCGGGATTTCGACATGCACGGAAACCGAGCCTGTGATTTGGATGGTAGCGGCTTTCATCATCTGTGATGTCTAGCGTTCTCTTCAACTTCCGCTAACCAAAGAAGGGAAAGCATAGTGAGATGAAAATCTGGACATGTTGAAAGTGCTAGTATGAAAACTTAGAGGGGGTGAATAGGTGTAAAAACAGATTCTGCAAAATGTAGTGAAAACCTTTACTTTTAATCTACAAACTTTTGAAACTGAGTCTGAAGAATCACAGACTTTGAGTGAGTTTAGACTTTAGTAGTTAAATAGAACTACGAACAAAATAAATGAGTTCAGGGAAGAGAATAAGAACACAAAATTTATAGTGGTTCGGCTTAAATCAAGCCTACGTCCACTCTCCCATTCTAACAGCCTTCTAGCTGAATTCCACTATGCAATCAACAAGAGATTACAACTTTGATTGCAAACACTTAGTAGTAGATCACACTATCTTACTAAGTCACTCTTTTAGTATTTTTCTCACAATCACAAACATTTAAGCTCACAAGAGACAAGTGTATAATCGAAGGTTGCTCAGACTTTGTAATTATAAATTCTACGTTCCGTCTCTTACTTGCTTATTGGTCCTTGGTCTTCTTAAATACTCATCCACTTTCAAACTAGTCGTTGGACAATATCTTGAAGATCGTCTTCCAATCTACCAATTGGACAGATCTGTATCTAGAAGATTTGGTAGCCGTTGAGTGATAGAAGTAGAATCCCAAATTGATTCTGATTGCCCATACAAACAGAATCTTGGTTTCCATAAGTAGAGTTTTTTCGTATAGAAAGTTCTTGTCTTCAAGATCCAATCGTCAATCAATTAGATTGAGTCAATCAAATCAATCTTGATATAGAATCCAAACCAGATCATTAGCCGTTATACATTTAGGGTTTGTGTTACGTTCTGTCGAGTTATCTTGTTCTGAATCTGCTTCGTTCTGAACTTGTGTCTCGTTCTGGACGTAAAGTCTGAGGGTGTTTGTCTAACGTAGAGTCTGAGTGCAATAGACTTTACAATCTGAACGTTAGTCTGAATAAGTTCAGCTCCATCATAAAGTTTGGCTTTTGGTTTTTCCAAGTATAGATTTTGACAATATCCTTTATACGTTCTATCATCTGCATAGTCTATTACTTAACCATTAAACACGTTAGTAGTCTTTGATTTATTTTGTCATCTTCAAAACATATAAGGGATTTCTCTAACACATGTGATCAACTTTGAAAATTAAACGGAACAAAAAGCGGCCTGATGGTATTGAAGTGAGTTGATGTTGGCAACATGCCATGGAGGCCACTGCTCGATTTTATAGGCTCTACAATAACAAGACGTGATTTGGCTTGACTGAATAGCCTACTAATATACAGTGGCAAAAAACAAATAGCGATTTTATCAATGGCCGAAAAGTATTCAAGGTAGACTACATGTATTGGAGCTTCTACAGCCACGGCCAACCATCTGAGGCTCAGACAAAACGGAAATTCTAGCGGGGTTTCGTAAACACCAAGTGATGATGAATTTTCGTGGCTCCCACTCTCCATGTTTTCTTTGTGCGTTATCTTGTCCTCGTGTCATCTGTTTCTCTCCAGATTTGGTTTGGCTCTTGCTTTCCATCCCAGTGAATGTTCAGTTTTGAGCAATCAGCGATGGTGGCAAGCTGGGCGTTCATATTCTATCAACAACACAACGAACCACAGCAGTAGCGACTCAGATACAGAGCAGAAAATCAAGTCGCCAGCGGAAGACTTGAATCAAGGAAAAACGCCAAAACAGGGAGCTGTCAAGTCCGTCTCCGCAAGGGCACTTTTAGGCGAAACCAGCGCTTCCATGGCAGTCACTGAGGCATGGGACGAGCGACTGGAACTTCAGGGATGGATGAATAAAGGTTCAAACGAGAAGAGCAAGCTCCTAAATAACGAAAATATAGGATCCGATATTGATTTTGTGTTGGAGAAAGAATCTGATTTAGTCTGAAGATTGATTTAGCAAATCATAGATAATCGTAGATATGATTTACTTTAGGAAAATTAATATTGTGTAAATATTTTCTGATTCATTTACTGTACTACAAATATAGTCATATACCTGTACATTGAAGGTAGAGAAATACATAATACAAAAAATTCCTCTCCATTTTTCACGATTCTTATCATGGTATCAGAGCAATCGGTTCTGATATAGCTTTCGGAAAATCATTCGAATTGCCCTTGGTTGTTTTTCAACTTTGTTGTTGCAACGCCTTATCTGCAAAACAAATTGACACACTAAGTGAGAATTCCCCTCTTTTGTCATCATCTCCAAAATGGGTCAGAGCCTTGTTCTTGATCCGTCTTCCGTAATTTTTGGATTGCCTTCGATTGTTTTATGGTTTGTTGCTGCAAATCAGTACCTGCAAAACAAAATCAGCACGTCGAAAGGAATTCAATGCTACCTCCAACATGCAGAACCCAAACGGCAAAGAAATTCTACCTGCATCTGAAGATATATCCAACCAGGTCTTAGAACAAGTTGAGCAAACTGCTCAACACCCAATGGCTCCAATCACGAGCCAGTTTCCAGCTTCAATCCAATGGCTGTACATGCCATGGGTTCCTGTTCAGGGGCCATGGGCCGCCAGAACTAGTCAGTGGGTTAACTATGGTCCACAACAACAACCGAACCCAACTGGAGATCTAGATTTCGTCTCCCCAGGTCAAAGACCCGAATTTGTTCCAGGTGGAATGGCTACAAACCCTTACCTGAACTTTCCACCTAGGTTTGTACCACTCTATTTTCCAACCATCGCCGGCCACCTAGAACCCAGTGACCCGCTTTATACTTCACTAGCTAATGGGCCGGAATTGAAGTTAATCATGCTTCAACTTGTTGGACCAGACCATTATTCGCCCTGGGCAAGGGACTTCCGCCGGGCCCTCGTCACAAAAGACAAGGATGGATTCCTTGACGGATCTGTCCCTCTTTTGGCCGACGACCGCATGCAAAGCCACTGGCGGAGGTGCAACCTCTTGGTACGTACTTGGATTGGGAACTGTGTAATAACAGAGGTCGCCGCCGAACTTCCTCCTACAGAAGACGCAAAAACGATGTGGGAAAACATTAGGGAAATATATGGGAAACTTGATTGGGTTAAAGTTTTTTCTTTGACTCAAGCCCTCGCGGAATTGAAGTAAGGGAACCTCTCGATTACCGCTTGCTTCAACTGCCTATCAGCACTTTGGAACAAGCTCGAAGCCGCGGAGGAGCAACTCGAAGGCTTAGAGTCAACAATCAAGCAATACAAAGAAATTAAGGAAAGAGAGAAAGTAACCCGCTTCCTATTAGCCCTAAATGATAGTTGGATACCTTTCCGCTCGTAGATCCTCACCATGGAGCTGGTGCTGCCGCTCAGCCGCATATTTCAGCTTGTTGTCCAAGAAGAAAACTAGCGCCTTGCGACCACCGGACAAGAAAGGGGAGGAGAGAGCATCGTGCTTGCAGCGCCGGCGAAGAACTCGAGCCGCTCTCACGGCGGATCTCGCACGCCACAGTGAGCAGGTAGCTCTGGGTCATGTTCGGGAGGAGCCCGAGTGACAGAGGAAGAAGAAGACTTCTTGGAAAACCCTAGAATTTACCAATCCAATGATCAAGATCAAAAGCAAGGATCGGACGGTACCCATGCATTTCGAACGGACGGTGGGGATTACAGGCGTGGAAGAGGATCTAACTATCCTTATGCTGTACGATCGAACGGTCCATATTAGCGCCGTCCACACGGATCTGACGGCCCTTATGTTGTGCGATCCGACGGTCCAGATCAGCGGCGTCCACATGGATCCAACGACTCCTATTCATTGCCCTATGGTGGTGAATCAAATGGTCCTTATGGTGCCACGTCATCATCTAGAGAGGCAAGACAAAATTTTAAATTCAAGAGTAAGTATTGTGAATATTGCTGTCGCCCGCATTACACTATTGAAACATGTTGGAAATTACATGGTAAGCCTGCTGAGAAAGAAAAGAAAGGGAAATAATTTTTTTGCTTATTAGGTATCTGCACATGGAAATGATCTAGCTCATCAGCCACTTACCCAGGATCAATATGAGCAAATTATGAAGGCACTAAATCAATTAAGGACAGTTGACAAGAGTGCCAATTTTTCAAGTACTTCATTATGCGAAACTAAGAATATTTCAGTTGATGCATGGATTATTGGTACAGGCCACAATGACCACATAGTTTGTAATGAAAGTTTATTTTATGATGTTCATACAAAGCCTAAATCATGCATATCTATTCGGCTTCCAAACGGAACTATCATTGATGTCAGAAAAATTGGGATTGTATACCTTAGCAAAAATATTGTCCTAAGAAATGTGTTGTACATTCCTGAGTTCGAATTCAATCTCATATTTGTTTCTAAAGTTTGTGAGGACAATCATTGTCAAGCCAATTTCAATTTTGAAAATTGTTCTTTTCAGGACCTTTTGATTGAGAAACTGATGGGCTTGGGTAGAATGGAACAAGGGCTCTATTTTTGGGTCAACTTTCCTAGAAATTCTAATTTATCCATATCCTGTAATGCTATCGCCAGAAATAAAATTTCCCTTTCTCATAAGCGTCTGGGTCATAGTACTCGTTTTCCTTGTCCTGATTGTAAAATATGCCCTTTGGCAAAACAAACACGAGCGCCATTTCCAAATAGCATATCTCGTGCCACCAGTGCTTTCTTATTAATTCATATGGACATATGGGGTTCTTACCATACACCACACCATGATGGATCCCCTTTTTTTCTCACCATAGTTGATGATTATTCTCGTGCTACATGGATATTTCTCATGCAATCCAAGAGTTAGAATTTTTCACATTTATTAAAATTCTTGTCCATGATTAAAAATCAATTCAATAAAACTGTTCAAAGGATTCGAACAGATAATGACAGTGAATCTTTCTCTCATGAATGTCAATCTTTCCAATCCTCTCAAGGAATACTCCATGAGAGTTCTTGTGCATACACTCCCCAACAGAATGGTACTGTCAAACGTAAACATCAACATCTTTTAGAAGTTGCCCGAGCACTAAAATATGAAGCTTCCATTCCTGAATGTTTTTGGGGAGATTGTGTGGTCACAGCAGCCTATTTAATTAATCGCATGCCAACTAGAATATTAGAAGGACACACCCTTTTGAAATGCTTTTTGCCAAAGAACCGACGATTGGTCATCTTCGGGTATTTGGCTATCTTTGCTATGTGACAAATATGAGATGTCACCATAAAATGGATCCACGTGCTCTTCAATGCATTTTTATGGGATATCTAGCTTTGCAAAAGGGTTATTGAGTTATGGAGATGTCTACAAGTCGCTTCTTTGTTAGCCGAGATGTTGTTTTCCATGAAGATGTATTCCCTTTCCAAGAGATGGCGTCTACACATGAGCCACTAATATCAACATCCAATCATCGACAATTCTTATCGGTGGAGGATATTTCTATGAAGCCACAGTATCTTTGGGTTGCACCAGATCAGTCGTGCTCTAGATCATGCCCTGTAACGGCACTCGTCGAATCTCTTGATTTCTCTGCTAGATCTCCGGATTATTCCCCTATGATGAATAGATCAACCATTTCATCACCTCAGCAAAATGATAATGGGTCCTCCTCATCACCAATTGTTGAACAACACCAGTTCCAATGCCTAGGCGTTCAAGACGAGAAGTCCAACCTCCAACATGGACAAAAGACTATATTTGTCCAACCTTGGAAACACCAGGTACGCAATATCTAGTGTCCTCTTATGTTTCCTTCAGTAAATTATCACCAGAACACATGTGCTGCATCAGTAGAATATCTGAAGAATAGGAACCATCTTCCTATGAGGAAGCGGTGCATGATATTCGATGGCAAAAAGCTATGAAAGAAGCATTAGCTGCTCTTACAGCAAATGACACTTGGGATGTCGTTCCCTTGCCTTCTCATAGAAAACCCATTGGCTACAAATGGGTCTACAAAATAAAAATAAAAAACAAAGGCAAATGGTTCAATTGAGCAGTACAAAGCTCGACTCATCGCTAAGGGATTTACGCAACGTGAAGGCTTTGATTATCATAAGACCTTCTCTCCTGTTGCTAAAGAAGTGACTATTTGTTCTTTTCTATCTGCTGCTGCAATGTGTAATTGGAACCTACACCAAATGGATGTGAATAATGTCTTTCTTCATGGAGACCTAGATGAAGAAATTTATATGGAACTTTCACCGGAATTATGTAGATAGGGGGAGTTTCGAGTATGTCGTCTCCATAAATCCCTCTATGGACTCAAACAGGCTTCTTGACAATGGTATGCAAAGTTTACTGCAGCTCTCACAAATGCAGGTTTTGTACATTCCAAATATGATTATGCATTGTTCACATGGACCACAGATACTTTGTCACGCCTCGATCTTCAGGCACACGCACATCCCTTACCTTTGGTCGATTTTGAAATGCGATATTCCAGAACTATGTATCGCCGACCCTTTCATTTATATATGCACATGTGGAAGCAGTTATAAATCCCCAGACAATAAAACAATGGGATAGAAAAGCAGGCCATATATTTTTCATACTAAAAATTCACAACCACATCTTTTCACACGCATCTCATAGTATTCTACAATACTATATATACGTAGGTCTGATTTAACATCTATTCACATGCAGACAAGGTCTGATAAGACAGGACGGGATCTTTGTCCTAATCCGGGACGTACTCGGGGTTATCCTCGGGGTTCTCCTCCACGTACTCCTCTTCGGGTTCCTCATCAGGGATCTCCTCATCAGATTCCTCCGCCTTAGGCTCCTCATCTGGGTCCTGAAATGGTTATTCAATAATCACTGAAACAATGTCTCAGCAAGTTCTACCCCCTAAGACTCGATTAGTAAACTAATACACCTTAGGGCTGCCTATGCACAACATGAGTCAGAGGACTTACCTTGGCCTTAGATTCCACCTGCATATTAGCATAGATCAAATAGGCACCAAAGCAATCACATCACAGATCGAAGCATCGATCAAATCGACCTAGTCGATTACACACCAAGAAGACCACTCACGGTCATCTCCATTCAATCATTCATCCACAACATCAAATCGAGGCGACGATCAATCGACCTAATCGATTACGAGTCAGTTGGATCATTTCTAGGTCATTCATTCCATCCCATATAACCTCCAAAATACACTTAGTCACAGAGTTCCATCAATGCTCTCGGGCGTCGTTTTAGCCAAGGTGACATAAGTAACAGACGGTCCACGTGCGTTCTTTAAGGCGCTGTTTTTGCACAGTGATATTCCTCATCACCAAACCACGCCTGTCATAGATCACAGACAGTCTACGTGCGTTCTTTAAGACGCCATTTTCGCACAGTGTCCTTTATCACCGAACCACACTTGTCACGATTCATAGGCAGTCTACGTGTGTTCTTTAAGGTGCCGTTTTCGCACAGTGATATCTTTAATCACCGAACCACACCTGCCACAAGTCATAGACAGTCTACGTGAGTTCTTTAAGGCGCCGTTTTCGCACAGTGATATCCTTAATCACCGAACCACGCCTATCTATACTTCGTACTTGATCAGTCTCAGCCAATAGAGTTCTCAGTTCACTCTCACGACTCTCTCCACTTTACAGCTCGTCAAGGCATTATAAATACTAAATAACCATACTCGGCCACCTACCAATCAGTCATTCAATTCCACTCAATTTCAATCAATTAAGGAATAATTCCTTAAATTGCACAATCAAATTAATCAAGCACAATGTGGAGCTCAAATAAATAAACGGACTGCATCACGACAATCAGCACGAAATTCCGGTCACTGACCATCCTGGTTGAATTTCCGGAAAATAAATAATTAAATAATTAATTTTGAAAATTAAATAAATAAATACAATAAATTCAATTTAGTACAATATAAAGCTCAATTAAATAAACGGACTGTACCACGATCATAAAGCATAAAATGTCACGGCCATCATCCTGGGTTAATTTTCGGAAAATAAATAATTAAATAATTAATTTCGAAAATTAATATTTTTTTTGGTAAGAACGAAAATTAATATTTAATTCCTAAAAATTCAATTAAGCCCGAATTGCCTAATTAACACCCGATAAGGGTCGGGAAAAATCCCAAGAAGCATCCAATAAATACTATAGGCAATTCTCTATCTAAATACACTAACCACCTAACTAATATGCAAAGCAATTAACTAATAATCGCTAATCAATTCTAATCTAACCACCTAATTACACTTAACTAACACTAATCAACCTTTAAGTATAATTAGTAAACTAAGAAGGCATTAGTGAGTAAAACTCACTCAAAACGAAGGGCTCGACGCGAGGATCGACTTTCCTCAAAGCGGGCCGAGCATTCGAGCTCGGGAAGACGGCCAAAACGGGCCACGAAGGTGTTGCCATACCCATTTTTCTCTTCTCTGTCCGCTGCTGGTTGGGGCCGAATTCGGGGCTAAGTTGAGCTGGACAGGGCTGGCGGAGGGCGAGGGACCTCCGGTGGGTTGAGGCGACGGTGCACGGCGGGCGGAGGTGGGCTGAATGGCTCCGGTGGAGCTCCACTAGATCTGAAACGATCGCTGGAACAGAGGGCTGAGCAAGGGGGAGACCGAGGCAGGCGGAGCACGGGACAACAGCTCGGTGATGGTGGTGGATGGCGGAACGGCGGCATGCGGTTGAGCAGGTGGCGGTCCGATGTGGCTACAGCCCTTTAGGTGACGCTGGTCACTGCCTCTGCTTCTGTCGATCTTTGCACAGAACAGAGAGGGAGAAGGAAGCGTTGATGGCGGCTGAAGGGGATGAGGGAGAGGCGGAGGGCGCGAGCGGAGTAGATGGCGGTCCAGCAGCTCCGGCGTAACTGCAGCTCCTTCAACCGACGCTGGTTGCTGCTTCTGTTTTTGCTTCTGATGCCTTCGAACAGACCGAGCGGGAGGAGGAAGAGAGAGGGCGAAGCTGCACGCGGGCAGCAAGACGGCGGCGACGGCAGCTCCGATGGCGTGCAGTGGCGTGCGATGATGGTGGGAAGAGGCGGCGACGGGCGAAGCTGCTGCTGCTGCTTCGGCTTCTTCGGTTGTTCAATTCTTCAAGTTCGCACAGCAAGAAGAGAGGGAGGAGAGAGGCAACAACGGGAGAGGGTGAGGGAGGAGAGAGAGGGAACCGATTTCTCTCTCTTAGGTCACTCACACGTGGGCCACCCCCCCAGCTGTCATCCACCCACATTTGCAAGACTAAAATGCCCCTTTTAGAAGCATTTAGGTGGGTTAAGGTGTGGGGTAAAGGTGATATACGAATTTTGCTAGGTTTTTCCCTCCAATTGGACCTTAATCCCACTTGAATTAAATCAAATTGACCCACATTAATTTATTCGACACCTCATCAATTAAATTGATATTTTTTCCTTACCTATGTAGCCTACTTGCATGCCAATTTTGAATTCAAGAACGGTCCTCTGCAATTTCCGATAAAAATGGCCATAACTCAACTTTTTCCCAAAAAGTCTCGGTTGTCAAAAAAATCTTCTGAGACTGAGCCAACGCTCCTAAAATGACCTCTGACATGACAGACTTTTCAATTTCTAAAATTGGACTTAGATTGATAGTTAATTTCACTCCGACGCGCTCTTAGCGTAACCTAGGCTACTAGGTAGTTTTCAGAACTTTTTAGGACAAATGACTCGTGGTCGATTTTCTTCGAGCCACGATGAACCCACTCTACACATTAGCGACTCTCGATTGTCGTGAAAATCTCGAGGATTTAAATACAGACACAGGGTACCAAAATGACAATAAAATCAAATTAGTGCCGGTCGATGAGAGTTTTCCAATTTAGTGGAGTCACCCATGATCGGTCATTCATCTCAGTCAAACCGACCTATCTCTAATTTCAAGTCGATTTTATACTATGCCACAATGATCTCTAAAGATGAGCATGGTCGAGAAGTCGATTCCTGGTCGAATTCTCAAGTCTATTTTCCTTAAAGTCCTTAATAGCCTACCTAGCTAGTCTAGTTATCTCGTGAGTGGCCAACTCAGAGAAAAACACTGTAGCTGCGTCGATGAAATGCCCAATTTAACCAATCGAAATCAAAGCTTGAAAATCAGGATATCACATACTTCATCGATCTACTTATTGATTTATGTCAATGATATACTTATTATGGGAAATGATGATGTTGCAATTCGGAAGCTCAAGGAATATTTGTGACATCCCAGATTTTCAGTCATGTTTTCTACTAAATAAATTGAGCATTTCATTGACGCGTCTATAGGGCTGTTCTCAGAACTGATTATTCTAGAGATAACTGGACTATCTAAGGAAACCATTAAGAATTTTAAGGCAAATAGATTTGAGAATTCGACCAGAAATCGACTACTCGATCCTGCTCATCTTTAGAGGTCATTATGGCACAGGTATAAGTTGATTTGAGATCAGAGATAGGTCGGTTTGATTGAGATATGTGGCTAATCGTGGGTGACACCACTAAATTGAAAAATTCCCGTCGACCAACACTAGATTGATTTTCTTATCGTTTTGGTACCCTGTATTCGTATTTGAATCATCGAGATTTTCATGACAATCGAGAGTCGTCATTGAGTCGAGTGAGTTTATTATGGCTCGAAGAAAATCAACCACGGGTCATTTGTATTAAAAATATTTGAAAGTTACCCGGTAGCCTGGGTCACACTAAAAACGCGTCGAATGGAAATTAACTGTGAATTCGAGTCCGATTTTAGAAATTGAAGATTCTGTTATGTCACAATAAATTCTAAGAACGTCGACTCAGTCTCAGAAGATTTTTCGGAGATTCCGGGATTTTTATGGAAAATCGGTTCAGACGTCGTAGAAAATTCATGGAAATTCAGATGGGTTAAGTCGAGGGAAATTTGGACTTTCAAACCAAGCCTTTGAGTGTCGTGGACTTACAGAAAATCATTTGGGATTTTATTCATCAAAGATTGGACGTTGAATTAAGAAATTTCGTGGAATAATTGAAGCAAATATAATGAAATTTGATAGGGGTGAGCATGGTCCAAGTTGGTCCAGGCCACCCCATAACCCTAGAGCCAACCCGTACAGTGTCGGTCCTCAATTTTTAGGACCAATGAACGACCCTATTGAGCCTGGGACCAAGGACCGGACCGACCCAATGGGTTCAGTCCAGTTCCCAGGTCAACCCGGAACCGATCGATAATTTTTTTCGTCTTATTTTTTATACTCCCTAAAAAAGCAAACCTACAAATTCAAATTACACATCCATCGACAATGCGGCATTGTGCAACTAAATTATAAATACCAATACATATTTAGCAAATTTAAGATGACATAATAATAGAAATTTCATACCTGCTAACCGCTCATCGAGATATGGGACAAGATGGAAAGTTCTTATAATCATCTATCTTTAATATTCATAACACCATATGTAAAAGCATTTTCCTACATTTGATCATGTAGAGTCCACTCAACCAAAAAATGAGCTTCACACCACTTGACTAGCATTTGATCATGTAAAGTCCACTCAACCAAAAAATGAGCTTCACACCACTTGACTAACAAATTACCGTAGCAACTGCAGTACTACTCTACTCTTCAAAAACTTCTACGATTTGACACAAATTGAAAAGCAAAGTGTAGCTAAAATTCATTAGTAAAATACAATTAAACCATAAAAAGTTCAAAATACTTAATATAAACCATGAATATATAACTTCACATCTTGTTAATTCACTTGAATTTCTAAACATCTAAAAACAAAACAAACGACACATAATTAATACTCAACAAAAGTTTTAAATTGAAATTACTATTAGTGCTATTGATAGAACATCTCGATATAATATAATATAACAGACACTTTACTTAGGTTTGGATATATAAAAGAATTATAAATAATATAATATAATATAATATAATATAATATAATATAATATAATATAATATACAGGGTTGGTCTAGGGTTGGACCGACCCACAACTCTTAGAACCAAGGACCAACCCACACAGTGTTTATCCTGGAATTTCGGGACCAAAGACCGACCCAGTCCTCGTGGGAACCAGACCAGGATCAGTAGGGTTGGGCCGGTCTAGGGTCGATCCAGGGTCAACCCTAGACCATTGCTCACCCCTAAAATTCGGAGCTTGTGAAGGGGGGTTGGATTTTGGCTTCAAATTGGAGTAATTTGTGGATTTTATTACATGAAAATATTAAGAGAAAGCATTGAGATATTTGTGCATAAAGACCTAGGGGACATGCAATCAATGGAAGGGATAAGTGTTGACTTCAAGTCCCTTTTTCCTTAGCTTCATGGACACGCTTGGCCGGTCTCTCTTCTTCGTGCGAGCTGCCCTCCTAACGGTGCCGAGCTGCTTTCGCTTTCCTTGCTTCTCCTTCGAAAGAAACCAGCATCTCCATGTTGTTTTCTTTTCGCCACCAGCCCGCTTCCTTCAATTTTTCTCTCCGCCGACGGCCCATCTTTCCCAGCCGCTGCCACATGTCCGTGGAGTCAACAGACCGGTGTCTCTTTCACCGAGGTTGACTGCTTCTTGTTAGTAGCACCAGCCGCACGAAGCAATCCACCAAAGACTCACCGAAGCCGTTGTCCTCATCCCACGTCCTCACTCCCTCCGTCTCTGCCATAGAATTCAACCGAAGCCATCTCTCTCTCTTCGCTCGGCCCATGTTCCACGATGCTACTCCATCTCTGCACGTCCACGCCACTTGTCCAAGCACCGCAGTTCTTCGGTCAATAACAGCAAGTTTCCTCCCATTTTGTTGATCACCGAGCGAAGCCGAAGCAGCCCTGTCCGCGTGGTCTTCAGCCGTTACTCCATGCGGCCTCGACGTTCTACTACAACGTCCAAGTCTGCAACTCCCTAGTCAACAGCAAGCAACCGAAGTTCCTCACGTTGACTACCAGGCGTCCCCACACCGCTCAAGCAACCCAACGTCTCCGTGGATTGAACCTAGCAATTCGGGCCCAACAGTCCAGCAAAGCTTTTTCACGAGCCCAACAAGCTGGCCCATTCCAATAGTTCAGCTTGAGTGGAGCTTGGTCCAAACCTGCAGTCTTCGGCCCGCACGTCTTCAACATTAGTTCGGCCCAATCCATCTCAACACAAGAAGGCAGCCCATCTTCAATTCAGCCCAAGAAGCTAGCGAAGCCCAGAGGATTTCGGCCCAAGCCCAAGAGCGAGTCCAGCCTAAAATCAAGAACAAATCTCAGTTGGGCTGAGATTTGTTGGGCCTAAGTTTAAGGCCCGGTCCAAGCCCGCCGGTGTCGTCGAAAGCTCGATTTCAGCCGCCGTCGCGGTGTTCCGGTCTTTGCTTTGCCAAGTGAGTAATCTCACTAATCCTTGCTTAGTAGACGAATGATGCTTAAGGGTTGATTAGATTTAATTAAGTGCAATTAGGTGGTTATATTAGAATGGATTAGTGATTATTAGTTAATTGCATTGCATATTAGTTAGGTGGTTAGTGTACTTAGCTAGAGAACTGCCTATACTATTTATTGAATGCATCTCAGGATTTTTCCTAACCCTTATCGGGCTTCAATTAGGCAATACAGGCCTAAATTGGATTTTTAGTATTTAATTATTAATTTTCGAAATTATTTATTTATGTAATTATTTTTCGGAAATTAGGCTGGGATAGCTGACGATCAAAATTCCGTGCTGATTTTAGTGGTGCTTTCTATTTATTTAATTGAGCACTGGTTTGTGGAAATTGAGTAAGTTGATGAGTATGTGGGGATTTATCCCAAGTTTGATCAGTGTCGATATTCAATTAGAATTTGACTGTAAGAGGTTGTGAGTTGAACCTCAGAAACTGCCGAAGTATGGCTATGCCAGTTGGGCCGAGATTTGCCACCGAATTTGGAGTCGGTCGTGCCCATTGGGCCGTAATTTGCCACCTATTAAAGGTCGCACCCATTGGGCCGTAAATTGCCACCCAATAGAGGTCGCGCCAGATAAAGGCCGTAATCCGCTAACTGTTAAAGGTCACACCCATTAGGCCGTAATTTGCCACCTAAAAATAGGTCATGTCCTTTGGATCGTAATTTGTTGCCAAGAAATTTGGTAGACTGTGCTCGTGAAGCTGTAAGTAAGATTTGAGACTAAATAAGGGAGATGACCGGGGAATGGTCGGATTGACATGAAATCGACTAGGTCGATTGATCGAGATATCAATCTGCGATGTGATTGCTTGGGTGCCTATTGAACTGTGCTAATATGCAGGTGGAATCTAAGGCCAAGGTAAGTCCTCTGACCCGTGCTTGTATAGGTAGCTTAGTTAGTGTATTGGTTTCCTAATCAAGTCTTAGTGGGGTAGAACTTGCTGAGACATAGTCTCATCCCGATTGTGGGACAACATTTCAGGACCCTGATGAGGAGCCTGAGGAGAAAGAAACCGAAGAGGAGTACCTGGAGGAGAACCCCGATGATGATCTCGAGTACGACCCGGATGAGGACTATGATTCCATCCTCTTTGTGAATCCTGTCTAAATGTGAATAGTGTGAGACTAGAAAGTTATGAATAGTTTTGTGAAGTACTTTGAGGTGTGGTTGTATAAAGGTTTGGTTGTGGATTTCAATATGAAAAATATAGCCTTTCTTTTCTATCCCATTGTTTTATTGTTTGGGGATTTATAACTGCTTCCGCATATGCTATTAAAAATGAAAAGGTCGGCGATACTTAGTTCTGGGATATCGCATTATAAAATCGACCAAGTAGAAGGATGTGTGCATGCCGAAGGATCGGGGCGTGACAATATTTGCATATGACCTTTCATATTAAGGATTTGGGGACCTCCCAAATATTTTCTTGGTATTGAGATAGCTCGATCCAATGAGGGAATTTGTCTCAATCAACAAAAATTTGTCTTGGAAATCATATCGGATGCAGGATTATCGGGATGCAGACCAATTGTTATACCTATTTAGCAAAATGTCAAATTGACAACATATGAATATAATGCGAGCTCTCCTTCCCCAAATAACGATCTATTACTCAAGGATCCATCAAGTTATCGGCGACTTGTTGGAAAATTGATTTATCTCACCATGACTAGGCTTGATATATGTTATGCAGTACAAATACTCAGTTAGTTTATGTACAACCCAAAGTAATCACATATGGACGCAGCACTAAAGGTTGTGAAGTATTTGAAAGGATGTTCGGGACTTGGAATTTTGTTATATCGAGACTGCAACATGAAGATGACGGCCTATCGTGACACAAATTATGCCACTTGTCCAATGACAAGAAGATCCATTACTATTTTCTGTATTAAGCTGAGAAAGTTTTTAATTTCATGGAAGACAAAGGAGCAATCAACCGTTTTATTGTCGTCAGCTAAATCAAAATATCGAGCCATGGCAAAAACTGTGTGCGAAATAGTTTGGATTCGGGGATTACTTTCAAATCTGGGTGTGAAAATCAAAGGTGCAAGTGAATTGTGTTGTGACAATGATGCAGCTCTTAAATTGGCTATAGATTCGGTTTTTCATGAAAGAACAAAGCACATCGAGGTTGACTGTCATTTTACTCGAGAGAAAATTCAGGAAGGAATCGCAACTGTGGAACAGCCTGCAGATATTTTCACTAAGCCCTTATGCCAGAGGCAGCACATATATCTATTAAGCAAGCTTGGCGCCTTCGACATTTATAAGCCGCTAGCTTGAGGGAGAGTGTTGGAGAAAGAATCTAATTTAGTCCAAAGATTGATTCAGCAAATCATAGATAATCGTAGATATGATTTACTTTAGGAAAATTAATATTGTATAAATATTTTCTGAATCATTTACTGTACTACAAATATAGTCATATACTTGTACATTGAATGTAGAGAAATACAGAATACAAAAAATTCCTCTCCATTTTTCACGATTCTTGTCATATTGCACCGCCTCTCTCTCTCTCTCTCTCTCTAGACTTGTCCAGATTAGGAGCCATTTTTGCCGACTTCCTGAAACAGCTGTAAACGGTGGCTTTTGTCTTTTGTTGACTTTTCTTAGGGAGCAAGTTGGTCTACAATCATGAAACAGTTGACGTAGAGAGATGGGAGGAAATTAAAGAGGCCAGAGAAAGCTCCAGGATTTAGGGTCTCGCAGATACAGACATGGGAGTCAATCCGTGAGTGAAATGAAGATAAAAAGAGTTAAGTGTATTTGTAGGAGTCGATGTACTTCGAGTATTGTAGGAGCTAGTTTGCTCCGAGAGTTGTATTGTGACGTGAGAAAAATATGGCAAGAAGGAAAGTGAGTTTTTGTGAGTTATACTTGGAGGTTGGGACACCTGGAGTGTCATAACTTGGCACGGAGGGACACTTAAGTGCCATAACTTTAAAATCGTACACTTGAGTGCCAATATCGGAGTAAAATGGGACACTTAAGTGCCACTCTAGCGAAAATCCGGCCAAATGGCTGATGTGGCCATTTTCCGGCGAGTTTGGTTCAAAACGGCATCGTTTTGCACGCTGACGTAACGAAGAAAATGCAAAAACGACGCCGTTTCGTGTCTACGTATACATAATAATATAAAAATTAATTAAATTAGATTTTAAATTAATTTTATTTAAAATATTCAAAAAATTAAAAAAATTAAGAAAAATTTAAAAAATTTAAAAAATTAAGAAAATTTTAAAAATTTTAAAAAATTAAGAAAAAAAAAAGGGGAGGGGAGGTCGAAGGGGCGGCGAGGGCTGAGCCCTCGCCGCCGCCGCCTCCCGCCATCGTCGGGAAGGGCCGGCGGGGGGAGGGTCGGCCGGGGTCGCCGGCCCCCGGCCGACCGACGGGGAGGGCTGTGAGCCCTCGCCGGATCGCGACGAGGGCTGCGACCCTCGCCCCAGATCTGGGTGAGGGCTCGCAGGCCCTCGCCGCCGACCCTTGGCCAGGGGTCAGCGAGGCCAGCCAACCCTCCCCACTCCGTCGCCGGCCCTTCCCGACAGCGGCGGGGAGGTGGCGAGGGCCCGTGAGCCCTCGTCGGATCTGGGCGAGGGTCATGGCCCGCGCTTAAATAAAATTAATTTTAAATCTAATTTAATTAATTTTTGTATTATTATTTACACGTAGACACGAAACGCGCGTCGTTTTTGCATTTTCTCCGCCACGTCAGCGTGCAAAACGACGCCGTTTTGGACCAAACTCGCTGGAAAGTCGCCACGTCAGCCGTTTGGCCAGATTTTCGTCGGAGTGGCACTTAAGTGTCCCATTTAACTTTAAAACTGGCACTCAAGTGTACCATTTTAAAGTTATGGCACTTAAGTGTCCTTCCGTGCCAAGTTATGACACTTGGGCTGTACTTCTGCCGTTATACTTGTATCACTTTCCGCAAATTCAACATCCAGAAAACAGGGCCTCCAGACTGAACTCATCAGAGCCGACACTCGCGATTGCCTGAAGTCGAGTAGGTGTCAGACAACGGTGACGACATTGTTTTGGTAGCTCAGCTTATGTTACAGTGAGGGAGCTCGGAGAGGTGAGGGAGAAGAAACATGAGAGCTCCTTGATGCTGGCGGAGAGCTCGAGAGTGTTAGGGAGAACGGGCAGCAATTCATCAAGAATTTAACCCATTTCAGGATTAATTTGTCCCCTGAAATTAAACAGCCCGAAAACGACTTAGCCCCAATAACAACCAGCCAATACAATATTATAATAAGTAAATATAATGCCAAACTGATAAGGAAACAAAACTAAAAACAACACCAAGTTTTTACGTGGAAATTCAATGTGGGAAAAATCATGGACCACTTGAAAACTTTATAAATCATCAAGAATAGTAGGATACATAAAGTATTTATTTTTAGTCACATACTAAGGACTTAATATTAACAATACAATCATATTTCCTCCCCCATACATATGGATTAACATAAATAGAGTAAAAAAACTCTAAATGTAATTGGAGAAATCGGAGGTGATTCTCAACGAACAAAACTGATCAACTCGTGACCCTTGGTTGTGTGAACAACGTATTCAAATTTGAGTCAATTTTGTCATTATTTGGCCTTAGAATCGGACAGCAAAGTAGCAGCCCTTTTTTTCCTTCTTCTCCACGCTCTCTCGGTGCCCCGCTCTCGGTGTACTCTGTTTTTCTCTGTCCCCTTCTCTCGGGCTCACTCGCACGAGGCGACTCTCTTCTTTTGTTCTTTTTGCTTTTTGACTTTTGACTCCTCTTTTCTTTTATTAATTTTAGCTGGGCCCACAAGAGGGGCACCCAGCCCACAGAGATTTAAAAAAAAAAAAAAAAGCCAGAGAGAGACTGTTGGCGTGTCCATCGTGAGGAGAGGAACGTGGAGCTCAGGAGGGGGAGAGAACCGGTCTCTATGAGTTATTCAATCCCCCTCTCTCTCTCTCTCTCTCTCTCTCTCTCTCTCTCTCTCTGCAGGAAGGTGTGTGCCTCATCTTTGTAGGTGCTAAGGAGTGCCAGTCATGAAAGCGAGCTTCAAAAAGAAGATTTTCGGCAAAAATAGGCTGGACTGACTACATTAGAATTTTGCGAATGTTTATAACTAAATTGGCAAAATAGGCATCAGCATCATACATTTAGGACATATTAGACAATTTCCCCTAAAGTATTTAGCTCACAAAAATGTTCTAATGAAATCTGTTTTTTGTTTACATCTTCTATTACCTTGATAACACACTTGGTGAGGAAAAAAAACAAGAGTTTTCAACGGGAATGAAAATCAGAAAAACTTTTTTAGTGTACCGTACAAAAACAAGGGTTAATTTTGGTCGTTTTCGGTTTTAAGGTTCGAAGTTTAGAAAAGCAACCAAAAATTTCTACCGAACGTATTTCATTGAGAAGTTTAGAGATGAAAACTAGCAAATGGAAAATTTCCATTGCATAACTAATTTTGGTTGAAAGCTGTACTTTAGAAAGATTCTGCCTTAAATCAGATTGAAGTTCTTTACTTTTGCTATGGGGCTTGATGAAAGTGATATGCCCATTTTGCTATGGGGCTTGACGAAAGCTTTTTGGAGCTCAAGAAAAGAAGCAACTTATCTTGATAGAGACTCAACTTGATCATGAAGTAAAGGGATGGAATGAGCTCATTTGTAACAAAAAGTGATGAAGTCACCTTAAAGTAATGGTTCCATCAGTAGGAACTGAACCTAATTATTTGTGGCACGAAAGCGTGGGACTACTTGCCTATCGATATAGGCTAGCCTATATTCCTAGGAATAGACTACTTTACACTCAAGTAATCCAACTGCTATAAAGTGGGGAAAAAAAGATGTGCTAACTGGCTGTAATTGTAGAGGCTCACCTTTACTTTAAGGGAGGTAGTTGTATAAAAGGAAGGAATGAGCATCCTAGGAAGAGTAAGGGCCTGTTTGTTTAATTTTTTGTTTTTATTCCCGGAATAAAAATTTCTATTTTTTTGTTCCAATGAACAAAAAAAGAACAGAAACTACTTTGGTAAAACTTTTCTTCTCGGGAACAAAAAATCTATTTTTTTGTTCCCGGAAACAAATTTGGAACAGAAACAAGAAGTATAAAATAGTTGTTTCTTGCTCCTGGAACAATTCCGAAAAACAAATTTTCACTTGGTAAAGACTCTGCTTGATCATGGTGTCAACTATCAAGGGATGAAATGAACTCTATAGTTAGAAAGAGGTATAGAGTCATCAAATAGAAATTCTTCACTTTCTTTTTTGTACTTGACAGAAGTAAGGTGCTCATTTTGTTGATGAATTATATGACTACAGGCTTGCAAATTAAGTTGCCTAAATTGCTTTTCCAAGCCCAAGGAGCAACTTAACTTTGTAAAGACTCAACTTGATCATGGTGTCAACTGTTAAGGGAAGGAATGAACTCTATAGTAAGAAAGAGGCACAGAGTCATCAAATTGAAGTTTTTACTTTTGCTTTTGCGCATGACAAAAGTAAGGTGCTCATTTTACTAATGAGTTATATAACTAAAGGCTTGCAAATTAAGTTGCCCAAATAGCTTTTGCAAGCCCAAGAAGCAACTTAACTTGGTAATGACTCAACTTGATCATGGTGTCAAGTGTCAAGGGATGGAATGAACTCCATAGCAAGAAAGAGAGATGGAGTCATCAAGTAGAAGTTCTTTACTTTCTTTTTTGTGCTTGACAAAAGTGAGGTGCTCAATTTGTTGATGAATTATACGACTAAAGGCTTGCAAATTAAGTTGCCTAAATTGCTTTTCCAAGCCCAAGGGGCAACTTAACTTGGTAAAAACTCAACTTGATCATGGTGCCAACTGTCAAGAGATGGAATGAATTCTATAGTAAGAAAGAGGCATTGAGTCATCAAATTGAAGTTTATTATTTTTGGATTTGGGCTTGACAAAAGTGCGGTGCTCATTTTGCTTATGAGTTATATGACTAAAGGCTTGCAAATAAAGTTGCCCAAATAGCTTTTGCAAGCTCAAGAAGAACCTTAACTTGGTAAAGACTCAATTGGATCATGGTGTCAATTGTGAAGGGATGGAATGACCTCTATAGTAAGAAAGAGGGACAGAGTAATCAAATTGAAGTTGTTCACTTTTGCTTTTAGGCTTGACAAAAGTGAGGCACTCATTTTGCTAATGAACAATCTGACTAAAGGCTTGCAAATGAACTTGCCCGACCAGCTTTCCCAAGCCCAAGAAGCAACTTAACTTGATAAAGACTCAACTTGATCATGGTGTTAACTATCAAGCAATGCATGAACTCTATAGTAAGAAAGAGAGATAGAGTCGTCAAATAGAAGCTCTTCACTTTCTTTTTTATGCTTGACAAATGTGAGGTTCTCATTTTGTTGATTAATTATACAATGAAGGGCTTGCAAATTAAGTTGTATGAGTTGCTTTTCCAAGCCTAAAGAGCAACTTAACTTGGTAAAGACTCAACTGGATCATGGTGTCAATTGTGAAGGGATGGAATGACCTCTATAGTAAGAAAGAGGGACAGAGTAATCAAATTGAAGTTGTTCACTTTTGCTTTTAGGATTGACAAAAGTGAGGCACTCATTTTGCTGATGAATGATCTGACTAAAGGCTTGCAAATGAACTTGCCCGACCAGCTTTCCCAAGCCCAAGAAGCAACTTAACTTGATAAAGACTCAACTTGATCATGGTGTTAACTGTCAAGCAATGGCATGAACTCTATAGTAAGAAAGAGAGATAGAGTCATCAAATAGAAGCTCTTCACTTTCTTTTTTATGCTTGACAAAAGTGAGGTTCTCATTTTGTTGATTAATTATGCAATGAAGGGCTTGCAAATTAAGTTGTATGAGTTACTTTTCCAAGCCTAAAGAGCAACTTAACTTGGTAAAGACTCAATTGGATCATGGTCTCAATTGTGAAGGGACGGAATGACCTCTATGGTAAGAAAGAGTGATAGAGAAATCAAATTGAAGTTTTTCACTTTTGCTTTTGGGCTTGACAAAAGTGAGGCACTCATTTTGCTGATGAATGATATGACTAAAGGCTTGCAAATGAACTTGCCCAACCAGCTTTCCCAAGCCCAAGAAGCAACTTAACTTGATAAAGACTCAACTTGATCATGGTGTTAACTGTCAAGCAATGGCATGAACTCTATTGTAAGAAAGAGAGATAGAGTCATCAGATAGAAGCTCTTCACTTTCTTTTTGTGCTTGACAAAAGTGAGGTTCTCATTTTGTTGATTAATTATACAATGAAGGGCTTGCAAATTAAGTTGTATGAGTTGTTTTTCCAAGCCTAAAGAGCAACTTAACTTGGTAAAGACTCAACTGGATCATGGTGCCAATTGTGAAGGGATGGAATGACCTCTATAGTAAGAAAGAGGGATAGAGTAATCAAATTGAAGTTTTTCACTTTTGCTTTTGGCTTGACAAAAGTGAGGCACTCATTTTGCTGATGAATGATATGACTAAAGGCTTGCAAATATTTGACCAAAAAAAAAGGCTTGCAAATGAACTTGCCCGACCAACTTTCCCAAGCCCAAGAAGCAACTTTACTTGGTAAAGACTCAACTTGATCATGGTGTTAACCGTCAAGCGATGGAATGAACTATATAGTAAGAAAGAGATATAGAGTCATCAAATTAAAGTTCTTTACTTTCTTTATTGTGGTTGACAAAAGTGAGGTGCTCATTTTGTTGATGAATTACATGACTAAAGGCTCGCAAATTATGTTGCCCGAATAGCTTTCCCAAGCCCAAAGAGCATCTTAACTTGGTAAAGACTCAACTTGATCAAGATGTCAATTGTCATGGGATGAAATGAACTCTATAGTAAGAAAGAGGGACAAAGTTGCCTAGGTGCAATTCTTTACTTTTACTTTTGGGCTTGACAAAAGTGAGGTGCTCATTTTGCTAATGAGTTATATGACTAAAGGCTTGCAAATTTAGTTGCCCAAATAGCTTTTGCAAGCCAAGAAGCAACTTAACTTGGCAAAGCCTTAACTTGATCATGGTGTCAACTGTCAATGGATGGAATGAACTCTATAGTAAGAAAGAGGCATAAGGTCATCAAATTGAGGTTTTTTGCTTTTGCTTTTGGGCTAGACAAAAGTGAGGTGCTCATTCTGCTAATGAGTTATACAACTAAGGGCTTGTAAATTAAGTCGCCCAAATAGCTTTTGCAAGCTCAAGAAGTAACTTAACTTGGCAATGACTCAACTTGATCATGGTGTCAACTATTAGGGGATGGAATGAACTCCAGAGTAAGAAATAGAGATAGAGTCATCAAATAGGAGGTCTTTACTTTTGTTTTTGTGCTTGACAAAAGTGAGGTGCTCAGTTTGTTGATGAATCATATGACTAAAGGCTTGCCAAAGATGGGCTACTTATAATCATAAGAACTAGTTAATTGAAGGCTCTATCCTTCTTTTTTCGAATGTCATTCAAGCCATGCTAGCCTTTTTTGGTTGCTCAAGAGAAAAGTGACTCTTTTATCATCTATTTATGAATCGACGACGAACACTTGGTTCTCCATATGGACATGATACAGTATTAAATTGGAACTAGAGTTATCAAGTCACTTAAGTTTAATAGTTTTTTGTTCACAGTTAAATTATGATAAAAGCAAACACATGGATGGTGTTGAAAAATTGAAGAACGTACAGATGGACAGCCACTTTAGGTATATCCCTTTTTTTATTTAAAAAAAATTATGAAGCAAAAAGAGAGGAGACAATTTACAAATCTAACATGTGAGTGCCCTTGATTGATGCAACTCAAGTCAGAGACCGCTGGAAACAACAAATATCTTTTATTAAAAAATAATAATAATGTGCATGCTCCCCAATACCATTCTTAAACAAAAGATGATTATTATTTTGCTAAAGGCACATGCTTGCGATACCATTCTTAAATAAAAGATGGGATGGCTGCTTAAAATCATGACAAGTGGGGTCACCGGCCAGTGAGAAGTCAATACACCAGTCAATAAATATTTAAGTCATGGCTCCTTGGCAGGCGATAAACATCGCCAAATATATATATATATATATATATATAGATCGCCATTGTACAAAATAAAACAAGAGAGAAAATAAATCTTAATTATTTGTGCCAAAAAAATTATCTAAAACCTATTTGTGCAAAAAAAAAATTATTTTGCCGTTCTACAAAATAAAAGCCCTTGAAAGAGAATACATATTACATACATGGTCAATGTACGCCTTTTCTTTTTTAACACGGATAATCTAAGAATGGGAGCATAAACTGTTTATGAAATATATCCACATGCTAAAAATAAAAATTGAATATGTGTCATTCTATAAAAACCAGCTTATATAAAGAAACCGCGACAATGTTAATGTACTGATTAAAATTTTTATTAACGTATGTTGTTTGGAAAGAAGGGGACGGTGGAAGAAAAATTGAAGTAGGCGATAAACAAAGGAAGGGCAATGCTGTGATTTTGGTACCTTTGAGTGGGCAATTCCACGAGTTTTCCACCAACGGGAGTGATCCAGAAACGCTGACAACACATATTAATCGAACGGCTGATATTAAACCACTTGAATCCAACGGCTAAGGAGAAACATGACAAAGTTGTCGCGCGCAAAGGCACGGGATTGCAGAAATGGCCCTCGCTCCACTTTTTTTTCTTGGCCTCCACATATCAAATCAAATTAGCAAATCACCAACTTCTTCGAAATTTTACAAGTACTTAAAAGATTACCAATGTTATAATGAATATATTCGATTTTCCATTTAAGTCTTAGCAATTTATCTTTTTATCACATCTTTGTAAGCCTCTGCGGAATGTAACATTTGAAACTCTTTAATTTATATTGACCCAAACTTTTCAAAAAAATTTATGTTCGTGTTATTCTTTTTTTTTTTTTTGAGCAAGATTATGTTCGTGTTATTCAAAAAGTAAAAAAGAATTTTTTTTTTTTCCACCAAATGCTAAATATAATCCAACTTATAAAAAGGTCATGAAAAATTTTACATATGATCTAAGTGCCAACGTCTATATATTGTCAAAATATCACGTGTTACGAGCTGCAAAATGCCAAAATGCGTTATCACAATATATAAATTAAGTAAAAAGAGAAAAGTAAAAATGTATGCAGACATGCCCGAAGAGAATTGAGATGGACCCAAGGCAATCCTGACCTAAAATTAAGGTTTGAAGTGGTTGGGCTAGTCGATTTTTTGCCTCGGAAAAAAGAAATTGGTTAGCCAATATGTAAGATTATTCACATTTTTGTTAAATTTAAAGAAAAAATAATTGCATGAGTAAAATTCGAATAAAGTGATTTTATTTTCCACGAAATGAACTTACCTAAAGAGTTGGGTCATTTTCAGTCCGCCAAATTCACACCATGTAGTTTTTTCCTTCTATATCTAGGTGTTATGTGGTTAATAGTTTTATGTCAATGTGAGCTTTCAAAATTTGAGATAATGTCTGAGATGATGTACATTCAAATTATATATATGTATATATATTGACACCTAAATTTTATCTATTTATTTAGGATTTAATCGCAAAAGAAAATTAAGAATTAATTTTTAATCCATAAACAAAAATATAATTTTTATTAAATTGCATCGCATATAAATATTAGGAACATCTGCATTACTGGTATTAACTGTTAGAAATTTTTGAAAAAACTTTAAAAAATTAATTAATTCAAATTAAAAATAATAATAATGCGGCAGGGCCGGGCTAGACTTCAGACTTAGCCCGGCCCCTTTTTCTTTTCTTCCCTCCACAAGGACGGCGTACGACGAGCACGGGCAGCGGGGAATGTCGCGCGGTACGACCGGCCTGGGCAAGCTGGCAGCAGCTGGCGACGCTGCTTAAAAGGGGAGAGGTTAGACCGAGAAGGGGGGCTTCTTCGGCTAAAAAATCCAGAAAGAGAGGGAGAGATCCGACGAGAGAGCCGCGAGTGAGAGCGAGGAAAGAGAGTCGGAGCAGAGACCGCCGGCCACCGGGCCTGAATCGCGGCCGACTACCAGCCGCCGTGCCTCCTTTCCCGCGCTGAAGCTCCGGTAAGCCCCGACCCTATTTTGGCCCTGTTTTCGGGCGTGCCGGGCCGGAGCTCGCGGTCGTTCAGCTCACACGAGCTCCGGCCCCGACCCTCCTTTCTCCAGCTACTGTGTGTGTCGTTGTTTGTTTGTCGAGAGTCCCGTCGAGAATCCTGGTTGAAGTTGAACCGGAAACCTCATGATTCGCGAGACCCCTTCACCCGTTCGATGAAATGCTAAGCGAGATCAAGTTTTCATCCTCCCGTTTTTGGCCGAAATCGAGTCGTCCGTGCACGCCGTAATCTATGGGAATGTTCCAGTGGTGTTGGGTGACCTTGGGCGTCGAACGTGTAGTCGTTCGCCACGTTTCCATCGTCGCCCTAGTTTGTTCGATGTTTGGCCGTGGTGTGGCTCTCGGCCGGCGGCGGGGAGGCCGGCCGACGAGTGGCGTTCGGAGTGGACGACGCTGGGTGGTAGCTCGGCGGTGTCCTGAGCGCCGGCGAGGGCTTGTCTAAGTGGTGTTGGTTCGGGTGAGGAGCTTCGGTGAAGAAGAGCGCGAGAGGGAGGGGTGCTTCGGGAAGGAGAGAACAGGGAGAAGAAGAGAAAATAGAAAAATAAAAAGAATAAAAAATAATTAAAATAATGAATTAAAAAAGATTCAAAAAATTAGTTTTTAATTTGAAGCGGGTCATACCCCAGTGGGTGGATTGGGTTATCGGTTCAAACCGGGTTTAGGGTCCAAATCCCTGTTCCCGAATATAATAATAATTTTTAATTAAAAATTAGTTTAAAATATATAGTTGCTATTCATTTTTATGTGAGTCCCATCCACCGGGAGAGAATCGTTGCGCACCACAGTCGACTTCGGTCAGCAGTGGAAACAGAGGGAGGAGAGAGGCAAGCTCGAAAAAACTCAGATAATTTCTCTATTTTTTAATTTTTAATACAATAAAAAATCTAAAGTTCATGAATTTATGTCATATTTAACTTAAATTAATTTTCATCTAACAAGCCATCGCTAACGGACTTTTCATCAACAAGAACCACATTATATAACAAGTCCTTGCAACTTAAGCCGATTGACGTTATAGCTTCAACTTTCTAGGAAAGTTGAAAGCCTCTTATTGCATTCTCCATTTACTTTGTTGTTGAAAGACTGTGACGAGGAGACCAACCCAATGGCGCTGCAACCAAGTGAAAAACAAGGAAATCCGAATCAAGCAGAACCAGCAGCAGGTACATGTTCATGTTCCAACCGAGAAAGAATATGGCATAATCGATGGAGTCCCAAATATGCTCGAACTTGTATTTTCTCATTTTTTTTCTTTATCACCAAAGAAACATAATGCTGACCGTAGCTAGAATAAAGGGGATAAAAAAAAAGTATGCGAAGGACCTAGTGCTCACTCTTTCTTCTACAAATATTGAAAATGTTTTAAGAAGCGCTCGATTAGCTGCTTCCCAATCTGGAGGTGCTTCAGGTGCGTTATCCCTCAAAGGAGTTATTTTCAGTGTGAAATTAATATCTGGGGCAGATCTTCATGAAATTATTCTTTTCTGGGACATTTCTCAATGTCAGCAAGCATAAAAGTGTTAACTGAATGATCTGAAAAGTTTGCGTCTATTGCAGAAAATTCCGAAGGGGAAGTGGATGGACCCTATTACCAACCATTGTTGCAAGCTGCATTCAGGGGCAATTGGGAATTTGCTACGGGATTTTTCGAACGAGATGCTGCTTCAAAGACGGCCAAAATAACAAGCAGATCAGAAACATTGCTTCACATAGCCGCTTTGAGTGCACGAGACCAATTTTTTGAGAACTTGGTTGAGCTCTTGTCTCCGAATCCAGAAGCGCTTGAAATGGTTGATTGCGATGGCCGCACAGCCCTCCACAATGCTGTTCTGTGTGGAAGGATAAGGATGGTGAAGACATTAGTTAGAAGTAATCCTAAGTTGACGCAACTTGTAGATAAGGAAGGACGCATTCCTTTGGGAATATCTGCTCTAGAAGCTTCCATGCATAAGGATATCACCTGGTTCCTGGCGAAAAGTACGACAGACGATGGGCCAAGTCATCCCTTCAGCAATCCCAATGCAATTGAGACATTAGTAGGTATTACCGACGCTGGTCATCATGGTAAGATCACCATGACCATTTATCTCAATTCCATCTATTTTTAGCTTCGTTCTAGACTGGCTTAGTTTCCTGATCAACTTTGCTGGTGAATGCCAATAGATATTACCCTTTATCTAGTCGGGCGGTACCCTCACATTTTGACCTTGAAAAGTACAAAGATCGTGCATGGAAGCGTTAATATACTGTGGGCGATGGCGATGATGGAATCCTACTTTCGCAGCGGAACCAGACTCAGTGTTGTGGAAGCATTGATATACCGATGTCCGTACTTTCTGCACTCGCATTCATTACTGATTCCCTTCAAAAAGATCATACCTGGCTCATCACCTGCTCTTTTGATTCTGAACTAAAGGTATTCCGGTGGATTTGAGTTACAATCCAACAGATAAAAATTCGGATCCAGGTGGGTATGCATTTTTGAGCTTTTAGTCATTAGACTGATTCCCTCGGTACTAGCAAAAGAAACCAGAAATGATTGTTTCTTTGTAGGATGTATTCTGGTTCCTTATCGTAGCTTTACTTGAACCATGGCTTGAAATCGAACTATGGATTAGTTATCTCGTGAGAACCACATATGATTCAATCAAGTGCATAAGAAAATGAAAACTACGATATAACTTATCGTTGATAAAAATGGATTGTTTATATTGCAAATTAAAATGGATGAATGAAAAATATTTTTATCATTCATGCAAATGTTTAGATATAACTTATCGTTGATAAAAAAAAATATTTTCCAGTGACTAAATATTTCAAACAATACAAGGGATCAATTTTGAGAAAATATTTTTCAAACCATTCATCTTCCACGAAACAAACATAATTTAAATATTATTTTCTTTGACTGCTACTTCATCTCAATACAACACGAAATAATATGTTGAGAGGGTGCAGGAATTGGACATGAGATTGGAGGCAAGCCCCTCACGTTATTGATTTTGTTAGAGACAAACAAAATGGAGAGAAAATTTTTTTGCTGCATAAATAACAATTCAAGGGATTGTACGATGAATATGATCTTTTTCTTTTTTGTTACTAGTTGCTATACGTATTTGAATAATATTATCTAAGTTAATCTTATATATGTAAAGACTATTGTGATTTACTTTAGCTTGATAGTCGTCATTAGTGTGGTTATTTTCAGAGTTGTTCTATCAGGTTATCTCTTATAATTGTATTCTCTTTATTATGATTAACATTATAAAGCCTCGTTTGAACTTCAAGGAAGATTACTTTCTTCAGTTACCTTCTTATCACTTCTACTATCTTCTACTATCTTCAAATCCATATATATATATATTTTTCATCCAGACTTGATATAAGCCTTTTCTTGGAAAATGCCAAAAATGATTTTATGCCTTTTTATTTTTACTTTGCATCAGCAATTACTAAAACCCACACTTTGAAATTGAGGACTGAATCCCAAAGGAGCAAAAAAAAAAAATAGCTTACCTAAAAGATTAAAAAAAAAAAAAAAAGAGAGAATGAGATCGTTTTCTCAATCACCCGGCAACCCAAGCTTTAAATGAGGGAAATTTTGACAATTAGTAAACTGTCGTTAGATGCAATTTGGTTTCTAAGAAAAATTTGGGACCCAGAGCTGGAGAGCTTTTTTCCTAATCCAATGGCCGCCCCTTCGTTTTTCATTTTCTTTTTCTTTCTCTTTTGTTGACATTTTGTAGTTCCTATGATCAAGAGAATTTATGAGGTGAAGATGAGACACAAGACATCAGTTGAGTTGGCAAAACAAATTTTAAAGGCGATGTCTCAAAGGAAGACAACTGAGATCCCTGATTTTTTCCTGGAAGAGGGGCCGCAGAGGAACCCACTGGCTCAAGCTACAGCCAAGGGAAATAGTGAAATCGTGAAGCTATGTATTCAATATTTTCCGAAACTTTTTGTGAATTCGCCTTCTTGGAAGAGTTTGATCACTTGTGCGATCGAGTATCGCCAAGAAAAGATTCTCAACCTCTTTTTGAAATTAAGCTCGACCGCTGAGTTGTCATTAGTCCTGGGGCCTACATGGGACGATTCAGAAAATATGATTAAAGCAGCAGCATCGTACTACCCTAGTTTTGATGCTAAGACTAAGGTGGCCGGTGCAGCTTTTCGAATGCAAAGAGAAATCCAATGGTACGATGTAAGTATCTTTCATTTCATATATTTAATAACGATGCTTGATGATAATTATTATAGGATCACGCTATTTTCACTCCCATTTTAATTAAGACATTCCTTTTTAAAATTGTCACAGCAAAATATCCCCCTTTTCAATGCGGTGTTTCTTTTCCTTCAATCTAATTACACCTTCTTCACTTTCAGACACATATTAAAATATTTCAGAAGAAATTTTTTAAGTATATTCTAAAATTTTGATCCTCTTGTTATACGGTTGAATCTATTATCAATATTAATTACTCTCCTCACGGTAAAAGCAGTACAGTAAGAAGTTTTCTTCTTCTTTTCCTTCTTCGTCTTTTTTTTTTTTGTGCTTATCTTTTGTTTCGACATGATCTAGATATTAACATGTGACTTGACCTTTAAGCAATTTCGCATCAAGTGTTGGTTAAGTTATAATCTCCTTGATATATTTCCTCGTTTGTTTTTTTCTTGAAAATTTTCAATACTTTATCCACTTACCGAAACTCATCCGAAACTCCTATTTGTGAGTTATATGCATAGGCTGTGCAAAGCTGCATTAACCCTAGCATGAGAACCGCCTACATCGAGAGAAGCACCGACGATAGGGCGAAATCATATTGGACTAGATTTGTGGAGAACCACCAAAACTTGCTTGAGAATGGGGAGAAATGGATAAAGGACACATCAAATTCATGTATGCTCGTCTCAACTCTAATTGCCTAGTATTGTTCGCTGCTGCATTCACTATACCTGGAGGCAATGACAGCAATACTGGAGTTCCCTTGTTGTTAGGACAGGACTCCCTCTTGGTTTTTGCAATTTCAGATTCGTTAGGTTTGTTCTCCTCTGTGACGACTATCTTGCTATTCCTAGCCATCTTAACCTCGCGGTATGAGGCACGAGATTTTCTCTACTCATTGCCTAAGAAGATCATTATGGGCCTTGTTTTTCTCTTCCTCTCCTTGGCTTTCATGCTGGTGGCCTTCGCGGCAACTCTCACAATTTTGCTGGATAAGAGACTGGATTGGGTTCTCATTCCTATTATTTTGCTGACCACTATCCCCGTGGCTTTATTCTTAGTACTACAGCTTCCCTTGCTATACCAAATGATTAAATCCACTTACGGACGAAGCATCTTTCATCCCGAGAGCATTTGGTAGTGAGGTGTAATTATTGGACGTGATCATGTGATTGACAAATTTGATTTGAGGTTATATGTCTTCATTATAATTGGTTGTTTAGAGCGGGGCCAATCCGATACTGAATGTATTTCCTCAAAGTATTTGAACAACTACTATGCATTATGTTTCCCTACCTTGTTACCAAAGATCTATCTATAGAATGAAATGATCAATTTAAACCGTCAACCTATAGATACTTCAAAATTGAATCTACATATACATAAACATTTTTTTTTATTCGGTACCAAAATATCTTGGAATATAAATTTTTAAAAATTAGTTCTTTTTAGCCTTTTGTTTTAAAATTTAGGTGCAGAATTTTTTTTCTATCAGCTTAAACATCCAGCTTCTAGGTATTTCAAAACATAATCTATATAAACAATTATCTTCAATGTCTATTACCAATATATGTGCAATCATGTAATATAGCTTTCATAATAGAATGAGAGATGAACAATTATTTATAGAAAAAAAAAACATATACACATTTTCAGTGATAAGAATGATACCAAATGTAGACTTTATTCTTGTGAACTATCAAGTAACTGGAATCATACCGGTTATAATATTTTGTTTATAGTAAGGGTTTTGCTAGCACAACAATTTTTGGGCTATTATGATAATAACAACTTATTGAAAGTCACAAATTTTTGAAGGAGTATACTTCATAATAATTTATAATTATTTGTTATTTGATTTTTTGTGGACCATAGACTATTATTCTCACGATAGATTGAGCATTATCACTCAATCATTTCTCTTATATTAATTGCGAAATAGAGAGAATAAAACCTACTATAAATCTTTCTCCATTCATCAGTTACATATAGATCTTTCATAATAGAATCTAGGTATACATTAACAACTACTTTTAAACATTTATTACAAAGCTCGTGCAATCATGTAATATAACTTTGGTCACGGAATGACTTTTTGAGCATTTGATTTCTTTATAAATGCTCTTCAGATGAAAGGTTGGATAATCAAAATAATCTACATATGAAGAATACTGATAATAGAAATGATACCAAATGTACTACTTTATTCCTAAGAACTATAGAATTGGAAATATACCAATAACAGAACTTTGTCCACATAAATTGTGAGATAAGAAAAACGGAAGATGAGATTTTTCGTCCAGCCTCTGTGCGTATGATGGATGACCTCCGCATCTCTGGAGGAGAGTGCTCGAAGTGTATTCTGTCAGATGAAGCTGAGGGGATTATTGATTTTGAAGCTTAAATGGGTTGGGCATAACATATCTAAGTCATAATCCCTAATTTTGTGAATTAAATTTTATCAGCGAAATTCTAGTGTCAAGTAACATTTATTTCTTCTAAATCAGTGACAATTTATTATAAAAATTCTCATAAGAATTAGATATGCAAAATTTAAATATTTGCTAGAATTAGACATTTGCTCACATTATAGGTTTGCTAACTGACATCAAAAGCAAATCAGTGCATGGAGCTTGCACAAGAGAGTGCCACGTGAGTCATCATCATGCTAGTTTTACCCACTTTTGAATTACCTCATCTCACCTTGAAACTTTGTGAGCACCTAAGTTTATTGTAAGCTTTCCAATAAGATATCATTTGGCCAACACCCTTGTTGGTCTCAAACGAAAGAGCATCCTTTTCGTGGAAAACACATCACGAAATTAAAACCTAAGGATCTAAACTAATCAATACTTATACCTAACAATAGTGAGTCGAGCTTTCCGGTGGCATGAGAGTCGCAAGAATCCAAAAATGGACTGTAACAGTACTTGAATTCGACATTTTATCACACGCAGCACCTCAACACTTTTACGGCACATCGAGTCTTGTAGAAGAAAAAAAACCTTAGATGCACCCAATGCATGTGAGCCCCTCTCATATGTACCATTGGATGAAATGGGCCTCATATGGAACCCACTGGTCTAACGGTGAATGTGAGCTAAGTTCACATGATTCGGATGCATCCATTACTGGTTCATTGCACAAGTGATCGCAACAAGATTCTAGTGTATTTAGAAAAAAAAAAGTCCAAAGTTGGGCTCTAAATCAGAATCTGCGTAGCTCACATGACAATCCATATCAATTAAGTCATGTGTAGAAAAGTTGCATCAATGAATTGGTCCAATTAGCCTCGTACAATACTAAATGAACATATTGAATGTGTTGGCACTAGGCGTTATTACTAAATAATGCTTTGATTGGGTCAAAGACATGGCATGACATGAGCCGTCATTATATGAATGCAGCACCAAATGTTAGTTTATCATAGATAGGATCTCAATTATACTATAATCACATCCACAATGGGTGGATGATATTACTACATCACTTGACTTATCGAGAACGTTTTTTCCCAGATGAACATTAAATCTCAAGGAACTGACGAAGCAACATACTTTTATTCATCTACTCAAAATTCTACGAAGAGAGGGAGGTGCCTTGCTCCATAGTCCAAACAGAACAAGAAGTTAGAAAGCACTAATAATCATATTTCTATGCCTATGACTCACTTCAACATACGAGCAAACCAAATACAACCTTACAAGAAAAATTTATGAAAAACCATTGATGACGAGCATATAAGCCGAATTGTTATTTCCTTTCATTTTTTTGAAGAGGCCTTTTTTTTGGTCTTGAAGAGGCCTAAAAAGGTGGTGACTGTTAACGGATGGATTCTCGACAAAAATGAAATTAGCCACTAGCCAGTGCCACCAAGAACCCCCTTTAGCTTCTTAACCTGGGCATCATCAAGGAAAGTGGTGCCTTCCACCCCCTCAGAAGGAAAATTATTAGCGAACAGAGCAAAGTCCAAGATTTGAAGCCCAAGGCTCGGACTGAGCAAACTATGGTATGAGTTGGACCTATGCCATCATTCAATTGGAAGTGCAATAGCCCCCATCATGCTGTCCCCTTTGTTGACATTCTTCAAGTAGACAGTGTTGACGAGATGAACCTGGCACAGATCGACCCTTGGAGGACGAGGAGAACCTCTGAGGCGCCGGGGGCCATATTGATATTAATGGTTGCAACCAATGATAGGGACTATACAGCTGCTAAGCATATTCACAGCTTATCTTGAAAGTGGCAAAGAAGGTTCAATCTATGCTAGATTGTTTGTAAGTTCTATTTTGCAAGTTTACTTAACTACAATAGAGCACTACACCTATAAACCAATAAGTACATAACATTACTTGTCACTCGCAATACTTCTCTATCTCTCATTGAATGAGATTCTCGTCCAGTCAATACGAAAATGCTGGATTTTTCTCATAGATTTTACACATAATTTTTATTCCATTTGATTAAAGAAACAAATAAAAGTCATTCCTTTATTGATACCAGAATTTTAGTTGGCAAGTCCAACATGCATTTTTTGTAAAAACAAGAAATATATGAAAATAATAAAAAATATTAAATAAAAGTTCGATCCATCTCACTACAGCCTCGCGTCCATATATTCGTATCTTGTACATATATGCATGGCGGGGTAGAGTAGAATCGAGAGAATGCACATACACGGAACTCAGCAAATTCTCTCTCGCATCATCAATTTCCAGGAGCTTCTAGGTCGTCATTCCCTCTTCATACTCGGCCACCTCCACTCCACTGGTGGCCGGCACTCATCTCCGATTGCCGACCGCTATAGTCTCTTTGCATTTGAACCTCAGAGAATAAAGCAGAGAGTAGAGGGAAGGAATTATCATGTTCAGTCGTGATTCTCTCTCGGTTTCCTCTATGCATCCTTATCCCTCTCTCCGTCACCAGTTGTCGTCGCAGGCCACTTCCCCAACACCGCCAGCTTTGCAGCCACAGGAAGTGCTCTGTTCGCTTCCGTTTTTTAGGCCAACTTCAACGAAGTGCTTGATTCTCCTTCTCCCTCCTTTAGCCTGTTCCAGTCTTTGGTGCTACAATTACTGAAGCTTCACTCTTCTCATTTGATCACCAATCGCAGTTATCTATTACTCTTCGTCAAGGTAAATCCACATACTCTGTTTCTGTTGAAGGTAAAGACTGAATACTCAATTTCACCAACGTGAAACCTGGTCGCATTTTAGGCTTTCCTGATGACCTTCAGCATGCTGCGTTGCCTCTTTGTGATAAGATCTCTCAATATCTACCACCTGTTTGATAAAATTTTCTGAACTAGATCAGTGCGTGTTTCGATTCAGATTCGGATTGAGAGCTTCCCTTTGCTTGATCGATACATCAGTTTTGTTGCATACACTCTACTTGTATTTCGTTTCCTTTCATTTCAAAATTTAGTAGCTATTCGTTTTAGGTGTGAAGATGAATCAGCGTGAAAGAAAGAAAGGAAGATGAGAAATGATCGAGAGGTTTTAGCTTTCTTCTTTCTATATTCAAGACAAAGTGTTTTTCTGAGAACGTACTTTCCAGTTGCTCTGTTTTCCTATATATAGTACGTACACCTAACGAAGAAGTAAAAACAGCTAATAAAAGAAGAAGCCGACTGATACAAACAGAAAAAGAAAATTGTTGCTCATTCTGTTAGACAAGCCAAAACTGAATAACAGTTCTTCAATAACAGACCTCCACTCAGAGTGGAACACGTGGAGCACGTGGAGTTTGGAAGTTTCATCACCGACTTCATAGCTTTCCCCATTGATTGATCCTGAACTCCACTCCCATACGTGGCTGGCGTGATCGATGACTTGCTTACCAACTTGCATACTCCACTTCCTCTGCTCTTTGTCACAGCGGCAACGCCTTCATTCCTTCCCTTCGTTTCCTTCGTTGAAACAGCAACAGAGCATGCTTGTGCAGGGTGTGCTTGTGTAGGCTGTGCTTTAAGATTCTTAACAGGATTTGCTATTGAAATTCTCGGATTAGATGCAAATCCAGTGTGTACATTAGGTGAATCTGATAACTAAGTATTCCAGAATTTAGACAGGGCATCTTGAACGAAAATGAATTGATCCATGCACATTTACTTCTTGTGCTTGACAATATCAACGTCTATGTTTATTGTGCCCAATTGCAAAGACATTACGAAAAAATATTGCGGGTTTGTTCTCTGTATGTGTTGAAATCGCAAGCATATTGAACGAATGCTAATAGCTTGAATACTGAGTGCATGCAGCAAGAGCATTGAGCTACTGCTCTAGTCATTGTATACGCATTCTGGGTGGGCAGTGTTACTGATTGGCTCATCTTCGTATGCGTTGAGTTGCTGATGCACTCATTGTCTGTGTTCGTGCTGATGTGTTGTGTTGCGAATTATGTCTATTCTGTGCATGCTTGCTGTTCGTATGTCCTGGTTTGTGTAATTGTGCCAGAGATGTGCTGTTCGTTGATGCCAAGTACTAGTCGGCTAGATTTCCTCAATTCATTTTTTCTGTTCTAGTTTGGTGAGCCTCTAGTGTCGTGACCAAAGAATTCAGAATTGTAACGGTCCAGTATGAGGTGACCATTGATTCAATGCTTTTAGGTTCTGTTTATTTCATGAAAAATGAATTATATGAAAACCGATTTCCTAAAAATGTTGGTGTCTTTCAAGATATTTATGTAATTTCAAACTAATCATAGGAGAAGGAATAAAAAATTTTCTCGTACAAAGTAAGTTATCAGCTACATTTTATATGTGAACTGTTAAATTAAGGTAGCTATATCATTATCTAAAAAGTTTTCACTAAATAAATGTCTTGTATAGCAATTTGTTTTGTTCAAACGATGGAAAAAGAGAAATATAATATGATTTATTCGTGTCCAGTCATCTACCGATAAAGAAATGTCTTGTAGAGCAGAGTAACACGGTGGCTATTCGAAGCCAATTCGACGATTACGGGAGGTGCCACTGTATGTGTGGATATCATCGGGGAAAAAGGAGCGATGACAAAGCACCTCCGTGAAGTGAGTTGCCGGCAGAAGACTCAAATCAATCGGTTTTCTCAGAAGGGACTGTATAATAGATTATATACCTTGTCAATATTGTATTAAGCTGTTTTGTAATATATAAAAAAGTAGTTGTTGTAATTAGACTATAGAATGTCCAAATATTCAAGAGTAGTATCTTTATTATAAAATATAAAGAATAAAAGAACACGAGTATGTGTATGAAACCATAAACTCCAATTTAAGAATTTCTACCACATGAGAAACACAAGTTATTAGAATATTTAAATAATAACCGATAGGTTAATGTGACATCATATGTTTTTAAAATAATTTACAATGCTCCTGCAAAATTTAATAGGTATCAAAATAGGAAGTTTTGAATTTAAATTCTTCCAAATCCCTTATTTGACATCTCTAGTATATATTTCCACTCTTTAGTATTAGACCAAAATCTAAATTACGGGAGTATTAAAATATTAAAGGAATGCATTCATCTATTGGTTTTAGTTTTTAGGTTAAAATAGTTGGTGGCAGTTCCACAAAATTTTACAAAGGTATGAAATAATTTGTTGCAAATACTGACAAATAACAACATATTCGTACATGTGGATATATAAATCACTTCATTAAAAAAATGAATATTAAGCTTGAAATACTAATTAAGTACCATATGATGCGGAGAATTTCCTGCCTTGCATATGGGGTGGGGGGGTAGATATGATTGGCCCCTCCCCATGAACCCATCTAGACCTACGATCCTATGTCTAAATTGTGAAATCCTGAATTTTTCAACCTGTTTTCTACTGAATTAATTGGACATTTCATTGACGCATCTAGAAGGCTGGAGCCACAATGCAACCCCTGCATCCGCTTTGCAATTGTGCACCTGCCCATGAACCCATCTAGACCTACGATCCTATGTCTAAATTGTGACATCTTGAATTTTTCAACCTGTTTTCTACTGAATTAATTGGGCATTTCATTAACGCATCTATAGGGCTGGAGCCACAATGCAACCCATGAACCCATCTAGACCTACGATCCTATGTCTAAATTGTGAAATCCTGAATTTTTCAACCTGTTTTCTATTGAATTAATTGGACATTTCATTGACGCATCTATAAGGCTAGAGCCACAATGCAACCCTTGCATCCGCTTTGCAATTGTGCACCTGCCCATGAACCCATCTAGACCTACGATCCTATGTCTAAATTGTGACATCCTGAATTTTTCAACCTATTTTCTACTAAATTAATTGAGCATTTCATTAACGCATCTATATGGCTGGAGCCACAATGCAACCCATGAACCCATCTAGACCTACGATCCTATGTCTAAATTGTGAAATCCTGAATTTTTCAACCTGTTTTCTACTGAATTAATTGGACATTTCATTGACGCATCTATAAAGCTGGAGCCACAATGCAACCCCTGCATCCGCTTTGCAATTGTGCACTTGCCCATGAACCCATCTAGACGTACAATCCTATGTCTAAATTGTGACATCCTGAATTTTTCAACCTGTTTTCTACTGAATTAATTGGGCATTTCATTAATACATCTATAGGGCTGGAGCCACAATGCAACCCCTGCATCCGCTTTGCAATTGTGCACCTGCCCAATCCTATTGCCACTCCTAATTCACATGCAGTAATATTTTCTGTTCCAGCTTATAAATTATAAATAGAAACATTAATACAGTAATTACAGCATTCACCCGCAAAGAAAAAGAAAATTTTTCCACATACACCTTTATATACTGTTGATTTTGATGGTTAATTGGTTATTGAAGATAGTAAGCCGTTAAAACTCTTAAATCAACAGTGGATAAGACCGTTTGTGAAAAAAAAAAATTTACACTCACACTGTATGCGTCAATATTTCATATTAATGACGTAACTACTTATCAATAAAAGAGCGAAAAGACGAAATAGCACCTCGTTCGCAAGTATTATTAGCGTAAGCAACTAAGGCGATAAAATGGGAAAAGGGCGACCCTAAGGTGATCAAAATAATATTATATAAATGCTCTCTGACCAGATCCTGCGCACCCAAGTCGGCATGGAGTTCAACTCCACCGGAGCGCCTTCGGATAGAAAAAGAGCAGGCGGACGTGTCTGATCTTATGAGTCGTCCGTATCAAATGCGTTCGAGTAGAAAATCGGTCGAAGTGCTGAAATTTGCATAGCAATCTCTCCCAGAGGTCGAGCCTAGCTCCGCTGAGAAAGTGAAACGGCATAACAGATAATGCTCTCGAGAGACGGGGGAAGTGAACGGATCATCCCCTCCGTCTTTTTCTTCTCTATCGGATATGCTTTCAGCCAAGGTCTCTTGATTCTGTGTTGTGTTCTCTACAGCCGAATCAAATCGTCCCCAAGTGCTCTCTGCCCATGATTCTATCCCATAACAGGAACTTATACCCACTATTTTATCTAGTAAAACTCACTGGTTTTTTCAATGCACCTCTACGTGCAATTGAAAAAGATCATGATAAAAACTAACAGCGATTCATGAAGTGATAGTAATGTGAAATCACACATTCTCCAAGTTTCGATGGGACCAGAACAAGGAGGGGTTGGAGAACTTGGTGTTCCGGGATTTCAACATGCACGGAAACCGAGCCTGTGATTTTGCTGGTAGCAGCAGTGAAATGTCGGTCATTACATCATCTGTTCTGTGATGTCTGGCATTCTCTTCAACTTCGGCTAACCAGAACAGGGAAAGCATGGTGAGATGAAAATCCCGACATGTGATAGACTTTGAAACTCAATTGGAATAAAAACGGCCTGATGGTATTGAAGCGAGTTAATGTCGGCCACACGCCATGGAGGCTAGTGCGCGATTTTAGAGGCTCCAAAATAACAAGACGCGATTTGGCTTGACAGAATAGCGCAACTCTGTTGGCCTAGTAATCCACAGCGGCAACGAACAAACAGCGAATTTATCAACGGCCGAAGAATCTTCAAGGTAGAATACTTCGATTGGCACTCCTACAGCCACGACAACCCATCTCGGCCTCAGACAATGCGGAGACCCCAGCGGGGCTTTGTACACGCCAAGCGATGACGAATTTTCGTTGCTGCCACTCTCCCCGTTTTCTTTGTGTGTTATCTTTTACTCGTATCTACCGTTTCTCTCCAGATCTGGCTTGGCTGTTGCTTTCCATCCCAGCGAATGTTCAGTTTTGAGCAACCAGCGATTCTGAGAAGTCGGGCGTTTTATACTCGCAACAACAGGGCGAACCACAGCAGCGACGCAGAAACAGAGTAGAACAGAGTAGAGCAATACCGCGCTGCCGTGAAGTGAGTCGCTGGCCGAAGACTCAAATCAAGGAAAAACGCCAAACAGGGAGCTGTCAATCCGTCTCCGCAAGTGAAGTTATAGGCGAAACCAGCACTTCCATGGCAGTCTCTGAGGCGTGGGATGAGCTTCTGGAAATTCAGGAATGGATGAATAAAGGTTTGAACGAGAAGAGCAAGCTCTTGAACGGTGAAAATAGAGGATCCGAAAACAGAGCCTCTTCGCCAAAACACCAGCGATCGCTGCCACAAATCGCCTTCATCTGACAAATGAGCTCTGAACAAATCGAGCTTCAGCAAGGGATCGAGCTTCCTGGAGAGAGAATTGATCAGCATAAACCCTAAGCCCAGATCGATTCCTGTGGAGGAACCGAGAGAGACAGAGCAAATGGCGTCGTTCTTGTTACTTCGGCCGCGTCAGATAATTTGGCAACCAAAACGGCATCTTTTTGCCCAAAACGGCGTCATTTCGCTTTCACTTTAGCTCACGTCACAATCCGTTGCCTCCTGTTGTCCACGTAAGCAGCCACATAGAATTTGCGAGGGTGTTCATTACCGGAACCGTAAAGATAGAAGAAAGGAAAAAGGTTAATAAAGGAGGAAGAAGAAGAGCTATAGGGCTTACTAAACAAATCAATATTTAAATTGTCCGAGGATGGCAAAGCTTGAATTTAAGTTTTAATCGACGGTAGAGATTTTTGTGATAAGATAATTTTTATGTGGATCTTTGTCAATTACCATTTTAGCCATTTTTTAAAGTACATGGTTATTGTTCATTACTTTTCAGTGATAGTTATCTTTGGAAATTTGGGGCAAAAGTTGAGAATGGTATCAGATTTACTTTATAATGTAGAGTTGGTGCACTACCAAAACAGTGAGATATTGATGGTCCCAACAAGGAGAACTTTTATGGGAATGTTAGAGAAGGTCTCGCGCGTCTTAGCTAATTATCTCGAATAGCTAAAAATCAACTTGGATCAACCTCTACTACTTAGAAATCCAAACTTAACTAATTTTTGAACCCATATTTTTCAAATTGATTTTGAGTGGGAGATGTTTTCGGTCGATCGTAATCGGCATACAACAAAAAAACAAAAGAAAAAAACAAAAAAGAAAAAAGAGAGAACCGAAATCAGCACAAGCCCTCCCTCTTTCTTTCTAGATCTCTCTATTATAGGTCCCGTCCATCGCAGGCAAATCGTCACCAACCATGGCCTCTGGATTTTTTTTTTTTTTTAATTACCGATCACTTAATATTCTCCTTAAACTCTAATTATCGAATGGATTTTTAAATTATATGATTTTCATGTTCATGTTGGCTTTTATATTAAAAGAATGATAGTCAAATTATCACGATATGTCACGATGCCGCCCTGTGCCATTGCTGAGGGTGGCTGGACCCTTGTCTGGCTCACAACATCACGCACTCAATAGCGTCGTTGCACAGAGAGTGAGGAATGTGTACTGCCAAACGAAGGCGCCCTACAGGCGGCCACGATGGTCGCGAGTTAGATCCTTGCTTGCCTCTCTCTATTGTGCCTTGGCTTGATGAGGGATGCCGGGCCATTTTCTGATGGTTGGGCGATGGCACCATCATCATGACGCCTCGTCAACCCTTGTTTGCCACTCTCACCCTTGTGCACGCGCTCATAGGTACAAAGTCATAGGAGATTGGTATTATTTTCCCAGTTTATTTTTAATTATCATGCATTATAAACACTTGCCATGTAAAACTTTCTCTTCTTGACCATAAATCTTGGAGGATTTTGCTTCCAACTATACTGAGCATCTCAATGCTTGTATTTCGATGATTTGAAATTCCAAAAATTTGATTATCCCAATGGGCGTGCAGAAAGGAGAAATGCTATTTGTAGATAGTCATACTATGGTGGGATTAATTCCAAAGTAAATATCTATAAATCAGCTTGCCTTTGCAATTTACGATGTAGCATTTTGCTGTCATATTCATACTTCACCCAATAATAAAATAAAATAAAGTAAAAAAAAAATGAAGAGGCTTGAAAAGGTGGTGATTGTTAATGGATGGATTCTTGACGAAAATGAATTTAGCCACTTACCCAGTGCCGCCAAGAACCCCCTTTAGCTTCTTAACTGGGCATCATCAAGGGAAAAGGTGGCCTCCACCAACTCAGAAGGAAAATTATTAGCAAACAGAGCAAAGCCCAAGGCTCGGACTACTGAAGCTTGGTATGGCAAGTGCTAGACCTTTACGAGCATTCAATTGGAAGTGCAACGGTCCCCGAGGGAAAATCACGCTTTCCCCTTTGTTGAGGTTCTTCAAGTAGATGGTGTTTGCTAATGATGAGATGAACCCGGCACAGATCGACCCTTGGAGGATGATGAGGACCTCCGAGCCGCCTCGGATGACCCTGCCGGGGGCCATATTGAAATTTTTAATAGTGGCAACCAATCTGTATCTGTAGATGATAGAGACTAAATAGCTGTTGAGCATGTTCACAACTTATCTTGAAAGTGACAAAGAAGGTTCAATCCATAGGGGAATGTTTATAAGTTCTATCTTGCAAGTTTACTTAACTACAATACTTAACTACAATGGAGCACTACACCACCAATAACATAAGTACATAACATTACTTATCACTCATGATACTTCTTTATCTCAAATTGAATGAATCTCTTCTCTTGTCAATACAAAAATAGTTTTCTCATAAATTTTTCTTTTGAGAAAAACACAAATAGAAGTCCTTTTGTCGATGCCAGAATTTTTGTCGGCAAATCAAACGTGCATTTTTTTTATATAAAAAAAAAAGAAGTATATGAAACTAATAAAAAATACTAAATAAACATTGGGCCCATCCCACTACAGCCTCGCTTCCACATATTCGTATCTTATACGTATGCATTCGGCGGGGTAGGATAGAACAGAGAGGACGCACATACACAGCTCAGCGAATTCTCTCTCGCGTCATCATTTTCCAGCAGCTTCTAGGTCACCATTCCCTCTTCATACTCGGCCCCCTCCACTCCACCGGTAGCCGCCGCTCGTCTCTGATCGCCGACCACCATAGTCTCTTTGCATTTGAACCTCAGAGATTAAAGCAGCGAGTATAGGGAAGGAATTCTCATGTTCAATTGTGATTCCCTCTCGATTTCCTCTATGCATCCTTACCCCTCTCTCTATCACCAATTGTCATTGCAGGCCACTTCCCCAACACCACCAGCTTCGCAGCCACAGGAAGTGCTCTCTTCGCTTGCGTTTTCGGGCTAACTTCATCGAAGTGCTTGATTCTCCATCTCCCTCCTTTAGTCCGTTCCAGTGTTTGGTGCCACAACTCCTGAAGCTTCACTCCTCTGATTTGATCTCCAATCGCGGTCAGATATTACTCTTCGTCAAGGTAAATCCACATACTTTGTTTCTGCTGAAGGTAAAGACCGAGTACTCAATTCCACCAGCGTGAAATCTGGTCGCGTTTGAGGCTTTCCTGATGACCTTGAGCATGCTGCATTGCCTCTTTGTGATAAGATCTCTTCCTTATTTCTGCATCTTGATCCTTTGACAGAAATATCTACCACCTCTTTGATCAAATTCCTGAACTAGATCAGTGTGTTTCGATTCAGATTCTGATTGAGAGCTTCCTTTTGCTTGATCGATACATTAGTTTTGTTGTATAGACTTTACTTGTATTTCGTTTCCTTTCATTTCAGAAGTTAGTACCTATTCATTTTAGGATATGTTATTGAAATTCTCGGATTAGATGCATATACAGTGTGTACATGAGATAAATCTGATATCTAAGTATTCCAGAACTTAGACCGAGGGGATCTTGAACGAAAATGAATCGATCTGTGCACATTTACTTCTTATGCTTCACAATATGTTGATCTATGTTTATTGTGCCCAACTGCAAACATATTATGAAAAAATATTGCTGGCTTGCTCTCTGTACGTGTTGAGATTGCAAGCGTATTGAATGAATGCTACTATCTTGAATCTTGGGTGCATGCTGCAAGAGCATTGAGCTGCTGCTCTAGTGATCACATACACATTCATTTTAAGTGGGCAGTGTTACTGATTGGTTCCAATCTTCATATCCATTGAGTTGTTGTTGTGGTCACCTTGTTGTGTTCGTACCAATGTGTTATGTTATGGATTATGTCTATTCTGTGCATGCTTGCTGTTCATATGACCTGGTGTGTAGAATTGTTCAATTGTGTCGTTGATGTGCTGTTCATTCATGCCAAGCAGTTGCTGTCCAAATTTCCTCTTTCATTTTTTTCTGTTCCATTTTGGTGAGCCTCTAGTGTCTAGGCTGAAGAATTCAGAGTTGTAACAGCCAATATGAGGAGACCATTGTTCAAATGCTTTTAGGTTTTGTTTGTTTCGTACAAACTGAATGATATGAAAATCATTTTCCTAAAAATGTTGGTGTCTTTTAAGACATTTATGTGATTTCAAACTAATCTGAAGGAATAAAAGAATTTCTCGTAGAAAGTAAGTTATTAGGTACATTTCATATGGGAACTGTTAATTTCACGAAGCTACATCATCGTCTGAAAGTTTTTGCTAAATAAATGTCCTGCGTGGCAAAATTATTTTGTTCAAACGATCGGAAAAGAAAAATATAATATGATTTTTTTTCATATCCGCTCATCTACCAATAAAGAAATGTCTTGTGGAGCAGAGTAATACCGTGACTATTTGAGGCCACCGCTGTATGTGAGTATCATCAGGGATAAAGGCGCGATAACCAAGCACCGCCGTGAAGTGAGCTGCCGGCGGAAGACTCGAAACAAGGAAAAACGCCAAAATAGGGAGTTATCAAGTCCGTCTCTGCAAGGGCAGTTTTAGGCGAAACCCGCCCGTCCATGGCAATCACTGAGGTGCAGGACGAGCGTCAAGAATTTCGGGAATGGATGAATAAAGGTTTGAACGAGAACAGCAAGCTCTTGAACGAGGACCTAACAACAGAACCTCTCAGCCAAACTCGTCAGAGCTGATGCAGCGATCGCGTGAGGTCGAGTTGGAGTTGGCAATGGTGGCGACGTTGCTCTAGAAACTCAGCTGGCGTTACAGTGAGGAGCTCGGCGGAATGGTGAGGTGAGGGAGAAGAATCATCAGAGCTCCTGACGCCGGTAGGAGAGCTCGTGAGATATAAAAGCCATAGAGAGGACCCTTCGGTCCTGACCTGCTTGGTTCAAAGATTTGGAACGCTTCCATTTAGCTCTAAAGTCTGGCCAAATGTTGCATTTTTCGTTTTTTTGAAACTTTGGGATGCAGATTACCGCATCTCCAAGTGGCTCCGGCGCTTTAAATTAACGCAGCCTCTTTGAGGTCTTTGGCATTTGTGCATCTTCTAATGCAACTTCCGATATTGTTCATCTTTTCGGTGGAGAAAGCTCAATCGGCCGCTCGAATAAAAATAAATATAAAAATAAATATGTTTATATTTTTATATAAAAATATATATATTTTATATTTTATATAAATATATAAAAATATCTATTTTTTTATATTTTATGTTTATATATATATATATAGATATAAACATATCTATTTTTTTCTCCTATTGTTTTTATATAAATATATATTTATATAAACATATCTATATATATATATATATATATATATATATATATATATTATGTTTAATAAATATATTTTATGTTTATATTTTTATATTTTATATAAAAATATGTTTATATAAAAAACATAAACATATTTTTTATTCAAGCGGTTCGCCGCCGAATTCGCGGTCCGGTATAAATATATAAACATATATTTTATGTTTATTTTTTATATAAAAATATAAACATATCTATTTTTTATATTTTATGTTTAATAAATATATATATATATATATATATATATATATATATATAAACATATCTATTTTTTATATATTTTTTATGTTTAATAAATATATTTTATGTTTATATAAAAAACATAAACATATTTTTTATTCAAGCGGTTCGGCCGCTGAATTCGGCGGTCCGGTATAAATATATAAACATATATTTTATGTTTATTTTTTATATAAAAATATAAACATATCTATTTTTTATATTTTATGTTTAATAAATAAATAAATATATATATATATATATATATATATATATATATAAACATATCTATTTTTTATATATTTTTTATGTTTAATAAATATATTTTATGTTTATATGCTTATATTTTTTATATAAAAATATGTTTATATAAAAAATATAAACATATTTTTGCTTTTTTAATTTAATAAAAGTTAATTACAAATGTAAATTTTACCAAACGACATTTGCATTTCGGAAAACCCCATTTACCCAAAGGTATTTGCATTTCTGCAAATGCATTCCCCAAAAGCTGAACCAAACAGGCCCCTAGTGTTGGCGTGTGTAGAGAAATCCAGGCGTGACAAAGGTGGAGGCCAGGAGAGGAAGAGAACCGGTTGCCATGAGTGATTCCAAGTCCGAGAGAATAAGTGGAGAGGGAATTCGTCTCTCTCTCTCTCTGTGGACACTAAAAAAAACCAACGTCGTACACATTGCAGAGGGGAGGGATTCTCTGGAATTTTGCGGAGAAGACGCACGCTCAGGAGTTCCTTCCTCCTCTGGATATCCTCCTCTGCGGCTGCATTCAATCTCGCCTACCCCCTGCGGATTCCACCATGACCAGGTCTTCTCTCTGATCGTACCTCTCCCGACTGCTACTCATGAGCACCTGCAAGAAATGAGGCACACGCATGCATAGAGAGAGCGTGAGAGAGAGAGAGAGAAAGGAGAGTTCTGAAGAATTATGAGCTGGGTTGGATCTGATGGGCTGGAGTGATGGGCCGAAAAGCCTAAAGTGATGTAATGAATATGGATTTATACACACTAACATTTTTTTTTTTTTTTTTTATGTTTTAGTAAAAGCAATGTTCGACTTGCCGGCAAAAGTTAAGGTGTCAACCATATTCAGCAGATCGTCGTAGAGGAACAAATAATTTTAAAGTAAGTTCTTCCAAAAATAATAAATTTATAATCTCATGAATTAGTTGGACCTTTCAAATTATTTGAAAGTCATTTTTTTGTTGGTTGCACAGAAAATCTTTAGGCGATGGTTTTTAAGGAAATATAGTTGAGTATGAGGCTTGATTTCAAGTATCCTGGACTCGGGTCAAGAGAAAAACAGTAATTACAGGAGTGCCAACTTAGTCGAATTAACATTTCCGCCTTTTGACTCAACTCATATATCATGACACCAATTTTTAGAAAACCAAATCACCGTCAAATCTCTCAAGGTATTTGGAAAATTACCTAATCAGTCATAAACATATTTCACAAATATCAATTCAATCATAAACTTTTTGAATTTTACGAATTTAGTCCCTAAATATTTAGCCAAAATTCTAATGTAGTCATTCCAATTAATCTTCATCAGAAATTATGACATAGCAGTCTAGTAATCACCAGCCTTTTGCCGTCACCTGAGCGATTTTTGGTGAAAATTGGCTAAAATGATTAAATTAGAATTTCAAGTAATTATTTAGAACTAAATTGTCATCCATACAATATGTTTAAAACTGATTGGACAATTTCTCCCAAGATATTTAGCATGCATTTGGTTTGCAAAAATGTTCTAATAAAAACTGTCTTTTGTTTCATCTTCTACTTTCATGATAATATGTTCGGTGAGTGGAAAAAAAAAGTAGGAGTTTTCAATGGGAATGAAAATTATATAAATATTTTTGGTGTCCTATATAAAATAAGGTTAATTTTGGTCGTTTTCAATTTTAAGGTTCATAGTTTAGGAAACACAACAACCAAAATATCCACCAAATGTATTTTATTGAGAATTTAGAGACAATGAATTGGAGAATTATATGTATAACTATATTTTGCATGAAAGTGATCTCTTTATAAAGATTCTACCTTGAATCAAATTGAAGCTCTTTACTATTGCTTTTGGGCTCGACAAAAGTGATGTACTCATTTTGCTGATGAATTATGCGACTAAAGGCTTACAAATTAATTTGCTCAAATAGCTTTTCCAAGCCTAGGAAGCAACTTAACTTGGTAAAGACTCGACTTGATCATGGTGTCAACTATCAAGGGATGGAATGAACTCAGAAAGAGGGACAAAGTCATCAAATTGAAACTTTTTACTTTTGCTTTTGAGCTTGACAAAAGTGAAGTGCTCACTTTGCTGATGAATAATACAACTAAACGCTTGCAAATGAAGTTGTACAAATAGCTTTCCCAAGCCCAAGAACGAACTTAACTTGGTAAAGACTCAACTTGATCTTGGTGTCAACTGTCAAGGGATGGAATGAACTTTGTAGTAAGAAAGAGAGATAGAGTTATCAAATTGAAGTTCTTTACTTTCTTTTTTGTGCTCGACAAAAGTCAAGGGATCATTTTGCTGATGAATTATATGACTAAAGGCTTGCAAATTAATTGATTGAATTACCTTTCCAAGCCTAAGGAGCAATTTAACAGGGTAAAGAGTTGACTTGATTATGGTGTCAACTGTCAAGGGATGAAATGAACTCTATTGTAAGCAAAAGGAACAGAGTCATCAAATTGAAGTTTTTCACTTTTGCTTTTGGGCTTGACAAAAATGAGGTGCTCATTTTGCTAATGAGTTATACAACTAAAGGCTTGCAAATTAAGTAGCCAAAATAGCTTTTGCAAGCTCAAGAAGCAACTTAACTTGATAAAAACTCAACTTGATCCTGGTGTCAACTATCAAGGGATAAAATGAACTCTCTAGTAAAAAAGAGAGATAGTCATCAAATTGAAGTTCTTTACTTTATTTTTTTGTGCTCGACAAAAGTGAGGTGCTCATTTTGTTGATGAATTACACGACTAAAGGCTTGCGAATTAAGTTGCCCAAATAGCTTTTCCAAGCCCAAGGAGCAAATTAACTTGTTAAAGAGTCAACTTGATCATGGTGTCAACTGTCAAGGAATGGAATGAACTCTAAAGTAAAAAAGAGGCACAAGGTCATCAAATTGAAGTTTTTTACTTTTTCTTTTGGGCCTGACAAAAGTGAGGTGCTCATTTTGCTAATGAGTTATACGACTAACGGCTTGCAAATTAAGTTGCCCAAATAGCTTTTGCAAGCCCAAGAAGCAACCTAACTTGGTGAACGCTCAACCTAATCATTGTGTCAATAGTCAAAGGATGAAATGAACTCTATAGTAAGAAATAGAGATAGAGTCATCAAATGGAAGTTCTTTACTTTCTTTGTTGTGCTAGACAAGAGTGAGGTGCTCATCTTGTTGATGAATTACACAACTAAAGGCTTGCAAATTAAGTTGCCGGAATAGCTTTTCCAAGCCCAAGGAGCAACTTAACTTGGTAAAAACTCAACTTGATCATGGTGTTAATTGTCAAGGGGTGAAATGAACTCCAAAGTAAGAAAGAGGGACAAAGTTATCAAATTGAAGTTCTTTACTTTTGCTCTTGTGCTTGACAAAAGTGAGGTGCTCATTTTGCTAATGAGTTATACAACCAAAAGCGTGCAAATTAGTTGCCCAAATAGCTTTTGCAAGCCTAAGAAGCAACCTAACTTGGTAAAGACTCAACCCGATCATTGTGTCAATTGCCAAGGGATGAAATGAACTCTATAGTAAGAATTAGAGATAGAGTCATCAAATTGAAGTTCTTTACTTTCTTTTTTGTGCTTGACAAAAGTGAGTTGCTCATTTTGCTAATGAATTACACGACTAAAGGCTTGCGAATTAAGTTGTCTGATTAGCTTTTCCAAGCTCAAGGAGCAACTTAACTTGGTAAAGACTCAACTTGATCATGGTGCCGACTGTCAAGGGATGAAATGAATGCTAAAGTAAGAAAGAGGGACAAAGTCATCAATTTTAAGTTCTTTACTTTTGCTTTTGGGCATGACAAAAGTGAGTTGCTCATTTTGCTAATGAGTTATATGACTAAAGGCTTGCAAATTAAGTTGCCCAAATAGCTTTTGCAAGCCCAAGAAGCAACCTAACTTTGTAAAGACTCAACTTGATCATGGTGTCAACTATTAAGGGATGGAATGAACTCTATAGTAAGAAAGAGAGATAGAGTCATCAAATTAAAGTTCTTTACTTTCTTTTTTGTGCTTGACAAAAGTGAGGTCCTCATTTTGTTGATGAATTACACAACTAAAGACTTGCAAATTAAGTTGTTGGAATAGCTTTTCCAAGCCCAAAGAGCAACTTAACTTGGTAAAGAGTCAACTTGATCATGGTGTCAACTGTCAAGGGGTAGAATGAACTCTATAGTAAGAAAGAGAGACAAAGTCATCAAATTGCAATTCTTTACTTTTGATTTTGAGCTCGACAAAAGTGAGGTGCTCATTTTGCTAATGAGTTATACGACTAAAGGCTTGCAAATTGAGTTGTCCAAATAGCTTTTGTAAGCCCAAGAAGCAACTTGACATGGTAGAGACTCAACTTGATCTAGGTGTCAATTGTCAAGGGATGGAATGAACTCTATAGTAAGAAAGAAGGATGGAGTCATCAAATTAAAGTTATTTACTTTTGCTTTTAGGCTTGACAAAGTGAGGTGCTCATTTTGCTGATGAATTATATGACTAAAGGCTTGCAATTTAAGTTGCCCGAATAGCTTTCCAAGCCCAAGAAGCAACTTAACTTGGTAAAGACTCAACTTGATCATGATGTCAACTATCAATGGATGGAATGAACTCTATAGTTAGAAAGAGAGATAGAGTTATCAAATTGAAGTTCTTTACTTTTGCTTTTGGGCTTGACAAAAGTGAGATGCTCATTTTGCTGATGAATTATATGACTAAAAACTTGCAAATTAAGTTGCCCAAATAGCTTTCCGAAGCCCAAGAAGCAACTTACCTTGGTAAAAACTCAACTTGATCATGGTGTCAATTGTCAGTGGATAGAATGAACTCCATAGGAAGAAAGAGGGACAATCATCTTAAAGTATTGGTTTCATTACTAAGGACTAAACCTAATGGTCTGTGGCACTAGAACATGAGGCTACTTGCCTACTAGTCATCTTAGTAAGTTATTAGCTACATTTGATATGTGAAAGCGATATCATTGTTGAAAAACTATTAATAAATAAATCTCTTTTGTAGTAATCTTTTTTTTATTTCAAAAGATTGAAAAAGAAATAATACGATTTATTCATATTCACTCATCTCACCCATAAAGATATGAAGGACATCACAGAGATTTGTATATGCTATAAGGTAAACATTTTTTATTGACATTTACTATGTAAAGAAAGAATTATGTCAATTTTTTTTTTCACTTTTCAATGATAATTATGACCAAAGAAACGTGCCAAGAGTCACCGGACCGTTGGCTAACGTTTATGCCTGGACTCATTATACTAGCCACACCGCTCTCGCTTTAATAGACGAGTATTAATAAGTATATTAATAACATTTATTTTCTTCAATGTTAAGAGCATGTTTGAAACATTTTTATTTTTATTTTTATAAAAATTTCCTATAGATGTTTAAGGAAACTTAATAAATGAAGAATTGAAACAACCTATAATTTTTTACATCAATTACAGGCATGTAAGCATGTTTCTACTTTAATTTTCTTGTGCATTGGAAAAGGTTCATTTTGAAAGCTAAGCTAGTAGGGTAATTATACCTCTACGTAATTATAGGGTAAAATTGTTGATTCTGAAAACTTAATATTGATGGAGAAAATAAAATTAAATTACTCATAAATCAAAATTAGACAAGAGTAATACATATGTATATGGGTGTATGTGTGTGTATGTATTACCCTTGTCTAATTTTGATTTATGAGAATCACATTTCAAGTATCACAAATATCTTCACCGTATAATCTAATTTTTAATAATCAATTTGCTTTCTCTAGCTATTCTGTAACATAATACAAGGTGGTAGTTGTGAATAGGATAAGATATCCAAATAATTAAAATATTATCTTTATTGCAAAAATATATAATTAAAAAAAGGAGGATGTATATCGAAACCATAAACTCCAATTTAAAGATCTCTACCACATGGGAGCACAGGTTGTCAAAATATTTAAATATATTCATCTATTTGTTTAAGTTTTTGAAATAAGCAACACTACTCCCATAAATTTTTATGTGACATCAAAATTTTCATTTTGAGTTCAAATTTTTTTCAGAATCTCCACTATCATATATACATGTTTTAATCTTAGGCCAAAGTCCAACTTACACTTGAGGGGAATATTTGAATGTTTATATATTGAACAATAGCTCCATTTATCTACATAAGCTTCTTCATTTGAATAGTTGGTAGCGGTTTTACAAGATATGATAGAGGTGTAAAAAAATGTTCATTGCAAATACAAACAAATGACATGTACACTTTACAAAAAAAAAAAAAAAAAAACAAATGACATGTACATATAGATAAATAGATCACTTCATTAAAAAGATTACTATATTAATTTGAAGTCATGATTAAATGCCACTTGTGTTGATTCACTTTAAGTATGGCAAGTCACTCGCCCTACTAAAGAGTTTTGAGTGGGGATGGGATGAAACTTCCTATTCCACCTGTAGGGCGAAGGAATATGCTCTACCCCACCCCAAGAACTCGCCCAAAGGGTGATCCTATACCTAAAACGTGGAGAGTTCTAGTATTAACCTTGTTCCTTTACATAAATTTTATTATTTTTGTAATATAATGTTTCTCATTTTCAAAATTGATTTCAGTATAATTTAAATACTTCAAACCCTTTTCTCATCAATTTTCTGTGGAAATATTCCAAACTGAACTTTATGGTAATGAATCTAAGGATTTCAAATTCATATATTCTTTTTTGCCCATATGATTTGTTCAACTTGCAAATTTTTTCAAGAGTTCATATAATTATGCTTGTTAAAGAATTTAATCGAAAATTTATTATCTTGAAATTAATTGAACCTGCCCTGTCTTGGTCCAGCGCCACCCACCCCCTATTTTACATGTAGTAGTATTTTCCGTTCCAACTAATAATTCAAAAATAAAAAATTAATGGAGTAATTACAGCTTACACTGGTGGAGTAAAAGAAATTTTCCACATGTGGCCTTATACAACCGTCGGTTTTGATGGTTAGTAAAGAGAGTGAGTGGTTAAAACTCTTAAATCAAGGATGAACATGTTGCAAAAATTAATTTTACAAAAAAAAAAAGATTTGTTTGCGTAATTTTTATTTTTTATTTTTTACACTCTTCTTTTGATAAGTAATAAGTAGTTATATCATTTATATGAAATATTAACGAATGCAGCAAGAAAAAAAAAAAAAACCAAAGAGCACCTCATTCGCAAGTATGATTAGCGTAAGCAACTCAGGCGATAAACTGGTAAAAGAGTGACCGTAAGGGGATCGAAATTATATAATATATTAATGCTGTCTGGCAAGATCCTATAGATACAAAAAGAGCGGGTGAACATGCATAATCTTCTGAGTCGTCCCCATCAAATGCATTCGAGTAGAAAATCAGTGGAAGCGCTGACATTTGTATAGCAATCTATCCCAGAGGTTGAATCTAGCTCCACTGACAAAGTAAGACGGCATGAAAGACACTGCTCTCAATACTGATCCGTTAGTATTGGCTGGAATGAACAGCGCAACCCAGTTGGCCTGTTAATCCACAGTGGCAACGAACAAACAGCGATTTTTATCAACGGCCGAAGAGTGTCCAAGGTAGACTACTTCAATTCGGACTCCTACAGCCACGACGATCCATCTTAGGCTCAGGCGATACGGAGACTCCAGCGGGGATTCGTAAACGCCGAGTGATGACGAGTTTTCGTGGCTACCGCTCCCCTGTTTTCTTTTGTGTTTTCTTTTCCTCCATATCTTCTGTTTCTCTCCAGATTTGGTTGGGCTGTTGCTTTCCATCCCAGCGAATGTTCAGTTTTGAGCAATCAGCGATGGTGGTAAGCTGGGCGTTCTATTCTCGCAACAACAGGGCGAATCACAGCAGCGACACAGAAACAGAGCAGAACAGAGCAGAGTAATACCGTGGCTGTTCAAGGCCAATTCGACGATTACGGGAGGTGCCACTGTATGTGTGAGTATTATCAGGGATGAAGGCACAACAGAAAAGCACTGCCATGAAGTGAGTCGCGGGCAGATGGCTCGAATCGAGGAAAAACGCCAAGACAAGGAGTCCATCTCTGCCAGGGCAGTTTTAGGCAAAACCAGTGCTTCCACGGCACTCACTGAGGCGTGGGACCAGCGTCTGGAGCTTCAGGAATGGATGAATAAAGGTTTGAACGAGAAGAGCAAGCTCTTGAATGGCAAAACTAGAGGGTCCGAAAATGGAGCCTCTTGACCAAACTCGTCCGAGCCGACACCAACGATCGCCTGAGGTCGAGTAGGAGTTGGAAACTGAGGCGACGTTGTTCTGGAAGCTCAGATGGTGTTACAGTGAGGGAACTCGGCAGAATGGTGAAGTGAGGGAGAAGAATCATGGGACCTGATGCCAAAGAGTGGACCCTTCGGTCCTGTGGGCGTGAGTAGAGGAATACAGGCGTGACGAAGGTGTAGCTAATCAGTAGAGGACTGGTATATATTCCCAAGGATAAACTATTTTACACTCAACTAATCCAACTGCCATAAAAGTGGGAAAAAAGAAAAAGATATGCTTGCTTGTTGTAATTGTGAAGTTTCTCCTTTAATTTAAGGCAGGTAATTGTACATAAGGAAGGACTGAGCTCCCCCCTAGGGAAACTAAAACTCTGTGATAACTGAATATCTTACCCATTTTTAGCATTCTTTTTTTACTTCGTTGTTGAAAGACTAATCAGGAGAGCAATCCAATGTCGCCAGAACCAAGTGAGAAACAGCGAAAGTCGGATCATGCAGAACCATCAGCAGGTATCTGTTCAAGTTCCAAGCGCAAAAATGACGGCATAGGCGATATGGTCTTAAAATATTCTGGAACTCGTATTTTCTTCATAATTCTATTTCTTTGCTTTATCATCGAATAAACATAACCCTGACCTTGGCTACGAAAAAAAAAAAATCAGTTTGAGAAGGACTTTGTGCTCACTCTTTCTCCAACATTTATTGAAGATGTTCGTTTAAGCGTTCCATCAGATCCTTCTCAATCAAGAGGTGCTTCAGGTGCGTTATCCCTCAAGGGAGTTATTTTCAGTGTGAAATTAATATCTGGGGCGGATCTTCATGAAATTTTTCTTTTTTGGGACACTTCTTAATGTCAGCAAGGATAAAAGTATTAACTAAATGATCTGAAAAAGTTTGCGTCTATTGCAGAAAATTCCGAAGAGGAAGTGGATGAACCCCATTACCAACCATTGTTGCGAGCTGCATTCCAGGGCAATTGGGAATCTGCTACAAGATTTTTCGAACGAAATGCTGCTTCAAAGATGGCCAAAATAACAAGCAGATCAAAGACATTGCTTCACATAGCCGCTTTGAGTGCACATGACCAATTTTTGGAGAACCTGGTTGGGCTCTTGTCTCCGAATCCAGTAACGCTTGAAATGGTTGATTGTGATGGCCGCACAGCCCTCCACAATGCTGTTCTGTGTGGAAGGATAAGGATGGTGAAGACATTAGTTAGAAGTAATCCTAAGTTGACGCAACTTGCAGATAAGGAAGGACACGTTCCTTTGCAAATATCTTCTCTGGAAGCTTCCATGCATAAGGACATCACCTGGTTCCTGGCGAAAAGTACGACAAACGATGGGCCAAGTCATTCCTTCAGCAATCCCGATGCAATTGAGACATTAATAAGTATTACCGACGCTGGTCATCATGGTAAGATCACCATGACCATTTATCTCAATTCCATCTATTTTTAGCTTCGTTCTAGACTGGCTTAGTTTCCTGATCAACTTTGCTGGTGAATGCCAATAGATATTACCCTTTATCTAGTCAGGCGGTACCCTCACATTGTGACCATGAATACAAAGTGTGAGCGTGGAAGCGTTAATATACTGTGGGCGTTGGCGATGATGGAATACTACTTTCGCAGCGGAACCAGGCTCAATGTTGTGGAAGCATTGATATACCGATGTCCGTACTTTCTGCACTCGCATTCATTACTGATTCCCTTCATAAAGATCATACCTGGCTCATCACCTGCTCTTTTGTTTCTGAACTAAAGGTATTCCAGTGTATTTGAGTTACAATCCAACAGATAAAAATTCGGATCCGGGTGGGTATGCATTTTTGCTGTTGGGCATTATTTTAGGACCTTTCATGATTTTGAGCTTTTAGTCATTAGACTGATTCCCTCGGTACTAGCCATTGTAGGATGTATTCTGGTTCCTTATCGTAGCTTTACTTGAACAATGGCTTGAAATCAAACCATCGATCAGGAGATTATCTCTTGAGAACCACAAATGATTCAACCAAGTGCATAAGTATCATATAACTTAATTGACTGGACAATGTAACAAACGAATTACAAGGTCTTACAATAATTTAATATAATGTAACCGGATTTTCTTTGCAACTTGATTGTAGGGCTTCAATGTCTTACAAGGTCACTTTGGAATACCGTCAAAATTGTAGGTATGCTTCCATTTTATCAAGATACCTTCTCTATATTTGTCCCTCTCTCTCCAACTAAAAGTCTATGGCTTGCTTGTTTTGACTTTTTTATAAGTTTTTTTACTTAATTCTTTAAAAAAAAAAAAAAAATTATTTGCCATAATTTGGAAAAGAATTTGTGTTTGGCCCATTGCATGTCTTAGAGAACTCTTACACATTCATCATTGAATGAGTAACATATATATTTAAGTTAGTTTTGTAATTTAGTTTTTCCATGTATCAACCATCCAACAATAAATGTGTAACTTATTCTCTACACCGTTGATGGATCTAATAAAAACCTTCAAAAAAATTATTCAAACTCAAACAAAGTTATATATGATTTTCCTTGTTAATACTTTTATACTTTGAAAGAGTTCAGATATTATCAAATTCTAATTGCAAGAGTGGCAAAATTGTAAAAAAATGAAGAAATATGTGGTTATAACTTATCAAAGAATTAAAAAAAAATGATTGCTTATATTGCAAATTAAAATGAATGAATGAAAAATATTATTATTGTTCATGAAAATGTTTAGATATAACTTATTGTCGATCAAAAAAACATTTTCCAGTGACTAAATATTTCAAACAATACAAGGGATCAATTTTGAGAAAATATTTTTCAAACCATTCATCTTCCACGAAACAAACATAATTTAAATATTATTTTCTTTGACTGCTACTTCTCTCAATACAACACGAAATAATATGTTGAGAGGGTGCAGGAATTGGACATGAGATTGGAGGCAAGCCCCTCACGTTATTGATTTTGTTAGAGACAAACAGAATGGAGAAAGAAAATTTTTTTGCTGCATAAATAACAATTCAAGGGATTGTACGATGAATATGATCTTTTTTGTTACTAGTTGCTACACGTATTTGAATAATATTATCTAAGTTAATCTTATATATGTAAAGACTATTGTGATTTACTTTAGCTTGATAGTCGTCATTAGTGTGGTTATTTTCAGAGCTGTTCAATCAGGTTATCTCTTATAATTGTATTCTCTTTATTATGATTAACATTATAAAGCCTCGTTTGAACTTCAAGGAAGATTACTTTCTTCAGTTACCTTCTAATCACTTCTACTATCTTCTACTATCTTCAAATCCAATATATATATATATATTTATTTTCATCCAGACTTGATATAAGCCTTTTCTTGGAAAATGCCAAAAATGATTTTATGCCTTTTTATTTTTACTTTGCATCAGCAATTACTAAAACCCACACTTTGGAATTGAGGACTGAATCCCAAATGAGCCAAAAAAAAAAAAAAAAAAAAGCTTACCTAAAAGATTAAAAAAAAAAAAAAGAGAGAGAATGAGATCGTTTTCCCAATCACCCGGCAACCCAAGCTTTAAATGAGGGAAATTTTGACAATTAGTAAACTGTCGTTAGATGCAATTTGGTTTCTAAGAAAAATTTGGGACCCAGAGCTGGAGAGCTATTTTCCTAATCCAATGGCCGCCCCTTCGTTTTTCTTTTTCTTTTTCTTTCTCTTTTGTTGACATTTTGTAGTTCCTATGATTAAGAGAATTTACGAGGTGAAGATGAGACACAAGACATCAGTTGAGTTGGCAAAACAAGTTTTAACGGCGATGTCTCAAGTGAAGACAAATGAGATCACTGATTTTTTTCCAAAAAGAGGGGCCGGAGAGGAACCCACTGGCTCAAGCTACAGCCAACGGAATCAGTGAAATCGTGAAGCTATGTATTCAATTTTTTCCGAAACTTTTTGGGAATTCGCCTTCTTGGAAGAGTTTGATCACTTGTGCGATCGAGTATCGCCAAGAAAGGATTCTCAACCTCTTTTTGAAATTAAGCTCGACCGCTGAGTTGTCATTAGTCCTGGGGCCTACATGGACAGATTCAAAAAATATGATTAAAGCAGCAGCATCGTACTACCCTAGTTTTGATGCTAAGACTAAGGTGGCCGGTGCAGCTTTTCGAAGGCAAAGAGAAATCCAACGGTAGGAGGTAAGTATCTTTCATTTCATATATTTAATAACGATACTTGATGATAATTATCATAGGATCACGCTATTTTCACTCCCATTTTAATTAAGACATTCCTTTTTTAAAATGTCACAGAAAAATATCCCCCTCTTCAATGCAGTGTTTCTTTTCCTTCAATCTAATTACACCTTCTTCACTTTTAGACTCATATTAAAATATTTTAGAAGAAAATTTTTAAGTATATTCTAAAATTTTGATCCTCTTGTTATACGGTTGAATCTATTATCAATATTAATTACTCTCCTCACGGTAAAAGCAGTACAGTAAGAAGTTTTCTTCTTCTTCTTCTTCTTTTTCCTTTTTGTGCTTATCTTTTGTTTCGACATGATCTAGATATTAACATCCGACTTGACCTTTAAGCAATTTCGCATCAAGTGTTGGTTAAGTTATAATCTCCTCGATATATTCCCTCGTTTTTTTTTTCTTGAAAATTTTCAATACTTTATCCACTTACTGAAACTCATCCGAAACTCCTATTTGTGAGTTATATGCATAGGCTGTGCAAAGCTGCATTAACCCTAGCACGAGAGTCGCCTACATCGGGGGAAGCACCGACGATAGGGTGGAATCACATTGGACTAGATTTGTGGAGAACCACCAAACTTGCTCGAGAATGGGGAGAAATGGATAAAGGACACAACAAATTCGTGTATGCTCGTCTCAACTTTAATTGCCACAATATTGTTCGCTGCTGCATTCACTATACCTGGAGGCAATGACAACAATATTGGAGTATCCTTGTTGTTAGGACAGGACTCCCTCTTGGTTTTCGCAATTTCAGATTCGTTAGGTTTGTTCTCCTCTATGACAGCTATCTTGCTATTTCTACCTATCTTGCTATTTCTAGCCATCTTAACCTCGCAGTATGAGGCACAAGATTTTCTCTACTCATTGCCTAATAAGATCATTATGGGCCTTGTTTTTCTCTTCCTCTCCTTGGCTTTCATGCTAGTGGCCTTCGCGACAACTCTCACAATTTTGCTGGATAAGAGATTGGAGTGGGTTCTCATTCCTATTATTTTGCTGACCTCTATCCCTGTGGCTTTATTCTTAGTACTACAACTTCCCTTGCTATACCAAATGATTAAATCCACTTACGGACGAAGCATCTTTCGTCCCGAGAGCATTTGGTAGTGAGGTGTAATTATTGGACATGATCATGTGATTGACAAATTTGATTTGAGGTTGTATGTCTTCATTATAATTGGTTGTTTAGAGCGGGGCCAATCCGATACTGAATGTATTTCCTCAAAGTATTTGAACAACTACTATGCATTATGTTTCCCTACCTTGTTACCAAAGATCTATCTATAGAATGAAACGATCAATTTAAACTGTCAACCTATAGATACTTCAAAATTGAATCTATATATACATAAACATTTTTTTTTAATTCAGTATCAAAATATGCTCAATCTTGGAATATAAATTTTTAAAAATTAGTTCTTTTTAGCCTTTTGTTTTAAAATTTAGGTGCAGAATTTTTTTCTATCAGCTTAAACATCCAGCTTCTAGGTATTTCAAAACATAATCTATATAAACAATTATCTTCAATGTCTATTACCAATATATGTGCAATCATGTAATATAGCTTTCATAATAGAATGAGAGATGAACAATTATTTATAGAAAAAAAAACATATACACATTTTCAGTGATAAGAATGATACAAAATGTAGACTTTATTCTTGTGAACTATCAAGTAACTGGAATCATATCGGTTATAATATTTTGTTTATAGTAAGGGTTCTGGTAGCACAACAATTTTTGGGCTATTATGAGAATAACAACTTATTATAAGTCACAAATTTTTGAAGGAGTATACTTCATAATAATTTATAATTATTTGTTATTTAATTTTTTGTGGACCATAGACTATTATTCTCACGATAGATTAAGCATTATCACTCAATCATTTCTCTTATATTAATTGTGAAATAGATGGAATAAAACCTACTATAAATCTTTCTCCATTCATTAGTTACATATAGATCTTTCATAATAGAATCTAGGTATACATTAACAATTACTTTTAAACATTTATTACAAAGCTTGTGCAATCATGTAATATAACTTTGGTCACGGAATGACTTTTTGAGCATTTGATTTTCTTTATAAATGCTCTTCAGATGAAAGGTTGGATAATCAAAATAATCTACATATGAAGAATACTGATAATAGAAATGATACCAAATGTACTACTTTATTCCTAAGAACTATAGAATTGGAAATATACCAATAACAGAACTTTGTCCACATAAATTGTGAGATAAGAAAAACGGAAGATGAGATTTTTTCGTCCAGCCTCTGTGCGTATGATGGATGACCTCCGCATCTCTGGAGGAGAGTGCTCGAAGTGTATTCTGTCGGATGAAGCTGAGGGGATTATTGATTTTGAAGCTTAAATGGGTTGGGCATAACATATCTAAGTCATAATCCCTAATTTTGTGAATTAATTTTTATCAGCGAAATTCTAGTGTCAAGTAACATTTATTTCTTCTAAATCAGTGACAATTTATTATAAAAATTCTCATAAGAATTAGATATGCAAAATTTAAATATTTGCTAGAATTAGACATTTGCTCACATTATAGGTTTGCTAACTGACATCAAAAGCAAATCAGTGCGTGGAGCTTGCACAAGAGTGGGCCACGTGAGTCATCATCATGCTAGTTTTACCCACTTTTATATTCATTGACAGATAGATTAATATTGAAATGCTAATATCATTTCTTTGAATTACCTCATCTCACCTTGAAACTTTGTGAGCACCTAAGTTTATTGTAAGCTTTCCAATAAGATGTCATTTGGCCAACACCCTTGTCGGTCTCAAACGAAAGAGCATCCTTTTTGTGAAAAACACATGACGAAATTAAAACCTAAGTATCTAAATTAAACAATACTTATTACCTAACAATAGTGAGTTGAGCTTTCTGGTGGCATGAGAGTCGCAAGAATCCAAAAATGGGTTATAACAGCACTTGAATTCAACATTTTATGAACTTATGGTAAATATATATATATATATACGCAGCACCTCAACACTTTTAAGGCACATCGAGTCTTGTTGAAGAAAAAAACACCTTAGATGCACCCAATGCATGTGAGCCCCTCTCACGTGTACCATTGGATGAAGTGGGCCTCATGTGGAACCCACTGGTCTAATGGTGAATGTGGGCTAAGTTCACATGATTCGAATGCTCCATCACTGGTTCATTGCACAAGTGATCGCGACAAGATCCTAATGTATTTAGAAAAAAAAAAGTCCAAAGTTAGGTTCTAAAACAAAATCTGCGTAGCTCACGTGGCTTAATTAATAAGATAAGGATTGTCACATGACAATCCTTATTAATTAAGTCATGTGCAAATAAGTTGCATCAATGAATTGGTCCAATTAGCCTCGTACAATACTAAATGAACATATTGAATGTGTTGGCACGGCGCATTATTACTAAATAATTCTTTGACTGGGTCAAAGATAATGCAGCACCAAATGTTAGTTTATCCCTCTATAGATAGGATCTCAATTATTACTACATCACTTTACTTTTCGAGAAATTTTTTTCTCAAATGAACATTAGCTCTCAAGGATCTGATGAAACTACTTTTATTCATCTACTCAAAATTCGATGAAGAGAGGGAGGTGCCTTGCTCCCTACTCCAAACATAACAAGAAGTCAGAAAACACTAATAATCATATCTCTACGCCTATGACTCACTTCAAAATACGAGCAAGTTAAGTACAACCTTACAAGAAAAATCAATGGAAAACCATTGATGACGAGCATATAAGCCAAATTGTTATTTCTTTTCATTTTTTTGAAGAGGCTTTTTTTTTTTTTTTTTTGTCGTGTTTTGAAGAGGCCTGAAAAGGTGGTGACTGTCAATGGATGGATTCTCAAAGAAAATGAAATTAGCCACTTAGCCAGTGCCACCAAGAACCCCCTTTAGCTTCTTAACCTAGGCATCATCAAGGAAAGTGGTGCCCTCCACCACCTCAAAAGGAAAATTATTAGTGAATAGAGCAAAGTCCAAGATTTGAAGCTTAGGGCTCAAACTGCTGAAGCTGACTATGGCAAGTGCTGGACCTTTACCAGCATTCAATTGGAAGTGCAATAGCCCCAGAGAGAAAATCATGCTTTTCCCTTTGTTGAGGTTCCTCAAGGAGATGGTGTTTGCTGACGACGAGATGAACCCGGCACAAATTTACCCTCGGAGGATGATGAGGACCTCCGAGCCGCTTGGGTGCGTGCATTGGGATGACCTTGCCAGGGGCTATATTGAAATTAATGGTTGCAACCAATTTGTATTTGTAGAGGATATAGGCCAAATAGCTATTGACCATATTCACGACTTATCTTAAAAGTGGCAAAGAAGGTCTAATCCATACGGGAATGTTTATAAGTTCTATCTTGCAAGTTTACTTTACTACAATGGAGCACTACACCACCAATAAACCAATTAAGGAACATAAAATTATTTGTCACAAACGATACTTCTCTATATCTAATTGAATGAATCTCTTCTCCTGTCAATACAAAAATAGTTTTCTCATAAATTTTCCTTTTGAGAAAAACACAAATAGAAGTCCTTTTGTTGATGCCTGAATTTTGTCGGCATATCGAACATGCATTTCTTTTATGTAAAAACAAGAAGTATATGAAAATAATAATAAAAAACTAAGTAAACATTGGGCTCATATCAGTACAGCCTCGCTTCCACATATTCGTATCTTATATGTATGCATTCGGTGGGGTAGAATAGAACAGAGAGGACGCACATACACAGAGCTCAGCGAATTCTCTCTCATGTCATCATTTTCCAGCAGCTTCTAGGTCGCCATTCCCTCTTCATACTCGGCCACATCCACTCCACCTGTAGTCGCCGCTCGTCCCTGATCGCCGACCACCATAGTCTCTTTCATTTGAACCTCAGAGAATAAAGCAGAGAGTATAGGGAAGGAATTCTCATGTTCAGTTGTGATTCTCTCTCGATTTCCTCTGTGCATCCTTACCCCTCTCTCTGTCACCGATTGTCATTGTAGGCCACTTCCCCAACACCACAAGCTTCGTAGCCACAGGAAGTGCTCTCTTTGCTTGCGTTTTCGGGCTAACTTCATCGAAGTGCTTGATTCTCCATTTCCCTCCTTTAGTCCGTTCCATTATTTGGTGCTACAACTCCTGAAGATTCACTCCTCAGATTTGATCTCCAATCGTGGTCAGATGTTACTCTTTGTCAAGGTAAATCCACATACTTTGTTTCTGCTGAAGGTAAAGACCGAGTACTCAATTCCACCAGCGTGAAATCTGGCCGCGTTTTGGCTTTCCTGATGACCTTGAGCATGCTGCATTGCCTCTTTGTGATAAGATCTCTTCCTTATTTCTGCATCTAGATCCTTTGACCGAAATATCTACCACCTGTTTGATAAAATTCCTGAACTAGATCAGTGTGTTTCAATTCAGATTCTGATGGAGAGCTTCCCTTTGCTTGATCGATACATTAATTTTGTTGTATAGACTTTACTTGTATTTTTTATTTCCTTTCTTTTCAGAAGTTAGTAGCTATTCGTTTTAGAATTTGTTATTGAAATTCTCAGATTAGATGCATATCAAGTGTGTACATGAGATAAATCTGATATCTAAGTATTCCAGAACTTAGACCGAGGGCATCTTGAACGAAAATGAATCGATCCATGCACATTTACTTCTTATGCTTCGCAAAATGTTGATCTATGTTTATTGTGCCCAACTGCAAACATATCATGAAAAAATATTGTTGGGTTTGTTCTCTATACGTGTTGAGATCGCAAGCATATTGAACGAATGCTAATTTCTTGAATCTTGGGTGCATGCTGCAAGAGCATTAAGCTGCTGATCTAGTCATCACATACACATTCATTTTGGGTGGGCAGTGTTACTGATTGGTTCATCTTCATATCTGTTGAGTTGTTGATGTGGTCACCTTGTTGTGTTCGTACCAATGTGTTATGCTATGGATTATGTCTATTCTGTGCATGCTTGCTGTTCATATGTCCTGGTATGTAAAATGTTCAATTGTGTCATTGATGTGTTGTTCATTCATGCCAAGCAATTGCTGTCCAGATTTCCTCTTTCATTTTTTTCTGTTCTATTTTAGTGAGCCCCTAGTGTTATGACTGAAGAATTTAGAGTAGTAACAGTGTGTATACGCATTCATTTTGGGTGGGCAGGGTTACTGATTGATTCATCTTCGTATGCATTGAGTTGTTGATGTGGTCATGTTGTTGTGTTTGTACTGACGTATGATGTGCTATGTTACAGATTATGTCTATTCAGTGCGTGCTTGCTGTTCATATGTCCTGGTGTGTAGAATTGTTTAATTGTGTCATTGATGTGCTGTTCGTTCATGCCAAGCAGTTGTTGTCCAGATTTCCTCTTTCATTTTTTTCTATTCCATTTTGGTGAGCCTCTAGTGTTGAGGCTGAAGAATTTAGAGTTGTAACGGTCCAGTATGAGGAGACCGTCATTCAAATGCTTTTAGGTTTTGTTTGTTTCATAAAAACTGAATGATTTGAAAATCATTTTCCTAAAAATGTTGGTATCTTTCAAGACCTTTATGTAATTTCAAACTAATCATAGGAGAAGGAATAAAAAAAAAAGTCTTGTAGAAAGTAAGTTATTAGCTACATTTTATATGTGAACCATTAATTTCACAAAGCTATATCATTGTTTGAAAAGTTTTCACTAAAAAAATTTCTTGCATAGCAGAATTTGTTTGTTTAAACGATCGGAAAAGAAAAATATAATATGATTTATTCATGTCCACTCATCTACCAATAAAGAAATGTCCTATGGAGCAGAGTAATACCGTGGTCATTTGAGGCCACCGCTGTATGTGTGAGTATCATCAGGGATGAAGCCTCGATAATGAAACACTGCTGTGAAGGTGCTCGCAGTGTTAAGAGTAATATGCAAAGTATTGGTGCTGTCAAAAACAGAGGAAGTGTAATGCAAAAACATATTAATGAAGTTACTAATAGTGCTGTCGAGAACAGAAGAAGAGAAGCTACTGGAGAACCAGTAAGTGCTGTCGAGAACAGAGGAAGGAAAGAAGGCAACAACAAAGATTGTAGCACATGTAGCATGTTTACATTAAGGAATAAGTATTCGGTTTTAAGCTTGTAAAGTCATACTTTCTGTTTTGCTTTCTGTAGTTAGTTGTTTCATTCAGTTGATCATTTTTCAGCTTATATAAAACTAATTTGAAGAGAGCAAATGATAGAGTTGAGTTCTTTGATGTAAACTAGCCTCTCATTGATTAAAGAGTTCGTCGACTCTGTTTCTCTTCTATCTCTCTCTGTGTTCATAAAAGTTCTTCATGGTATCAGAGCCAATTCCTGAGAGTACAAATCATCTTTGTTCGATATGCAAAGATGATGAACCTGCAATAGATTAAAGCCACATTCAAGCTTCATTGATCACTTTCTTCTGTTGCTAATGATGGTATTTTTTCTTTGATTGTGGATCTGTGAATCATCTATGCCTCTGAACAGAACTGTGAGCTATTCTTCTTCATCGAGATCTAATCATCATCAGTGATATATTCACGTCTCCATACTGCAAAACTAGTAGGAGATTGTGTCAGTGATTGAGTATCTTCTAGGATCTGAAAGTGTAGAATGGCAGCAAGAATGTAGAAATATCCATTCCCTATTCACGTTAACATCTCTAACTTCGTTACCATCAAATTAGCCGAAGATAATTTTCTTCTTTGGCAAGCTCAGTTTCACAGGTTCTTGAGAAGCTAAGAGCTGTTTGGTTTCATTTGTGGAGAAATTCCACCACCTGCTAAATCATTGCAGGTTGAAGTAGAAGGATAGGGTATTGAAGTTATGAATCCTGACTACAATGATTAAATCAAGACAGATCAACTTGTGTCCTCTTGGATTAATGGAGCTGTTTTAGAAAACATACTCAGTTTGATAATTGGCTTGGACATTGCATGTGAGGTATGGCAAACCTTACTCAATCGATTCACGCAAAAATCTGTGGCTAGAGAATTTGAGTTGAGAGGAAAGCTACAAGCATGTCAAAAGTGTGATCGAGCACTGTCTATATATCTCAAAGAGTATAAATCGATCTGTGATCAACTCAATGCAATAGGGAAACCTATAGATGAGATAACAAAGCTGTTCGGAGTCCTAGAGGGATTAGGATCTGAGTATGAGAGTTTTAAAACCACGATATACTGCTTGAAACCTCAACCAGAGTATGATGAGGTTATGTCACATTTAGAAAGATTTGAAGCAAGGTTACAGAACTATTCTTCGAATCAATTCAGTTCTAATCTAGCCTATTATGGTCAAAGGAAAACTGAAGCCCTACAGAAAGAAGAGTTTGATAGAGAACCTGCACAACAAAATGTTGGTTTTGGAGGATCAAGAGGAAATAATCATGGAGGAAAAAGTTATGGAAGAGGACATCCCTTCAATAATCGATATCGCAACTATGGATATCCTGGAAGAAATATGAGTGACAGACTAAATAATTCGAATTATGAACAGGGAGACCAGCAATTCAAGCAGTTCAATACATTCTCTGGCATTGGTTCTAGTCAAGGCTTTAGACCATATGCTGGTTCTTCACAGAGGAATCCAGATACCAAGTCATATCCCTCTTCAAATCTAACTCTTCATAAAAATTTGCAGGTAGAGAAAACAACATATAACACTCGTTTAGAGTGTCAAATTTGCAAACGTCTAGGACATGATGCACTTCACTGTTGGTATCGATTCGACAACTCATATCAAGTTGAGGAAATACCAACAACACTAGCAGTAATGCATCTTGAAGAGTCGAATGGCAATGAGTGGTATCCAGACACTGGCGCGACTGCTCACATCATTGCTAATGCTAGTATTCTCCATAATTTCTCTAGACACACTGGCAATGATACAGTTATGATTGGTAATGGCTCATGTCTACCTATTAAATATATTGGTGATGCATTACTACATACTGCAGTTGATTCTCTTACCTATGAATGATGTGCTAATTGTTCAAGAAATTAAGAAAAACCTTATGTCAATATCAAAACTAACAAACGATTATCCATGTTCATTTGTCTTTGACAAAACTGGGGTTTATATAAAGGACAACTTCTCCAACACAACCAAGATGCTCGGAAGGAAGGTTAAAGGGCTCTACTGAGTGGATCCTCATAATACAGAGGTCTTTTTTACTCAAAAACACGGGACTACTGGGGAAGATGTGTGGCATCAACGATTAGCTCACACCAACCTGAATACTTTGAAGTATATGAAGAATCAACAGTTAATTCATTGCAATACGAAACTACATTCTATATGTAGGAGTTGTCAAGTAGCTAAGAATACTACTTTACCATTTCCATTGTCAGACTCTGCAGCTTTTATGCCTTTAGAACAGATTCATTGTGACATCCAGGGGCCTTCTCCAGTTAATTCCTTTCAAAACTTCAAGTATTATGTCATTTTTGTCGATAACTTCTCTCGGTATAGTTGGATCTATCCACAGAAACTGAAGTCAGATTTCTATAATGTCTTTCTCATGTTCCAGAGACTGGTAGAAAATCAGTTTGATTGTAAAATCAAGATCTTCCAATGTGATGGTGGAGGAGAACTCATCAGTCACAAATTTAAGTCTCATTTACAGAGTTGTGGTATTCAACAGCGTGTGTCTTGTCCTTACACACCAGAATAGAATGGAATACCTAAAAGAAAACATTGTCATATTGTTGAACTTGGCCTGGCTATGCTTTATCATGCAAAACTTCCATTGAAATTTTGGGTTGATGCATTTATAATAGCCAATTACATTGTTAATATTCTTCCCACCCAAAGTTACAAATGCAGTCGCCTTATAGTAAACTGTATCAGCAAAAGCTGAGTTATGACTATCTCAAAATCTTTGGATGTGCGTGTTATCCCTGTCTCCGACCCTATGCACAGCACAAGTTTGATCCACAATCTCTTACCTGTGTGTTTATGCGATACAGTGATCGCCATAAGGGATATCGATGTCGTATCCCCACCACTGATCATATATACATTAGTCGTCATGTTATATTTGATGAAAGCTTCTTTCCAGAAATTGGCAACAGAGTATCCTCATTATACAAATTTGTATCGACTATGGATAGAGGAAGTGAAATTCCTAGATTCTCCATGTATAGATCGAATGGAATCTCCCTCACATCAACATACAGGTTATTTACAAGACACTGGAATCATCACTACAGAACCAGAAATTTCTCCTATTCCAGCATCCTCAACTTCATCCTCTGTACATATGCAACCTGTCAATTCTGCAGAACCAGAAGTTTTTGTTTCCCCAACTAAACCAGCAGATGAACTAGTTATTGATCAACCTTCTTCCAATTCTCAAAGTATCTCACAAGGTACACTATCTACTCATCCTATGCAAACTAGATCCAAATATGGCATTAAAAAGATCAATCCTCAATATGCCTGCCTTGCTGAATATAAGGTGCCTTCTGAACCACGATCACTTAAATCCGCTCTAGCAGATCAAGGATGGCATAAAGCAATGCAAGATGAAATGGATGCTTTGGATGAAAACCAGACTTGGCTATTAGTTCCTCGAACCAACAAACGAATGTTATAGGCTGTAAGTGGGTGTTTAAGACAAAACTTGCACCTGATTGGAGTCTTGATAGATTGAAGGCTTGGTTAGTAGCAAAGGGGTTTCATCAGGAAGAATGAGTGGATTTCACAGAAACCTTTAGCCCTGTTGTCAAACATGCCACTATTCGCATTGTACTTTTTGTGGCAATGACAAAGAACTGGCCAATACATCAACTTGATGTTAAAAATGCATTTCTACATGGAACCTTGAATGAAACAATATATATGGAGCAACCTCCTAGCTTTATACATCCACAAATATCCCAATATGTCTGTCTTCTTAAAAATTCTCTTTATGGTCTTCGTCAAGCACCATGTGCTTGGTTCGACAAGTTCAGCAATTTTTTGCTTGAAGCTGGTTTTTCTGTAGTACAACTGATCCATCTCTTTTTATACTTCATGATGGACAAGAGACAGTGCTTCTGTTACTTTATGATGATGATATTGTCTTGAATGGCAACTCAGATAAGTTGTTCAATACTCTGATTCATTCCCTTAGTCTTCAATTCCATATGAAAGAACTTGGCCATCTTCATTATTTTCTAGGAATTGAAGCTAAGCGCACATCTACTGAGTTGTTTTTATGTCAAACAAAATATGCCCTTGATTTACTTACACGAGCACACATGACTGATTGCAAACCCATCTCCACTCCTCTGTCTTTATGACCAGTCATCTTGAAAATTGATGATGCTCTTCTATCCAATCTAGTTGAATATAGAAGTTTAGTTGGTGGACTGCAATATCTGACCATCACTCGTCTTGATCTTGCCTTTGCAACAAACCTGTGATGTCAGAAAATGCAATAGCCTACTATTGGAGATTTTCATAAGTTGAAAAGGGTGCTTTGTTATGTGAAAGGAACAGTTCATCTTGGCATCTTTATTTGTTCTCACAGCTCTATGAGCTTATATGGCTTCTCCGATGCAAATTGGGCTGGTTGTGTTGAGACCAAACGATTCACCACTAGTTTCTGTACATATCTTGGTTCTAATCTCATTTCATGGGCAGCGAAGAAACAACCTACCGTCTCCCGTTCTTCTACTGAAGCTGATCTCACTTGGATTAGTTTTGTTCTATGTGATATTGGTCTACCTCTGAATTCTCCAACTCTGTTATTTTGTGATAATCAATCTGCTATTTCAGTTACAGCCAATCCTATTCTCCATGCTCGCACTAAACACATTGAAGTCGATTTTCACTTTGTTCGTGAGAAAGTTTCTTCCGGTTCTCTGCGTGTTCAGTATGTTCTGAGCATTCATCAACTTGTTGACATTTTTACTAAAGCCCTATCATGGCTAACACATTTTCTACTCTCCGAATCAAATTGCGCATGGGTTTTTCACCCCTTCCCAATTTGCAGGGGATGCTAAGAGTAATATGCAAAGTATTGGTGCTGTCAAAAACAGAGGAAGTGTAATGCGAAAGCATGTTAATGAAGTTACTAATAGTGCTGCCGAGAATAGAACAAGAGAAGCTACTGGAGAACCAGTAAGTGCTGTCGAGAACAGAGGAAGGAAAGAAGGCAACAACAAAGACGGTAGCACGTGTAGCATGTTTACATTAAGGAATAAGTATTCGGTTTTAAGCTTGTAAAGTCAAACTTTCTGTTTTGCTTTCTGTAGTTAATTTTCTGTTTTGCTTTCTGTTAGTTGTTTCATTCAGTTGATCAGTTTTCAGCTTATATAAAACTGATCTGAAGAGAGCAAATGATAGAGTTGAGTTCTTTGATGTAAACTAGCCTCTCATTGAATAAAGAGTTCATCGACTCTGTTTCTCTTCTATCTCTCTCTCTGTTCATAAAAGTTCTTCACGCAGAAGACTCGAAACAAGAAAAAACGCCAAAACAGGGAATTATCAAGGCCGTCTCTGCAAGGGCAGTTTTAGGCGAAACCCGCATTTCCGTGGCAGCCACTGAGATGCGGGACGAAAGCCAAGAATTTCAGGATTGGATGAATAAAGGTTTGAACAAGAACAGCAAACTCTTGAACAGTCAAAATAGAGGAGCTAACAACAGAGCCTTTCGGCCAAACTTGTCAGAGCCGATGCCGGCGATCATGTGAGGTCGAGTTGGAGTCGGCAATGGTGGCGTTGCTCTGGAAACTCAGCTGGCGTTACAGTGAGGGAGAAGAATCATCAGAGCTCCCTGATGCCGGTAGGAGAGCTCGTGAGATAAAAAGCCACGGAGAGGGCCCATTGGTCCTGTTGGCGTGTATAGACGAATCCAGGCGCGAGGAAGGTGGAGGTCAGGGTAGGAAGAGAATGGTATCCACGAGTGATTCCAAATCCGAGAGAATAAATGGAGAGGGAGTTCCCTCTCTCTCTCTCTCTCTCTCTCTCTCTCTCTCTCTCTCTCTGTGCAGGTGTGTGCCTCGTTTCTTGCAGGTGCTCATGAGTGGCAGTCGGGAGAGGGAGGTTCAGAGAGAAGATCTGGTCATGGTGGAATCTGGAGGGGGTAGGCGAGATTGAATGCAGCTGCCGAGGAGGAGATCCAGAGGAGGAAGGAACTCCTGAGTGCGCGTCTTGTCCCGCAAAATTCCAGAGAATCCCTTCAACCACCTGAGCGCGGATTCCCCTCCCCTTAGCAATGTGTATGACGTTGGTTTTTTTAAAGTAAGTTCTTTAAGTTGTCGATCATATTCAGCAGATCGTCCTAGAGGAACGAATAATTCGTTGGTTATACCGAAAAACTTTTAAACAATGTTTTTTTTAAGGAAAGATAGTTGAGTATGACGCATGATTTCAAGTATCCTGGACTCGGGTTAAGAGAAATACTATAATTGCAGGAGTGCCAACTTAGTCTAATCAACATTTCTGCCTCTTGAGTAAACTTATATATCATGACACCAGTTTTCTGAAAACCAAATCACCATCAAATCTTTGAAGGTATTTGGAAAATAACCTAATCAGTCCTAAATTTATTTTACATATGTCAATTCAGTCATAAACTTTTCAGTAAAATTTGGCCGAAATCGTTGATATGGCGATCTGGTAATCATGGGCCTCCTACATGGCACTCTGTCACATCAATGACTTTTAGTAAAAGTTGGCCAAAGTGACTACATTAAAATTTCGTGTAACTATTTAGAATTAAATCGGTAAAATTGAAAATTTAGAACTGAATTACCATCAATAAAATAAGTCTAAAACTAATTGGACAAAAATGTTCTAATGACTACATTAGGTATTTAGCGTGCATTTGGTTCGCAAAAATGTTCTAGTGAAAACCGTCTTTTGTTTTCATCTTCCACTTTCTTGATAATATGGTTAATGAGTGAAAAAAAAAGGGAGTTTTCAAAGGGAATGAAAATTATAAAAGCATTTTTAGTGTCATTTATAAAATAAGGTCAATTTTGGTTATTTTTAATTTTAAGGTTCAGAGTTTAGAAAAGACAACAACCAAAATTTCCATCAAACATTTTTCATTGAGAACTTTGGAGATGAAAACAAGAAATTGGAGAATTTCCATTGTATAACTATATTTTGGATAAAAGCTATCTCTTTATAAAGATTCTATCTTGAATCAAAAGAAGCTCTTTACTTTTACTTTTTGGCTTGATAAAAGTAGGATGCTAATTTTGCTGATGAATTATACGACTAAAGAATCACAAATTAAGTTGCTTGAATAGCTTCCCCGAGCCCAAGATTTCACGCCCCAATTCTTGAGTGCGTACCCATCTCTCGGTGGTCAATAAAATTTGCTACTTCTCAGGACGAATAGCAGATCCTTTTCATTTTATTGCTCATGCGGAAGTGAATAATAAATCCCCTGACAGTAACCATCTTGGGATAGAAAAACAAGACAACATATTCACAAACAAAATATGCTTTTATAAACATACCGAGTCATGTACAAAAGTCTATACCCAAAAGATTTCAAAGTTCGACTCTCAAAACAAACTGTCCTAACTAACCTACTCCTCGGATCCCTTCAATTTGGCTCTAGGTCCTCCACTTTATGGCCCTAAAAAGAAATGAGCTCACGATAGGGTGAGATATAAATCTCAGCGAGTTCACGCTCTAAACCCCGATTAGGAGGGTAATACGCCAAGAGGCATCCTAACCACAGAGACTTACCTCATCTCAAATCCACCCTGCATGTTAACACAATTCATATCACAGACAACATAAAAGAATGAGCAACAATCAAGCTCATCAACTGGAACGCCATACTCAAATTTCAAATAAGCACCGGGGTTCTGATTATAGGGCCAAATCGTTATAACATATCCCATACCATGTCACACAATTTTGTCCAATAATTTGACACATTCAACTCAATTAATCATGCGTTCCTAGTTTTTTATCTCGACTTATAGCACGGCCTACTCTCTATTTCGTGGTCTTCTGGCGTAGCCAAGCGTCATCTCACCCTATTGAGCACAGCAACGTCTCTATCAGACGGCTTTCCCGAAAGGAGCATAGGTCCAAAATCTACTACAATTGGCATCCGTTGTTTAGGGGCATCCCATATAGGGGTAACGTCCAACTTAACAGCTTGGGACGAGTTTTCTTAACCAACACATGACCACTCAATCTCGGCCTAGGACACCGTGCATTGCACTCAAATGCCTCAATTAAAATGGTAAACCTAGCATATTTTCTTCATATTAGAAACATACGGTAAAATAGTCGTGTGTGGGTACATGGTCAATTCACACCAAAAAAATTGATACTCTTCATTTTAAAATTCCACTGCTTTATATAGTACATAAAACCATTTTCGGTGTTAAAATCCGACACCTGAGATTTTTTGAATAATTACCGAAAATTCCAAATTTTGAATTAAATACTCGAAATTACAATCACCACTCAATGTGCACAATTTAACACTCAATTGCAGAAATTAAGCACACCATTACATTTAGCACAAAATTCCAGTTATCGTCTATCTCGGTCTAATTTCTGAAAAATATTTAATAATTAGATAATTATCAAAATTAATTAAATAAATCAATTTAAATACCAAAAATGCCAACTTAGGCCGAAAATGCCTAATTAAATACTAAAACAGGCTCGGAAAATTTCCGAACCAATTTAGATAAATAATACAACTTATCTAGTTTCTAATTATGCTACTCTAACCACCAAACATGCATAAGTAACTAATTAAATAATTAATTTAATCTAACTAACCACTTAATCCCTAATTAACTTAAACTGAACATCCCTTAAATGTCATTAGTCTACTAAGTAGAGTTTAGTGCATAAACTCATCGATTTAGCGCGAAAACCTGTTTATTGCAATGGCGGTGCGATGGTGGCCAAAACCGAACTTTTGACGACGTCAACGGGGCTCGGACTAGGCCGAAAAGCCTTGCAAGCCCACAGCAACTACCGGGCTTGGTTTTGGGTTGAATTGTGGCTGGACTTGTGGGCTGTTGAGCTCAAATGATGGGTTGAGAAGAGGCCGTGGGTTGTTGGCAAGGAACATTGGACTGGGCTGGACTACTGAGTTCGTGGGCGTGAGACTTGGGCCGAACGTGCGAAGGGTTAGCGAAGAAATAGCTAGGGTCAACGGCTGAAGATTGTTGGGGGTTTTTGACACGGTGGAACGTCAATGCTGCATGAAGAGGATGGACGCGCGATAGCAACTGGAGAAAAATTGATGGAGTGGCTTCGGTGGATGAAGGGCACGTGAGGAGTCAACTTCGGGGGAGCTCTGCTGGGTCGTTGACTCGGATGTGTGGCAGTGGAGGGGGGGTCAATGAAGACTAGTGAAGGTGGAGCAGGCGCAGGCAATTCGGCGGAAGCTGATGGTAGTTCAATGGAGTTTTGCTTTGGACGTGGTAGCGTGAGGAAGAGAAATGGAGGGCTGGCTTCTTCGAAGAAAGAGAATTGAAAGAGAAACAGAGACGGAAGAGAATGAAATGAAAGAGAAGCAAAAGCACAAAGGGGGAGGGAGCGGTTGAGGTGTGCTCAAAAAGCCGGTGGATGGGAGGAAAGAAAAGTCAATTAAAATATCTTAATTCATCATATCTTGGTCCCCACGAGCCTCCAATTTTATCCCTCTTGTCCCCTATTATTTTCTTGCTTATAAAATCCCATAAATAAACTAATTTGATACCAAATGTTGCACCCCCCAAACCTAGCTCCAAATTTACTTAATTTGGACTTCAATTTCATCTCTAATTCCCCAATTTGAGGTCCAATTTCGTTGAAGAAAAAAGTCCATTCAATTTCCACAAGTTCCCATCACCAAGTAGCTCAGTTAGGAGGCCAAAAATCCCTTCGATTGGCCCGCTCAGATTTCCGTTATTTTTTGAATCGTTCAAATCGATTTTTTTGTAAAAATCCCGAAATTGCCAAAAATTCTTTGGAGGATGAGTCGACGTTTCTAAAATAAATCATGATATGACAGAACTTTCAATTTCTAAAATCAGGTTCAAATTCGCGGTTAATTTCAATCTGACGCGATTTTAGCGTGACCTAACATACTCGTAATTTTTAGAAATTTTTAGTGCAATTGACCCATGGTCGATTATTTTTGAGCCACAATATACATCTTCGACACATTGGCGACTCTCGATTGTCGTGAAAAGCTCGAGATTTCAAATATGGACACAGGGTACAGAAATGATAAAAAATCGGTCTAGTACCATTTGACCAAAATTTTGCAATCAGGTGGAATCACCCACACACTAATCACATATCTCTATTAAATCGACCTATCTCCAGTCTCTGATCGATTTTTGGTTGTGCCGTAATGATCTCTGTGGATGAGCATGGTCGAGTGGTCAATTTCGGGTCAAGTTCTCAAGCACATTGCATTAAAATCCTTTACAGCTTCCTCAGATTGTCTAGTTATCTCATGAGTAATTAGCTCAGAAAAAATGACTATAGGCGCGTCGATGAAAAGCCCGATTCATTCAACTGAAAATAGAAGTGGAAAATCAAGATATCACAACTCTTCTCCTCTTATAAAAATTTCATTATCGAAATTTAAATCATTACAAATCTTTAAAAAAAAAGGTGGGGGTACAGTCGTCTCATAGAATCTTCACTTTCCTAGGTTGCTCCTTCTGTGCCGTGATGTTGCCAGACTACTTTGACCAACGGAATGGTCTTGATACGAAGAACCTATTCTTTTCGATCCATAATTTGAACCGGTCTTCCACGTACTACACTATGTTGTCCACGTCCAATTTTTCAAAATTTAGCACGTGGGTCGGGTCAAGCTCATACTTCGGTGATAAAGTAAGACGATATGCTAGGATCTTAATTCTTTCCAAAATCTCAAAGGGACCTATGTATCTCAGACTCAGCTTCCCTTTCTTGCCAAAGCGCGAAGTACCCCTCATTAGTGACATCTTCAGAAATACGTGCTCACCAACTTGGAATTCCAATGGTCCCTGGCGCTTATTTGTGTAACATTTTTAGCGGCTCTGAGCGGTCTTTAATCTGTCTCTGATGACGGCAACTGCATCTGCTGACTACTGAACCAACTCTGGGCCTGTGATCTTTTGTTCTCCGACCTCATCCCAACATATTGGTGTTCTGCACGCTCTGCCATACAACGCTTCAAAATGAATCATTTGAATGCTCTGTTGGTAGCTATTATTGTCAACGAACTCGACAAGGTGAAGCTGTTCCTCCCAGCTTCCCTTGAAGTCCAATAGGCAAGCTGGCAACATGTCCTCATGGGTTTGAATCGTCCTCTCAGACTGGCCATCCGTCTGAGGATGATAGGCTGTACTATACTGCAACTTCATTCCTAAGGCAACCTGCAAACTTTTCTAAAATGCAATTGTAAACCTTGAGTCTCGATTTGATGTAATCGTCACTAGCACTCCATGCAGACGAACTATTTGACGCACGTACAACTCTGCGTGCCTGTCCAAATCAAGGTCTTTTTGAACTACGATAAAGTGAACCAACTTCGTCAGTCTGTCGACCATTACCCAAATAGAATCATTACCTCTTTGACTGCTCGGTAAGCTCATCACAAAATCCATTGTGATATATTTCTATTTCCATTCGAGAATCTCGAGAGGTTGCAAAAGTCCTCCCGGCTTATAGTGCTGTACCTTCACTTGCTGACATGTCAAACACTTGGCAACATGCTTAGTGATGTCCACCTTCATACCGGACCACCAATAGTGTTGACCCATATTCTGATACATTTTCGTACTACCAGGATGAATGCTATAACTGCTATGATAAGATTCTGACAAGATCTCTTCCTTAAGCTCTGCATCGTCGGGTACATACAATCGTCCTCGAAACCTCAGTGTTCCGTCCTTAGAAATCTAAAAGTCAGCCTTCCTCTTATCAGTATCTTCTAGCAGAATTTTCTGAACATCTGGATCTGTCGGCTGAAGCGTCTTGATTCTGATATGCACTTCCGATTCAATTCTAAGGGTGGCCATAAGATTCGAAATGTAGCCTACCTCAAATTTGAAACCCAAATTTCGAGCTCTCTTGAGTAGAATCCATTCCTTGAGTACCATCTGTGCTACTGAAGACTTCTGACTTAGCGTGTCAACGACCTTGTTCGCCTTTTTAGGGTCATATAGAATATCGCAATCATAGTCCTTCAAGAGTTCCATCCAACAAAACTGTCTCATATTCAACTCTTTCTGAAAAAATAGGTACTTGAGATTTTGATGGTCTATGAAGATCTGGAATCTTTCTCCGCACAAATAATGTCTCCAAACCTTCAGAGCGGAAATGATTGCCGTAAGTTCTAACTCATGCGTCGGGTAATTCAGTTTGTGAGGTCTCAACTGACGAGACACATATGCAACAACCCTACCATGTTGCATCAGCACGTAACCCAGTTCTCTAAACAACACATCACTATAGATCTCGTACTCTCTAGGACCAGATGGTATGGTCAGCACAGATGCAGTAGTTAGTTTTTGCTTAAACTCTTAGAAACTACACTCGCACTTGTCTGTCCACACGAACTTCTATTCCTTCTTCAATAGTCAAGTCAATGGTGAGGCTAAAGCTGAAAACCCTTCCACGAACTGTCTATAGTATCTTGCTAAACCCAGAAAACTTCTAATCTCTGTCATGGTAGTCGATCTTGGCCAGTCGATAACTACTTCAATCTTGGATGGGTCCACGAAGATTCCTTCGCCTGAAATCACATGACCTAGAAAAGTAACACGGGTCAGCCAAAACTCGCACTTGCTGAACTTGGTGTACAGCTCATGAATCCTCAAAGTCTAGAGTACCATCCTTAAATACCCTTCAAGCTCCTCTAGACTTCTTGAGTACACCAGGATATCGTCGATGAACATGATCGCAAACTAATCCAAGTATTCCTTAAACACGCGATTCATCAAATCTATGAAAGCAGCTGGAGTGTTTGTCAAACCGAACGGTATTACAATAAACTCATAATAACCATATCGAGTACAAAATGCTAACTTTGGTATGTCATCCTTTTTTATCCTCAGCTTATGATATCTCGTCCTCAGGTCGATCTTTGAAAATATCGACACTCCTTACAGTTGATCAAATAAGTTGTCAATCCTTGGTAGTGAATACTTGTTCTTGATCATCACCTAATTGAGTTGGCGATCGTCGATGCATAGACGCAACGAACCATATTGCTTCTTCACGAATGGAACTGGTGCTCCCCAAGGTGATGCACCGGGATGTATGAATCCCTTATCCAATAATTCTTGTGTCTACACCTTCAGTTCCTTCGACTCAAATAACACCATTCGGTAAGGAGCCTTAGAAATTGGCTCTGTCTTAGGGGTTAGCTCAATCACGAATTCTATCTCTCTTTCTAGTGGCAGACTTGGCAATTCCTTCGGAAACACGTCTGGAAACTCTTGGACTACTGCAATGTCCTCGATCTTCAACTCCTAAATTGTCATATCCACGACAATTGCTAGGTAACCTTGACAACCCTCGTCTAATAACTGGAGTGCCTCAAGCGACGAGAATAGGGTAATCAAGGGTCCTCCTCAACTCCTAATAAACTCGAAACTTTCACCCACTAACGGGTTAAACTGAATCGCTTTACGATAGCAGTCCATCTTAGCTCATTGCTTGGTGAGCCATTCCATGCCAATTATCACATCAAAATCATACATGGCTAGGACTATCAAGTCTATCTTCCACTTTCGCTCACCAATCGCTAAAGTGCAACCAGGACAACCCACTATAGCTAACACCTTATCATTTAACGGTGTCGATATACTAATCACTAACTCCAACAACTCAGGAATTAATCCTACCAACTTAACATACTGCTCAGCTATAAATGAATGAGTAGCTCTAGGGTCAAATAAAGCATAAGCAGTGTGGTTGTTCAGCGAAACAGTACCTGTAATCACATTAGGCGAGTCCTCCATCTATCCTCTAGTAATCACGCACGTCCTTCCTTGAGCTAGAGGTCTAATTAGTCCACCCTAATGTGCATTTGGGGGCATATATCCTCGATTCTGACTCATCGGTGGTAGTGGCGGCAACTACGGTGGTCCCATCTGTCTCTTGGGACAATTTCTAGCAAAGTGACCTTGTTGGCCACACTTAAAACAAGCATCCAGCCTAAAATGGCACGACGCCGATCCATGTCATCTTCCATAGAAGCGACAGGCACCATTCTGTCTTTGCACAGACTTTCTTATCCCGCCCGGTGGAACAGGATACCTTCCTTCGGTCATAGGTCTTTTCCCAAACCTATCTCCCTCTCTGCTTGAGCTGAACCTCGATCTAGATGAGGCAGCTTGCTCATTGTGATCTCTCTCTCTCTATCAGTTAGGCCCATTCATATAGGTCGTTGTAGTCCTTCAAATTAAAAAGGCACCAACGGACTTCTCAACTCCTGTCTAAGCCCATCTCTGAACCTTCGAGCTTGATCTACCGGGTCCTCGACCAATCTGGGGGCGTACTGCAATGATTCAGTGAACTTTGCTTCGTACTGATCCACGGTCATCGTACCTTGGCGGAGGCGCTGAAACTCCACCATATTTAGTTCTCTGGCACGGATTGAGAAGTATTTGCTATTGAAGACTTCAACAAAGTCGTTCCACTCTAGGACCACACTTTCCAGGAACACTATACCTCTAGTGGCTCTCCACCAAGTGCTTGCAATCCCGTGCAGTTGATAGACTGCAAGGACGACCTTCTCCTCTTTAGTGCACCTCAGCAGTGCAAATGCTTTCTCTAGGTCTTGAATCCATAGAGTTGTGGCTTCGAGATCTTTGTCCTGGCAAACTTTTGGGGGTTTAGTTTCAAAAGCTGTTCAACTAGCTTATGCATCGGCCTCACGGCGACCACGTTACCAGGTGGAACTTCAGCATGTACGGCAAAAGGTGTGGCATTCAGGAATTTCAACTCGAAATATTGATTTTGAGGGAAACGATATTTGACTTTGAATGGCCATAGGGACAATTACATCATCGGCCACGATATTTTATCTCTTGGACCGAACCCCTTATGAAAATGTTAATTGATTATGAGAATGTTAATTGATTTCTATAAATAAAATCAAAAATCAAATGCCCTAAAGTGGTGAAGGAATTATGGGCTTTTATCGATATTTTTCTATGGGCTATTTAAATTGGACATAGGACGATTTGATAAAGAAGACTTTGTTCTTGACCATGCACTTTATAGATTTGATGGATTAATATCACAAAGTCTTTTGGCCATTTTATTATGCAATTAGGTATTTATTTAAATGAGAATTCAAATGTATTATTAAAAATAAATTGGGCCATTAAAGTTTGGGCTTTAGGCCCAAGTGATATGGGCCTAAAGTGGGCCATAAGCCCGGCCCATGTCGGCGCATGGAGGGGGAAGGAGGAGCCGCATGGCTTCCTCCAAGTGTCTTCAACAAAGGAGACACTTGTCTCCTTCTTAGGGACAAGTGTCCCCCATGCAGGATGAGAATGCATGCATATATAAGCAACCAAAAAGGAAGAGAGAGAGGGAGTGGTTGTACTCACCCCTTTTGGGAAATAACATTTCAGACTAGATAAGATACCTCTGCTGCCACTGTTACCAGTAGATGAATCAAGTGGTTGGATATGATTGCGAGGAGGAGGATAGCAAAAGAGGGAACTTTTGGACGCCGACACTGGTTGATGGACCTTAAGCATATGATTGTGAGAGGAGAAGTCGGTCATCTTTTGAAGTATAGCCGAGTATAGAAGACTGTGGCATTTTGATGTACTGATGAATGATGTCCATCTGGTTTAAGTAAATAAAAGTGTGCGACTTTTACCTATAAATGTTTAGTTGGTGTGCATCGTTTTCTGAATATAGGGAAGGGAGTTTGTTGGATGTGCTTCCAAATATGAATTGCGCAAGGGACCTATCAAAAAGAAAAAAGTGTAAACCCCCTATGTTGTATGGACCCGTTGCAATTGAAATGGTATCAGAGTGACATGTTAATAGGGAAAGTGAAAGGTAAGCGAATTGTGGCGACCCTAACGGATCGGGGGCCGTCGAGGGGTGCCACAATAGGTGTGGCGCCAGCAGCGGCATTAGCGGTGGTAGCAACAGCAGCATTGGTAGTGACGGTAGCAGCAGCAGTAGCGACGGCGGTAATGGCGGCGGCTTGATTCTGGGCCTACTACCCCATCAGATCTCTCATCGCCTCTAACACCTACATGATCCCAACAGTTCCTAGATCACTAGGTACTGTTACACCAACACCAACTGGAGGTGGTGCTACTCCACTTGCACTAGCTTGAGCTAACGCTCTACCCCGACCACCTCAGGTACCAACCTTTGTCGGCGTCCTACCTTGAGTCATTGATGCCATAGTCCTCTTTTTAGGAGTCCTCTGCTCCTAATCACTCAAGCTGTAGACTTTCTACAAAACATGTTTCTAATTCCATACATAATTAGATACTGAGTGATCCTCACAAACAATTTACCAAATGGCTATCACTCACATGTATCGGCATAAAATAGAGGTCATTCCTACTAACTATCTCAAGAACCCTTCGCACATTATCACTCCAAACACAGACCTTGCTATGATACCATTAAACGAGGATGTCACGCCCTGATCCTCGAGCGCGTGCCCATCTCTCGGTGGTCGATAAAATTTGCAACTTCCCAGAATGACTCGTCGACCATTTTCATTTTATTGCACATGCGGAAGCGAATAATAAATCCCTTGATCGTAACCATCTCTAGATAGAAAAGCAGGACAACATATTCACAAACAAAACATGTTTTTATAAATATACTAAGTCATATACAAAATTCAATACCTAAATGATTTCCAAAGACTAACTCTCAAAACGAAACTGTCCTAACTGACCTACTTCTCAGATCCCCTCAATTTGGCTTAAGACCCTCCACTCTACAGCTTTGAAAAGAAATGAGCCCACGATGGGGTGTGATATAAATCTCAGCGAGTTCACGCTCTAAACCCCGATTAGGAGGGTAATACGCCAAGAGGCGTCTTAACCACACAATCATACAACCACAGAGACTTACCTCGTCTCAGATCCATCTTGCATGTTATCACAATTCATATCACAGACAGTATGAAAGCATGAGCAGCAAGCAAGCTCATCAATTGGAACGCCATACTCAAATTTCAAACAAGTACCGGGGTCCTAATTATAGGGACAAATTGTTATGACACATCTTATACCGTGTCACACAATTTTATCCCATAATCCGACACATTCAACTCAATTAATCATCCTTTCCTAGTTTTTGATCTCAGCTTATAGCATGACCTACTCTCTGTTCGGCGGTCTTTTGGTGTAGCCAAGTGTCGTCTCATCCCATTGAGTACGGCAACGTCTCTATTAGACGGCTTTCCCAAAGGAGCATAGGTCCAGAATCTACTGCGACCAGCATCCGTTGTCCAAGGGTATCTTATATAGGGGTAACGTCTAGCTTAATAGCCCGGGATGAGTTCTCTTAACCAACACACGACCACTCAATCTCGGCCCAAGAGACCATGCATTACACTCAAATGCCTCAATTAAAATGATGAACTTGGCTTATTTTTTTCGTATAAGAAACGCGGTAAAATAGTTGTGTGTGGGTACACGGTCAATTCACACCAGAAAAATTGATACTCTTCATTTTAAAATCCCACTATTTTATATAGTATATAAAACCATTTTCTGAATAATTACCAAAAATTCCAAATTTTGAATTAATACTCGAAATTACAATCACCACTCAATGTGCACAATTTAACACTCAATTGCAGAAATTAAGCACACCATTGCATTCAGCACAAAATTCCAGTCATTGACTATCCCAATCTAATTTCCAAAAAATATTTAATAATTAAATAATTATCAAATTAATTAAACAAATCAATTTAAATACCAAAAATGCTAACTTATGCCGAAAATGCCTAATTAAATGCTGAAATGGGCACGAAAAATTCCGAACCAATCTAGATAAATAATATAATTTATCTAGTCTCTAATTATGCTACTCTAATCATCTAACATGCATAATTAACTAATTAAATCACTAATTTAATCTAACTAACCACATAATCCCTAATTAACTTAAAATAAACACCCCTTAAACGTCATTAGCCTACTAAGTAGAGTTTAGTGCATAAACTCACTAGTTTAGTGCAAAAACCGGTTCACTGCGACGACGATCGAAACCCAAACTTTCGATAGCGTCAACGGGGCTTGGATCGGGCCGAAAAACCTAGCAAGCCCACAGAAACTGCTGGGCTTGGTTCTAGGCTGAACTACAGCTGGATTTGCGGGTTGCTGAGTTGAAATGATGGGTTGAGAAGAGGCCGTGGGCTGCTGGTAGGGAACATTAGACTAGGCTGGACTGTTGAGTTCGTGGGCACGGGACTTGAGCCGAACGTGCGATGGGCCAACGAAGAAATAGCTGGAGTCAACGGTTGAAGATTACTAGGGGTTTTTGACTCAGTGGAACATCAATGCTGCACGAAGAGGATGGACGCGTGGTAGCAGTTGGAGAAAAATTGATGGAGCAGCTTCGGTGGATGAAGGGCACGTGAGGAGTCAACTTTGGGGGAGCTCCACTGGGTCGTTGGCTCGGACGCGTGGCAGCTTGGATGGAGGGGGTCAACGAAGACTAACGAAGGTAGAGCAGGCGGCAATTCGACAAAAGCTTAAGGGAGTTTAGTGGAGTTTTGCTTCGGATGCGGCAGGTGAGGAAGAGAAACGGAGGGTTGGCTTCTTCGAAGGAAGAGAATTGAAAGAGAAACAGAGATGGAAGAGAATGAAATGAAAGAGAAGCAAAAGTGCAAAGGAGGAGGGAGCGGTTGAGGCGTGCTCGAGAAGTCGGTGGATGGGGGGAAAGAAAAGTAAATTAAAATATCCTAATTCATCATATCTTGATCCCCACAAGCCTCAAATCTTATCCCTCTTGTCCCCTATTACTTTCTTGCTTATAAAATCCCATAAATAAACCAATTTGTACCAAATGTTGCACCCCCAAGCCTAGCTCTGAATTTACTTAATTTGGACTTCAATTTCATCTCCAACTTCCCCAATTTGAGGTCCAATTTTGTTGTAGAAAAAGGTCCACTCAATATCCAAAAGTTCCCATCACCAAGTAGCTCGATTAGGAGGCCAAACATCCCTTTAGTTAGGCCCATCCGAATTTCCGTTATTTTCCAAATCGTCCGAAACGATTTTCTGTAAAAATCCCGGAATCGCCAAAAATTCTTCAGAGGATGAGTCAACGTTCTTAAAATAAATCGCGACTTGACAGAACCTTCAATTTCTGAAATCGGGTTCAAATTCAGGGTTAATTTCAATCTGACGCGATTTTAGCATGACCTAACATACTGAGTAGTTTTTAGGAATTTTTAGTACAATTGACCTGTAGTCGATTATTTTCAAGCCATATTGTACATCTTCAACACATTGGCGACTCTCAGTTGTCGTGAAAATCTCGAGATTTTAAATACGAACATAGGGTACATAAATGAAAGAAAAATCGATCTAGTGCCATTCGACTGAAATTTTACAATCAAGTAGAATCACCTACACATTAATCACATATCTCTATCGAATCGACCTATTTCTGGTCCCTAATCGATTTTTGACTATACTGTAATGATCTCTATAGATGAGCACGGTCGATCGGTCGATTCTGGGTCGCGTTCTCAAGCCTATTGCGTTAAAATCCCTTAACGGCTTCCCCAGATAGTCTAGTTATCTCATGAGTGATCAGTTTAGAGAATAGCACTATACGCGCGTCGATGAAAGACCCGATTTATTCAACTAAAAACAGAAGTGGAAAATCAAGATGTCACACAAGAAGCAACTTAACTTGCTAAATGGTATCAACTGTTAAGGGATGAAATGAACTTTATCGTAAGAAAGAGGGACAGAGCCATCAAATTCAAGTTCTTTGCTTTTGTTTTTTAGCTTCACAAAAGTGAGGTGCTCGTTTTGCTGATGAATTATGTGACTAAAGACTTGCAAATTAAGTTGCCCAAATAGCTTTTTTGAGCGCAAGAAGCAACTTAACTTGGTATAGACTCAACTTAATTATGATGTCAACTATCAAGGGATGGAATGAACTCTATAATAAGAAAGAACGATGGAGTCATCAAATTGAAGTTTGTTACTTTTGTTTTTGGGCTTGATAAAAGTAAGGTGCCCATTTTGCAAATGAATTATACGACTAAAGGCTTGCAAATTAAGTTGCTCAAATAGCATTTTTAAGCCCAAGAAGCAACTTAACTTGGTATAGACTCAACTTGATCATGGTGTCAACTGTCAAGGGATGGAATGAACTCTATAGTAAGAAAGAAGGATAGAATCATCAAATTGAAGTCCTTTACTTTTGTTTTTGGGCTTGACAACTGTTAGGTGCTAATTTTATTGATGAATTATATGACTAAAGACTTGCAAATTAAGTTGCATGAACAGTTGTTTCAAGCCCAAGAAGCAACTTAACTTGGTATAAACTCAACTTGATCATGATGTCAATTGTCAAGGGATGGAACGAACCCCGTAGTAAGAAAGAATACGGAGTCATCAAATTAACGTTATTTACTTCTTCTTTTTTTGTGCTTGATAAAGTGATGTGCTCATTTTGTTGATGAATTATACAACTAAAGGCCTGCAAATTAAGTTGCTCGAATAGCATTTTTAAGTCCAAGAAGCAACTTAACTTAGTATAGGCTCAACTTGATCATGGTGTAAACTGTCAAGGGTGGAATGAACTATATAGTAAGAAAGAAGGACTGAATCATCAAATTCAAGTTTGTTAGTTTTGTTTTTGGGCTTGACAAAAGTGAGGTGCTCATTTTGCCGATGAATTATGCAACTAAAGGCTTGCTAATTAAGTCACTTGAATGCGTTTTCAAGCCCAAGAAGCAACTTAACTTGGTATAGACTCAACTTGATCATGGTGTCAACTGTCAAGGGATGGAATGAACTCTATAGTGAGAAAGAGAGACAAGTCATCAAATTGAAGTTTTTTACTTTTGCTTTTAGGCTTGACAAAAGTGAGGTGCTCATTTTGCTAATGAATTATATGAATAAAGACTTACAAATTAAGTTGCCCGAATAGCTTTTCCAAGCCCAAGAAGCAACTTAACTTGGTAAAGACTCAACTTGATCATGATGTCAATTGTCGAGGGATGAAATGAACTCTATAGTAAGAAAGAGAGATAGAGTCATCAAATTGAAGTTCTTTACTTTTGTTTTTGGGCTTGACAAAAGTGAAGTGTTCACTTTGCTGATTAATTATGTATTAATGAAGATAAATACCGATGTAGTTTTTTGTTTCAAGTCTATTTGATCAATTTTTGGCGTAAGTTGCTAATGTGGATGCGATCACTCTATGTGGTATAACTGGCTAACGTGCGCAATTTTTAATAACTTTTCTAATATTTTTTCAAATTTTAATTTCTTTTTCTTTCTTTTTTCTTTTTTTGTTTCCCACTATGGTTGGTGAGGGTCGTTAGAGCTAATGAGCCCCTGGGCGAGGACCACGAAGCCTCCACTAGCCACCAATGAGGGTTTCAACCCTCACTTGGCCTCATCCAAATTTGGGTGATGCCATCATGGCTGCAGGCAAGGCCGCCTTGCCCAAATCTAGGCAAGTCTAGCCTAGTTGGATGAGGGCAAAGGCCTCCTCACCTACAGCTAGTGAGGCTTTGGCCGCCTTCACCCGAGGCTAGCAAGGCGGCCTAGCTTGGGTGAGCCCACCCCACAGATTACCGGTGAAGGCGGCCATGGCCTCGCTAGCCGTGGGCAAGGCCATGCAAGGGCTTTCATGGCCCTCACCTAGTGGCTAGTGAGCTCTGGCGACCCTTGCCGACCACAGTGGGAAACAAAAGGAATAAAAGAAAGCAAAACAATAAAGAAAAGGAAGAGAAAAAGAAAAGAACAATAAAAACTAATAAAACTTTGAAAAAATATTGAAAATTATCTACGTCAACGTCGATCGTGCTATATAAGACTAATGACATCCACGTCAGCAATTTCTAGCTAAAAATTGCTCGGATGAATTTAATTGGCAAAACATTTTAAGGTTTAGTACTCAGTTGACAAAATTAAAATGTTTAAAATTAAATTGGTTAGAGTGTGATGGGTTTAAGAACTTTCTGACAATTTTCCCGCTAGAATATAGGCAGAAGAGATTGGATATGGAGCCTATGAAACTTGAGAACGTATCTCCCACGAACAAGGAAGGATCTGCACCCTTTGAAGTTTAGGAGGGTTTTCGGCATGGGAGTTTTTTCAAAAAATCAATATTTGTGGGTCCACGCTCCTGAAGCATTTCGGGAGTGACGGGGAATGGGCACTATCTAATTACTTCCCTTATGTCAATTTCAGATGACCCCTTAAGGTAATCATTCTTGTTCCAGTCCTCAAGGATATGTGAATTGAATTGTGACTGTTATATGGAAATTTGGTTCATCTGTATTTTTCTCTCCAAATTCAAATGCTCTGTAGTTTTGTGTTTTCAAGATCTTAACCTTTGCTAGCATTCAAGCTACTTGCTTTTCAGGTAGTTTAATGAGCGAGTCCGTTTCTTGATAATGCCATTTGCCTCATGGTGGATAGATCGTCAAGTGACCCTTGATCGTGCTGTTTCATGCTTTCAACGGGAGTGAAAATTATAAAAACAACCTTAACAAAAAATAAATAAATTATAAAAACAATTTCCATGTCCTCTACAAAATAAGGTCAATTTTGGTCATTTTTAGTTTTAACGTTCAAAATTTAGAAAACACAACAACCAAAATTTCTACCAAACATATTTCATGGACAATTTTGGAGATGAAAACAAGAAATTGGAGAATTTCCTTTATATAATTGTATTTTGCATGAAACCTATCTCTTTAGAAAGATTCTACCTTTAATCAATTGAAGTTCTTTGTTTTTGCTTTCGGCCTTCGACAGAATTGAGGTGCTCATTTTGCTGCTACCTTACGGCTAAAGGCTTGCCAATTAGGTTGTCTAAGTAGCTCTCCCAAGCCAAAGAACCAACTTAACTTGATAAAGACTCAACTTGATCATGCTGCAAAGGGATGAATGAACTCTATAGTAAAAAACAGGGACAAATTCATTTTAAAGTAATGGTTCCATTGTTAAGAAATGAACCCAATGATCGTAGCGCTAGATATATCAGTTTGGGGTTTTTTTTTTTCTTTTTTTGATAAAAAATTAATTTTTGGTAAATTTATCACATGTATATTAGTTTAGAGATTTTCATGGTATTAACTCCTTTTTTTTTTTTTTTTTTTCATGTTGAGACACTTTGCATGTGTCATAATACCGTTGAAAAGCTCGTCTCATGGTTATTTTAGTTTAGATCATCGAGTTTTGATTTTACCATTGTTTTTCTAAAAAAGCTGGCTATGTTCGTTTGAGATGAAAACGGGTGCTGGGCGAGTGATGTCTTATTGGATATCTTACACTAAACCTCAGTGCTCAAGAAGTTTCAGGATGAGACGAGCTAATTCAAAGAAATTATACTAGCAAAGAACTTTCAGCACGGGTTTAAAATGACACAACTATGAGACGAGCTTTTCAATAGTATTATGACGCTTGCGAGGTGTCTCAACAGGTAAAAAATGGGGTTAATACCACGAAAATCCTAAACTAGCATATATGTGATAAATTTATCCTTTATTAGTTCCCATTGAATTTTAATGCCAAACTGTTGAGTCGATGACAATTGACAATTAATAGGCATACTAGTTTCAAGTTTCACCATCTGTTTGTCCTGTATATCATTTTATGATTTTTCATAATATTTTTCCTATTTAAATCATATTAATAGAGTAAATTTATCACAAATGAAACAATTTAGGATTTTTGGTTATTAAAAAATTAGATTGGAGTAAATTTGTCTCAAATATACTAATTGAGGGTTCTAGGGTTCTTGGTTTTCAAAAATTATTTTGTATAAATTTATGAAAAGTACACCGGTTTAAAGTTTTTCATGACATTAACTTAAAATATATATATATATATATATATATATATATATGAAAATCTTTATATCATAAATCTAAGTCTAACTGAATTGTTAAAATTCACATAGGTAAAACATTTGAACTGAACATACACTTTCAATTGGTATCCCTCAGCCTCTCACCTTTAGAGAGTTCCGTATACCTTTTATGGTAGCTTCCTACCTCAACATCCAAACCCAAAACTGTAAATGTTTACTCAAAAACCTAAATCTCTACTAGTTCTTCCCCTATTTAAACGACAATGGCAGTTTCTACTCCACCTAGCCCCCAAATTCTTTTTCGCCCAAACCCTAATTAGACCAGTCGCCCCAACCCATTCTCCTTCCAAAACCCACACTATCTTCCCCCTATACAAACTCGCTAGCCCAAAACCCACAACACCATCCATTCTCCTTCCTTCCAGTCAACTGGAATGCGTCTTCTTTCTAAGAATGGCAGACTTGGAGAAGTTGACAGTTTGCCTAGTAGCACTCTGCAAAAGGTTGGGAAGAATGTGGTCAAGCAAAGCAATTACGTCAGTGGATGATGTTATATATGCAGAAAAGATAAAGGAAGGCCAACTAACCCTAATTGGCCAGCTATACCAAAACCCAAAGGTAAATTTCCAAGCATTCATAACACAATGAGGAGAGTGTTGGAAAGTGGAGAATGTTGATATCAATTTGTTAATCCTTGGAATCTATGCATTTCGATTTGTATTGGAAATGGACAGAGATAGAGTAATATCTATGGGGCCTTGGTCCTTTGCTGATCACCCCATGTTATTGAAATCCTGGGAACAGAATACAACCCTTGGTTGCTATAATTTTACTTCCTGCACTTTCTAGGTTCATCTACATGGTTTACCAGTAGAATGGGTTTCTGAAGAGGTTGTAGCGAGAGTGGCAAAATGCATTGGCAAAGTTTCAGAGGCCAAAATAGAGGCTAAAGGCCATATGACATTAAAAAAGAACAAAAAGGAAAGGCAAGAGTTACAGTCGAGTTACCCCTTTAAAATCTGGATCCATTTTCAGCAATGACAGCAAGACAATCTGGCTTGATTTCAGATATGAAGGATTACCACATTATTGCTATTCTTGTGGAAAATTGTGGCATTATGCCCAACACTGTGGGGGGAAAATATCTTACAACGAGGAAAAATTAACAGAAAAGAAATGATGTTCGGCTCTTGGCTAAAGGCAGAGGCAAATGAATATAGCCCTTTTTAGGACTTGTTTTATGGGAAAATAATGGAAGAATTATTGGAAGAGGATTACATTCTAGAAACACCCTGTAACCCTGGGGATATTGTCGTTTATGAAGGAAATGCAAGGGAAAGAACTCCACAGAATTCAAACACAGAGCTTGGGAAAAGGAAAGAGGTGCTTACTAAAGAAATGCGCTGGAACCCCACTGGAAAAGCCCTCCTCATACTTGAAATTGAGCCAAATCCGGATAAAAGCACATCTCTAGGTTGCACCTTTAGTGGAAAGGTTGTAGAAGAAAAGGGAAATGGGAAAAGAGCCCAAGTCAGTAGAAAAATTAAGAGATACTCCCCTTATGAAAACTTGGGGTAGAATAGACAGCTGTTTGATGAATCTAAACTATTGGATACATCGATCCTCTCGAAGGAAGAAACATAGGATGGTTAGCCCTAATAAGCCACCAGGCTACAAATGAAGATAATATGTTGGAATTGTCAGGGATTGCGCACCCCCGTGACAATTCAGGCCATTAGAGCCCTTGTGGCTCAAGAAAGGCCCACTGTTCTATTCTTAATGAAGACAAAAAAAAAAAATACAGAGGAGTTTTGCAAAACAGAGTAGCGAAGATTAAAATTCCAAAGAAGTTTTATTGTCAACCCAAGTGGTATAACAAGGGTTTAGCAATTTTCTGGAATGACCAGGTATCTCTATCTATCCTTTCAAGTTCCATGCACTCCATTGATCTGAGCTTGTTTATGAGGAAACCAAATAGCAAATAAGAGTATCATGCACCAAATGATTTTCAAGGGAGACTGAGGCTATGGGACGAAGTTAATTCTAACAAGGCCTACAATGTGAGCCTTGGGTATGTATGGGGGATTTTAATGAGGTTTTCTTTACATGGGAGAAAGTGGGAAAAGGATTGGCTGAAAATTACAGAATTAAAGCATTCCAAGATTTTTTGGATGCATGTGGCCTCATGGACTTAAAAAGCAAAGGATGTGCATTCAGCTAGGCAAAAAAACAAGGAAGCAAAAGATTTTGTAAAGAAGAGATTAGATAAAGCAGTATGTAATGTTGAATGGAGAGTTAGCTTCCCTAGTGAGGAAATTTATGCTTTACTTGCTGTTGGGTCAGACCATAGTCCAATCTTAGTGGAATTGTTCCCTCAACCTGAAAGAAGGAAAAATGAGTTTAAATTTGAAACATTCTTATTAGAGAATGAAGAATATGAACAAGTGATGCTAGAATCGTGGAATTTAGTTAAAGGAAGCATTAATGGCCTCATCAATAAGCTAGAAAATGTATCCCAAAAATTTACCATATGGAGCAAAAAGAGATTTCCTAATGCACAAAGGCAAGTTAAAGCTTTGAAAGGAAAGATACAGTCATTGACAAACTGTCCAAATCAAAATTTTGATAAAAAAAAGAGTAAAATAGCTGAACTATGAAATAAAAAGATTGTGAAGACAAGAAGAGATCTATTGGGAGATGAGATCTAGAATCAAATGGTTTAAATGGAGGGACAAAAATACTAAATTCTTTTATGCCACTACGGTGCAAAGAAGAAAGAGAAATAAAATTTTAATGCTGAAAACACCAAATGCTGAGTGGATCAGAGACCCTTCCCAGATAAAGCAGATGACAATTGACTTCTTTAGAACTCTATATACTACATAAGGGGAGAGCAACTTTTAGCTAGTGCTAGATCAACTACCGTCAATTGTCAGGGAGGATATGAACCATGTGCTTATTGGAGAAGTTACCTTAGAAGAGGTAAAAAAATGCCACTTTCTAGTTAGGATCTATAAAGGTACCCAGGCTAGACGGTCTAAGCAGACAATTTTACTAGCATCATTGGAAAGAGATCCATAGAGATATCTACAAAGAAGTACATCAATTCTTTATTTCAAGCCGACTCAATCCCAAGCTAAATGAAACTCTCATCACACTTATCCCAAAAATGCCAAAACCAAAAAAACTAGATTAGTTTCGGCCCATTAGTCTTTGTAACCATGCTTATAAAATCATTTCAAAGGTATTAGCGAATAGACTTAAACCCTATTTGCTCTAGCTAATCACCACAAATCAAAATGCTTTTGTGAAAAGATGACAAATACAAGATAATATATGATTGTTCAAGAGGTAATCCATCAGCTGCGAATCATAATGAGGAAAAGAAGGTTTTAGGCTATACTAAAGCTTGATACGAGAAAGGCATACAATCTGGTCGAATGGGATTTTTTGGAAGCTAGCATGCTTAAAATGGGTTTCAGTGCTACCTTGGTTTCTTGGATTATGCAGTGTGTTTCAACAGTTTCCTTTAGTGTAAAAATGAATGGCAAACCCCCATCATACTTCGAACCATCAAGAGGAATAAGGCAAGGCAACCCACTATCCTCATATCTTTTCATCATTATAGCGAATGTTTTATCCCAATTGCTGCTTATGGAAGCATAAAAGGGATTAAGTTGAATAAGGCATGCCCAACCCTTTCACATTTGCTGTCCGCAGATGTTTTCATTCAGTTTTTGAATGCAAAAATTTCAAAATGCCGAATGTGGCTGCTGTTCTAAATCAGTATTGTTTTGCCTCCGGACAAGCAATAAACCTCAACAAATTGGGTATGTTCTTTAGCAAAAATTGCCCTTATAACCTAAGACAGAATTTGACTAATGAAATGAGAGTCCCAAAGATAGAAAAGACTGGGAAATACTTAGGAATTCCATCTGATTTGTGCTGTTCAAAAAAGGAAATGTTCACTTGGATCCTTGCAAGAGTTAACTCCAAACTAGAGGGCCTAAATATTGTAAAAAGCAGTGGTGCAAGCAATTCCACAATATGTGATGTCTATTTTTTAAATTCCCCTATCCATTTGTCATGCCATTGATCAAAAGATTGTGGCATTCTGGTGGAAAAACAATGAAAAACAAAGGAGAGTGCATTGGAGAAAATGGGAGATTGTAAAAGAATGGAAAGATGAAGGACGTTTGGGGTTTAGAGACTTAATTAAACTTAATGAAGCATTGTTGGGGAAGCAAGCATGGAGAGTAATTCAAAATCCAAAATCCCTATGGAGCCAGGTTTTTTAAGGATTGTACCATCCACATTGTGATTTTCCTCATACAAGGAATGGTATTAGACTTTCTTGGGGATAGCAAAGCCTCACTATAGGCAAAAATATTATCTGACCATCAGACCATCACTAAGATGGGTTGTCGACAGCAGCAAAAAATATAGATTCGAGAACATAATTGGCTACCTCGAGGAGTGATTGGAGGCCCAGCTAACAGAGGGTGATCCTATTATGGTGTCAATTTTATTGAACTCAGAGGATATGGAATGGAACGAACAGAGCGTGCGGGAGGTTTTCGACCGACAAATAGCATAGGAGATCCTAACCATACCCTTAAGCCCCATGATGCAGGAGGATCAATTAATCTAGACACCAACCAAAGCCGACGCATTTACAGTGAAAAGCGCATTTAACGGCTTACGGGGGAGCCCAGAGTAGCACAAAATAGAACCAAGCCTCATCATCTTTCCAAACCCCTAAAGCACTATGGAATCGCATATGGCAGGCACAAATCAACCCAAATTCAATTATTTCCTTTGGCAAGCTTGTAACAACGCACTGGCAACCATGAAAAATCTTAAAAGAAGAAGAATATTACTGGATGCTATTTGTCCTCTCTGTCGACGACATCTCGAAACTACAGAAAACCTCTTCCTCCTTTGCCCCAACTCCTAATAGATGCGGCCTTGGCAAAAAATCAAAGCATCAGCAGATGGGTAAGTGGAAAGCAAGCAGATCTAAACCAGCGGATAGGCATACCTTCAGCTTGGAAGCCCCTTGCTCGTGGTGTGCTCAAGTTAAACGTGGATGAATCGTTCGTTGAAGAGACGGGAAATGGCGCAATCGCCTGCTTATGCCGAGATAGCACCGGAAAGTTGATCGTTGGGTTTGCCTCCTCGGTGCGCGTGGCTTCAACTCTACAAGCGGAGGCCATGGCTATCATGGAAACCCTAAGGACATTGCAGAAACAGAACGCAACAGAGTTTGAGTTAGAAACAGATAACTTTGAACTGTGGAAGGAACTAAGTACACTTGCAGGTCAACCAGTTTGGAGTCAGAGCACTCATCTTCGAGGCCCAGGCCCCTTTGAAGAATTTCCAATCCCTAAAGCTAGCCCATTGCAAAAGGGAATCTAATTGGGTGGCAGATTGCGTTGTCAAAGCCCACCGCAATAATACCCTTCTGTTGAATTGCTTCCATTGAATTGGGTCTCCTACCCAATTGTGATTTTTTTAAGGATTGTACCATCCACATTGTGATTTTCTTCATACAGGGAATGGTATTAGACTTTCTTGGGGATGGCAAAGCCTCACTATAGGCAAAAATATTATCCAACCATCACTAAGATGGGTTGTCGATAGCGGCAAAAAATATAGATTCAAGAACATAATTGGCTACCTTAAGGAGTGATTGGAGGCCCAGCTAACAGAGGATGATCCTATTATGGTGTCAATTTTATTGAACTCAGAGGATATGGAATGGAACGAACAGAGAGTGCGGGAGGTTTTCTGTGGCATCCGGGAATTTCAACCCCAAATATTGATTTTGAGGGAAACGATATTTGTCTTTGAATGGCCATAGGGACAATTACATCATCGGCCACGATATTTTATCTCTTGGACCAAACCCCCTTTATGAAAATGTTAATTGATTATGAGAATGTTAATTAATTTCTATAAATAAATAAAAATCAAAATTAAATGCCCTAAAGTGGTGAAGGAATTATGGGCTTATTATCGATATCTTTTCTATGGGCTATTTAAATTGGAAATATGACGATTTGATAAAGAAGACTTTGCTCTTGACTATGCACTTTATAGATTTGATGGATTAATGTCACAAAGTCTTTTGGCCATTTTATTATGCAATTAGGTATTTATTTATATGAGAATTAAAATGTATTATTAAAAATAAACTTGGGCCATTTAAGTTTGGACTTTAGGCCCAAGTGAGATGGGCCTAAAGTGGTCCATAAGCCCGGCCCATGTCGGTGCATGGAGGGGGGAGGAGCAGCCACATGGCTTCCTCCAAGTGTCTTCAACAAGGGAGACACTTGTCTCCTCCTTGGGGACAAGTGTCCCCCATGCAAAATAAGAATGCATGCATATATATATATATACAACCAAAGAGAGAGAGAGAGAGGGAGTGGCTGGTTTTGAGAGAGTGAGAGAGAGAGAGAGAGAGTTTCAAGAGAATGAGGAGCCGAGAGAGAGAGGGAGAAGCCGAGCGAGGGAGGAGGTCCGCTCGTCCGTTCGCCGTCCGTGTGCCGCCGTCCGCTTGATCTTAGAGGCAAGTTGGGATTGATTTCCACTCTTGCATGTGTGTCTTGCATGTGTGATTTGTTGGTGGTAGATTTCGGAGGTTAGGGTAGGTAAAACCGAAGCTAGAATGTGACTTGTTCTTGAAAATGCTTGCTGATTTCGTGTAAACCACTTGACCCAGAATCTTGTGGAGGCTTGCATGCATGTTTCCAGTTGGATTTTGACTTCGATTCCTTCATGAAAGTTGTAGCCAACATCTTATACTACAACATACTAAAATTTGGGACAAAATGGTGGAGATTTAAGGGGTCAAACTCTCTTCCTACGAAGACACTAGATCTGGAACTGTTTTGCTGACCTTTTGGTAGTTTTGTGGGCTGCATGTCGATATTTACCAAGAATCTCTCTTCTAATTCTTCATGAAACCTGTATAGAACATCCTAAAGACTAACATACTCAAATTTGAAGTAAAATGAGCAAGTGTAGCCTAGTGAATCGACTTACTCTTGAAGACAGTTAATCTGGAAACACGGTACTGGACACCCGAGACTTCATGGACCCATATGGTGACTATTATTTGGAAATTTGGCTTAGATCCCTTAATAAAAGTTGTAGGGGACCTCTTGAAGTAAAACATATCCAAATTTCAGAGGAAACTAAGAAGAATAAGTGGGTGAAAACTCGATATTTCGGAGATAGCTATTCTGGACGTTTCGGTGCTAGAATCAGAAGCTTCGGATGACTATAGAAAATTATCTAGAACGAATCTGGCCTAGATGTCTGCATGAAAAATCTAATTTAGTTTCTTAAATATAACTTGGTAAAATTTCATAATTTTCGGAGGTCATTCGGGTATTTTAATCGAATTATTTCAGAAACTGCGCAATCTGTTTCTATCCGAAATTTCATGCTGTATTTGTGTGAATTATATATTCTTGTGTGGAACTCTATTGGGCATGTGTTTTTCATGAAATTATTATCTTATTGACTTTTCTATCACATGTCTTGATTTCATGATTTTTGAGAATCATATGGATATTTAATTTAAATATTTTCAAAAATTTGTACAAGCTGGAATTTAGTAAACTTCAAAAAGGCATGACATATGGACTATTCTAAATTGTATGGACTCCATGAATTGTGTTGTTATGAATGATTGTGTCATGCTGCATGTATGATGATGAATGGAGATGCATGTACGAATCAAAGGATGAAAATGATCTTGATTGCCATCACATCACATGCCATGTTAAAATTGAACTATAATTGGAGATGTGAATTGAGATAAATGAGAATGCCATCGGAGGTGTGAGCCGACGATGCCCCGGGAGTGTTGGGATGCCTGGCTAGGGAGTGCCGGATGCCCGGTGGCCTTAAATGGCGTATTTCCGGAGGGTCCTTGGGAGTTTCGAGATGCCCGGTGGTATACGGTACGTAATTCCAGAGGAGGGGGGATCCTAGTGGTATGTCGGTACATAATTTCGGAAGCCCTGGAGGTTTGTGCTTGGGGGAATGCCTCGTGATGCTAGTTGGGATGCGAGATGCCCGGCCAGGGAGTGTAAATGCCGAAAGCCTTGGAGGTTTGTGCCCAGGGGGATGCCTCGTAATCCCAATTGGGATACGAGATGCTTGGAATGTGGGGGTGTCGGATGCCCGGTTGTATCTTGGATACATGCTCAGAGGTTCCTCGTGATGCCAGGATTGGGCGCGAGTGATGAAGGTGGGATGCAAACATTGGTCCCGGGAAAAGAGAAATGTGGCGGTCCAAAATGAAATGATGAAATTGAGAAGTTGAAATTGAAATATGCATGATGATATATGCATGACGTGATGAGTGCATGGATGCATGGAATGAGGACGGTACAAGTGATATGATGATGATGAGTGCATGGATGCATGGTAATGATGATGGCACATGTGATATGATGATGATGAGTGCATGGATGCATGGTAATGATGATGACACATGTGATATGATGATGTTACATGCATGGATGCATGGCAATGATGATGGTACATGTGATATGATGATGATATGTGCATGGATGCATGGTAATGATGATGGTACATGTGCTATGATGATGATGAGTGCATGGATGCATGGTAATGATGATGGTACATGTAATATGACATGATATGTGCATGAATGCATGGTAATGATGATGATACATGTGATATGATGATGATGAGTGCATGGATGCATGATGATGGTAAGTGCATGGATGTATGTGCACCTATGGCATGGTGGTACATGTGACATGATGATGGTAAGTGTATGACATGATGGTGATGACTATATGATGATGTATGTACATAAGGTATGATGACATGTGCATGATATCAAGGTAAATTGTGCATGGATACTTCAATGACATGTAATGCTATGATTGTGATGATTGTGCGGCATGATGCATTGAGTGGTTTATTGGTCCTTTACTTGCTGAGTGACTGTACTCACCCCTTCGGGGACCAACATTTCAGATAAGTAGATGGATTGAGCGGTTGGATATGACCGTGAGGAGGAGGATAGCAAAGGAGGGAACTTTTGGACGCCGACACTGGTTGATGAACCTTAAGCATACGATTGTGGGAGGAGAAGTCAGTCATCTCTTGAAGTATAGCCTAGTATAGAAAACTATGGCATTTTGATGTACCGATGAACGATGTCCATATGGTTTAAGTGAATAAAAGTGTGCGGTTTTTACCCATAAATGTTTAGTTGGTGTGCATCGTTTTCTGAATATAGGGAATGGAGCTGTTGGATGTGCTTCCGTATATAAATTGCGCAAGGGACCAATCTAAAAGATGTAAACCCCCAGGTCGTATGGACCCACTGCAATTGAAATGGTATCAGAGTGACATGTTAATAAGGAAAGTGAAAGGTAAGAGAATTGTGGCGACCCTAACGGATCGGGGGCCGTCGAGGGGTGCCACATTTTCGACCGACAAATAGCATAGGAGATCCTAACCATACCCTTAAGCCCCATGATGCAGGAGGATCAATTAATTTGGACACCAACCAAAGCTGGCACATTTACAGTGAAAAGCGCATTTAACGGCTTACGGGGGAGCCCACAGTAACACAAAACAGAATCAAGCCTCATCATCTTTCCAAACCCCTAAAGCACTATGGAATCGCATATGGCAGGCACAAATCAACCCAAATTCAATAATTTCCTTTGGCAAGCTTGTAACAACGCACTGGCAACCATGAAAAATCTTAAAAGAAGAAGAATATTACTGGATGCTATTTGTCCTCTCTGTCGACGACATCTCGAAACTACAGAAAACCTCTTCCTCCTTTGCCCTTGGACAAAATAGGTTTGGGAACATATAGCAATTAAAATCAAGATCGACACAAACGACGTGACTAGAATGGAAGCTTGGCTTGTGTACTTTAACCATACCACAGTATCCTTTGAGTTCTTGACCCTACTGCTATGTCAAATTTGGAAAGCCTGAAACGATTTTGTGTTCCTAACTCTACCACCGAAGCCCCAACTCCTAATAGACGCGGCCTTGGCAAAAAGTCAAAGCATCAGCAGATGGGTAAGTGGAAAGCAAGCAGATCTAAACCAGCGGATAGGCATACCTTCAGCTTGGAAGCCCCTTGCTCACGACATGCTCAAGTTAAACGTGGATGGATCGTTCGTTGAAGAGACGTGAGATGGCGCAATCGCCTGCTTATGCCAACATAGCACCGGAAAGTTGATCGCTGGGTTTGCCTCCTCGGTGCGCATGGCTTCGACTCTCCAAGCGGAGGCCATGGCTATCATGGAAACCCTAAGGACATTGCATAAACATAACGCAACAGAGTTTGAGTTAGAAACATAATAACTTCGAACTGTGGAAGGAACTAAGTACACTTGCAACTCAACCGGTTTGGAGTTAGAGCACTCATCTTCGAGGCCCAGGCCCCTTTGAAGAATTTCCAATCCCTAAAGCTAGCCCATTGCAAAAGGGAATCTAATTGGGTGGCAGATTGAGTCGTCAAAGCCCACCGCAATAATTCCCTTCCGTTGAATTGCTTCCATTGAATTGGGTCTCCTACCCAATTGTGATTTTTTAAGGATCGTACCATCCACATTGTGATTTTCTTCATACAAGGAATGGTATTAGACTTTCTTGGGGATGGCAAAGCCTCACTATAGGCAAAAATATTATCCGACCATCACTAAGATGGGTTGTCGACAGCGGCAAAAAATATAGATTCGAGAACATAATTGGCTACCTCGAGGAGTGATTGGAGGCCCAGCTAACAGAGGGTGATCCTATTATGGTGTCAATTTTATTGAACTCAGAGGATATGGAATGGAACGAACAGAGAGTGCGGGAGGTTTTCGATCGACAAATAGCATAGGAGATCCTGACCATACCCTTAAGCCCCATGATGTAGGAGGATCAATTAATATGGACACCAACCAAAGTCAGCACATTTACAGTGAAAAGCGCATTTAACGGCTTACGGGGGAGCCCAGAGTAGCACAAAACATAACCAAGCCTCATCATCTTTCCAAACCCCAAAAGCACTATGGAATCGCATATGGCAGGCACAAATCAACCCAAATTCAATAATTTCCTTTAGCAGGCTTGTAACAACGCACTGGCAACCATGAAAAATCTTAAAAGAAGAAGAATATTACTAGATGCTATTTGTCCTCTCTGTCAACGACATCTCGAAACTACAGAAAACCTCTTCCTCCTTTGCCCTTGGACAAAATAGGTTTGGGAACATATAGCAATTAAAATCAAGATCGACACAAACGACGTGACTAGAATGGAAGCTTGGCTTGTGTACTTTAACCACACCACAGTATCCTTTGAGTTCTTGACCCTACTGCTATGTCAAATTTGGAAAGCCTGAAACGATTTTGTGTTCCTAACTCTACCACCGAAGCCCGAACTCCTCATAGACGCGGCCTTGGCAAAAAGTCAAAGCATCAGCAAATGGGTAAGTGGAAAGCAAGTAGATCTAAACCAGCGGATAGGCATACCTTCAGCTTGGAAGCCCCTTGCTCGCGGCGTGCTCAAGTTAAACGTGGATGGATCGTTCGTTGAAGAGACAGGAGATGGCGCAATCGCCTGCTTATGCCAAGACAGCCCCGGAAAGTCGATCGCTGGGTTTGCCTCCTCGGTGCGCGTGGCTTCGGCTCTCCAAGCGGAGGCCATGGCTATCATGGAAACCCTAAGGACATTGCAGAAATAGAACACAACAGAGTTTGAGTTAGAAACATATAACTTTGAACTGTGGAAGGAACTAAGTACACTTGCAGGTCAACCGGTTTGGAGTCAGAGCACTCATCTTCGAGGTCCAGGCCCCTTTGAAGAATTTCCAATCCCTAAAGCTAGCCCATTGCAAAAGGGAATTTAATTGGGTGGTAGATTGAGTCGTCAAAGCCCACCGCAATAATACCCTTCCGTTGAATTGCTTCTGTAGAATTGGGTCTCCTACCCCCCCCCCCCCTGCCCACCCCTTTTGGAGTTGTTATGTTTTGAAGGAACTGCTTTGTATTCGCAGTCTACCGCTAAATGAAAGGTATGAAGTTTTTACCCAAAAAAAAAAAAAAGAAAAAAAAAGAAAACATTTGACCTTGAACCTAAAGAAAAAAGTTGCCAAGATCAGGTCTTGACAATACACTTAATCCACAAAGCCCTATCAATGGAACGTCTGATAAGATCATTAATCATGAAGGCCATGACCATACAATTGGACCACAAGGCCCATTGATGGAATGAATGATCAGCTCATTGATCAAAAGTTTCCAATGGGCAGCATGAAACAGGCAATGATAGATTGACTCGATATATGCACAGTTTTTGAAGACTGAATCAAAGACATACCATCAATAAGGGTTTAGCAGTAGTTACAAATCATGTTAGAGTAGAGTGTAAGTCAAAACAGTGTGAGATTCATGCCAAGAATAACCAAAACTCATAAGAGGACGGCCATTGAATGACACTGAAAGAGTCAAGGAAAAGAGGGGAATCATCAACTATCAAGACATTGGAAAAATCACAACAGCACTTTAGATTTGACTTTGAAGATGAAGATGAGAAGATCATTCATAATGGATCAATTTATTTTAGATTTTGCCTAAGTTTGAATTTTAATTTCGAATTAGGTTAGGTTTACCATTTTCAGTGCTCATCTTTGTCTATAAAAGTTTTTCAGTCGTGCTTTGTAAGCTTTTTACTTTTTGTAAGCACTCTACTTATCTAGATTAGCAATTTATATTCAACTTTAGACGTTGAGCAAACCTGACCTCCAAGAATGTAGGCCATTTGTTTTAATTTAATAAAATTTCTTTGAAAGTCCTTGTCGTCTCAAATCCACTCCTAGCATATTATTTATTTCTTTGAATTTTGTAAAGTTGTTGAGGCTTCAAGGCATATTAAATTCACTTTTGATTTGAAGTCAGATTTAAGAATTTATGGATAATATCCTTTCAGAAACTGATACTTTCGTCTAATTTAGGGGGCCTAAAACATAAATAGTCACTCTAGTTAGGGTTATTTGCTTTTACAGAAAAGTTAAAGCGTCCGTATTGAACGACACTACTTGTATTTATCAAGCTCATGGGCTGGAATCTTCCATTTATGTCATGTGTAAAGAACAACACTACTTTTATTTATCAAGCTCATGGACTGGAATCCTCCATTTACGTCATGTGTAAATAACTGACAAAGCGCATATGGTTAGCCGCTCTAAGCATTTCCTTCTTTAAAAAAATTAAAAAAATAAAAACAAAAGAGAGACGAAAATTTTCAAACCTAGCAGGTGAATGCACATGGTGAATGCAACCAGAGTTAGAGTATACGAAGGAAATATAAGTATTCACGTTTTGACAAAATGACGTTACGTGCACTTGCTCCCTCGTACCATTCTTAACCAAAAGATGATTACTTAAAATATCAAAATCAAGGAAAAAAATATGCATCCGCTACACATTTAAAAATCTATTTCATGACTCATTTTTTGATAAAATGACATCAATAGAAGATAAAATATTGAAAAGAAACATATCAGAGGTAGGTTGAGAATGAGACAGTTCATTTAAATAGCAAAATTATTGAAATGAAATACATCAGAGTTAGGTTGAGAATGAGACAGATACATTTAATTAGCAATTTTTGCAATTTCGTCTGGGACTCCCATATGAGTGTGCCCAGAGACATCGGAGAGAATTAGTATATGAGGGGAAGGAATCCTCTTCACTAGGGGTGAGCGGTTCCAGGTTCCGGTTCGGTTCCGTCTGGAACCTGGAACCTACCCTCGGGTACAGGTTCCTCAAAATGAGGAACCTGGAACCTACCCGTCAGAACCGAGAACCTGGAACCTACCCTGTCACAGGTTCCAGGGTCGGTTCCAGGTTCCAACAGGTTCCGCGTTCCTTTTTTTGTTTTTATTTTTATTTATAGATTTGAACAATAACGTATGCGCATATTACCAGAAAAAAAAAATTATAACGTACGTGCACATTACCAAAAAAAAAAAATATAACGTACACGCACATTATCAAAAAAAATTATAACGTACGCGCACGTTATAAAAAAAAAATATAACGTACGCGCACGTTATAAAAAAAAAAAAATATAGCGTGCGCGCACGTTATCAAAAAAAACTATAACGTGCGCGCACGTTATCAAAAAAAACTATAACGTGGGCGCACGTTACCAAAAAAAAATATAACATATGCGCGTGTTACCAAAATAAACTATAACGTACGCGTATACTATACGGTAACTTCTCACATCTTAAGAAACATACTAATGCCAACAGTTTTTTTTTTTTTTTTTTTTTCTATTATTCATTTTTGGAGTTGAATTATAATATACGCACTCTAAAAATGAATAAAAAAAATTATAACATACGTGCATATTATCGGACTCTTCAGCATTGTCGCAATAATCCTCTAACATCAAAATCATGCCATAAATATACTTCTCGAGCTATGAAAACAATAAAACAAAACATAGACTCTTTGACAACAATGTTTTTCCATGCATTAAACTTATCAATGGTGAGATCACAACAACCATTTAAAGGCTCATAAACTCTTTGACAATATAGTTAAAGCAGCACAAAGTCAATAAAAAACCTTGCTTGAATTCTCTACCGCTAAATCCATTGCCATTGCGACACCACCAACTCTATTTATCAACAATAATCTCCGCATTAAGGCCAACCATATCTGAAAAAAGAAAAAGAAGAGGTTAAATAAAATATCCACTTATCAAATATACAAAAAGAATTATAATATATAAAGATATAAACATTACTTACCTAATTCAAATTGTTCTGCGTTCTCGATACACTCTTCATCACCAAGCGGTACACGAGCGGCCCTCAACCAATCTTGAGTGCAAATCAAAGCTTCCACCACTCTAGGAGTTAAAGAACTTCGAAAGCCATCAAGCACACGACCCGATGTACTAAAAGTTGACTCTGAAGCAACGGTTGTTACAGGAATGGACAAAATATCTCGAGCCATCAAAGAAAGGATCTTATATTTTGAACCATTAGCCTTCCACCAAATCAAAATGTCAAGACCGAGATTCTTTTCATTTTTTTCTTGAAGATACTCATCAAGCTCAGACTTGTTATCATCGCGCCCTTGTTCATTCGAGTATAAAAACATTTTCTTCCAATCTTGAGCTTCATGCATTTTTAGTTCTTCACTACCACCCGTATCGGGTTGGGAAGTTGAACTACTACTACTTGCACCCAAATTATGGCCACCAAAATCTTGATCATTTGAAATAAGAGAAGATTGCTCATAAAATTCATACAAATGCTCCAATGTATTCTTCACCTTGCAATACATCTCTTCAATCTTCAATTCATCATCATAAATTTGTCCATACAAGAATCTCACATAATTTAACTTGGCTCTAGGATCTAACACAACCGCAATCAACACCATAATATTCACTTTATCCAAGCTTCCATAATATTTGTCAAATTTTTCTTTCATTTTCAAACCCATAGTTTGAAGCTTAGGATCGAAGCATTGACCGCATCTTTCAAATATCTATACAAAATAGCTATCCCTTCAAAATAATCATTTGAAGTAACATATGAAGTCCCAGACATCTTCTTGGTGGCATCATAGAATGCTTTCAGAAAATTCGAAAGAATAATAGCATTTTCCCAATCATCATCCCTAGGAGTTTCATGATCTAGCTCACTTACAAAAGATGGATCGTGATCTTCCATCCTTTCGAAAGCTTTTTTGAACTTTATGGCGGTGTCCAACATGAGGTAAGTGGAGTTCCATCTAGTGGCAACGTCAAGAACTACCGAACCCTTATAAGTGATCTTTTCTCTCTCAATGCAAGATTTAAATCCTTGGGCTCTTGTGGGAGAACTCCTTACATACCTAACCACATTTCGGATACGTGCAATGGAGTCACGTACCGTAGTCAAGCCATCTCTCACAATCAAATTTAATATATGAGCTGTACATCTCATATGCAAAACACTACCATCTAATATCAACGACCTTTGTTTGGAAAGTTTATCCCTCAAATAGCCAATTGCAACATCATTCGAGCTAGCATTATCCACGGTAATTGTGGACACCTTTTTTTCTATTCCCCACTCCTCAATGCATGTCTCCACCATTTTCCCAATCTCCCTACCCCTGTGACTATGCATCACCACAAAATTGATGATTCTTTTATGCAACTTCCAATCTTCATCAATAAAATGTGCAGTGAGACACAAATAATTCAGATTTTGATTGGAACTCCATGTATCAGTCGTGAGTGCGATCCTAGAATTAATCTTTCCAAAATAATTCTTCAAAGAGGTTCTTTCACATAAAAACAACTTCATACAATCTTTTGCCACTGTGAAACGTGATATATGTTTGAAGAGAGGTTGTATCTCACTAACATATTCACGAAATCCAACACGCTCAACCAAGGAAAAAGGTTGCTCATCAATGATGATAAACCGAGCAAGCATGTGCCTAGCTCGTTCTTGATTAAATGACCATGTCGATAAGACGCTACCAGTACTAGAATCTCCTCCTGCCTTACCAGCCGTGTTGACATTACGTGGTACAAAGAATTTCTGCCTCTTATCTAGATTACGAGGAAACCTCTTACATGTGTTTAAGTGCTTCCTCATTGCAGAAGTACCATTAGCAACACGATACTTAAGCATAGACCCACAATGAATGCATTTCACTTGATATATTTTTCCATCCTTATCACTGATTTTCGAATAATGATTCCAGCATTCAGATGTATATTTCTTATCATGAGAATCGGATACCTTATTTGTGGCACTCAAGGTAGGGGGTGCATCTTCTTCAATTTCATTGCCAGAAAACTCAAATTCCATACCCGGAGTCATCTCCTCACGTCCCTCCACCTCCATTGACATGTTATCTTGATACATTAATTCTGCACTACACAACAATAATATAATATAATTAGAAAATTCAAAACATAATGTGAATTGAGTTATAGAATATGCAAGCAATTGCTAAAAATCAAATCAATACACAACTTTAGGACTATATCATATTATCAATACAAATGCAAAAGATTTATTCAAATATGCCCTTATTTGTGGCCATACAGTTGTCCCAGCATGTGTTTTAAAAACTATCAATTTTTAAGACCGCTCATCATATTAAAAAAAATTGGCATCATCTCCAGGTCAAATAAATATCTGCGACACGATTTGTATAAGCGTAATCAATTAGCATCCTTAAAACTAATTAAATGTGCATTTCCACATATGTCACAAAAGGGGATTCTAGAATTGCCTCAAGATGGAAAGATGAAAATCATAGAGGAGGAGTAAAACAGTGAAATCTTTTGAAGGAACCTACAACAAACAAGTTTGTGAGGCTTAATTTCACACAAAACCCAACAATACAGTTTGAAAAATTCTGTTTTGACTTTCAGACATCATGGCGTGTCAAAAGATCAGAAAAAAAACATCTGGCTTCTTCTAAAATTGCCAAATTTTCACATCAGAACACCCAACTTGAGCTTTTCCACATTTAGTGCAGCAAAGAATCTAAAACTTTCTGAAAACACTCACCCAATAGAAGACTAGAAGTCGATTATTATATTCCCCGAAGAACCAGAGTCGGTAGACGATGGTGCCACGTGACCCTTCAATACAACCGTGGGGTTAAAAATCCCAAACCTGAAAGAAAAACATGGAAAATGATAAGTTAATCTAAATGTTATTTGATGATGACATCAAACAACAGAGGAAACCAAACAGTAATTCTACTATGAATGAAATGTGGTGGAAAGAATTCCACAGCGTAGCATAAAATCTATAATAGAAAGCCTTAAAAAGCCAGGCAAACTACTTAGATTCTTCCAATTTCCAAATACCCAACGCATGATGACCAGTGAATCAGTCCTCTGAGAGAGGGCATTTAGTGCAAGTATTAAAGATGAAGAGGAAGTCTTGGTTATAGTAAATAAGGTCACATTCAGACTAATAGAAATAGACCTGAGTAGTTATATGCTCAGACTGAGAAAGCTACTCAAGAACCACAGAAATCATAGAAAAGATGAAGACAATACTGATACCATGGTCATTTATTTTACACTTGCAATCGATTACGAAACAATCGATCCCACCAAGCAGTGCGCGCGAGCCGGAACTGAAGCGCAATCACGAACGCATGCTCAGTTGCACACAGAGAGAGAGAGAGAGAGAGAGAGAGGGAACCTGGTGCCGAACGGGAATGGCGAAGCAGTGGCTTCTGGTTCGTTGCAGCAGCAGGGGCGTCGGGGCTTCTGGCGCGAGCGGCGTGGGTCACGAGCGTCGAGCAGGGACGTCGGGCAACGGCCGGTCACGAGCAGGGACTTCTGGCGATTCGCCAATGCGGGCGTCGAGGCTCGAGCGACGTCGGGGACTGGCGTTCAGCGGCGTTCGGCGACGGTGGCCGGCGCTGAGCAGAACGACGGGCGTCGAGCGGCGTTCGGCGACGGTGGCCGGCGATGAGGAGTGAGCAGGGACGTCAGTCGGGTCTTCAGGGCAACGACGACTCAAGTGTCGCGAATGCGGGCGTCAAGCGACGTCGGGGACTGGCGTCCAGTCCAGACCAGTGGCGTCCGACGGCGGTGGCCTTGAGGGCGAGCGGCGTCCGGCGGCGGTGGCTTTGAGGGCGAGCGGCGTCCAGCTGAAATCGGAGGACTGAGTGAGGAAGATACAGAGGAAGGACAGGACAGGAGGCTGGAGGCTTCGAGTTGGAGCGCCGAGCGGGGGGGGTTCCTTTTGGAACCCTAACCGGTTCCGAAACCGGTTCCGCGGCCGGTTCCGGTTCCGGTTCCGCGGCCGGTTCCGGTTCCGGTTCCGCGGCCGGTTCCGGTTCCGGTTCCGCGGCCGGTTCCGGTTCCGGTTCCGCGCCGGTTCCGGTTCCGGTTCCGGTTCCGGTTCCGGTTCCACTTGGAACCGGAACCGGAACCGGGATTGCCGGTTCCCGGAAAAATGGAACCGGGAACCGGAACCGGTCCTTTAAGAACCGGGAACCGGACCGAGGTTCCGGTTCCGGTTCTCCGGTTCCCGGTTCTACCCGCTACCCGTGCTCGCCCCTACTCTTCACAATGGGCATAGTGATTGGTGAACCCCGGACACAAACAACAACAAAAATTATTACATGCAGATGATGACTAGACGCTGCCAGCCATGGTGGCTCAACAGTTGAATAATATTGAAGTCGGCACGACAACCTCATGACTTGAGGTGTAAGAAAAAGAAACGTACCAACAACGCGCTATATTCCATCAAATTATTGTTCTTCAGCAAAAGAATGTTAACTCAGGAGAAATAGCGATTCAAACTTCACAACATGACCATCAGCAAAACCAAGTCTCAACCTTGTGCTATCAAAGAGCCCAAGAACTAGAATTAAGAGCCAAAAGACAACACAAGAAATTTACGTGATTTAGTCCGTGGCCTGCATTCATATGCGAACTATAATTGTGAAGATTTACGTATCAAAATACAAAGAAAGAGAAAGAACTATAAACATCTCTATACCCTAATACTCCCGATGTCTCTCGCATTCTTTGAAATAATATTTACATTATAAATCTAAGAGGAAATACTAAAGTTAAACAAGTTTGTCTAACGGAGGGAGATTTCCTCGCAGCCCCTGCATGTCCGGTCTCGCCCTTCGCTTCCACCACAGATAGATTTCGTTAAATAATCTGAATCAAGTCAGTTGCGGAATTAATCTTTGAGCGGGGGATCATTGGGATTTATCTCACAATAGTTGCAGAAAGGGTTGGTAGTCAATTTATAAGTATGAAAGATAATTTTTTAGTTAACTTGTTGGTTGAGAGAGACCCAATACTGCCCAACAATAAGTTATGATTTACTGGTTTAATGTCCACGGCCTGCGTAGCTAATTATAAGAATTAGCTTTCCATGTATTAAATAACGGTTCGAATTTTTTTAATTAACAGATAAAACTGACTAGCCGGTTTAAGTTGTAGCCATTATAAGATTGTTTTAGACAAAAAATAATTTCTATTGCATAAAATTTTTTTATAAGTCTTCATCCATTCCCTTTAAGTTTGCTATGTAAGCTCATTCCGTATTGAGCGTGACCAAAAAGAAGGAGAGAATAATCGTATCGGTAAATTTGAAATGTCAAAACTGCACAATGTAAACAAGTACGAGTGATACATGCATTGTGAGAACACTCGCCAAAAAAAAGTCACATTCACATAACTAGAATTATCAAGTCACTTAGGTTTAATAGTTTTTTGTTCACAATTTACTTATGATAATGCAAACGTATGGGCAGCGCTGAAAGATTATAAACGAGTGGAATCCTAATGATGAGCAAAATGGTGATGAGAGCTGTCTAGACTCACTCTTCTCTGAGGTCTATATATATGCAAGCATACTTCTGACTTCTAAGATTATATTGCTCTAAGCAAAAAATAATAATAGCCATTGTTATAGTGATTATTGAGTTGCTGTGCAAAAATTACGATAATAGTCATAGTTACAGTGAATAAGGTAAGTTTACTATGTTTGGCTTGAAAGAGATGAGATGATCCATAAAGCCACAGGGGCTGCAACTCTAGTGCACTATGCAAAAAGAATTATCATATTTGTTCAATTAAGGGCGCCAAAAATAAATAATTAGTCACTCTAGAATCTAGAATTTTCGAATGGAGACCTATCAACGGACCAGTTTGGTCTGTGTATACAAGCTGAGGGACCGTGTCAGCTGGTGTTCAACACCAGGGGAATTTGCTGGATTTGCACCTTGTTTGGTTACCATTTTTCCACTCATATTTGCTGGGTTGAGTTTAAAGTGAGTCAATTCAATTTTATGAATGGATTAAAATTAGTAGTAAGAAATGAAGACGAGTAAAAATGGGTGTAAATGGATATGACTATACTCATAACATAACGGTGATGAAGATGAAATAAAACAAATAAGCGCACTACCTCCATCAAATTAGTCATACGACTAGAATTTAATTTGGGGAGTCATCCTGGGCTACTCCTTGCTTTCAAGGAAAACCGTCGCCTCACTGGTTGTTCAAGCTTTCTTGGAGCGCCTTTTCATACTGAATATGGATGACTCGGAACTAAGTGCTTGCAAAATGCTCCATTTGTTGTAAATCTTTCTGAAACTAGAGTTAACGCAAATAGCCTTTCTGAAACTACATGTTTGTTCAATTAAGGGGGCCAAAACATAAATAGCCACTAGGATAGGGTTATTTACCTCTCCGGGAAAGCTAAAGCATTCATGTTGAACAACACTGCTTATATCTACCAAGTTCATGGGCTGGAATTTTCCATTTACATCATGTGTAAGTAACTGACAAAAGCGCATATAATTATCCGCTCTAAGACATCCTTTTAAAAAAATAAAAAATAAAATAGAATAAAAGAGAAATGAAAATATTTTCAAATTTGGCGGGTGGATGCACTTGATCAATGCGGCCAAAGTTAGAATAGGTGAGGAAAACATAAATATTCAAATCTTGACAAATTGATGTAAAAATATCAAAATCAGTTAATGGGAAAAAACAAATCTGCATCTAGCAGACGTTGGAAAATTTATTACTTGACTAATTTTCTGATAAAATGCCAACCATAGAAGGTAAAATATTGGAATGAAACAAATCTAAACTAGGTTGAGAATGATATGAGTTCATTAAATTAGCAATTTTCGCAATTTCCTGTGGAATTCCCATATGAGAGCCGCCCAGAAACATCGTAGAATATTAGCAGATGATGGGAAGGACTTTTCCACATCGGTGGGCTGGTGAAGAACTATACAGGTCAAGTTGTTCGAATGTAATATATGCAGGACACCGAATCAATATTTGACTGGTAGCCTTTAGTCATCATCTGCAGAAAGAATCAAATCCATAACAACAGGAATCTCTGGCCAGAGAGAAATCAATACGGAATGTAATAATTTTTGTTATTGTTTATGTCCAGGGTTCATAAATCACTATGCTCATTGTGAAAAGGGTCCACCAGCCACGGCGACTCTGTAGATGAGTAATATTGAAGTCAACATAACAACCACATGACTTGAGGCATGAGAAAAATAACTTTCCAATCACGTGCTTTCTTATTTCAATTAATAGTATCTTTCTTCAGCAAAAGAATGTTGACTCAAGAAAAATAGCAATTCCAACCTCCTAACATTTGTAAAATTTTATGAAATCATTACTAACTGTTGGAATGAAAAGAAAGAAATTTACGTGATTTAGTTGATGACCTCCATTCATGGGACAACAATAAGTGCGAAGATTTACCTCTCAAAATACAATGAAAGAGAAACATATATATATATAGACACAGACACACCTTGATATTCTTGATATATCTCACATACTCTAAAATAATATTTATATTATAACTCTTAAGGCTTTTGAGAAAAATGTGATATTGCTAGAAAATATTCCCTAGGAAGTTATTTTTCAAGAAAATGATAATAATTTTTTGTGTTTGGCTAAAACTTAAAAATGAACTAGAAAATATTTTCTACTATTTGATATGGAAAATCTGATTTCATTTTCCTCCTTGCAATCATTTAATTTTTTTTAATGTTTGATTAAAACTTGAAAATGAACTATAATATATTTTTCACTGTTTGGTATAGAAAATCTAATTTGATTTTCCTTATTGCAATCCTTTCAATTTTTTTTTTTTTACTTTTCTTTTTAAAAAAATAATTTTAATTTCTTTTCTTTTCTTTTTTTTATTTCCTTTCTTTTACTTTCTCCTTCTTCTTCAACTAGTCGTCGACAAGGCTCAAGCTCACTGTTCTCGAGCAAGGCTCCACCTTGGTAGATTTGGCAAGGTAGAGCTTGTGAGGCCAGCAAACTCAAGCCTTGCCTAATTGGCGAGCTCAAGGCTTTGCTAGTGGTTGGCAAGTCGCAACAAGCTTGAGGCCTTGTGAGTTGTGGCAAGGTCACCTTTAGCTCGGTACAATGAGCTTGACCACTAAATATGGCGAGGTAGAGCCATGCCTCAAGTTGGCTTGGCTCCGCTCACCATAATTTGGTGAGCTCAAGCCTTATCAACCTATGATGAGGCTCATCCCACAACAAATCCATGTGGGATGATTTACTAGAAGTGATACTCAAATTATCGATTTTACTTTGATATGGCACTAAGAAAAAAATTATGACATTCAAGTTACGAAAGTTGCTTGTCTCGATTTGCAATGGTTTTCAATTTAATGCAAGAATTGATGATGGAGAAACGGCTTTCTCTTTCATGTAATTCAAAAAAGACATACAAAAGCAAGAACATCTTTATTCTTCTTTCATGTTTCGTTTCTCTGTTGGGTTTAACATACAAATTTAGTGCAGATTAAAGAGGAATGTCTGTTATATCCTAAGAGAATAGTCGCTAGAGTCAGTTGCACCAAGTTTTATATTTCAAGGTTCAGAATTATTCTAAAGGACAATGCTCCCATGTCTCAAATAGCAAATCTCCTTTTCATATTCTCCAACTATTTTTCACAAAAAGAATAACTTACCAACACTACTAAGAATTTACCAACTTCCAAATAAATTGCTGTATTATCAAATCTTCTGAAAAATTCTGCAAGCATCATAAGTAGATGATCATCGTTATAGTAAATATGTCAACATTTTAGTAATCTATTAACTTGTCAACTTCTTTGAAGTGCTACCTTCACATCAATACAAGCTTTAAAATGTCCGGTGATAGTTGCGTTCTCACTTCGAATGGACCAAAAAATTCATCATTAGCATGACCATGAGACATGTGAGCCTTCCTTTGATACCTGGTAAAAATTGAAGCAGGGTATAAACAAAGGAAAGTGTGTAAACTAATTTTTTTCATTACACATCCAGTTTAATTTTTGACAAAACAAAAAAAATCTTCTCGGGATAATGCCAAGGCCACATATCCAATATCTCAATTTTGATGTCCGAATTTGGTGGACTGAAAATGAACCGACTCTCTCTCTCTCTCTCTCTCTCTCTCACCGAGAAACAAGCCTTGAAGTTCATAAATAGTACTGGTGTGCCATTGTTGGGCTAGTCGAAAGGTTTTCGGTCACTCTCGTGCCCCTTCCGTGCAGATGCCTTGTCTCCTATCTCTTCCATCTTTTCGTGCTGAGACACCTAGCAAGTGTCATAATCCATGTCAAGATCCGACCCAGACTTTCTTTCAAGGATGTAAGCAATGACGTCATAGGAACTTTGGAGAAGACGCAAGAATGTCGCGTCATTTTGCGGGAGGAACTTTGGCAGCATCCTTGACTTCAGACATCTTTGAGTCCCCCAACGTCGGGTCGAAGCGCTTGATGAGCGATCGGCGACCATGCTGACTTAGTGATCTGGAATCACCTAATATTTTCTCTTTATGACCAATCCAAATTAGACCCGACTGTTTGGTTTGACTAGCCCATTCACCAGCAAAGTCTCCGAGAAAGCCCAAAAAAAGAGAGTTGTGCGAAATTTACTTCTCGGGAAAAGCACGAGTATTGATGTCAAATGACACTACTTGTACTCACCAAACTCATGGTCCGGGCTATTCCATATACATCATGAGTAAGCAACATACACACCACATTATTTCTATATATCAGTAAATAAACTAATGCAAAAAAGACCAAATTATTCTGGAAATGGTCAACCCGAGCTTAGTTATAAGAGGCCCTGCAATTTACGGCGATTGACATCACAGCATTAACTTTCTAGGAAAGTAAAAAATCTCTTTTGCATGCTCTGTTTACTTTGTTGTTGAAAGACGGCAACCAGAACAGCAACCCAATGGCAGCGCATCCATATCTTCATACACCAGGTACATGTTCATGTTCGAGTCTAGATAAAATATGGTATTGGCGATGTGGTGTTAAAGAATGCTGGATCTTGCATTTTCTCGGGGTTCTTTTTCTTTGCTTTATCATTGAGCAAACGTAACCCTGACCTTGACTAGGAAAAAGAGAAAAAAAAAAAAAAAATTCAGTGTGAGAAGGACTTTGTGCTCACTCTTTCTCCTACATATATTGAAGATGTTCGTGGAAGAGATGAGCAAATCGAAGTGTTATTTCATTGTGAAATTAATATTTGGGGCGGATCTTGATGAAATGTTCTTATCTAGGACACTTCTCTATGTCTACAAGGAAAAAGTATTAACAAAATGGGCCTGAAAAATTTGTATCCAATGCAGGAAATATGGAAGAGATGGCGGATGGACCCCATTACCGACGATTGTTGGCAGCCGTATTCAAGGGTGACTGGGAATATGCTAGCAAATTTTTCAACCAAGAACCTGCTTCGGTGAGGGCCAGAATAACAAGCAGATTCGAAACAGTGCTTCACATAGCCACTTTGAGTGCACAAGACCAATTTATTGAGCGACTGCTTCAATGCTTGAATCCGGAAGATCTTTTAATGGTTGATTCTGATGGCCACACTGCCCTCCACAATGCTGTCCATTGTGGAAGGATAAAAATGGTCAAGGCATTAGTTCAAAGGTATCCTAGGTTGACACAACTTCCAGATTATAAAGGACGTGTTCCTTTGAGAATATCTACTCAGGAAGCTTCTACGCATAAGGAGATTGCCTGGTTCCTGGCGAGAACAACAACAGACGAAGAGCCAAGTTATCCCTTCAGCAGTCCCTCGGCGATTAATCCCATTTTAGATCTCACCTACGCTGGTCATCATGGTGATAATATATCGCTCCCTACCTTAATTCCATCTGTTTTTTCCTTCATTCTAGACTTAGCTTATTTTCCTGATCAACTTTGGTGGTTAATTTGGATAGATATCACCCTTTTTCTAGTTGATCGACATCCTCGCTTACTTACCATGAAAAGAAGAAATTTATCTATACTGGGCGTGCTGGCAAGAATGCATCCTCACTTTCTCAGCGTGACCAAGCTCAGTGTTTGGAAAAGATTGATATCGAAATGTCCGTACTTTCCTCATTCGCATCCCTTCATTATTGATATCCTTCAAGAAGATCATACCTGGCTCATCACCTACTCTTTTGTATCTGAACTGAAGGTATTCCGGTGGACTTGAACTATGGACAGGAAGATGAAAATTTAAGAAATATGCAAAGGCCAAGAAATCCAGGTGGGTGTGCATTTTACACTTGGGCATTATCTAGTTTAGGACCTTCCATGATTTTGAACTTAAGTCAATATCTTAGATTGATTCCCTCCTACCAGCAAATAAAACCGCAAATGATTGTTTCTTTGTATATATTCGGGTTCCTTGGGCTAGTTTTACTTAAAAATGACCTGAAATCTAAACTACTTTATGGATAAGCTATTCCTCGGAAACCAAATATGATTTAACCAGCGTGTCCCTTCTTCGTTTGGCAGCTCCTTCCACACAATTTTTTGGTTCGCCACATTGTCCAATCAGTAAGTTATACAATGCTCTTCTCACTTTCCTCACTCGAATCCCTTCTTTATTGATATCCTTCAGAAGATCATACCTGGCTCATCACCCGCTCTTTTTTATCTGAACTGAAGGCTTTGGGGTGGACTTGAACTATAGACCAGCAAATGAAAATTTAAGGAATACGCAAAAGCCAAGAAATCCAGGTGGGTGTGCATTTTATAGTTGGGCATTATCTAGTTTAGGACCTTCCATGATTTTTAATTTAAGTCAATATCTTAGATTATTTCCCTCCCTACTAGCAAATAAAACTGAAAATGATTTTTTTTTTCATATATATTCAAGTTCCTTGACCTAGTTTTACTTGCATAATGGCCTAAAATCAAACTAAGTTATGGATTGGCTATCCCTTAGAAACCACATATGATTTAACCTGCGTATCTCTTATTCGTTTTGCAGCTCCTCCCATACTAGTTTTTCGTTCATTACATTTAGAGGTGTCAAAATAGGTTTGAAACCCATATATGACTCATTTTAATCATAAATGGGTCATATATTAGTCACTTACATTTTGAAATGGATCATATATGGGTCACTTACATTTTGAAGAGACTAATTAAATGGGTCTTAAATAAGTTGGACTTAAAAGCCATTTTCAACCCAAGCCTCATGCTCTCTCTTTCCCCCTTTAACTTTGTAAAAAAAAAAAAAAATTCTTTTAAATCGAAATTAGAATTATTTTTTATATTTCATTTTTTTTTTTTTTTCTTTCCTCTTCCTCCTTCCTTAGCCGATGGCCGACACGGCGACGATGGGCGACCTGTCAAGCGAGGCTTGAGATTACTAGATTAGGCGAGACTCAAGCTTGTCAACGTCGGGCAAGCTCAATCTCACCAATTTGGTGAGGTCGAGGCCTTGTTGACATCTAGCAAAGCTCGAGCTTCCCCGATCTGGCTAGACTCGAGCTCGTCGGCGTTGGGCAAGCTTGAGGCCTTGCCAACATCTAGCGAGGCTTGAACCTCGCCAACTACTAGTGAGACTCGAGCCTTGCTAATCTGGCGAGCCTTGAGCTTGCTAATCTAGCAAGGTGAAGGCCTTGCCGACAACTAGTGAGGCTCGAGCCTTGCTGATCTAGTAAGCCTTAAGCTCGTGGCGTCGGGTGAGCTCGAGCTCGCCTATGGCGATCGCCCGGCCATTGTCATGGCCGACGGTGACCAAAGAAGAAGAAAAAGAAAAACAATTAAAAATAAAAATAAAATTAATTAAGAATTGGATTTAAAAAAATTATAAAATTATAAAAATTGTCCATTAAATTTGTATTCATTAAATTGTTTTAGCAATAGTTTTAAAAAAAATCATAAAAAATAAGCTTTCTTAGGTTTAGTTAAAAAATTTCACATTTTTATTTTATTTACTAATTTTTTATTGTTTAATTTACTTTTTAAATTTGATGTGAAATTTTTATTCAAGTAACATATATGTGAAGAGCTTAAAGTGAATTAAATGGGTGGGGGTGGATTAACCTAAATTGAGTAAAATATTAACGTATTTCGATAATATGGACTGGGTTGGGTTTGGGTTATCAACATTGCATGAAAATGGGTCAATATGGGTCAGACCCAAACTTGACCTGATCCACTCATTTGACAGCCCTAATTACATTATCCATTAATTAAGTTATACAATGCTCTTCTTGCCTTTTTTTTGGGTCTCCCTAGCTTGACTACTCTACTTGCATAACACTAGTGTGATTTAACCTTCACAGACCTCTTGACCACCCAGCAAGCTTCGGCTTGAAAGAAAGAATAGTATTTCGAGAGAAATTTCTTGGAAAATATGTAGTTAGTAGAAAATAGGAGGAACAAAGTTATGAGAGCATGTCTCCTCTTACTTGTCATGTTGCAAGAAATTAGAGAGGACAAAACTTGAAGTCATTTATCCTCATCCACATCTTTGTGGCAAGTCACTTGCGATCCCAACTATTAATCCATGTGTATGTGGATGTTTGTTTTGATATCTTGGACTATCAACCATTAAGATTGTCAGGACACCACTAGCTATAGTATGTGGTAGAGTATCTTCATTCTACATACACACAAAGATTTCATATACACTGACCGAGTTCTCTCTGCAACTTGATTGTAGTGCTTCGATGTCTTACAAGGTCATTTTGGAATGCCATCAAAATTTTAGGTAAGAGTCCATTTTATGAATATACCACCTCTATCTTTGTCTTCGACTCTCCAATGAAAAGCCTATGGCTTGTTATTTATTTATTTATTTATTTATTTCTTTTATAACTAGAAAAATGTTTCTAGTTAATTTTTTTTATGTAATTCAACAAAATTTATCGGTTCCACAGTACGTAAAGAAAGGTTTGCACATTTCGCATTGGATGAGTGATACATGTGTTTGAAATTAGTTTTATAACTAAGTCTTTGCGCATGTCAACCATCCAACAGTAAACATGTACCGGCATTGGACCTATTAAAAATCCTCTAACAACTTATTCAAAGTCAAACATAATTACATATGATTTTCAATGTCAATATTGTATATTTTGAAAGATTTGAGGTATTCACCAAGTTCTAATTAAAGAGTTGCCCAATTTGGAAAAGGGTAAATAAAGAATCCTTGAAATTGCAAATTAGGCAAGATTAGATGTTAACCTATATCCATCTTGCTTAGGGCTAACTGATCTAAGCAGAAGATTATAAAAAAGAGTTATGTTGACCTAGGACTTCCCTTCAATCTTGATTAATGAAATTATGTTGGCTTCGTGTTGCCTCCCTTGTGGGTGAATTGCTTAAGCCTAAATATTATTTTCTTCGACACTACTTCATTACAATATTATGTTTTTATTTTTTCGTCGAAAGACATAATATGTTGAGAGGGTGCAGGAATTGGGCATGGGACCGGGGGCAACCCACTGGCATCTTTGACTATTTTGGCTACATTATCCATAAAATAAGGTTGCAATTGATGCAGGCACGCGTCTATCCTTTAAATGCATTGAATATAGTAAATTTCCACTTTAATTTAGGAACTTAGAAAGGCGTGCAGAATTGGAATAGGGGGAAGAAAGCGGGTAGGAAAAATCAAAACAATTAGGTTGGGATGGCTAGGAATTGACGAAAATTTCAACGGGAGAAAATTTCTTAAGCGTCAATAGAACTGTGCATCCCAGAATTCCACTTCAAGTTATATATCCTATACTAAGAAGCCATTGGCTATATGTCAAGAGAGTTTGTTCATCCTCCTATGTTCCTGCATTCAAGGTTTGTTGAAACACTCTGCGATTGAAATCCTGAATACATCAAACCAATACGATGGAGTGCTCTTTTAAAATTGCTCAAGGAGGTGGACCACCTGAGGTTGATTACCCGGCGACCGCTAAAACAATTCCTATAGCTCCCAAAACTTATAAACTCATTTCGCCAGCAGTTGCACTCATTTTAGCCTTGTCCCCAATTCTTCTATTTTGTCAAAGAACAAAACAAAAATAGAAGTAAACTGGCATTGCGTATTATCATATAAAAAGTAACTTTAGAATAAAGTCTAGTTAACTATACTCACAATGTCATTTAGGTTTAACAAGTAAATTCAAAGGGACATACCATTATGTGGCCTCATGTGGAAGTTTTGATTTTATTAGAGACAGATAGAATGGAGGAAAAAAAATTTGCTCTTGCGCTGCGCGTAAATAACAACGCAAAGGATCGTACTGTTAATATGGTTTTTGGTAAAATCCAATTTCTGGCTCTTTGTTTTTCACTTTCTTTTTTCTTTTTTCTTAACATTTTGTAGTTCCTGAAATCAAGAGGATCCACGAATTAAAGCTGAGACATAAGGCGGCAGTTAAGTTGGCAAAAAAAGTTTGCCACGCGATCTCTGATATGAAAACTACCGAGATCACGGAGTTTTTCCTAGAGAGGGACCTGTTGTTTCACGCTACAGTCAAGGGAAACAGCGAACTCGTGAAGATATGTATTCAGTTTTTCCCGGAGCTTATTAGGATTTCACCTAATGGTGACAGTTTGATGACACTAGCTGTGAAGAATCGCCAAGAAAGGATTCTCTCGCTCTTTTTGAAGGGAAGCTCAAAAAATGAGTTGTCATTAGTGCCAGCACCTACACCGGAAGAAGCGGTAAAAATGATGCTTGCAGCAGCAAAGTACGACTCTAATTTGGAGGCTTTAACTTATGTCTCCGGAGCAGCTTTCGAAATGCAGAGAGAACTCCAATGGTTCAAAGTAAGTATCTTTCTTTTCATATATATATATATAATAACCACACTGATGATAGTTATTATATATTCTTGACAAATTTCCTAAAATATGATGGCTACACCTTTATTTGGATAGTCTTAGGAATATACCTAGAACTTTCTTCTATAGCGGTTGAGCAATGGCTAGACCAATTTTTGTACGCCTCGACTTATCCACCTCTCTAGGCTATCTTAAGAGTGCACAGCCCCACCTCTGTCTGATGCAGAAGATTTTACTCTTGATATATTTCCAACAATATTCGAATTTAGAACCACAAGGAAAAGAATAAACTCTCATGATATCTAAATCAACACCTTGTCGGTACATGTAACTTTTAAATTTCACATGCAAAAAAGAGATTGAGACTCATCTGAATTAAATTACAGATGAATTCTACTGATACAACTACAATTCACCACTCAATCTGAACCAAGCGACTCTTTCTTAAAACTGACCAACTCATTCTATAGGTTTCTACCATGACGCAATGGGGAGATTGTTATGCAAATAATTTCTTGTATAACCCACATATCTTAATTTGGAGCCCCAAAAAAAGGATAATTCAGTTTTGCTATATTTTAACAACGGCTTTGATAGTTCCATTGTATCATATTTTGTCAAGATGATAGTTTAGTTCAGATATAATTCAATTATGTAGATAAACAATGATCTAATTAAAGTAGTATGACATGAATCTTCTCTTTTTCAATCAAAAGGTTAGCAAAGTTTAGTTGTGGCCATTGTTTCTTTTTGAATAGCTATTAATTTAGAACACTTCTCATTAGTTGATTTAGCTATTAGCTAAGATTGCACTCATTCAAACATTGTCTTAAAAAAAAATGATTCATGAAGCTTTTACCATATGTTTACCTTAATTTCATTTCAATTCCCTAGTCTCCTTGTCAAAGTTGGGACAATTTTTTTCCTTTTTCCTTCTCCCGTGGAAGGCTGCAACACATCTCTCAAAATGTTTAATGAGCATATTAGAAAGAACGAGATGGTCTATTAAGAATATTGAACAAAGATTTGTAGGGAAAAGATTAGTGAAGAAAGTAGTACTTTATAGAGAAGAAAGTGAATATTGGATGAAGAAGTGAGGAAGCGACACACAGAATTTTGGACCTTATATAAGATAATAAACTCTGAGAGAGAGAGAGAGAGAGAGAGAGAGAGAGAGAGAGAGGAGAACCGGGTGGGCTGCAAGGTTACGTGATCTAAGTAAACTAAATGGAGATTATATAAAGTTTGAAACTCGAGTTGGGCCGTTTGAACGCGAGTCTTCACAATCGAGATTTGAGAAGGGCGATAGGAATATAAAAACGGGAGTAACACCTCAACATTTTTAATACTGGAGTAATCTTGCCTATAGGATGTCACAAAACTGCGACCAAGGGGGTTTCAAGACATAGGGCGTTTGGTAGGTCAGATACGAGCTAAAGAATTCATCTTAGGATATAGGTTACCATCAAAGGTAAGAGCTCACCACCTAAGAAATCCACCTGAGGGTATTATAAATACCTTTGGCTCTAGATATGGTTTATCAATCAGAAGGTATCCGTGGTTATGCATGAGGGGTTTTGAGATTTCCCGCTATCTGAACCTAAAACCTGAGTTTGAGGAATACTTTATTTGAAGATGGTGATGGTGCAAATACATTCCGTGCTTTTAACCCAACTCAAGCTGAAGAAACTTATTCAATGGTCACTCACCACTCTATGAAATTCTCTTTAGACGAACCCCAGAAGATTCCTAGCGTCAATTTGGGGCTTCATCAGTTTAGGTTAAATCAGAATATTTCAAACGAATAGCCCCTTATGTTGCTATCAGAATAAGCACGTGAGTCACATGTTCAAACCGACTGACAAAGATTTGGTTGGCTAGTGAGTTTGGCCCTTATTCGAGATTAACCTTTATTCGAGACAAGGTATACTCTGAAGTCTGAACCATGTTTGATAAAACGGCTTCCCTTGACTCTCTTGTTTGAATTTTTCCAAATTTTTAATTATTTTTGTACTCATTGTCAGTCATGTTTGTGACATTTATTAACAGGCTGTCGAAAAATGGCTTTTCCCTGACTTGAGAACCTTCAAACACGAGGGGAAATCATATTGGCGAATATTCACGGAGGAGCACCGAGAGTTGCTTGTGAAAGGAGGGGAGTGGGTGAGGAACACAGCTCAATCATGTATGGTCGTCTCAACTCTAATTGCCACAATATTATTTGCTGCTTCTTACAATGTGCCTAAAAGTATCAGCAGCATTGCTGGAGATCCACCGTTGTTCATAAGGAAGGCTCTCATCGTTTTCGAAATTTCGGATGGTTTAGGTTTGTTGTTCTCTGTATTGGCCATCTTGCTATTTCTAGCGATCTTAACTTCGCGGTACGAGGCGAAAGATTTTCTTCGCTCGTTGCCTACTAAGATCATCATGGGCCTTTCTTGTCTCTTTCTCTCCTTGGCTTGCATGCTGGTGGCCTTCGTTGCAGCTTACATTATCGTGCAGCAAAAGAGAGCAATGTGGGTTTACATGACCATTGCTTCACTGTCATTAGGCCCTCTTCTCTTATTCTTAATACTCCAGATGCCCCTGCTATGGAAAATGGGTAAATCCACTTATGGACGTGGCATCTTTCGTCCTAGGAACATTTGGAAGTGAGGCATTTTGATTTGAGGGGATAGGTCTTTGTTATAATTGATTGGAGTGGGGCCAATGCGATATTTAATGTATTTCCTCAAAGTATTTGAACAATTACCATGCATTATGTTTCCTCACCTTGTTACCAAAGATCTATTTATAGAATGATTTGATCAATTATAAATTTCTGCCTATAGATTCTCAAATTTGAATCTATAAATACATAAACAATTTTTTTTTTTAACATTCAGTACCAAAATATGCTCAAACTTGGAATATGACCTTTTAAAAATATTAGTTTTCTTGTATAATTTAGATGCAGGAATTTATGAAGAACGAAAATCATTAGTTTAAAGCGACATACTTGCATTCCGTCTACAATCATATTGGGAAGCTTTATCAGCTATCATGCCTTCTGATCTCATTCTTAAACTCATTCTCACGGGAACGAAAAACATTACACTTTATATGCTTTATATCATCTATACATGACAAGTGAGAGGTTCATTCGTTCCAAGCAATTTATTATAGTAAACTTAGAACGTAAACTTTTAAACAAAAACAAATTTAACATTAAGCTTGAAGGAGATCAAGGGTTTTTCCTTTGACATGACTATTGTATCATGAATAAGTTTTGTGCGACCTTCTAACTTCATATCTTGGACTAGGTATTTTTTAGTGACTTTTTATTTCTCATTCACTCAGCATACCTTTTTCTATGAGCACATTCGTTTACCATTCGAAAAATGAGTATTTCTTTGGTCTTTCTCAATTATAATTTAACATATTATTCAGTTTTTAAAAAATTTGAAAAGATTAGATTTGAATTTATATGTCAATGTTTGTATGCAGTAAAATTTAAAACGTTTTGCGATAAACGTGACAGACCTTCAACTGCTCTGCAACCTTCTTGGGAAGTTTTATCAGTAGATGTGTCTTCTAAACTCACATATATGGGAACCTCTTTGTTACCAAGAAAGAAAAAGTGTTGACACCTAAATTTTGGTAGCATATTTAGTTAATAAATGATTGCATAAGAAAATTAAGCGTTGAACGTAACCCCTAGACAAAAATATTAGGCAAAAGAACGCTTCAAGTGTTTTTTTTTTTGCGAAGCGAGCCCAAAACGACACCGTTTTGCACGCGCGTGACCAAATAATACAAAAACGGTGTCGTTTTGGGCTGACATAGTAAAAAAATAATATAAAAATTAATTAAGTTAAATTTAGTTAAAATATTTAAAAAATAATAATTTTAAAATTAAATTTACTTAAAATATTAAAATAATAATAATTTTAAAATTAAAAAATTAAAAAAATAATAATAAAAGGGGGAGGCGGCGAGGGATCAGCCCTCGGCCGCCGCCGAGAAGGGCTAGTGACGGTCGGCCGAGGTCACTAGGCCCTGGCCAGGGGTCGGCGACCCCAGCCGATCGGCGACGAGGGCTTGCAAGCCCTCACCCTAGATCGAGGTGAGGGTCGCAGCCCTCGCCTAGATCCGGCGAGGGCCACCACTTGTTGGGGGTCGCCCCGGCGAGCAACAGCCCTTGGCCCAGCCGGGCAAGGGCTGCGACCCTCCCTAGATCTGTGGCCAGTGGCGAGGACTCGTGGCCCTCGCCCAGTAGGGCCAAGGGCCACTGACCCTCGCCAAATCTAGGTGAGGGCTCGGCGACCCCGGCCGACCCTCCCCTCGCCGTCGCCGGCCCTTCTCAGCAGTGGCGGGGCGGCGGCGGCGGCAGCTGAGGGCTAATCCCTCAACCGCCTTCCCCCCTTTCCTTTTTTTAAAATTTTTTTAAAATTTTAAATTATTATTTTTAATATTTTAACTAAATTTAATTTAAAATTAAATTTAATTAATTTTTAAATTTTTTTACCACGTCAACCCAAAACGACGCCATTTTTGCATTATTTGGCCACGTCAGCATGCAAAACGACGTCATTTTGGGCTCGCTTCGCCGGAAAAATACCACGTTGGCGTTTTGGCCGGACTTTGCCTGGATTGACACTCAAGTGATCCATTTTACTTCGATTTTGGCACTTAAGTGTACCTTTCGTAAATTATGGCACTTAAGTGTCCATTTCTGCCAAGTTATGGCTTTCCAAGGGTCCGCATGTCAAAAATATTAATATAGCACTTGTATTTTATATTTAGCATTAACGTTTTGCATCATAGCATATTTGCATGATATTCGGTCAAGTGGGTCATTGTGCCTGGTCAAAGGAAAAAATCTCTAGAGGGAAAACAAATTAAGTCTAAAGAAGTGAGGCAAGAGGACGGGGAAAGGTATTAAAAAAGTCCTAAACCTTTTATTAGTGCCAATTTAATTAAAAACCTTTTGATTTGGTGTCAATTTAGTCATTCCAACTAATTTTTGCTAGATTTTGCTGACTAGGTACCGACCAGCTGACGTGGCACAGTTGGTGTTGATGTGGATAATTTTTAATAATATTTTAAATTTTTTTTACTCTTTTCTTTTCTTTTCTTTTCTTTTCTTTTTCTTTTTTGTTTTTGCCATCTCCTTGTCCTTCCTCGAGACTTGCTCGAGGTCGCAAGGGTTGCTCATCGGCCATGGTCAAGCTCGACCTCATCGGATCTAGCGAGGTCAAGCCTCTCCCAAGGCCACCCAAGCCACGAGGGTGGCCTCGCGCTGAGCTAGCAAGGTCAAACCTCGCCCAATCGTGGTCTCAAGCTAGCCTCGCCAAAGGTTGGGCAAGGCTCGACCTCGCCGGATCTAGTGAGATCGAGCCTCACCGCCCAGTGGGAGTAACCCTCGCGGCCTCTGGTGAGGGCTCAAGCCTCGCCAGCGGCCGTGAGGCTCACCAGGGGCCAGCAAGGTTGAGAGGTCTAGCGACCAGCTAGAGGAAGGGGAGGAGAAAGGGGAAAAAAAAAGACAAAGAAAATGAAAATGAAAAGGAAAATGAAAAAAATTAAATAAATTAAAATATTAAAATATTATTAAAATATTATTAAAAGTTGTTCAAGTTAGCACCAATCGTGCCACGTCAGCCGACTGATGTCCAGTTAGCAAAATCTGACTAAAATTAGTTGGAAATGATTGAATTAACACCAAGTGAAAGATTTTAGGACTAAATTGGTCCAAATAAAAGGTTTATGACTAAATTGGTACAAATGTAAAAGGTTTATGACTTTTTTAACACTTTTCCCCAGGAGGATGATATCTTTGGTGTGATCTTCTCTCTAGTTGATTCACACCCACTCAAAGCAATTGATGCAATATTTTTTTTATTTATTAATTATTAATTTCGAAATATTATGAAGAAAAAAGTTCTTTTCCTCCTGCCAATCAGCCATATATTTGGTACAATATTTCCGCCCAAAAAATAGATCCCGAGGGGAGAAACCTCAGCAAAATTGGCAAGACAGCTTAACGAAGAGATCGGAAAGCGTGGAAATTTTTCATCTTGACACGTGGAACTCCTTTGGTTATATGGAAAGAAGCACCAATCAGCTTCCTAAAAGAATGGCAGAAAGCAAATCATGGCCTTCAAGAAGTAGATTGTAGGAGATCGTGAAGAATAAAAGGAAAATATGAACAAAAGGGAAGTGGGCAAGAGAATTTCTTTCTCATGCAATGTTTTGACACTAATTGAGGAGGGAAATGAGTCAGTCAAAGAAATCTTCTCTCCAGTAATTTTTGGCGAGCTAAATGGAGGAATTCGTGGGATATTTTTTTCATAAGATAAAGGAAAGTGTGGCGATTAAGAGGAAAGATTGGTGAAACGGACATTAATAAAAGGATAAAATCAAAGAAAGGGGGGCTAATTCGAATACACAAATGAGCTGGCCAGGATCGTGCAAGGTCGTGAATCAAGGGGAGAAGAAAAGGAAATTTGACGGTTTTACAAAGAAAGAGAGATGTCCAAGGCCACTATAAAAGGGCACCTTCTGACGAGAACAAAGGGGAGGAGAGCGGAGCTCACAAGGGGAAAAAAAGGTGAGAAAACATAGAGAGGTTCGATAGACAATCTCTCAGAGAGCTATAGGGAGAGGTCTTTATCATCATAATCATGGCTTTCCTCTATGAGTCTACGTTGTGGGAGAGAAGCGATCGTTAAAAATGTGAGGGTCGAGCTCGTAATAGAAAGAACAAAATACTGAGCCTCTCATCAGCCCGGTTGTGTCATTCTTGCTGCTTGTTGCTGCAGCAACTCCAGCGATCTCAGCAGTCATCCAAGTCCTCCTGACGTCCTGCGTTCATCTTGCTTCGTGGACATTGGCGACAATCACTAAGCTAAGTCGAGCATATTTTTCTTTAATTTGATTGTGTACTATTCCATTTTGCTATTTGAACTATTCCAATTGTGTTTCTGCTTCTTGTCCAGATTAAGCTCCTAAAAAATGAGAGATCGTCCATGCGGAAAAGAAAATCGTGAGAAATGGGGGATTCACATCAAGAAGGAGAAGAGTATCAAAACTAAGTCTTCAAAGTCAATTTCTCTCTGCCTCCGCAGGCATTGACATCTCTACATGGAGGAAATTTTTCATGATCACCATTAGACCTCATCTTCATCACCTTACGTTCTTCACCATCATCATACCACGGAGCACCGCCTTTGCTTACTACACTGGACATGGCGCAGTAGATATTACCAAGAGAATAGAGTGCAGAAAATTTACCGAAAACGGTGATGGTCTGCTCATCTTTCAGCTTGCTCTTGGCGGTGTTCCTCACAAGGTCCGACATGCCAAAAGGTGGCCATTGCAGTTTTTGATTCAGCTCTGGTGCCTCTTCCGTGATCCATAAATTCACAGCAATTCTATCCCCATCAGCATGCCTTGTCCCTCTTAAGTCGCTACCCAAGCCGTGTTGAAGCGTCTCTGACAAGCTAAGCTGGCATTGCTGTTATTTGCTGCTGTTGTTCTTTGCTATTTGTTGCTGCTACGCCGTTGCTCATCGCTGACACTTGCTGCTTGCTGATGCGTCCCTGTTGCTGCTGCTCGTTGTTGCTTTCCGCTGCCATTTGCTGCTACTACGTCCTTCTTGCTCGCAGTGCCCTTGTGCCTTCACTTCGGATTGACTTCTCGTAACTAACTCTAATCAGGGTGAGTGAGGTTTGTTTGTATGGATGATAGACGGTCCCAGGACTTGATTTAAGTGCATGTTTTATTTTAGTCGATGAATGCTTAGGTCGCTGTGGTTTAATTGTTTACGTGCATCAACAAATGCATATTCGGCTTTTGAACCTTTAGACACTAAGATCTAACCCAATATCATCTCGCTTGGATTGCTATGGTGGAGTACGTTATCAATGATGTGATTAATTACGCATGTTTAGAGTTCAGAGTGCATTCATAATTTAAGGTTTTCATATTTAGGGCCATACATTTTTAGTCTCATAACATATATAGGTTTCTTTGTGTCTCATTAAACTCTGATATCACTGTAAGTATTCTATCCTCTATGTATTTATTACATTGTATCTTCCAATCGTTCCGTCATTGAACAATTATAAACTCTCCCTGATCAAGTACAAATATTTTCAAAATAAGGGGCATTTGTTTTGATTAATACGGAATTCAAAGATACTTCCAATGAAATCCTAGCAAAAGACCATATCCTCGTTTGCTCTGAAGATAGGCCTATTGCTTCGTTTTCACTCCTAGAGACAATCTCACTCAAGACCCCATTTCCCTTTTCTTTATCATTGCACTCATTTTCGTTTTAGACTATCAAGGAAAATGACACTAAAAAATGATCAAGAAAAGATGCTCAAAGTGAAGGATGACGACAAGACCACACAACTCCAACATTGAGCGGAGGAATTGAAATATGCACTATTACCTCTGTACGTAATGAAGAGGATGCAAAAGTTGGTATGTTGGGGGCAACCAAGCGGTGATAGAAACCCAATTGCATGGCAGAGACTAAAGTGCCTTCAAAAGTGTCCTTGAGGAAATGGTGGTATTAGTTCCAATTTAAGCCCGATTCGCTTTGAAAAGGAACTCTGTTTTTTTTTTGGTTTCATTCAACAGAATCTACAAAGGTAGAAAAGCTCAATGTGGGGGCAAAATCATCTTGATCCTCCAAGAAAATGTGGTATCTATTCTTGGAGGATCAAGATGATTTTGCCCCCACATTGAGCTTTTCTACCTTTGTAGATTCTGTTGAATGAAACCAAAAAAAAAAAAAAAACAGAGTTCCTTTTCAAAGCGAATCAGGCTTAAATTGGAACTAATACCACCATTTCCTCAAGGACACTTTTGAAGGCACTTTAGTCTCTGCCATGCAATTGGGTTTCTATCACCGCTTGGTTGCCCCCAACATACCAACTTTTGATTTCATGTTTGACACCATTCTCTCCTTTCAAACAAGTCCCAAAAAGAAGACAAGATTTTTGCGGATAGGGCGATACAAAGGAACCAAAACAGAAGAAAGCATCCGACCTCGTTAAAAGGGGTGTGTTCTCGTTTCTAAACCTAACGCAATTTGAAAATGACATTTTCTCATACGACAAACTGAGGGAGATGTCGGATTTCAATAGCGATGGCAGACTGAGTAATTAAGATAATGCCCTGGTTACAGCCGAAATGGAAGAGCAAATTTTCCTTGGTCTTAGCTTGGATTTGCTCTTGTATGGCATAATATCTCGTGTGCCATTTCCCTTCTGTTGGGAATAACGGATCCCCGAAAACCGGATTCGACACCGAATCGAACCCCTAAATCAATGTGGAAGACGAAGCCCAGGAAAACACGCATCACCGATCGTAAAGCACACCACGGATTCGAGCATACCTTGTTAGCCACAGATTAAACACCGACGCCGACAAGAGGAAGATAAACGATCTTGTTCTATCCGAGGAGGCGAAATCCTTCGAGCGTCTCACTGGTTTCGCTTTGAAGAAAAACGTGAGAGAGAGAGAGAGAGAGCGTAGAGAGAACGTACGTCTTTTCCTTTTTCTAAAAACAACGGTATGTTTTTCTCTCTCTCTCCTCCCTTTTATACCTCTCTCCTTCCACGGGTCTTATTCCCGTGGGTCAAGCTTCCTAGGCCCAACTTGGGCGGATGGGCCTTAAGCCCAAAACCAATAAAGCCTTCATCTCCCACTCGCACATGGTGGGCCGAACAGGATTCTCTTTACCTCTCTTCAACATTCATATTGGTGAATAATCCGTGCGACTAGCATACTTTGAGAGCTCGTTACTATATATCTGTTAGGAATATATAGCAGCTTATAATGGGCGTCACACTCCGAGTAGATTTAGTATGCAGTACCCTAGATTGATCGATCACATTTTATATCTCTCTTGATCTCTTTTAAACATGATATATACATATATATATATATATATATATTGTATTCATAATTATAATTATCACCAAGACAGTCATAATTGGTCGACCAGTGAATACAAAACCACAATGTGATTCTCCAAAATCGATCTTCCTCTTTCCTTCAAACTCTCAATTTCAGTCCAGCTTGCTTTTCTAGAAATGCCCCATTAGATCGAATCATCTCATGACCATTGGCAACACCCTAAGATAGCAAACACTAAATAGAAATCTTGAGAATAAGTAAGAGTCCTGAGGGGACTAAAAAATTGAGGAACTCTTTTCCTCAAGAGTCTCACACGTCATAAAAGTTGAGATCAAACTTTTTACCACTCTTATTGGTCGTCTCATGCATACGTAATATGAAATATGTATTATGGTATTAACTCCTTTCCCATGGAGCGTATGTCTACACTTTTAAATACCGTACAGATGATAGTTCAGACATACCCAATGTCTAACTTGAGTTCACGTATCTACTTATTCACAAAATTCATCAGAACTCACATCTGGCATTTTAGACAGATAAAGTAAAATATGTGGGGTATTTTACTTTCGGACATAGTAAGTATTATATCCTTATCTTAACACCTAGTTAAGGCGACATACATGTTTTAAGCTTGAGCTCTCGATTATCACCTAGATAATAAGCTTAAAAACAGTCTCATCTCTATTTATCACATAGTAAATAGAGGCGATTACCCGTGTGAGTGGGCTAATCTTATATCTGTCCGACATACTTCTCAACTTAAAATAATGCACTGAGCATTAAGATGCATAAAGATCATACAAAGATTCATAGGCATTAATCAATGAAAAACAAAATTTCATAAATGTGAACAACTCAGGGAAATTACAATTCAGTACATCAGACTCTACACAATCCTAGAGATTTTACATGACCACAGAACACATCTCTAGGTATTGGCTTTGTCATAGGATCTGCTACCATTCTATGCGTAGATATGTACTGTAAGTTCACATCCTTTCGTGCAACCATATCTTTTACAAAGTTATACTTGGTATCTATATGTTTGGTCTTGCCATGATACTTTGGATTTTTGGTGTACACTATAGCTGCTTGGCTATCACAGTTAACCAATAATGGATTTACAGCTTTCTCAATAACACCTAAATGATCCAAAAATCTCTTAAGCCAAACTCCTTCTTGTACCGCTACTGATAATGCCACGAACTCAGCTTCCATCGTGGACAAGGCTATACACGTTTGCTTCTTACTGCTCCATGATATGGCCCCATTGTTCAGTAAGAAAGCAAATCTAGAGGTAGATTTTCTTTCATCTAAATCTCCTCCCCAATCAGCATCTGAATAGCCTTCAAGTCGCAAATCCTTTCCTTGGTAATTCAACTTGAAATCAGCAGTTCCCTTCAGATAGCTCAGTATTCTCTTGACGGCTTTCCAATGTGCTGGTCCTGGATTGGATTGGTATCTACTCACCATTCCAACTGCAAAACATATGTCGGGTCTTGTACACATCATAGCATACATCAAGCTCCCAACAGCACTAGCATAAGGAACATGTTTCATTTGTTCCTTCTCTTGTGGAGTCCCTGGACACAGTCTATGGCTCAATCCTTCACCTTTTGCAATAGGAGTGTCTATGGGTTTACAGTCTTGCATACGAAATCGTTCAAGAACCTTATTTATATAGGTTTCTTGCGAAAGAGACAACGATCTCTTCGAACGATCTCTCGAAATCTTAACTCCAAGAATGTATGCAGCCTCACCCATATCCTTCATCTCAAAGTTAGAAGACAACCATCTCTTGACAGTATTAACCAACTCCATATTGCTTAGGCAATCGGTATATCATCAACATATAATGATATGATCACAAATTGATCCTTAGATCTTTTGATATATACACAATGATCCTCATCAATCATTTTAAAATCATATGCCACTATGGCATTATGAAAACGTATATACCATTGTCTTGATGACTGCTTAAGATCATATATCGACCTCAAAAGTCGACATACTTTTTCTTCTTGGCCTTTCACTATGAAACCAGCAGGTTGTTCCATATATATTTCTTCCTCTAATTCTCCATTGAGGAAAGCAGTCTTTACATCCATTTGATGTAACTCAAGATCCAGACTTGCCACTATTGCCAGAATAATGCGAATCGAGGTAAATCTCACTACAGGAGAAAATGTATCTTCATAATCAATTCCTTCCTGTTGATTATACCCTTTCGCCACAAGGCGAGCCTTATGCCTTTCAATCGAGCCACCAGCCTTTCGCTTTATTTTGAGAACCCATTTGTTCCCAATAGCTCTGCGTCCTTTTGGAAGATCAACCAGCTCCCAGACTTGGTTTGATTTCATTGACTCCATTTCCTCTTCCATTGCATGAATCCATTTTTCTTTACTAGGGCAATTCAGAGCCTCATTGATATTTCTTGGCTCATCCTCATCTTGTGGAGCAACCATAAAAGTTTCCCCTTCAATGTCAAAACGTCGACGGGGAATACTTTGGTGACTTGTTCGCCGTATGGGAGATTGTACACTTTGCACATCATTCTCCATCATGCTCTCACTTGGATTAGATAATGATAACGTCATCTCATCATGTGGTTATAATTGATCACTTTTCATATTACTCCCACTTGGACGAACTCCACTAATATCATTATCTTGATCCAAGGTCTCAAATATGGAGTGATCTTCCCCTATTTCGCCCTTCTTAGGAAACTCATCCTCTAAGAATGTGACATCTCGTGATTCAAATTCAGTTATACTTCCACTTTCCTGCTCACCAATGAACACATACCCTTTCGAGTGTTCCGAGTATCTTATGAAAATACTCTTCTTCCCTCTGGGACCCAATTTCCCAAACTTGTGAGAGGACTCATGTATATAGGCAGCACAGCCCCATGGCTTAAGAAAACTCAAGTCCGGTTTTCTACCTGTCCATAACTCATATGAAGTGGAAGTAACTGATTTGGAAGGCACCCGGTTAAGTATATACGTAGCAGTTAACAATGCATCACTCCAAAAAGTGATTGGCAAGTTAGCATGCGCCATCATGGACCTAACCATTTCCAGTAGGGTTATGTTTCTTCTTTCCGCAACACCATTTTGTTGAGGAGTATACGGAATAGACAAATGTCTTTCTATTCCTTTTTCATCACATAATTTTCTGAACTCATCAGATAAATATTCTCAACCTCGATCGGATCTCAATGCTTTTATTTTCTTATCTAATTGATTCTCTACCGGGTTCATAAACCTTTTGAAACAACTTATTGCTTCAGATTTATGAGAAATCAAATAGACATATTCGAATTGAGTATAATCATCAATAAAGGTGATGAAATAAACAGCCCCATGCCTTCCTTTCACATTCATTGGATCACAGATATCAGAATGGATTAAATGCAGAGAAAATTCAGCTCTTTTTCCTTTTCCAAATGGTTTCCTTGTCGTTTTCCCTTCTAGGCAATGCTTACATATGGACAAATCGACTTTTTCAATATTGCCCAACAAGCCCTCTTTGGCTAGTCTATTCATACGCTGTTGGCCAATGTGACCAAGTCTAGCATGCCACACATTCACATCATTATCATATTTATTATGAGACGTGAGAAGGGAATAACAAACATTAGCATTAACATAATCAATATCTAATACAATAAAACCATCCAGAAAATAACCACAACCATAGTAATTTGTATCCAAAAACAAATTCACACCTCTACTATAGAAGTTCATATTAAAACTTAATTTAACCAACACTAATACAGACACTAAATTCCGACGAATCTCCGGAGCATACAACACATCATGAAGAAACAAAGTGCGTCCACCACGCATATTCAGTTGGCATGTACCAATTCTTTTCACTTCAGCTCTGGAGTTGTTTCCCACGTAGATCCACTTAGTTCCAGTTGGTACTCGTCGGAATTCCACGAAAGATCTTCTATCCTTTGCTACATGGTCTGTCGCTCCTGAATCTACAGTCCACAAAGGATTAGACTCAGTTAAGAACACAGAACTCGACACATAAGCAAAGTTCTGAAAAGTACAAGGGGTGCATACTTTCTTTGGCTCACGACAGTCGCGAGCATAGTGACCCTTCTTGTCATAGTTGTAGCATTTCACCATTGCAAGCTTTTTCATGCGAGGACGCTTCCCTCTTCCATGTTGGTTAAGTTTGGGTTTCTTCCTTGAAGGACCTGCTTCTTCCTTGCCTTTCCCCTTATCAAACCAGTTAGGGCGCTTGCGTTTGGAGCTCGAAGCTCCATGTGAGCTAGAACTAGCATGATAGAGTTCAGAATCCGGCTTAGCCGCTAACACGCGATCCTCTTCTAGCTCAAGATGACGCATTGCATCCTCACAGGTTTTGATATTTTCATTATGAGTCAGGTGCACCTTCATATGCTCCCAACTCTGAGGCAAGGAACGAATCACTGCTTGTACTTGTTGTTCATCTGTGAGGACATGGCCAGCATCTTTCAACTCAGTTATCATATTTGACATCTTTCTAAGATGTTGCTTCATGGTCTGACCATGAGGCTTCTTATAAGAGTCAAATCTGATAGTGAGCTGCCTCAGTCTAGTCACCGAAGTATGACCAAATCTAGCTGCCAATGCCTCCCACATTTCCTTGGCATTGTCAAAACGCCGAAACTCTCGCATGACGTCATTTTCCATGCTGCTCAGCAACGTGATGCGAGCTAGAGAGTTCATTCTTTTCCACACAGAAAAAGCTTCTTTGTCTCTTTTGTGCTGTGTAGTGGTTCCCTCTTCAGGTTCTACCATGGTCATGACAAGAGCCTCAAGTGCTTCTTGCTCTTCCAGCACATACTGGATTTTCATTTGCCAAACTTCATAGTTGTCTCCATTGAGCTTTTCACCTTTGTTCAGCTCGGCAACTATGTTCTTTGTGGCTGAAGCCATTGATCTGAACAAATCAGACAAATATGCACGAATTATTAATGCCTAGCATTTATGCATCCCTATTTACATAGACGCGTCATATTAATGAATAATTTCAAATAAGGCTTCAGAATCAAAAAGGTCACTACGTTTCCAATCATCCTCTAAAAATCCTAACTTAAAACTATCATTAATATGATTGTCATATGCAAAATCAATTCTATGAAGCTACAAAAACTTCTAAAACTACCCACAGCTAATTACCCATAGCAACCAGCAATAACAGAAAGCAACAGATAATTGACATACAATTAAAAACAATAATACTTTCAATTAACACAATTAGGTAGTAATCATTACATAATATGTCACAAATCACACTTAACATATATCAGTCAGTACAACTAACACCAAGTCAGCACACGAACTGGGAAAGATCCTCTTTTGTTCAATTTCTTGATCTTTTCCCTTGAAACAATACAGTAATATTCATTTACAAAATCCATCACAATTTTCTTATAGGAAGCAGCTCCGTTGACATCCCATATGCGATTCAACACATCTTGCCATTCAGGTGGAAGAGTGTTTATGAAAAATCGCACCATCTCTGACTGTGATATAGGACAACCATTCCATATGACCTGTTGAATTTTCCCGTTGACTTCAAGGACATGATCAATTAAGTCACCTCTCTCCCATCGATGATCAGTCAGCTCAGCCATCAACTTAGACAGCCTATCCTTTTGTTCATCGGTAACTGCGCGAATAAGTGTGCGCAACCTTAGGAGAGGCATAGTTCCTGCAACAAATGCAGAACAAATAAGGGATCACATTATAATCCACATAGACTTAATTGAAAAAGAAACACATTCTCTGCCTCCTTCTCTCTCTCTCTCTCTCTCTCTCTCTCTCTCTCTCTTTTCCTTTTTCTTTTTCTTTCTTTTTTTTTTGGTCAACGGTCGTCGGTCAACGGTCAACGATCGTCAGTCAACGGTCAACAGTGGTCAACGGTCGTTGGTCGTCGGACCGGTCGGACCGGACGGACTAGTCGGGCCGGTCGGGCCGGTCGGACCGCTCGCGCGGACTGACCGCACGTGCCGCGCGCGTGCGGGGGATGACGTCACGGCAGATGTCATTCAGCACGTGCCAGGCATGTGCTTGCGTCCGCGAGTTGGGTCGGGTCGCCGGCCGGTGACCGCCCGACAAAACGTCGTCGGTGATGACGTCATCGGTGATGTCATCACGTGACATCAGCACGCGTCGGTTCGCAGACCGGCGCGTGCAAGTTCGCCCGCCGGCGGCGTGCACGCGCTGGTTCGCCGACTGGCGCGTGCGCCGCACGCGCTGGCCAATGCCAACGCTTCGGGCGCGTCGCGCCCATGCGCAGCACCTTCCGGCCACGCGTGTGGGCGCGTGCGGTGGCGCCCGGCGGCGGTCGACATATCGCCGGACTCGTCTCGACGTTGCCCTTCTTCCTATGCCATCACAATTTGATTTCGACTTACGAAAACTCGGAAAAATGGACAAAAAGCCCTCGGGTGTCGGGATTTTTGCCCCGATCCGTACGGCCGAAGTTCTTTCGCGAAAAAATCATTCAAAAACATCAAATTGATCGGGAAAAATGTGAACTAGGGCTCTGATACCAATGTTGGGAATAACGGATCCCCAAAAACCGGATTCGACACCGAATCGAACCCCTAAATCAATGCGGAAGACGAAGCCCGGGAAAACACGCATCACCGATCGTAAAGCACACCACGGATTCGAGCGTACCTTTTTAGCCATAGATTAAACACCAACGCCGACAAGAGGAAGAGAAACGGTCCTATTCGATCCGAGGAGGCGAAATCCTTCGAGCGTCTCGCTGGTTTCGCTTTGAAGAAAAGCGTGAGAGAGAGAGAGCGTAGAGAGAACGTACGTCTTTTCCTTTTTCTAAAAACAACGGTATGTTTTTCTCTCTCTCTCCTCCCTTTTATACCTCTCTCCTTCCACGGGCCTTATTCCCGTGGATTGGGCTTCCTGGGCCCAACTTGGGCGGATGGGCCTTAAGCCCAAAGCCAATAAAGCCTTCACCTTCAAATAGGGGCAAGCCACAAGCAAGCGAGGAGACATGAAGGAACTGAGATAAAAAGATCACCCAGTTTTCAGAGAAAATGGTGCATATCATGCACGAACATAGCTTGATTAATGACCCTGTTTTCATTTGCAGGTGACAAGCGAAAAGCCATGGATGATCAGAATTTCACGAATCTTGCTGGAGCAGAGAACTAACTTGAATTTATGTTTAATGCAGGAGCCTTGGAAAAAGTACGCTTCAAGTGCCAAAAATTGACACAAAAGGACATTTAAATGCCAAAAGGCATGAAAGTGACACTTGCCAAAATCGGAGAAAAATGTATCACTTAATGTCACTCCGACCAAAATCCGACCAAAACGCTAACGTGCACAATTTCCAAGGAAATAAGTGCAAAACAGTGTCGTTTTGCACCACCAGCCGCGGTGGCTCCACTGGTTAAGGCTATGCCGATCCTCAACGAAGAGGTGAAGGGTTCAAAACCCAAGGGAGGCGCTAGGTGTATTAAGTGTAACTCAGGGGTGGTGGGTCCTCCTGCTTAAGTGTCACTTGGAGGTTTATGGTGCGGCTATCGGCGCATGGCCGGTTTCTCAAGCACCAAAAAAAAAAAAAAAACAGCGTCGTTTTGCCAACTAACATGGTCAAACAATGCAAAAATAACGTCGTTTTGGTGCTAATGTTTTGGTAAAAAAATAATATAAAAATTAATTAAACTAAATTTAAAATTAATTTATTTAAAACATTTAAAAATACAAATAAAAATATTAAAAAATTATAAAAATTATTTTAAAAAAAGGGGGATGCGGTTGAGGGCTCGGCCCTTAGCCGCTGCCGCCACCTCCCCGCCGGCAACGGAGGGGGGAGGGTCGGCCGACGTTGCTGGGCCTTGGCCAGGGGCCGGTGACCCCGGCCGAACGGCGGCGAGGGCCCACCCAGATCCGGCGAGGGTCGATAGCCCTTGCCTAGATTCAGTGGTCGACGTCCTTGCCCGACTCTCAACCGCCTCCCCCTTTTTTAAAATTTTTTAAAGTTTTTTTAAAGTTTTTTTAATATTAAAATTTTTAATGTTTAAATGAATTAAATAATTTTAATTAAATTAATTTTTATATTACTTTTTACCACGTTAGCACCAAAATGTCGCCGTTTAGTATTTGCTTCGCCGGAAAATTGCCACGTCAGCATTTTGACCAAATTGGCACTTAAGTGATTAATTTTGCTCCGATTTTGGCACTTAAGTGTTACTTTCGTAACTTTTGGCACTTAAGTGTCTCTTTATGTCAACTTTTGGCATTCCAAGGGTCCCGGTGTCCAGGAACCTCTATGAGCCCCCTAATGGTTCTGGTCATAAGAGCTAACACTTTGTCTTTTGCAAGAATAGTGTCCAAGTCCTCCTATGCTTGCTTGTGCTCATACTGCAATGTCCTTATTATGCTTGTAAACTCTTCAAAGAGAGAATTTTTTTTCACAACAATTTGGCCTATTCATCACCAATTTCATCTAAGGCTTGTCTAGTTAGATGACTAAATGAATGATGTGTCAGGATGATGAAAGACAAGCGATATCTTACACAGTCCTTTATACATTGAAATGTGAGAGTTGAAAAGTTTCATGTTCTCAAGGTAAAGAATTTTCTTGCAAAATGTACATAGATTGAAATGATGAAGGGCATTTCATTTCTCTCCCTTAAACAATATAGTTATTCATTGTTCAACCCCTTTAAGCTAGAATGTTAGAAGGAATTCTTTCAAAATAGCCCTATCAAGAACTCAGCCCACATTGGGGCAAATTGGAGGTAGTGTGCTACTACAAGGTGGAAGAATGGATAGAACTTTCTTGTCTTCACTTGTATCAATCTTTGGGGTCTTTAATGTAGATGAACTCATATGTGAATTTAAGTGCATTAAAGTGATAAAGAGAATTCATTTCTTTACCATACACACTTTTATATCTTGCATAGCCCAATTGAGTCTCTAAATTCATTTATGAAAGCTCGGTTAGTGATCATCCCCACAGTGGGGGCAAAGCAGATGAGTTACCACATTGAGATACCATTGTCCAGAGCGCTAATGAAAGATGAAGACCCCGAGAGTTCGAAAGTGCTCAATCGCCCAAGAGCCGATGGCATCATAAAGGCCAAAGTTTAGCTAGTCGACTGGGGCACTGCGAGAAATATATTGAAAAAGAAAAAAGATTGCAAAAAAGAATGAAAGAAAAATAAAAGACAAAAAAGGGGTGAAAGAAAAACTGTTGAAGTCCAAATGTTGAAGTTGAAGGCCCAGTTTGTGAAAATCATCCTCATTGGAAAGGCAGTGATTTCGTAAAGATTAGTGTTGGACTCTCGTGGTTGATAAAGCGTGTACATAAGAAGACAATCCCCAATGAATGTGTGAACTGGTTAATTTATTTAATTTCAGTCGATTAGTTACCATTCTAGGGCTACACCTCCTGGCATGATCGTGCCTCCAATTTGTTGGAGGCTTTTAAAGAGATGCTCCATCATGAATGTGTGAACTGGTTAATTTATTTAATTTCAGTCGATTAGTTACCATTCTAGGGCTACACCTCCTGGACTAGCCCAATGCTCATCCCAACGAGAAATTGGATAACGGTGGGAACTTTTTAAGTGTTTTTCCTGTTGCTAGAAGCAGTTCTAAATGTTTTGGGTGGTGGAACGCACAAAATTTGGATGTACATGTGTAACATCATTAATTTAGCTTGTTAGCATGGTGAGAGCCAGATTTTTCTTCTCTTTTTCCTTTTAACATAGGCAGCCACTTTTTGTCTACCTACCAAATATAAATTCCAAAGTCTGGTCCAAAATCCGAACTTTAGCTGTAAAGGTATCTCGAAGAAACACAGCATCACGGTGTTCAATCTTTGTCAGTAAAGGAAAAAAAGAAGCCGTTAAAAATTGCGATAATCAGAAGCGAAACATCCATTTTGCAGCATAGGAAAACCCCTGATATGAGTGTATGGAATAAAAGTAAATGTGATCTGCATCTGCTGGTGCCGGAGTTGCTCCAAGGTTCGGATTCTATAATGCTTAATGACTATCTATCTTGATCTCTGTATATGTTCCATCTAAAGCAATGCTTTAAGAAATTTATGATTGTGACCTCCAAGTTGTCAGATTTATGGACAAATGATGGTTTTTGAAGCCCTCTCCTTTCTTTCTGTGATTTTTCAGAAAGGCATATCGAACTATTATAGGGGTCAGGCAAAGTTCTTCACGAGCCTTGCAGAGTCCTCGGCCTCTTCCTCCATTAAAGACGTTGCAAAACCTGATAATCCCTACAACAAGAAATGCAAGATCTCACTAGCTCACAGTAATTTCAGCTTCAAGAATCATGCTATGCTTTCAGAAACAGTGGCCGGAGTGGGGTACAGAAAAGACCAGTTAACTCCAGTCAGAATGCATTACCGAGTACAAATTGTAGTAACACGAATAATTTTAACACAATGTCTACATTGCCATATTGCGTTCTCTCACCAGTATATACACAAAGGAGAATACCGGAGGACATTGGGGCATCAACACAGCCTCGGTGGTGGAATCTGTGCTGGTCCCTATCTCTGGCTGACCTACAAGCCATGGCAGCTCCGATGCCTGATGTGTCTGCATTGGCAATTCACCATGAAGACAAGGACAAGATAATAGGTTGATTCGCCAGATGGAGCTTATCTTGGGGGTTCAATAATGTAAGGAGATTGTGAAACACCAAGTAGCCAATTAGTACTCTGCATCTTTAAGATGGTAGATTTTATGTTTGCAGACAGAAATTTTTGTTTATTTTTTTTTAGCCTGATCACCCTGCCCTTCTTGCATTTGTGTAAGTTTAGTTTTTCGCTCTTCGCCACCTTCTATATCTCATTTCTCATCCTATTTGACGGTGTCTTTTTTTGATATTTTGATGCCGTCGTGCTTCTTGATTTTATGTGAACAGATCTTCGCATCTCTCTTATTTTTGTATCTTTCATATATCATTCTACTTAAAACCGTCTTTCTAGTTACTTTGATCCACTACTTGCCAGCATCTAAATGGCCTTTTTGGATCTTGCAAATGTAAGCATTATCATGTTTATAACTTTCATTTACTACTTCATAAGTGTGAACTTTCACAATCACAACAAACTCAATTGCAAGAATTGTTAAAAAGAACTCTAGAGGTGTGGCGTGATATTCGTCTCATATATTTGCCCTCAAAAATTAATCCAAATTGGTCTCTTATGACTCATTTATTAAAACTAATTTTCATTTGACAAAAAAAATCCAAAATTGATAACCCATAACACATTTACCCCAAATCAATATTCACTAGTAGTTTGGAATATAATGTGGAGAGTAAAATTATATCAAAAGTACTAATTTTAGATTTTTCTTAAGGCGAACATTAGTTTGGATATATTTATTACCCAAAAAAACATTAGTTTGGATATAAATCTAATTTGGAGTAAATATGTCATGAATTAATCCTTTCTTGAAATGCTAATAGCTTCCATTGACATATTCATAATTAATTTGGCCCAACTGAGAAACGATAATTACTCAGTGCATAGACAGTAAAATCAACATTTTTTTTGGCCGAGTAAACAATTTTCCCTCTCCGACCCAAACAAAAAAAAAAAAAAAAAACAATTTTCCCTCTTTCGGCAAAACTCGTTCGTACTCGTAGTCTCGTAGTATATAATCCAAACGATGCGAACCCCAAATTGCCCGGGTACCGCCATCATTTTTTACTGTCATAGCTGCGAACTTCATCCCCATTTTTAACTTCGCCATTCAACCACAGTTCTATAGGCGCCAATAGAGTCCTGTTCTTCTAGTTTCGAAGGTATGCTTTACACTCTTATCGCTTGTTTTGATGCGAATTGTGAGGTTAATTTGACAGATGCAGAGCAGCTCAGTTCCTGTCAAGGCACCCAGAAACCGACTCACATGGACCGTGTTATCTCCGAAGATGTGTCGGATTAGTGACGAGTGTCGAGTTCTCGATTTTGAGAGTTGGGTCTTGAGTGAAACGCGTTGGCGATTTTTGTATGGTGGAAAAGAACTGTTCTTTATTGATTTTTTTGAAGTGTTGGGAGCTTGAACATGGAGACGAGTCCAGCCGGCGAAGAACCCACCTCGTGGGACAAACGGTACAACATCAATTTGATGCCCTCCGAGTTGTTCCTCAAGTTTCGGAAAGAAATTCAGGGAATCCGAGTCGGTGTTAATCTGGAGGTGTTTCTTCTGATGTGCCTAAATTTTGCTTGCCTTTGTGTTGCCACGTATTTGAAGTTTGGTCTCTAGCAGATATGATTGGCCTGGGTGAATGAAAAAGGATGATCTGGTGGCTTAATTTTGTTGAGAGAGCTGTGGAAAGATGAGCCAAACCATTTTCGGCTAAGGCTTGAAGGGAATGAATGAAATGTTTCGTTTTGAGGTCATCTGCATAGGGTATCTGAAGCTTGGGAATCTTAATGTTAATAACTTGTTCGTTCTTATTTTAATTTTCATGTTGCTGACCTGGATTAGGTATGCATATTGGATGTGGTTCCTGTCTAATTTGATATGGCATACTCTGTTCTTTGGTCCTGAAGACAGGTGCTGGATATTTCAGTGTGCGGATGGCACAACTTTGCTGTTTAATTAACGTCAGAGATTGCGGCACTGGTTCCTATATTACTGACCACTCTTCTAACATGCATGTGGGAGAGAATTTGAAATGTTAAAGGAATTTTAGTGATGCTTCTGTCTTGTTTAAGTTTGCACATAGATTGACATGAAAAATTGACTTGGCAACTTGCCATTGGCAACTTCATGAGTTATACATACTTGAGGCCCTCTCGTTTGCTTCCGTGCATTGAAGTCCATTTTAGGGCTCTGTGTTAAGTCAATATGTCAGTTCACATGTCAGGAAGAATCCAGAGAGTGTTGAACTATTCAGATATCAATCCATGCTCTCATGGGAGATAAAAGAGGTTTTGTTACAGTTTTCACTGATGTTTGATTAGTGAAGATGTTAGAAGTTGAGTCGATTAACGGGAGCACTTTTATGTTTTTTTTCTTTCAGTGATCTCCATAAGGTTGAACCTCACTTGGCTGAGCATGTTGATCAGACTTTTATAAGATCTGGCATGCAGGATGTTACAGCCTTATAGTCATTCGCATAGATTCCATTGACATATGCTAATCAATATAATTTCCGTAAATTCATTGCCTGGCTTGGCTTTGTGTTCACTGTTTCGTCTTTATTGACCTAATACAGCTTCTGTCAGTAATAGTCGCATAATGAAGTAGATGAACGTAGACTTTCTTTTTCTTGTTGTCTCTTTTGTTCTTCTATAAGCTCTGACTGCGATTTTAATTCATCAGATATTTTGATTTTTGTGTCCTCATTCACCATACTTCAGCTTAAGTGGAACAATTAAGAATATATTTGTGTTTAATGTTTGTATATTCATGGTCCTCAAAACTTTGGGTCTGTCTTATAGTGCTCCAACGATTGGCCATTGAGCAAAATTTTTGTTGGAGCCTTTAAGGCCTGGTGTAATTCTGCTTTTTCAGTTAATGCAGTTATTGAATATAGCTTCATTATGACATCTTGATTTGATATTTTGATTCAGTTTTACAATGCTCCAAGGAATGATTTTCAAGCGAAGCTTGTGTTCAAGCCTCTCTCCCCAGACCGTCTGTGGAAGTTTGTCTATGAACCTATACATCAAGACGTGCGCATTCTCTCGAAAAAGATTCCTGTCACAAAATTCTTAAATCTCCAGGTTTGAGGCTTCTTTGATTTCACCTCTGTTTTGTGATGGCGTGGCCAAATATTCTCAATCATCAATAAGTCTGTTAACTTCTGTGGGTATCGAGCGGTAATTGGTAAAGCTTTTGGGGAGTTGGCTTGGTGTGCTTTGAAAATTACAGGTTGGCGTAGGCCACCGCAATTAATCAAGAAAACAAATTTCATATAGCTTGAAAATAAAAATGCATGCACGAGAGGACTAGGTGAATGTATTGATGAACACACACAACTTTATTGGAATTTTTTTTTTTTTATGAACAAAAGGGAAGATTCAATAATGGATCAATAGATCTATCTTTTTTTTTTTTTTTTTGGACAAGATCAATAGATCTATCTTGGATAGAGTATTTTTACAGATTCACATAACCATCCTAATACCTATGATCTCAAGGGATATTGAAATATCAATTTACACTTTAAATTTAGGGATCTCTACCTATGATGAAATGAGGTCATTTTTCCTATAAATACCATGCTAATTTTGTGTACCTAGATTCGTGGTAAGATTCAAGAATGATATCATGAATTGCTTTGCTACTGCCACGAAGAGGAGATTGAAGATGAACGAAAAGATACATATCACACTCATGAAACAAAAATTGCACATGCAATGAAATTTAATAATGCTTGAATATGTTAAAAAAAAAAAAAAAAACTTGCATTGATCAATTACAGAGCGGTAATTCTTCTTCTTCCATTTTCTTCTTATTCATCTATTGCCACCGCTGTGTTCGCCGCCGTCCGTTGTTTGCCGCCCACCGCCGCCGGTTGCCCGTAACCAGTTCGGCGAGCTCGCCAAGGTAAGACTAGCCATCGACGAGGCTAGGCGAGCCTTGCGATCTGGATAGGCCGAGCCTCGACGGGGCTGGCTGAGCTTCGACGGGGCTAGGCGAGCCTCGCCCCTTGCCTCGCCCTGGCGAGGCTCACCTAGCCCCAGGCCTCGCCCAGCCCCAATGAGGGCCTAGTGAGGCTCGGTCGAAGAGGGTCAGTCTTGCTGAGGGCTGGTGATGCTTCGGTGAGGTCGCTAGCTATCCGGCAACCAGCCACATGAAGAAGAAGAATAGGAGAGAGAAAGGAAAAAAAGAAAAAAAAAGGAAAAAGAAAAATAATTATTTAAAAATTAAAAAAAAATGATTTTGAGTAGAAATTTTGAAAGCACGGTACTAAATGCAATTTTATTCCAAAATTAGAAATTTTGGACAGTTATCAAACGGTTTAAAATGCTTTAGAAATTGTTTCTAGTAACGAGAATAAAAAAAATCATTTCGATCGAAATTGTTCTCGGAAATAGAATTGTTATCGAACGCGCCCTTAGATGACCAAATAATAGTCAACAAAAAGAGAGAAGAAAATTTTCAAATCTAACCGAAGAATGGACTTGATCAATGCAGCCCAAGTCTGAGACAGCTGGAAACATCAAATGATTTTCATTAAAAAATAATAAAACATGTGCATGCTACCCAGCTACTTTTCTTTTGCTAAAAGCAAAAAATGGCTACTTAAAATCATAACAACCGATCAATTTGAGGCTTCTCTTTCTTCTTCTTCTTGTTTTTTAGCCATTCTAACCTTTTTATGATGGCTCAAGAAAAAAGTGACTCTTTTATCATTCGTTTATATACCGACGATGAACAATTGGTCTTTCATATAGACATGATACAATATTATATACATCTACATCCATATAAACATAGATATATGTACCCTTCAAGCCTTAATTAAATTGGAACTAGAATTATCAAGTCACTTAGGTTTAATAGTTTTTTTTTACTTATGATAATGCAAACGCATGGGCTGTGCTGAAAGATTATAAACGAGTGGAATCCTAATGGTGAGCAAAATGGTGATGAGAGCTATCTAGACTCACTCTTCTCTGAGGTCTATATATATGCAAGCGTACTTCTGACTTCTAAGATTATATTGCTCTAAGAAAAAAAAAATAATAGCCATTGTTATAGTGATTATTGAGTTGCTGTGCGAAAATTACAATAATATTCAAAGTTACAGTGAATAAGGTAAGTTTACTATGTTTGGCTTGAAAGAGATGAGATGATCCGTAAAGCCGCAGGGGGCCAACAAGAATTATCGTATTTGTTCAATTAAGGGGACCAAAAATAAATAATTAGTCACTAAAAAATCTAGAATTTTCGAATGAAGACCTATAAACGAACCAGTTTGGTCTGCGTATACAAGCTGAGGGGCCGTATCAGCTGACCAGGGGAATTTGCTGGGTTTGCACCTTGTTTGGTTACCTTTTTTTCACTCATATCTGTGGGTTGAGTTTAAAGTGAGTCAATTCAATTTTATGAATGGATTAAAATTAGTAGTAAGAAACAAAGACAGAGTAAAAATGGTTGTAAATCGATACGACTTAGACTCTACGGCGATGGAGATGAAATAAAACAAATAAGAGCACTACCTTCATTAGATTAGTCATGCGCCTAGAAATTAGTTTGGGGAGTCATCCCGGGCAATGTCTTGCTTTCAAGGAAAACCGTTGCCTCACTGCTTGTTCAAGCTTTCTTGGAGCGCCATTTCATATTGTATATCGATGACTCGAAACGAAGTGCTTGCAAAATGCTCCATTTGTTGTAAATCTTGATGCCAAATCTGATGATAATTAGGATGAAAATAGTTCAGCCAATTTTTTCTTGAGTCACCAAAAATTAGGGATTGCATAAACGAAAGCATTATTTCAGCTCTGGCTTTTAACTATATATGATAGATAATATTTTTATATGCAAGATGAAAATGTTGAGTGTATCAAATGTATAAACAATGTACCTTTTACTGATATACTTCTTCAGTCTCTTATGAAAATAGGATGTTTGAAACATAAGCTTAAATATGGCATCATGAAACAGATTATAATTGATGCACAGTAAACAGGCGAAGAACAAGATCATGAATTGAAGAAAAAAATGGCATGTGATATAGAAATTTTCAAGAACTCAAATTCTCTCTCTCTCTCTTTTTTTTTTTTTTTTTTTTTTTTTTTTTGGTAGGTAAGGTAATCCTTTCATTGCTCAACTTGTGAGGTAAACTGGGTGGACTAAACCCAACTGCATTTTTAAGCAGAAATTTCCCCTTATAAGTTCGAAGAATCCATTCAAACTCAATATCCAATGCACCAAAACTCCTATGAAATCCCAGCAGCTCCAGAAGATGACTCCATTGCTCATCCAGCCTTAGGGAAAGCACATTAGAAGACCAGATGGTTCCTAAGACTCGGGAAAAGAGGAACACAGGATGCACTTATCATCAATTGAAGTCCACTTTCTCATTATATCAAATGTTTGCAGCCTATTTAATATAACAAGCCACAGGATGAATTCAAATTTCCGGAGGTTTGGAGTAAACCGGATAATCTTATGCCAAACCATCTTTTGCTTCTTTTCTTGTACCTATTTCCAACATAAGCATCACCTGCGTAAACCGACCGGAAGAATTTCTTGTGAAAAGAACTCGATCCTCAGAAGAACTTCAAAGAGAGAGTATCCCACGAAGGCTGCATGAATCTGGACTACAGATAATACTTAAGAAAGACCCACCCTTTGCCTCTTTTTGGGTGCTTTCTTTCGTCCTCTCATAAAGTCGAGTTTTGCTTTATTTAAGATGGTCAAATCTGGTAAAGAGATAATAATAAAGAAAGACCTAAATGAAGTTGAAGCCGACCGCATAATCTTCATAATTACACAAAGGAATCCTCATGTTCGTGCGATTTAAGAGATTATCTTCCCTCATCAACGGCTGGTCTGTTGATTACTGTCACCATCTGGTGGTTCAACAAGAATGGTCTGATACTGAGGGAGCGTTTGATCTACGATGGTTCCAGTATAAAGAATGAAACAACTCCAGAGAGGCTTTTTACTTTGTCATGCTTCCAAAAAGCACATAAAAACACTGCATTGCTTTCTATTCCAAAGCAGTTGACGTCCACAGTTACGTACAATTTGATCAAGCAATGCACAAAAACAAACTCGTAGTTACATTCCGAAGACATTATTCAGCAATATTTATACATGCGTTAGGCTACACTGTAATGTCTGTTCACTCATTACAGCAAACTCATTTATAAGGATTGTTAAAAAGAACTCTAGAGGTGTGGTGTGATATTTGTCTTATACATTTTCACCCAAAAATTAATCCAAATTGGTCTCTCATGACCCATTTACTAAAACTAATTTTCGTTTGACAAAAAAAATCCAAAATTGATAACCCATGACACATTTATCCCAAATCAATCCTTCATTAGCAGTTTAGAATATGATGTGGAAAGTAAATTTAGATCAAAAGTACCAATTTGAGATTTTTCATAAGATGAATATTAGTTTGAATAGAAATCTAATTTGGAGTAGATATGTCATGAATTATCAGTTTGAAATTTTTAGTGATATTAATCTTTTCATGAAATGCCAATAGCTTCCATCGACATATTCATAATTAATTTGGCCCAACTCAGAAACTATAATTACTCCGTGCATAGACAGTAAAATCAACATTTTTTTTGGCCAAGTAAACAATTTTCCCTCTTTCGGCAAAACTCGTTCGTACTCGTAGTCTCGTAGTATATAATCCAAACGATGCGAACCCCAAATTGCCCGGGTATCGCCATCATTTTTTACTGTCATAGCTGCGAACTTCATCCCCATTTTTTACTTCGTCATTCAACCACAGTTCTATATGCGCCAACAAAGTCCTGTTCTTCTAGTTTCGAAGGTATGCTTTACACTCTCATCGCTTGTTTTGATGCGAATTGTGAGGTTAATTTGACAGATGCAGAGCAGCTCAGTTCATGTCAAGGCACCCAGAAACCGACTCCACGTGGACTGTGTTATCTCCGACGATGTGTCGGATTAGTGACGAGTGTCGAATTCTCGATTTTGAGAGTTGGGTCTTGAGTGAAACGGGTTGGCGATTTTTGTATGGTGTGAAAGAACCGTTCTTTATTGATTTTTTGCAGTGTTGGGAGCTTGAACATGGAGACGAGTCCAGCCGGCGAAGAACCCACCTCGTGGGACGAACGGTACAACATCAATTTGATGCCCTCCGAGTTGTTCCTCAAGTTTCGGAAAGAAATTCAGGGAATCCGAGTCGGTGTTAATCTGGAGGTGTTTCTTCTGATGTGCCTAAAGTTTGCTTGCCTTTGTGTTGCCACGTATTTGAAGTTTGGTCTCTAGCAAATATGATTGGCCTGGGTGAATGAAAAAGGATGATCTAGTGGCTTAATTTTGTTGAGAGAGCTGTGGAAAGATGAGCCAAACCATTTTCGGCAAAGGCTTGAAAGGAATGAATGAAATGTTTCGTTTTGAGGTCATCTGCATAGGGTATTTGAAGCTTGGGTCAATTTTAATGTTAATAACTTGTTCGTTCTTATTTTAATTTTCATGTTGCTGACCTGGATTGGGTATGCATATTGGATGTGGTTCCTGTTTAATTTGATACAGCATATTCTGTTCTTTGGTCCTGAAGACAAGTGCCGGATATTTCAGTGTGCAGATGGCACAACTTCGCTGTTTAATTAATGTCAGAGATTGCAGCCCTGGTTCCTAAATTACTGATCTCTTCTAACATGCATGTGGGAGAGAATTTAAAATGTTAAAGGAATTTTAGTGATGCTTCTGTCTAGTTTAAGTTTGCAGATAGATTGACATGAAAAATTGACTTGGCAAGTTGCCATAGGCAACTTCACGAGCTATACATACTTGAGGCCCTCTTGTTTGCTTCCATGCATTGAAGTCCATTTTAGGGTTCTGTGTTAAGTCAATATGTCAGTCCACATGTAAGGGAGAATCTGGAGAGTGTTGAACTGTTCAGATATCAATCCATGCTCTCATGGGAAATAAAAGAGGTTCTGTTACAGTTTTCACTGATGTTTGATTAGTGAAGATGTTAGAAGTTAAGTAGATTAACGGGAGCACTTTTATGTTTTTTTTTTCTTTTTCAGTGATCTCCATGAGGTTGAACCTCACTTGGCTGAGCACGTTGATCAGACTTGTATAAGATCTGGCATGCAGGATGTTACAGCCTTACAGTTATTCACATAGATTCCATCGACATATGCTAATCAATATAATTTCCATAAATTCATTGCTTGGCTTGGCTTGGCTTTGTGTTCACTGTTTCTTCTATATTGACCTAATAGAGCTTCTGTCAGTAATAGTCGCATAATGAAGTAGATGAACAGAGACTTCCTTTTTCTTGTTGTCTCTTTTGTTCTTCTATAAGCTCTGACTGCATTTTAATTCATCAGATATTTTGATTTTTGTGTCCTCATTCACCATACTTCAGCTTAAGTGGAACAATTAAGAATACATTTGTGTTTAATGTTTGTATATTCATGGTCCTCAAAACTTTGGGTCTGTCTTATAGTGCTCCAACGATTGGCCATCAAGCAAAATTTTTGTTGGCGCCTTTAAGGCCTGGTGTAACTCTGCTTGTTCAGTTAATGCAGTTATGGAATATAGCCTCATTATGACATCTTGATTTGAGATTTTGATTCAGTTTTACAATGCTCCAAGGAATGATTTTCAAGTGAAGCTTGTGTTCAAGCCTCTCTCCCCAGACCGTCTGTGGAAGTTTGTCTATGAACCCATACATCAAGACGTGCGCATTCTCTCGAAAAAGATTCCTGTCACAAAATTCTTAAATCTCCAGGTTTGAGGCTTCTTTGATTTCACCTCTGTTTTGTGCTGGCGTGGCCGAATAATCTCAATCATCAATAAGTCTGTTAACTTCTGTCAGTATTGAGCGGTAATTGGTAAAGCTTTTGGGGAGTCAGGTTGGTGTGCTCTGAAAATTACAGGTTGGTGTAGGCCATAATTTTCAGTTAAATGCAATTAGTTGGAAATGGAAGCTCATCACATGTTTGGGTGGAGACGGTGTATCTCGAATTAGAAATAAGACCACTCTTGGACTTTGTCCAGGTGTAGATTTTTGATTTGGGTGGAGGGCTGATTACGTTCTTCCAGAAATCACAGGGTAAGTTTCTTCCTGCTCAACTACAATATATTTCGCTCTTGGAAGAAACTAGATGATTTGGTGTCACGAATTAAAATTTTGCTATTACGAAGCATGATGTTTATAACATACAGTGAACTTACAGGTGTGGGTCATGTGCTTCCGTGATTTATGTCACTTTGTTTTATTAATTTTTTCTGGGGTTCAAGTTGTGTGTTTCATGTAACAGGGATCTTGGTACTGATGAATCACTATTCAACATGAACTCTGGGCAGTTGCAAGCGTCACTAAATAGAGTGGAAGCCATTTTAAGCTATCCAGATACTGTTTAGAGGATATTGGTGAAGAGATGGTATGTTAATTGGTTGGCTCCTTTGAACTGCATTGAGATGACAACTACTAGCATCTAATGTGCACAGGATGATGCTTTGACATGAAAATTTTGTACATGGCTGAGCGAAAGATCGTTTTGCTTTTGAGTGTTCATGTTGGCCTCAGAAGTTGCTTATTTATCATTTTTTCTTAGCATATGTTGATATTTAATTGCAGCATCAATTGTTTGCCTGAATTTCATTTTCAGCTGGAGAAGCGGGAATATGGGAAGGGATGACGAGGTTCGGTGGTACAGTGAAGAATGAGTATTGAAGCCTTTGAATATTGTCAATTTTGTCCGACAATGTTGCTGTACGTGAGGGAAGTAGTGGAGTGGTAAAATATGTGCAATCTGTTTCATCAGTTGTTTTTACTCTTCATTTTTCACTTCCATTCCCTTTCTTTACATTTACTGAATATTCAGTCATCTACGAGATATTTGTAGAAAAGGTCCCGTCATCATCAATGGGATTAATTTCATGTCAAGGCGGTAGTTTGGAACGATGATAAGGCATTTTTTGTGACATCCTATCAAGCAATATCCATATGCATTTCATACATGACTTTGATCATGTAATTGAGCAATCACTACTCTGTTTTCAAAATTGCTGCCCAATGGTATATGCTCTCTATGGAACTTTTTCCCTTTTGGTTTTTGTTTATGTGTGTGGCATTTGCTAGAGTAGGGAGATGCCCTAGACATGCTAGCAAAAATCCCTAGGGATGTACTACCAGAGGTGAATTATAGAGCGCCTGTTGCTTTGGCTCTGTTTAGTTAGTCTACTTTACAATGCGCTCTTAGAAAGTTGAAACTACGTACCCAAAGTGAACCAGAAAATGGAGCTCAAAACATTTTCTTGACTATATGCATCTTTATGAATGGTATTTTTAACATATATTTTTAAGTAGTTAGCAGTATTATGTTCTATCTCATTGTTTCAATCTCTCTCCCTTTCTCGCTAAAATTCACATGTCAGTTTGTGAAAAGACAATCTTCTCTCATAATTTGGTAAGGAACTCTCACTAACAATTGTGTGTCTTTTGGCTTTTGAAACTTTAAGGAGAGCGCGAAATGAGCGTTGCCCACCCATTGCACTACACAGGACGAGTAATAAATGCAAAGGCGGTGCCCTCTCCAACCTGTGTCAGTGTGCTAATCGTTGGACTCGAAACTTCGCCTATCTTTTACGTTCAACACAAACTCCCATATAGGCCCCCCTATCAAAAAGAAAATGTCCGCCGTAAAGTTGAGAAGTTCTTATTCATTCCTGTATCTCCTGCTCTCTTGCTTACACTTGATTCTTTGAGTGCTCTCTGCAGCGTCTCTTGCTTCCCTAGTCCTCCTCAAAATACCCCCAACTTTGCGCGGCCTCGCTTTCCCCATAATATTGTCCATTCTATTCATCTCCTCTTTCGTGGGCTTCTATTCCCAGCTCGCCGCTTTTGCTTCATGACCCACTTCTTGATCCTCCTCGCTTTGCTGTCCAGCCAGGTGCTCAGCATCCGGGTGCTGTTCACCAAAGAAACGTCAAGACTTTCGCTGCTGAGATCGCAGAGACCCGAAAGAGGCTAAAGTCCTGGTGAGGCTGGAGTGCGGGGTTTCGATGGCTATGTGCTGCTGGAGTTAATGGTGTTTGTGGTGACGTGCATCGCGCACAATTGCTGGGTGAGGAAGCGCGAAGGGTTGGGCGCAAAAAGGGACGCGATGGAGAACAAGCGGAGCATGAGGATCGCAAAAGTGCAGGAGGAATATATGGCAAACACAGCTAAGACCGTGGAGGTCAAAGCCAAAGAGTTGGATGAGAGGATGAGGCATGGGCAGTGGCTTAACACTGATTTCGCCACCCGAGCTTCCATTAAACTGAAATTGTTTTTTTTTTTTTTTCTCTCTTTTTTTTTCCTAGGCTCTGACTGTGATTTTAATTCATCTGTCATTTAAATTTCTGTTTCCTCGTTCACCGTACTTGAGGTTAAGCGGAACAATTAAGAATATATTTGCGTAAGTTATTATGTACAAATTTATGACTCTTCGTGATTTGTGTTTCTCGACACTTTGGGTCTATCTTATAATGCTCCACGGTGGAAAAAAGTAACAAAAAATATCAAATCTATTGCATTGGATTGACACGTTTTAATTGGATCAATTGTCATAATTTTTTTTTTTTTTTTGCATTAGTACCTATTAAGTTAATCCCGTCAATTTTGATTGAAAATCATTTACGTGGATACCAATTATCTTATGTGGTATGATTGACATTTACGTAGATAGTTTTAATAATATTTTAATGATTTTTTTAACTTTTTAATAATTGTTTTGATTTTTTGATTTTCTTTTTTTGTTCTTTACTCTCTTTTTTTGTCTCTGAGGGCCGGCAAGGGCTGCTGGCACTGGGCGAGGGCCGCCACGCCCCTCCCCGGCTCTGGCAAGGGCCATCACGTCCTCACCAGCCAAAGCGAGGGCACGTGGCCCCTTGCCTAGGTCTAGCAAGTAACCTAACTTCGCTCGGCCTTGTGTTCCTCATAATACCGTCCACCCGTCTCATATTCATAGCTCACTCTTTTCTGCTTCAGGACCCTCGTCTTGATCCTCCTTACTTCGATGTCCAGCCAGGTGCTTAGCGTCCTGGCGTAAACGTCAAGCCTTTCGCTTATGAGATTACAGAGAGACCTGAAAGAGGGTAGAGTCCTGGTGAGACTGGAGTGCTGGGTTTTGATGGCTATGTGCTTCTGGAGTTGGTGGCGTTGGTGCGGACATGCACCGTGCACCGTTGCTGGGTGAGGGAGTACGAAGGATTGGGTGCAAAAAAGAACGCGATGGAGACGAATTGGAGCATAAGGATAGCGAAAGTGCCAGGAATCGATGGCCAACGCGGCTAGGTTCGTAGAGGTCAAAGCCAAAGACTTGGATGAGAGGATGAGGCGCAAGTATGGGCAGTGGTACGACTGGTTTTGAAGGCTGAGCCTCCATTGAACTGAAATTGTTGTTTTCTCCGCTTGCTACATCGGAAGTTACTTGTGTTGGGCCACTAGTTGGGTGGCCATTATAGAGAATTTGTCTGGATCTTTGCTTTTACTTGATTGGATGAACCCCGTTGAGTATTTGACGATCTCGTTGCTGATTCTTTGAAAATTGGGTTCACCTTGTACAAGAATGAGCAATGAAGTAATTGCTCACAGTTTGGGGGGAAACAATCCCATAACACATTGTGGCAAGGTGTGCGCTTGACAGCATATGTTAAACTTTAGTACAAGTATTATTGATGTTACACTTCGAGTCTTTAAAATGAGTGTACATTGACATTCGCATCACACACAGTAAGAAGTGCTAACAAAGATGACATTACAGATGTCTTTTCCTAACAATAGCTGAGATTATTTCCAAATTTTAATGGGACGGTAGAGTGGAGGCCAGCCGGTGGATTCAACCATTTCAACGTACAAGGGAAGCTGTAGGATTGCAAACAATATGATAGGGATGGCGGCAAACAAAGTAATTGGGATGTAGATCCACTCTAATCGTTCCCTTAAGACGAACGTAAGAGCAGAACCAAATGCTACCATCATAAAGGCCAAAGAGAGGAAGAGAAAAGTGAGGCCTAGTATCATTTTTCTTGGCAGTGAGTGGACGAAATCTTCAATGGCATAGCGTGAAGTTAGGATAGCCAAGAACATCAAGGTGGCAGTGACAGAGGAGAAGAGAGCGAGAGCGTCTGCAATCGCAAATATAAAAAACGAGCTCTCCTCCAGAAAGATCGGGATCCCCGTGCTCTCTTTGTTGCCTCCAGGTGCCGTAAAAGCAGCAGCAAAAGCTACCGTAATGATGAGAGTCGAGACGACACTACAAGATGATGATGTATCCTTCATCCATTGTCCAGCCTCTTTGAGCAAATCTTGGCGTTGTTCTACAAAAACTTCCCAATATGTTTTCCCTCTCCTTTCTTCTGTTTCTTCCAATTTTAGACTTTTGAAAGAAGGATCGCCCCCATCTTCCTCTTTCGATACCTTCACAAAAATAAAGGGCGCCTATTAATCTAAGTGTACATTACAGCTCACGTAAGGGTGGCAAACAAATAAGGTGAACTGACCTTAAACTTCAGACGTTTTAAAGAAGGATCGCTCATATCTTCCACCACCTTCACAAAAATTAAGGACACCTATCATTATAGATGTATATTAAAAAGCACAAAATTGTCGTAGGCGAGTAAGGTCAACCGACCTTAAACCACTGAAGTTCCCTCTGTATAAGAAAAGCTGCTCCAGAAACATCTGCCGATACACATCTTGGTGACCATTCTACTACTGCCTCCATCAGGCTACGTCTTGTCAACTCGTCATCAGTCAAATATGGAGTTGTGTTGTGTGCGCTCAGTCGTCTAAACAACTCGACATGCCGTCCCTTCACAACTTCTTTGATCAGTTCTTTTGTGAAATTTTTTTCCCACATCAACTCCGGGAAAAACATCAAACATAATTGGACAAAGTCAGAGATTCCACGAGATGCGGCGTCAATGACAATGTTTGAAGTCAACAAAAACTCCAATATTGTGGGAATGTCCATGGTAAATATCTTCTTGACAAGAGCTAGATTTCCAAATTCGCGCCTCAACTTCGATTCTACAATCCTTTTGATGAAAGAAACTGCACGTATTATTAGATAAGAAATTTTATATAACAAGGAAGAATCAAAAGGCCAAAGATATTAATGATGGATTTAGGCCGTTTTGTTACATCTACATAGTAGTTTAGAAGAAAATGATGGATGTAAGATATTAATCAAGAAAACAAATTTCATATAGCTTGAAAATAAAAATGCATGCATGAGAGACTAGGCGAATGGATAGATGAACACACAATTTTATGGGGAAAAAAAAGCTTTTTTTTTTTTTTTTTTTTTTTGAAAAATGGGAAGATTCAACAATGGATCAATAGCTCTATCTTGGATAGAGTATTTTTACAAATTCACGTAAAGGATATATACCATTTAGACTTGGAATTAAATTAAACTGAATCGTATCTTCATATACGAATTGAGGTCCAGTCCATCTTAATACCTATGATCTCAAGGTATATTGAAATATCAATTTACACTTTAAATTTAGGGATCTCTACCTATGATGAAATGAGGTCATTTTTCCTATAAATACCATGGTAATTTCATGTACCTAGTTTTGTGGTAAGATTCAAGAGTGATATCATGAATTGCTTTGCTATAGCCACGAAGAGGAGAGAACAAATTAATGTGGCAAGTTAGGAATTGATGATTAATAAAAGGATACATATCGCACTCATGAATCAAAAATTGCACATGCAATGAAATTTAATAATGCTTGAATATGTTAGAAAACAACTTGGACTGATCAACCTCTAGATGAAATCCAAGTCTATAATTCTCAATAATTCTACCTGGAAATTTGACATTGAGTAGACGTCTTGCCTTACTTTACAACAGTTATAAAAGATTTTAATTTGTCACCTACCTCATGATTTGGATATTAAATTGTACACATAGATGTAGTCATTTTCCCTTCAATTTTTTATTGATAGGATCTATGAATGATATGCTTTATGTCATGTTAGTCCATCAATTAAGTAGATTCACATAAATACCTTTAGGCAACTTCATTTCTTCATAGTTGCCAGATGATGTATTGATCAAGCATGGTGGGATATCTAAAAATCATAAGAGATCAAGTGAATACCATGCGGATAAAGTTGTTTGAATTGCACATATTTAACAAAGGAAGTGCGAGAAGCACCTACATTTGTAAATAATATTTTCCCAAAAGTTGAGTCTAGCTCTACTACGGAAGTAAGACATCATAGGCACCAAGTATGCCAACGTTCTATCGTGTTTAGGATCTTCAATTGTCTGCCTGGAGTTTTGGTTTTCTAAAAAGAAGACTATGTCTTTTGGAACACAAGAACAAACAAGTTAATTCAAGTAAACAGCAAAGGAAATGAAATAAGATGAGTAAGTATTAAATCCTACCCATATGACCGGCCATAGTAAGGCTGCTGATGATATCATCATCTGGGGCGGATATATGTCTCGCCAGGTACCAAATAACGTCCTTTTGAATAGGAGCCCATGCAATAGCAGTCGATAAGGCAAGGGCTACACTTTCACGTCCAAAATCAATTTTGCCTACTAATGCCTTTACCATCCTTATTCTTCCACCCCGAGCAGCATTGCAGAGAGCCCTACTTAAAATTAAATTTTCATGTCTTGAAGGCAACAGCTCAACTAGGTTCTCGACCAATTGATCTTGTGTGGCAATAACCGCAACATCAAGCACAGTAACGGATTCATGCTCTACAGTCATAACTTCGGCCATCATTGCTTCTTTATTTTGAGAAACCTTTTTCTGGACATATGTCCAATCTCCTACGAGTGCAGCTCCAAACAATGGTCGATGGTTGTCATGGACCACCGCTGTTGGCATGACTGCAAAAATTACACGTTAAAAGTCCTCGGGCTTATGCACTTCTTGGTTTTTAGGTCAAGTGTAATTATTGCACTTGCTCAAAGTTCCCGTGAAATGCAAATGCAAGCCAAGGGGCAGTCGTTTACTCAACGCACATTTTTTTTATGAGCGTGTTTATTTACTCCTTGAAAGTAAAAAACAATAATTTTTTGGGCTTTCTCAATTATAATTCAAGATATCGTTCAGATTTCAAAAAGTATGAAGATTATATTTGAAGTTATATGTCAGCATTTGCATGCTTAAAATTTAAAATATTATTAACAAAAAATGTCAAAATGCATGAAACACAAATTTATAGAAAAAATGAAAATAAAAAGTACGAAATGACAAACCTTTGTCGGTTGTCGTCGTGCCTTCTGAATTCCCTTCTTCCTTTGCCACTTTGTTAACAAAAAGAGAGATGAACATAAATAACCTTAGAAAATTTTATACCGTGTATGCTTTAACTCATCAACACATTATTAGCATTAGGCTCAGTCGTTGCATAGATTTTCTATATAAAAATTAAATTTTTAAACAAAAAACATTTTAACTTTAAACTTAACATAGATTATGAGTTTTTTTTTTTTCGAGATAGTATTGTATCATAAATCAGTTTTATGGGAACTTTACCTTCTTATCTTGTACAATGTGCTTTTTATTAATTTTTTATTTATCGTTACCATTGATTTTATCTGTGATATCATTCATAAATTAAGTAGACAAAATTGTATCTAACTTCACAATTTCACATAATAATCATGAAATAGTTATACATAAATAAACATAAATGAATAAACTTAATCACATCAATTCCATCAATTGATACAATAAATTTATAAGTCACAATTGATATAAGATACATATTTATAAGATTATTACTATGATCATAGCAATGAATTGCATGGAGTTTTCACTAAGTGTTTAGCTTAAACTTTGTACTTGATGGTTGGGAAAAATAATTGATCTAATTTTTCTTACAAAATCCATATTGCTTTTTCTTGTTTCTGTGGCAAGAACACTTCAACGTCCGTGTCCCTTGGACAATGTGTTTATTAATGGATTTTCTTCTTTAATGTTATCTTTATACTTTGTCATAACAGTGACAACCATTTCCTTTGACCATTTTACTTTTGGCTTAGGGCTACATTACATGATTTCTTTATGGAGATGACTATAGTGAATTGACTAGTTCGAGAATCATCACTTCAAAAGTTTTGTCTCATGTAGTCCCTTAACTATAGATAATTAACTATTCAGAATCCATTCATTTTGCGTTCTGCCCTTGATGAAATTGCTTTGCAGGACAATCAGCTGCCAATTCAATTTGTATATTAGACAAACATAGAAATAATTAGTTGTAATGAGGTGATTTTTGGGACAATGCTTTCTTATAAGAGAAAATATTCTGGTAATTAATTTTAATGAACTGATCATTGAGTGCTTGTAAGTAACGAAACTAGGACTGACAAAAAGCAACGGTATCATGATTAACAACTAGGAGGGAAGTTGTGGAGCCAAGTCAAACCAAATTAGGAGACTTGACTTTAAGTAATACATTTGGCGTGTTCGCTGTTTACTTGAAAAGAATAATTATGTACTTAGGCCCGTTAAAATGAATCAATCAGCTGTACTTGGTGGCCACACATTCCTTTTGCGATTTTAGTTAAGGGAAATTGAAATTTTTTCGGTCCCTCTAGTTTGGGAAATCTCACTTTACTCTCTATATTTTGTTTTGTTATGAAAAAAGAACACCATAAATATCATAATTTTTGTATGGCGCTCACTTAAGGCCATGACTATTTTTCTGATTACTTGAATGTCATAACTTATGTATGAAGTTCACTTAAGACTTATAACTTTTTTTGATTACTTGAGTGTCATATAATCTTTCAATCAATCACTTGAGTGCCATAACTCTTTTTTAAATGTTCACAATAAGTGCTATGGCACTTCGGATTTCTTACACTAGAGTTAACATTTTTTTTTTAAAAAAAAATTGACACTTAAAAAATCAATTAAAAGTTATGACACTCAAGTGAACGTTTCTTAAAAGTTATAGCACTTAAATTATTAAAGAAAAAAGTTATATCACTCAAGTGAATACTATACAAAAGTTATGACATTTGTGATGCTTACATCCCGCTTTGTTACAATTCCCATCCTTATACAGTTCTATGGTGACAATTAAGTCACTTTATCAAAATTACAGGGACAAAACGTGTTATTTGCCGAATAATTTTAAAGTAAGTCTTTTTCTAAATAGAATAAAATTGATTTCTAATGATTTAGTCGAACTTTCCAAATTTTTAGGAAATCCTTTTCCGTTGGTGTAGTTTTCCAAAGCAATCCTGGTACGAAATTATGTCAATTTTGGTCTTTTTCATTTTTCATAATTTCGGTCTTTTTCATTTTTAAGGTTCAAATTTTGAAAACAAGAAAACCAAAATTTCTACCAAACGCATTATCATCGAGAATTTTTTTAAATGAAAACAAGAAATTGCAGAATTTCCTTGTACCGAATATTCCCCTAGGATCCAGCATAATATTTTTATTTCACACTCTCTCCTTATTTCGCAAGGATTTTATAAAAAGAAAATTGTCCGGACACTTATTACGTAACATAATAAAGAAATACTACGATTTTCAATATATTTAGATCATGTTTGGTAAATTTTATTTATGTTCCCTGAAACAACTATTTCTATTCTTTTGTTTAGGGAAACGAAGAAAGAATAGAAATTTATTTGGTAAAATTTTTGTTCCTGGGAATAGATTTAGAATAGAAACAAGAAGTAAAAAAAAAATAGTTTCTTATTCTCGGAAACAATTTTTAGAATCTATTTTTTTTCTCTATTCTCTCTTCTTCTCTTTCTTATCTTCTTCTTCTTCTTCCTTTTGGCCGACGACCTGGCCAGAGAGTTGCCAACCCCCGAAGACGCCGAGGCTCGTTGACTTGAGCCTCACCACCTTGCCAGGCCACCTCTAGTACGGCATCGCTTGGCGGTGGCTTAGGGAGGCCAAGCCTCATCGGTGGCTGGGTGAGCTCAACCTCGCCTAGCCAAGGCGAGGCCCAGCTCGCCTAGCCACCGTGAGGCTCGGCCTCCCCAGTCGACGCGAGGCTTGGCCTCGCTAAGCTATGGCGAGGTCGACCTCATGCTGCTTGGGTGAGGCCGAGACTCGCCGGTGGCCTAGTGAGGCTCGGTCTCGCCTAAATCTGGTGAGGCTGAGCCTCGCCATGGCCAGGATGGCCTTTGGCGAGCTCGCCAGACCTCGCCCAACTCGTCGACGCCAAAGAGAAAAAGAAAAAGAAAATATAATAAAAGAATTTTAAAAATTTAAAAGAAATAAAAATATTTAAGGATCCTACCAAAAGTATTTCTATCCCAAAATTTCTCATTGTCATCGATCTTTCTGCAATATGATTCATTTATTAAGTATGCACAAAATTTTATCTATCTTCACAATTTTACACAGTAATCATAACATAAATTTTATAAAAATGAAAATGATTGAATTAGGCGATCGATTTTATCGACTAATGCATTTAATTTATAAATTACAATTGATATAGGATACAAGTTGATACCATCGTGACTATATCATACCAATCTATCGAACAATTTTTTTTTCTTAAATAAAGTATATTGATTATACTTTATCAATAGACTTAACAATTTGAGGAAAAGTGATCTAATTTTCTTACAAAATCCTTATTATTTTTTCTTGTTTTTGTGGCAAGAACATTCCACTATTTATATTGAGAACCATGATCTTGGACAATGTGTTTGTGAGTGAATTTTCTTCTCTAATATTATTTTTGCACTTTGTCATAATAATGATATTGACAAGTTATTTTTGGCTCAGAACAACCTTACATTATAAGTTTAACTATTTTGTATTGCCCTATACTCTTGATGAAATTGCTTGAAGAACAAGAAATTGCTTAGAAGAACAATCAGCTGCAAATTCAATTTTCATAGTAAGTAAACATAGAAAATAATTAGCCCTCACGAGGTAATTGTTTTGACAAAAATCTGTGGTAGGAGGAAATATTTTGTGATCAATTAACAAACTGGTCATTGAATGCTTGTAAGTAATGAACCAGGATTGACAAAAAGTAATTGTATCACCATCCACGACTATAGGGGAACTTGTGGTGCCAAGCCATACCAAATTAGGAGATTTGACTTTGAGTAATACATTTTGCGTGTTTACTGTTTACTTGAAAGGAATAATCAAACGCATGGGCCCCAGAGAAATTAATTTTTTTTGGGTCCCGCAAGATGGGAAATCTCACTATAATCCTTGTACTTTATTTGGTTATAATTCCAGTCCTTATACTGTTATGTGGCGACAATTACAAAAACAAAAATTCTTCTTTCCCGAATAATTTCAAAGCAATTTTCTTTTCAAAAAATAATTTTAATTTCTAATTGTTTAATAGGACTTTCCAAATTATTAAGAAGTCATTTTCTGATGGTGTAGTTTTTTAAAAGCAACCCTTGTACAAAATAATGTCAAGTTTGATCATTTACAGTTTTAAAGTTCAAATTTTCAAAACACAGCAACCAAAATTTCTATCAATGGACCCTCATTGAGAATTTTGGAAAGGGAAATAAGAAATTGGAAAATTTCCTCACCAAGCATGCCCTGAGGTTTCGCGCTAATTATCATCTATCACTGTCTCTCCTTTACTTTTTAATAAGGATTTTGTAAAAAGTGCCTGTACACTTGTTAAGCAATAAATAAAGAAGCGTGCAACTTTCAGTGCATTATCAGTCCTGATATTGTTCATGATACTGGTTATATTACTTCGAAATTAACACAGAAAAAAACGAAACTTTTACAATTTTTCCATCGCCTTATGAGATCAAATCAGAACAAAAAAGGAAATAATGGAACATACCGGGCGGTGGATGCAATGGTGGCAATGAAATCGAATTTGTTTCCATCTCTTTTTTGTAAGGATCCTTTGCTGTGCTGTCACACAAGCAGGCAAAAATCTAAAGCAGGGAAGTATTCTTACCCGGTTGAGGCCGAAGTTGTTTCCTGTTCTCATGGATCTTCTCTTTTTATACATCGAGTTGCGGATGGAGCCAGAGTTCCAGCTGTAGATGTCATATTTTAAAAATAAGGATGGTACGTCTTTCATGCGCATTGCGGGAACAACACTTCTTCTGTTGATTACTTTCTCTGTTTGAATTGTTCACATATTACGCAAGGAACAACACCCATTCACTTTTCCTAAATGATTATTTTAGGATGCATTTTTTTTTTTTGGCCGAAAATGAGTGATTTAGAAAATATTTTTAAAAAATAATTGCTTAAAATAATAAATGAATGGAAATTTTTTTCGTTGCTCATGAAAATAGTTGGGCATAGATTGTTATCGATGATGAAACAATTTTTTGTTAACTAATTTTTCTAAATGATATAAGTAATTATTTTTTCAGAAAATGATTTTCCAAATCACTCATTTTCCACGAAATGAACATTGCTCATTCTCAAAATTTTATGAAACCAACGAATTAATGGAAATTCCTTTTATTTACTGAAGTGTAAATTTAAAATTTTACGAAAAGAAGATGCAAGTGTCGCGTAATTGTGTTTTCCTTTTCTTCTACCATCCCCTACTTCGCAAATAACGCATTCCAATGGATTTTTTTTTTTTTTTTGGTAAAGCATTCCAATGGATTTTTATTCATTGCACTAGCGAAGTAAAAATTTCTTTACATAAGCAGCTTATACAACTTTTTTATTTTTAGCATGTAGATTTACTCCGTAAACAGGTTTTTGTTTCCATTCCAAAACTGCTCGTGTGAAAGATTTTTCCACTAATGGTTTGTGGAATATAAATCTTGTTTTGACGGGCTTTTATTCTGTACAATGACGGTGCAAACTTTTGTTCCGACAAACAGGTTTTAGATAAGAGGCAAGGCATCGGCATGGAAGAGATCAGAGAGAGAGAGAGAGAGAGAGGAGGGGGGGTTGTTCATCTTTGAGCTTTGCTGCATGGACCGACAATACAGTGAAAACATGTCTACTCCCTAACAAAGGCACCCCAGTAAAACTTATGAACTTCGAGGGTGGTTTTTTTGGCGAGAAAGAGTCGTATCATTTTCGGTCCACCGAATTCGGACCATGTAGTCCTTTTCCTTTCATGTCTGGCGTGATCTGTGGTTGCCAGCCAGCAAAAGCCAAAAAAATAGAAGAAGGTGTTCTGTGGTTAACAGTGACAAAGTAAAAGGCGCAAAAGTAGGACAAAGGAATATATTAACAAAGGAAGAAGAAGACTGACAGAGCTTATCATAGAAATTAATTTAAATTATCACAGGTAGGCAAAGCAATTCGAATATATAAATCTATGGTAGAGATTTTTGTAAAATCATAAATTTGTGGATCTTTGTAGATAACAATTTTGACCACTGTTTAATTACATGGTTATTATTCACTAATTTTCAGTTATGGATATTTTTCTAAATATTCGGCCGCGGGGTCGAGAATGGTATTGCATTACTTTATAATGTGGAGATGGTGCACTGCCAAAAGAGTGAGGTGTTGATAGTTTCGGATAAGGAGAAATTTCATTTGACAAATGAGAGAAAGCCTTGCCCGTCTTTAGAAATTATGCTTGAATATCTGAAAAAAAACTTATATCAACCTGCACAACATAGAAATCCAACTTTACTAGTTCTCCTGCCTACATTTGGCAATATAATTTTTACTAAGGTCATGTTTTCCTCCATCGTTGGTCAGAAAAAATTTCCTCCTATCAGCTCATGTGGGTGTTACATGCTTGAACGTTACCCGTACACAACTCTAAAATATAACGAAAAATAAAGAAAGGGAACAGAGAAAACCAAAATCAGCCCACCCGCTCTTTCTTCCTTTCTTTCTACTTGTTCAAACAGGCTGCAGCACTATCACCTTACTCCACCTTGCCATCTCCGGCGCTTGGCTCGCTGCATCCACTGGCGTCTCTACTATGGTTCCATTGCAGCAAAATCGTTACCGACCAGGCGCCGGGGGAAAAATTGGTAGCAGTGAACAGCGGGCTCGAAAGAACACTATAATGAATTCAGACAATTTCTCCATTTTTGAAAGACCAAAGGAACTTTCAATTATCTCGCATATAGCATCATAATTAATATAAAGATATAAGATATTGTAACCGGGTTAATGAAATCAAAAGTGCTAAATTTTTCCAAATTATCTATTGTCCATGATCATTTTTTTAATCAAATGGATTCCTATAATATTAAATTTTTTTTTCATTAATTAGATAATGAAAATCGAAGGCTCTGATTTTTTACCAATCATTTGACATCGTCCTTAAACTCTTTTTATTGATTGGATTTGTGAATGATATGTTTTTCCTGTTAATGGTAGTTTTATATTTACAGAATAAGTGCGAATGCTGAAGCGGTAATCAAGTTATCACTGTATGTCAAGTTGACACCCCCCATGTGGCTACTAAAAACTTAAGAAATCTGATTTTTTTTTTTTTTTTGTCAAAAGACCAAAGGGTTTTGGCAATGAAAAAAATAAAAATAGAAGGGCGGCCCCATCAACCAGGCAATGCTCAGGGTTGCCGGACCCTTCTCCGGCTAGCTACGTCAGGCACTCAAGAGAGCGCATGCACAGGCGGTTACATGTTCGTAGTGCTGAAGGCAGGTGCCTTGCAAGTTCCAGGAAGAGATTATTTTGGAAGTACAAATTCCAATAAGGAATCTATTATGGGGGAAAAGTATCAAAAATGTCCTAAACATTTTGTATTAGTACAAATTCAGTCATAAACTTTTCAATTGGATCAATTTAGTCATAAACATTTTCACATTAATATCAATTCAGTCCATCCGGCTAATTTAAGCCAGAAATTGTTGACGTGGCTGCCGGCGGTCTTATGTGGTGCCACGTGAATAAATTTTATAAATTATTTTTTTCTTTTTCCTTTCTCCTTACCCATTGGTCGGTGAGGTCGCCAGCCGACCATTGCTAGCCATAGACTAGCAGGGGCGAAGGGCCTTGCGCCCTCGCCGGCCACTAGTGAGGGCCACCACGCCCTCACCGACCACAAGTGAGGGCATCGATCCCTACCCAGATTGAGGCAAGGGCTGAAACCCTCGCCCGTTGGCCGACGATGGCGCGTCGGTCCTCGCTCATGGCCGGTGAGGGTGCAGTGGCCCTCACCCAGATCCAGGCAAGGGCAAGATGCCCTCGCTTGCCACCAGTGAGGGCATCGGGCCCTCACACAGAAACTAGGTAAGGGCCATGATGGCCTTGCCTATGGCATCGTAGCTCTCGTTTGCCACGAACGTGGGCCTTTGTGCCCTTGTCTATGGTTGACGAGGACGCAGCGGCCCTCGCCCTTGGTCGGTGAGGGTTGCCATGCCCTTGGTTGGCGAGGGCCGCCACGCAAAGGCCCTCGCCAGGCAACAGGCGAGGGTTTCAGCCCTTGCCTAGATTTGGGTGGGGGCCAATGCCCTCACCTGTGGCCAATGAGCGCGCTACGTCCCTTGCCCCAACTAGCCTGTGGGTAGCAACGGTGCAGTGTCCCTCGCCTTGATCAACTTGTGGCTGGCGATGGTCGGCCAGCAACCTCGCCAATGAAGGGGCAAGGAGAAAGGAAAAAGAAAAAAAAAAAAAAAAAAAAAAAAAAAAAAAAAAAGAAAAAAAATTTTAAAAATCTGAAAAAAATATTTAAAAAAAATATAAAAGTTGTCCATATGGCACCACATAAGACCGCCAGCTGCCATGTCAACAATTTCTAACTTAAATTATTTGGATGGACTGAGTTGATACCAATGTAAAAATGTTTAGGATTAAATTGATCAAATAAAAAAATTTAGGATTGAATTGGTACCAATGTAAAAGGTTTATGACTATTTTGGTACTTCTCTCTATTCTCAGGTGTAGAGACAATAAGAATGAATTTATTTTTGGGTTCATTTGTAATTTTTTTTTTTTTGGTAAAGGGTAAGAAAGGTTCATTTGTAATTCTTATTTCGAGAAATTAAAATTCTGAAAGGTAAATTTTATTTTATTTTCTCATTTTTATTTGCATATATTTTAATTCTAAAAAATAAATCTGAAGAGATATAATCGATTATCAGTTTGAGACCGTGGGTGGTGAAATTAGACACTTTAAACAATAGTATCTATCACGAACAAAATCGCTAATTCCAGTTTGTGCTTTTCTTTCTTCATCCCGAATTCTCCAGTATCAAGCATTTTTTTGGGTCAAGAATTGATTGACTTCAATTCAATTTGGAAACGCAGGGCCCATAAACCGGGCTTCCTTACCAAGTAAATCCAGAAAGATTTGGGGAGGGGAAGAAATCCAGTCCTCGGCAAAGTTTTTTGGCGCTGAGCTTTTGTGGCCCCAGTCCGCAATGGAATTGGCTTCAAGATGGCAAAAAATGATAGGCAGCTGTGACAAGCTGGATGACAGATCAAGGCATTGGGAGATAATAGCGTGATGGAATAAGGCCTGGATTCTCCATAGGTTTAACAAAAGTCAGGTTGTCTGACTCTAACTCGAGGGGATCGTGTCTTCGAGGAGGTAAGAACTTTAGGGTTTCCGAGAGAGCCACATATTCCGCTTGAGAGGCACAGGAGACATGGATCTGTTTTGCAAAGCCATCCACAAGCATCCCCTCTAAGCTTCGAATAATGCAGGCGGTTACTCCTTCTATAGAGCTTTCGATGAAGCATCCATAAATATTGACCTTTAAAGATCCGACCTTTGGGGTTTCCAGTTCTCAGAAGAGGTAGGAGCGTCAAGGTTCGCTTTTTGCTTTGAATTCCTTCTCCTGTAATTGCCGAGAGAAGTCAGAGATCCCTGTCGTGCTTGAACTGGCTTTAAATTCCATCTCCTGTAGTGCCAAGTATGCGTGCTCAAGTAGTGGTGAAAATTCTGTAGGAAAAGTAGGAAATAAAGTGACATGCCTAAAAAGAGGAAAGCTGTCCGTGTGATTATCTCCGGCCAAGCAAGGCCGTCGAAGAGTGAGGATCAAGCGGCAACTATTGGTAGATTGACGGCGTTTCCTGTTTTGTGATTACACTCTGATACAAGAACAATGTCCATGAATGTAAAGTTCGTGAGACCAACTAATGATGAAGACCAACCGACAAATGATGAGTTTGTGCTAATAATTATGATCCGAATAGTGTCGAGCATGATCACTAGGGTTGCTTCAACGGCCGCCCTTCTTACTTGGGAAAGAGGAAGTGAGGAACTCGACTCCCCACCTCATGGGAGATTGGAGTAAGGACGCGAAGTGATAGAGCAAGGTTTCATAATCTGCGCACAACATATAACACACATGATGACTTGTAAAATAGATAAAGTTGGGCTTGCGATCATGGAAAGAATAAAGTTTAGGTCCCAATTTCATGTCCTACCCTGTGAAACTTGAGCCCGGGCAGGAGGCATCTTCCTGTCTTCGGAGAAGTAAAATGACGCAATACAATCCAAACCTACATGTATCACACTCGTGCTACCCAAATGGCCGGCCGAAATAAGGCCCGCGATGATCGTGTAGAGCAGGGACATATCAAATAGGGCTTTTAGCAGGGCAGCGACAACACAATTAGCACCTTATATTACATCTTTTATAGCATCATTGGATGGAAATTTTACTAGGGTCAAATTTAAGACCCGAACTAAAATTTGTGAATGTTACGAGATTTTTTTTTTTTAAAAGGGTAAGGGCGAGAATTGAAATCGGAGCAAAAAATTACTGTTTCTCTCAGATAAAAAAAATTGAGCGAAAACTAAAATCCAAACTAAAGTTAATACTTATTAAGAGAATTAGGCCTCGAAAATCATAAATACTCACAACATAGACCTGCAATAGAAAACCATTTTTTTTGCCGACCAAGTAACGTTCCTTTTCTTCGGTGAAACTCGTTCATACTCGCGGAACGCATAATCAAACCAACGCAAACCGCAAATGCCCGGGGACCACACCTTTATCATTCGACAACAGTTCGATAGGTGCCAAAAGAGTCTTGTCTTTCTATTTTCGAAGGCATTTGTCACAACCTCCCTTTTGGCGCCCTACGTGTGGGCACGTGTGGAGGCTAATAATTCGCTAAACATTAGGCTTAGCAAACTCATCAATTCATGACTTATGATTTGAGTTTTTAACTTGTAAGTTAATTTCATTTAGTTGTGGAGGATAATAGCTCTCACAAACCCATCAATTCACGACTTATGATTTGAGTTTTTCACTTGCAAATCAATTTCGAAGGCATATGTCGCAACCTCCATTTTGGCGCCCAACATGCGTACGCGTGCAGCGACTAATAGCTCGCTAAACATTAGGCTTAGAACGGGCTCTCCTAAACCTATTAATTCACGAGTTATGACTTAAGTTTTTAACTTGTAAGTCAATTTTATTTATGAGTCGCCATTAATCGACTTAAGATGGGTTTATTAGAAACTCAAATAAAATTAAGGGAAATGTTTTACTCTTGCACAACCAGAGAAATTAGAATAAGATATTTGATTATACTAGTTAATTAACTAACGCCTTTCAGCTTAATTTTGTTTAAACCTTAAGGTTTGATTTTTTATTTTTATTTTTTGGATTTTCATGTATTAAAAAGGATACTAAAAAAAAAAAATAGGCCTTTCCCTAATTTCAGACAATTTTAAAGAATTTTTCATTTATTTTTAAGAGAAAAATGCTCAAAATCAATTTTAGGCTTTTCCCTTAAAAAAATTATTTTTTAATTTTTTTCGATTTTTAATTAAAAATATCTAAAAATTATAATATAATAATATAATAAACTGACCCGGGTCGGCCGACCCTGCCACCGGCCCATTCGGGTCTGGCTCGACTGACCCGGGTCTCGCGCGCCTCCGCTTTGTTTTAAACATTTCTCCCCCTCTCCCCCTTTTTGTCTTTTTCTTTATTTTGTCCTTTCTCAACCTCTCTTTCTTTTCTCTCTCCTATCCCCTCTTTCTCTCTGCACGCACGCCAACAGACTATAGAGGGCTAGGCCTCACTTATGACTTCCTTTTTTTATTTTTATTTTTTTATTTCTGGTTTTCTTTAACTTATCTTTCTCTACCCTTTTTTGTCTCTCTTCTTTCTCCACCCCCACGACTCGCAGAGGCCTTCCCAGCACCAACGCACGCATCCTTCTCCGTGCGGCCAGAAACAAACGGCCATGAGCCAGCTCGCCTCCGGCCCTCGCTCAACCGTCGGACCGTCCGCCGACCTTGTGGACCAAGCCAGCACCGTTGGCCACATCCGAACCCCCCTTTCATCACCGCCCGCCGCGACACGCTCGACATGCAGAGAAACCGCGGGCTACTCCACGAATGGGAACGAAGGTCCGCAAACATGTCAAATGATCGACAGGCGCTCAAAACCAAACCAAAATCACGGGAATCCATACAAGCTTGGTTCGGGCATCTTAGCGAACTCATGGAAGCTTTAGACTTGCTCGGCATGCGAACTCGGACCAAAATCAACAACAACGGACCAGCAAAACTTGACTACAACATGGGGATGATTGGTTTACGTCCAATATAAATATGAGATTCAGCAAGCTTCGGCCATAAACGAAGGACACAAACGGGCGCCTAACTCGAGCATTTCAGCAAACAATCAATATTCGCAAACCAAGGAGTGAAAAACGGGGACGACCGAGCCCGAGCTCGAGCGGGGACTCACAGCGATCAACATGCTAAGCCCCGAGACCACAGTACGTACACGAATGAAGCAGGAAACTCGCACGAACTGGACAACGGCTGCCCGGTCCGGCGAGCCCGAAACAGAGCATGAGCATGAAGAAAAAGGGCGGTCGGCCGAGGGTTCCTACCCGGCTCACGGCGTCGGACAGCGGACGAGCCCAAAGATCGGGCTATGTCCGTCCGCCGCGCTCCCCCGAGCCGGGATCCTCAGGATGCCGACCCCGAGACGAGACGATGAGAGAGAGAGAGAGAGAGAGGGAGAGAGAGAGAAGAGATACGGCACGCGACCCACCGTCCGTCGGTTCGGGAAAGTAGGGGGCACCGCGAGACCTCTGCGAGACGTCCCCTTTGTCGTCGGTCTACCCTCGTTCCTCCGCCTAGGTCTCCTGCGCGCGTGGCGTGCAGCGCGAGGAAGGAAGGAGGAAGAAGAAGAAGGAGAGAGCCAGGCCGCGGGGTGAAGCTGGGGGTGAGACGGGCCCTTGGCCCGCGTGGCTCGGAAGAAACAGGGAAAAAGTGGGGGCTGGGCTTTCGGCCCAGCCCCTAGCCCTTTCGGGCTTTTTTTTTTAAAAAAATAATATAATTAATTTATCCGAAAATAGGATAAAATAACAGAAAATAAAACTTAGTAAAAGCAAATGATATTAATACCTAAGTCATGCAAAGGGAATATTTTTATTAGAGCCAAATTAGTCCCTAATTTTCTATGCATCTAAAATATAAATATTTAATCAAAACTTAGGTGTAAACAACATACTTTAGACTCTTTATCACTTGTTTTGATGTGCATTGTGATGTTAATTTGACAAATGCACCACAACTTCGTTCATGTCAAGGAACCCAAAAACTGACCCCACATGGACTGTATTACCTCCTTAGAAGAGCCGGATAAGTGATGAGTATCGAATTCTCAATTTATAGAATTGGGTCTTGAGTGAAATGTGCTAGCCATCTTTGCATAGGAAAATTATCTAAAAAGCCCTAAAACCTATTATACGCGGCCAATTCGATTATAAACATTTCAATTGTATCAATTTAGTCTTAGATTTTTTGACAATTTACAATCTTTTGTTAATGCCAATTTAGTTTTTTCAACTAATTTTAATTGGAAATAGCTAACAGGTTTTAATTTTCTGATTTTTCTTTTTTCATTTTTTTCCCCTTTAACAGGCCATCGCCAGGCCTTGGTGATGAATGATGAATTACTTTTGTTCTGAAGTCATTAGTATGCGATATTTGACTCTTGGGTCAAATTTATACAGCCATTACTCTGCCATACGATCAAATGTCAATATATTCGTTCGAAATTTGGTTATTAAGTTGCAGACTTGGATTGGTTGGGCATAGTGGATTTGGTTCCTGTCTAATTTTTTTTCTTTTTTTTTTTTTTTTTTGAGAGAAGGAGGAAAAAAGGAGGGGGGGGGGGGGGTTCAGAACGTTTCTGTCTAATTTGATAAGGCATTCTCAATCTTCGGTCTTGAAGACGAGTGGCGGATATTTTAGTTTGCGGATGGCACAACTTCACTGTTTAATCAATGTCAGAGATTATGGCACTGGCTTATCGAATTACTAACGAGGCACGCGCGAGAGAATTTCGAATGTTAAAAGATTTATAGTGATGCTTCCGTCTAGTTTATGTTTTCAGATAGCTTGACCTGAAAAATTTCATTTCAGGTCAGACAAATCACGGTAGCAAATGTGTTCGGTCTAAACATGATTGACCTATCCTAACAATGTTCAATTCTCATGAAAATTTTATATGTTGTTCACAAAGATGTAAAGGGCATCTTTCATGAAGAAAACAATTCTACATTCACAATACATGATTTTATAAAAATTGAGGAATCAGTGCAATACAATCAACCAAGCAAAAATTCAGGAATGAGCACAGACATTCTAAAATAAATGAATTTCAATCATCACGAAATTTTTATATGATATAGATCTGAACCTAATGAACAGCTTTCATTAAGACACTGACTTAATAATCTGACCACAAAAAATCGTATGAAGATGGCAAACATCAAAGGTCACCGAAACAAAGCAAGGAAACGGGACACTGATCATTTTCTGATTGCAGTTCGGTCTTGTAAGAATTGTTAGACCTAGTAAATGACGGCCAAATCATGCAAAATAGGTGCCAAAAGAAAACTCATGAAATCTCCCATGAATCCTTAGAAAGCCACAAACACAATTGAAATCATCTTTCAGCTCAAATGAAGACAGTTAGCAAAGAGATCTTTTTTGAAACAGGACTTTACAGATCATGAACGCAAAACGTTTAACAAGAGATTAACCTAAACAAATGAATTGTGAATTTCATGCAATTTTTATATGATCTAGAATCAAATGTCGTGATGAAATTTCATTGAGACATCCAATCCAAAATCATTATACAAAAAATCAAGAAAAATCATAAAGCTGAATAGGTTGGTTAACCATAACATAACAGCAGAACATCCAAAATCCAGAATCAACATTGAAGTTGTGACAAGCAATCGACAAAGAAAATGAAGTCTGAATCATGCATATGATACACCGTTGGAAAGCTTGTGAAATCATCTTTGAATCATATGCAGACATTAACATCAAACGAGATCGTTTTCCAGCTCATTTGAAGACATTCATCAAATCAGTCCAAACTAGTTACGATTTTTCCAGAAATGGCAATCGTACTCAATCAAGCCACCAATTAATCATTGATCATCATACGCTCATTCTAAACCATATATATCATCTATATGAATATGATAAAGCATCTTATGCTCAAATCTTAGCCCCAGCTATCTAGTATAGCCTCGCTTCATAGGATTCAACTATGAGAATGTTTACCTTGATCTTCCTTTGTGTAAAGCTCAATCAAGCCAATCAAGCTTCACTTCGGGGACAAGGACATGTCTAAGGACGTCAACACCAGCCGAAGGACTCCAACGGACCACCAACGGATGCTGGAATGGCCAGCAAAGTCGCTAGATGTCATCATCATCACCAAGCACGTTTATTGAGTCAATTGGGAAGAGAGTGTCGGTTTGACGTGTTCCGAGGAAAGTTTAGCTAAAGCAAGCCACGATCACCTCAACGACAGGTGGATGATGAACGTCGCAAATTGAGGAACACCATAGGAGCACCACCGGACGTTGAATTGAAAGCCCAAGTCGCCGGATACAACATCGGCGGTGAGCACAGTCTTCGGACTCAATCAAAAATGGCTTCCGATCAAGGCTCTCTGACAACCGTCTTTGAGGATGGATGTTGCGACTAAAGAAAGTACGCCGAGGGGGAGGTTGATGAGGTGGTAATTCACCGGAAAAGGCGCCGGCAAGTGTGGGTTGGTGGCAAGATGAGCTCCGATCGAGAGAGCTAGGGGAGAGGGGGTAGAGTGAAGAGAGAGAAATTGGATCTGAAAAATGAACCCCCTTGATTTTGGGGGGAAAATTCAACCTAAACTGAACCCTAAAATCAAATTTGGGCCCCTGGATTGATCCAAGGGCTCAAATTGATCTTCCACAATGACCTCATTGTGATAATCAATACAGTACAAACCTAGCTCCAGGATTGAGGGGATCATTTAAAGAGCACAATATTGGCGGAGCACCCTTAACAGGTAATACGATGTTAGACCCACTAACCCCACAAGGGGAATAGGTCATCAACTCCACTAATAAGGCGTACCTTGGGATTCCCAAGCCATTAGACATGCCATTGGATTAAGTTCAGGGTGAGTTTTTTTGAGGAAATGGAACCACATAGAGAAGGACCATGATGGAAAGAATTCATTTCTTTGGTGATACCTAAGAATGGGATGATGATGTTTTGTGAATCAATGATCCTCATGCAAGGGGCAAATTGTTTGATGCGAGAAACAAGCCAAATTTGGAGAAGTCCTAATGGGGCTTTAAGAGTTCCTCATCCATTTGCTTTAAATCGATTAAGGGATACAAAGGTTTCGGCGAGAATCATGTGTTTAAAATGACTAAAGGCACATACTTGGTTAACAATGTGAGTGACTAAAGGATTTATTACTTTTTGAGTATGCAGGAATATCACAAAACCGAAAAATATGAGAAGAAAGACATTGGGAATTTAATTTCCAGACTTAGGTTCAAGACTAAAGAGATGTTGCTCGAGAAAAGTATAAGGCATGAAATTCAAATTTCTCTTAAGAATAACTCTAATTTTGTCGAAGGGGATATTTAGGAATTGGCTTAGAAGAGAGATTGGGTTTTGACCAATAGGAGAAGTGGCAAAACCTAGGGAAGCCCTACCTAAACCAATGGCTATCTCGAACTCCTTAATTTTAAGGGTCTGCTCGTATTGGTTAAACACAAAGGTGGAGGTCACGGGCTTCCAAAAATGGACTAATGCCTTCACCATCGCGATTCGAGGCTCGACCTTTAGTAAGCTTAGGAGAAAACTGATGCGTTTCTCCACATATTCTTGATGCCTCGGGTTGAGATTATCCCATATGCTCCTCAAGCTCCTCGGCATGGGGTCACATCAATCTCAAGCTTGCCCATCTAAGCCTAAATCTAAATGGGCATTCATGATTAAAGACGTATCATCTTTAAAATATAAGGCATGTAATTAAAATTTGGAAATTAAGAAAAATAATAACGATAAGAAAAGAACGATGTTTTACCAAACAAACTCATGGCAAGTGCAAATCATAAATTGCATGAGGAATTATAAGGTTTCAATGCTTGAGGTGAGGATGCTAAAGACTCAAGGTCCATATCCCCAAAGATAAAAGTAGTTTACCCAACACTACTATTGTTAGCCAGTGCACTTTTATCAATCAAGACAAGCGTATTTATGGTAGTATGTATTACCACGAATGTTCACTCGCGGATTCCACCCATATCTTCTAAAGGATCTAAATTTGACGATTGGGATTTTAGATCGTGGTTGTATGCAGGATGTAGTGTTAAAGCATGTAAACATGCATTTAAATTTAAACATCCAGTACTTCAATATAACCCAATCACACATTCATACATCCTTACTCCACTGCAAGACAAAGGGTTTACATACACTCACCCCTTATATCTCCAACCTACAAGACCACTTAATACTTAGTGACTTACTTCATTTTTCACATGACTTTGACATGCAGATGGCCCTACACAAAATATGTTAGCTAACACGACAACCATTTTTAAACTACTTCAAGTCCTCTTATTTTAGTAACCAGTCCTTAGTGGAGTCGCCAAGTCTGTTGCAACCCGACCTCGACCTCGAGGAAGTAGGGGGAAAGGTTGAGTTTAGGGATACTTGACCACGAGAGCTCCCTCACGGTTCGCATTCCACAAAGGTGTCATCACCTTGCCTTTTAGGACTAACCATTTGTGAGTTCACTCAATTATGGTCACGAGCTCTCCCAAACTCGTATCTCGCATGATAGTGGAAGGTGTTGCAACCCACACCCACACATATGGTACACATCAGGAGAGGAAGTCGGGTGTGAATATCAGATTTCGAGGTATTTTTATTACAATAACTCTCTTGATCGTATATTTTGCCCATAAGGATGGCATCACTTTATCTTATGGAGTACTGCTATATCAAGTATGCTAAATCAATGTGGACCTTATCAAGACCCATACCCCTCGCGATGGGTTGATTTTAAAACTAGTTATCTAAATAACCTAATAAAGGATGGGAGTCGCCACTAGCCTCGTTTTTGGGGATTAGCGAAAAAACCTAATCGAGTAATGTAACTAGATATCTAGATTCGGGGACTTGAGTTAAGCTAATATTTCTATTAGTGCCCTTTCGGTACCTAACAATATGTCGTGTTACCTAAGATGATTATGCATTTCTTTTTACTCTTTCAGGTCAATGATCCTAAACTAAGTGATCACACGTGGATGGACATTTTTGTGTTATTCTATTTCTAGAAAAAAGAAAAGAAAACACATAATTGAATTTAAAAGACAAGATGGTAAGTAAACAAGCAATTGAATAGTTAATGGAAAAGCAGTAAATCTAACATGCATCCTAACAATGAACAAAAATCAAGCACAATAAATAAAACCTGCACCTTGTCGGGTGTTTATACAAATAACAAACCTGAAACACATATCGGGAAAATGAATACAAAAATTACGGCCGGGATGGACATTGACCTCCCATCATCTTTGAGTCTTGATCATACTCCACCTTTGGGACCTAATCTAGCCCTAACCTAAACCTAAGCTAGGTATATGCAAAAGGAAAGAAACACTCATTCATGGCAAAACAATCAAAAGCATGACATAGAATCTAAGCTGAAACGATCAAGTGGAGCGAGGTTCAAAATTGAACAAATTTGGGCCTTGGGGTTGGCTTTTTGCATAGGTCTCTCTAGACCCACCTAGTTCATTTTACGACTTATAGTCATTATTGACCATTTGTGTTCTCGCATAGTTAATAAAGCTTGTAAGTCCCTAAAAAAATGTTCTAGGTGATTCCCAAGATCTACCCATGATATTAGACATCACACCTAACATACATGTAAAATCCACATGCATCATCACAAATTAAAAGCACAGGCAAGCCCTTGAGCCTTATTTCTCGAACAATCAAATAATTGAACGAACCATTGGTAGGTCACTTATTCAATAGTCATGCGTCAACCAAAAACACAATCATTTATAATGAATGGCATGGTTTCGTGCATGAGCAATCCATGTGACGCTTCAAAGATGAGTTTGAAATTTTGAGAAAGGAAAACAAGATTTTTGGACAAAGGATCATCTTGATTATAGAATGTATTTAATTGCCAAGGCTAGTTTGATGCGCATATCATGCACTCACAAATATCACAGTCATTTTATATACAACCTAAACTTTGATAATCTCAATGTCAAATCAAATGTCATAAAGATTTTGAAATGTTTGAGACAAGGAACGTCTTGATTATAGAACGCACTTAAATGTCTAAGTCTAGGGCTCACATATCATGCGCCCATAGACCACATAGACAATTTAAATACAGTCTAAAACCATGACAATTCCTATGCCAAATCAGGAAGGTTTTAAAGATTCTAATTGATCAATGTCAGAAGCATCACATGTGCCAAATTACTTTGATGTGCAAAATTGAGATTTCAAAGCAACTTTGAAGAAAACACGATCAAAAGATCATTTTATTAATGGAAAGTTTTTGAAAATGAAGATCAAGGCATATGAAACAATCTTCATGAAGACAATGAATTCTAATTTCACACGTAAGCTATTCTAAAAACCTAGATAGGCAATCACAATAAAGGCTTACAACAGAACATTTTAGACCAAATAATACAAACTGGCAAAATTGGAAAGGACCCATCGATTAATTGTTCTTAAGAAAATTATACATCATGCGTGACATCACAAGGAACAACTTTTGTGAAGAAAGTTTCCTAAAAAAGAGCTAAACATTAATTTACAAAAATCTGACAATGCACCTCATTGCATCAAGAAATTGACAAATCAGCAGGATATTTGGTCATTGCAATTGAGATTTGACCTATCAAACAGGGTCTAAAAATCATGAAAATTTACCACGACATAGTCCAAAAAGAGAGAAACAAATTTTATTGAGGGTTTAATTCAAGAATCGCTACAGAAAAGATCACACAAAAATGGCAAAAGACTGACTAAATAGGGGTAAAAACAGAGTTCCGAATTTAATCTAAGTTCAAATTCTGACCTATCTTAGAAAAAGACAAGTGGATCTAAAGACAAGCAAATCACATAAAACCAATGGCATTTGAAAGGTCTAAATGAATCTTAAGATTTCCTACAAAGGTCTAAGTCCAATCGAGGTCATTTTGGTGCTGAAAAGTTGGGGTTTATGAAGGTACGTGCCTCAGTCATTATCAAATCAGAACATAATACACATTGATGAGTCTCAAAATCACTTAAACAATGCATGAGCGGCATGGAATTTACAAGTGATAAAGGATTTGATGTGGCAAATGATTTAGGTAAATATCTAACCCTAAGTCAATATGCAAAAGAATCATGTGAGTCAATGACAATGCAAATGACTTAGAACTAAAATGACGAGCTTGATGATTTCGAGGTACAACTAGCCTAGTTGAGGCATAACATTCACATACCAAATGACACTCAATCATGACATATTACATATTGACACGAAGCTTGCGATGCACACTTTAATAGTTGAGCAGGCGTTATCATGAGATTTGGTATTTAAGAGATCCAAATGAGCGTGGTAAAGTGCATACATGATAAGCCCTTAATCTAATTTTAACATCACAAAATATGCTTGATTTTGATAAACCAAGGATATGTAAAAATCTAATGAAAAATCTGACATATAGAACACATCGTGATGAACATTTCTCATTGAGAACTCAAAGCCTAGTTGAGATCATACAAACCTTGATGAAAATGGCAAAATAGATGTGCAACATGCAACTTCCTAATTGCAGCAGAACCCTAATGTGTTTGAACATAAAAATGATATACTGAATGTTGAGCAAATCATGCGAGACATACATCGTTGGAGCACACATAACATGTATTTCAAGTCCAATGAAGATCTTAAGGTCAAAAGGATTCATTTACATGCTCAATTTTACCAAAATGCAGCTCAGAATGGTGTAGGGCAGATTTTTTTTTTTTTTTTTTTTTTTTTTTTTGGGTCTGAAACAGCACATATATTAAATTCTCAGTGTAGAAGTTACATTAGGTATAAGTTCAGAATACAAAATATCATGTAGAAAAAGGAGGAGGATGAAGAACCCAATTAGGATGAAGAAGGGAGGCCCGATGGGCCTTCGCAGCCCGGTCTGCAGTAGCATTAGCTTCCCTATTGCAGTGAGCGATTTGGAGATTAGGGCACTGAAGCATCAACGCCAAACTTTCATCAAAAAGGGATCTGAGTTCTCACGGCCGTTGTGCAAGGTTGTGGATGACATCCACAATGGTCTAACAATCAGATTTTTATCCAGTTCTCGCCCCATTTGAAGCAGAAAATCCAAGGTGAGATTAAGGCCGATTGCCTCAGCTTGCAAGGCCAAGGAGGTGCGGACATTGTGGAGTCTAATGCTACTGCAAATCCATCGATCAAGAGGCCGAAGGAGTCTCTGCACACAAAAGCCACCGAGGCATCACTGTAATGGGAGTGGTAAGCCACGTCGATGTTAATTTTTAGGACTCCTTGTTCTGGTGGACACCATCTCTGATTCGGTATTTTCTATTTTGAAACATGCCTTTGCATTTGCGTACTGAAAAGATGGCTGGATCGGGCATCTGCTATCGCCGAGTGGACAACTTGCTCGACGTTTGGATGCTGCTAACGAAACAAGAAATTGTTCCGGGCTTTCTAGATTTGCCAGAGGATGGACATAATAGTTTTGAGATCTGGTGAGCCACTCTTTTTGTCAATATATGCAAGTAACCAGCTTTCTATTCGATGCGCACCTGCTGTATGAATCTTGATATCAATTTTTGGATGCAACCAAACATTATGGGTCCAAGGACATAACAAAAAAATATGTTCTGGGGTCTCGGGTACCTGATTTGCACACAAGCAACAAGTCGGGTCTGTCAAGATGTGTCGCTTGTATAAATTTTCTCTAGTCGCCAAAGCGTTGTTGTAAACAGACCAAAGGAATGATCTTAGTTTAGGCATAGTATTCAGTTTCCAGATTGCGTTCCATAGTTTGTGGGGCGGCTGAAAAGATGAAGAGGCTTGATTGTTGACGTTGCTTGTTTGCTGTGCTCTGATATGATTGTAACAGTTCTTCACTGTAAAATGCCCATTCCGCGTTCCTCTCCATATTAGTCTGTCTTGCGCAAATTGAGGTCAGATAGGGATAGATAAAATTTCTTCAACTGTTTGGCAATCAAAAATCTGGTGCAAAATTGTTGTGTTCCATGCATTGTATTATGTAGATATAAAACCTGCAACTTTTTCTGGTTCATCTCTAGGAGCAGGACCTCCAATTACATCGCTAGCCAACCATCTATCCTCTCGAATTTTTATTTTTGTTCCGTCACCAACAAACCATAAAACCTTATCTACAATAGATTCCCGTCCTATCAATATGCTCTACCAACCCCAAGAGGGTCTAGTACCTTTAGTGGCATGCCAGAAATCCTGAGAATGAAAGGACAAACCATAGGTTCTTGAGCTAGACGCCAAGCTTGTTTGCCTAGTAAAGCTCTATTAAATGCCATAAGATCTCGAAATCCTAAACCCCCTTCGTCTTTCCTACTCTTAATGCATTCCTAGTTCTTCCAATGTATGCCTTGCTTGCTATAATTTGATTGCCACTAGAATCTAGCTATTTTCTATTCTATTGCTTTACAAATTGCAACAAGGATTTTAAAAATTGACATTACATATTGAGGTATTGCTTGCACAACAGTTTTAAAAAGGACCTACTTGCCTTCTTTTGAAATAAGCTTCTCCTTCCAACTTTCTAGCTGTGAATGTACTCGACCCATAATCCATGCAAACATTTCTTGTTTAGATTTCCCCCAGTCTGAAGGTATGTCAAGATATTTGCCAGTTTTGTTTAATATAGGAACTCTAAGTTCTCGGACAAGATTTTTTTTCAAGCTGATAGGATAATCTGTGCTACAAAATAGACCTGATTTGTTTCTATTAATAGCTTGTCCTGTAGCTAAGCAATATTCATTTAGGACATTAGCTAAATTCTGACATTTAGTAAACTTCGTATCTAGGAAGAAAATGAAGAAAATGGCATAATCTGCAAAAAATAAGTGGGAGAGGGTGGGACACCATCGGTTTAGCTTAATACCTTTAAGATTTCCCATGTCCATTGCATTGTTGATAAGAGTTGTTAAGGCATTAGCCATCAGGATGAACAGGTACGGTGATAAAGGGTCGCCTTGTCTCAGACCTCTAGTAGGATGAAAGTAGGATAAAGATTCGCCATTGAATTTAACACTGTAAGAAACTATAGAAACGCATTGCAATATCCAGTGAACCCATTAGGTATGGAATCCAAGCTTTAGGAGAAAATCTTTGAGGAAATTCCATTCTACCTGGTCATAAGTCTTCTGCATGTCTAATTTAAGCACGGCTTGAAAGTTCTTTTTCCGTTTCCTGGTTCTGATTTGATGGAGTACCTCCTGAACCACAATAATATTATCCTGGATTTGCCGACCACCAACGAATGCAGTTTATTCTGGCACTATCAAATCTGGTAGCCAGGGTTTAAGACGATTAGCTAGGATCTTGGAAATCACCTTATAAATAAAATTGCAAAGGCTGATAGGGTGGAATTGGTCCAAACTTTATAGATGAGGGACCTATGGGATCAGGGAAATAGGAGTGCGATTGTACTCAGGTAACAAAATCCTTGTTTGAAAGAGTTGTTGCACAGTTAATACTATATCTTCTTTTAGTATGTCCCAATGTGCGTGGTAGAATTAACCATTCAAGCCGTCTGGACCCGGTGCTTTTGTTTCTCCTAATTGGAAGACGTCTGTCTACACCTCCTCACAGGTAACTTCTATTGTTAGATTACCGTTAATCTCCGCTGTCACCACTGGTTTACAAAGAGTTAATGTCGGGCCATAATCTCTATACCTTGTTGAAGAATACAAATACTTAAAGTAAGTAGAGGTCATCTCTTTGAGATCATTTAGGTCGCGTATCCAATTTTGTGGATCATCTTGAAGCATTCTTATCTTGTTGTGTTGTCGTCTTTGAACCGTGGTGGCATTAAAAAGCTTTGTGTTCATGTCCCCCCATTTAAGCCAATTAACTCGGGATCGCATTGTCCATAATTTTTCCTCCTACTGCCATAAGTTGTGTATTTTCTCTTTCAGGTCAAATAACACATCTGTATCAAAGTGAATATGAGGCTGATTTGTCAGAAATTGAAGCTGATTCTTGAGGTAATGAAGCTGATGTTTGGCATTACTGAATTTGGATCGGCTCCATTTTGATAGAGCGGCAGAGACAGCTTTCAACTTTTGGGGGAGCGTCATCTCTCCAAGTTGATAAGTTGCCCAAGAAGCAGCAATTGTTGAATGGCACTCCATATCTTGAAGCCAGTAAGCTTCAAAATAGAAAGATTTTTTCCTTTTACAGCTTGGTATCGCTTCAGTATATAAAAGAAAAGGGTTGTGATCAGATCTGAGGGCTAGTAGAGCCAACACTTCAACAAGAGGGTAAGTCAATCTCCATTCCTTTATGTAAAGCATTCTGTCTAATCTTTCCTTTACAATATCTTCGTCATTTCGGTTATTAGTTCATGTACAAGCACAGCCTTTGTTGCCTAGATTCATTAGATAACAATCATTAAGTAGATCGCGAAAAGAAAACATTCGTTGAGGCTCAGCAAGACACTTCCCTACATTTTCCCATGGATACAGTACTTCATTATAATCCCTTGTGCAAAGCCAAGGTAGGGTGTTGAAGTTACTAATTTGCCTTAATGTTGTCCACAGGTGCTGTCGGAGATGGTACCTTGCTAGAGCATGTAAGCAGGTGAGATTATTTTCAAAGAAACTTTATCTGTCCAAAATAATGCTAAACCTCTTGCCAATCCTACTGGATTTTCAATATAGCTTGTTGAGAATTTGAGTTTCCGTTGAAGATAGATAAGCTTATGTTCCTGATTTTTTGTTCCCATCGAAAATAGAATATCGGGCCTATCCTGGGTCACTAAGACCCTAAGCGCTTGAACTGTCAGGGGGTTGCCCAACCCTTGACAATTCCAACTTATAAGTCTCATTGTTCACCTGGTGGCTTTTTAAGGCTAGCCACTAGGGTCCTACACGCAGAAGCATCTGCCTCAATGATAGGAGTTTCCTGTGAAGCTGATTCATCAAAATTCTCCTGTAGATGATTTTGAACTTCATGGTGAGTGAGTCATTTTGCCTTCTTAATAGGCTCTGATCTTGCATTGAGGCGTGAATGTTTAAGCTTCTTCTTCGATTCAAGAGAACCTGCTACAGTGTTATCAGCCATTATGTGTTGTTGATTGACAGGAAGAAGATCCTAAAAAGCTCTGCTTGTTGTTGAATCCTCCATCAAAGGTTTCCACTTAATAAGAGTTGCAGCTATGTTAATTGGGTTGCACCCCGAGGCTTCCATAGTCCGTTTACCTTTGTTTTTTTTGTACTGGAATGTCAGGGACAACAGGAATAGAATCCGGAATAGGGATGATTGCCGAAGGAGGTTGAGGGGTCTCCGGGATAACCTCTTCAACATTGTCTTGGGGTAGATTCATTTCATAGAAGGTATGCCAAAAGGGGCTATGTTCCCGGACCTTTGCTCTTAGCCACGATCCATATAAAAAAACTATCTTTTTCATCCAGTTTATTCTCATCATATGGAAAGTCTTTACAATACGTGGCATAGTGACCAAGCTTACCACAGGAGTAGCAATAATGAGATAATCATTCATATCTAAAATCTAATCAGAGATTCTTTCCTTCAACCTTAATCAAAAGCTAGTGTAGGGCAGATTGAAATATGCTCAATTTTAAACAATTTTGACCCACCAAAACTGATCCGAAAAATCTATAAAAAATACGTAACATGCTCGAGACAATTTGGGACAAAAATTGTGATGACAACTTTATCAAAAATCAATTACAAAATTTGATATGAAAATAGCAAATTCCAAAATTGGAACCAAAACTTAACCAAAATTTAACCACAAAAAACTGCATAATCGAGCATATTGCGAGATGTTTTTCGAGCGTCAAACATAGCACGCTAGAGACGCGCAACCTATCAAATCCAAGGTCTTGCAACACACTTTCTATGTCTAGAAGGCTCGAGATCAAATAAGGTTATCTAATGTCTCGTTTTAGGCCAAACAATAAGCCACTTACAAATGCACAAAAATTACAATTAGCATAAATCTCATCCAATCCACCACAAGTGTAATCTCAATTATCCTTAAACTCAGCAAATCATCAATCAAACTAATCATCATCAGATCTAAGTATGTTCCATAGATTTAATCTTGAACCCTAGCCTCGATTAGATATGCTGACCTCGCTTCATTGGGTTTGAATTTGAGATTGTTTACCTTTTTGCGTTTTCTTTGAGTTTCATCTGCGATTGAACAAAGGAATTGTCGTCGGAGCATGATCGAATCCCCGATGAACATATCAGGGTACCAAGGGACTACCAAGGAGGCAACTGGACTACCAGTTCATCTTGCAACAAGACCGGTCCACTTGGACCGATCTTTGGACTGCTAGAGAAGATCAAGGTCACCAGAGATATTCCAATAATTGATTAGCGAAGCCTTGACCGTGACTAGCTTAGGGATGGCCTGGGGACTGGATTGGATGAGATCTGGTGGCAGTTGAGCCACCGTTGGCCACCCGTTTGAGCGGCCAAAGGGAACGGTCCAAGTTGGACCGATTTGCGGACACTAGGGAAGAATGGACACGATTAAAATGGAGCTGATCACTGTTTGCCAATATGGTTACGAGGGACTCGAGAATGGAGAGAGGATAGCCACGGGGGGCTAGGCAATGATCGGTGAGCCGTTGGGGTGAGGCTGGTGGGCCTAAACCGATGGTGAATCGGTTTAGTTATGGAGAGAGAAGAGGGAGGAGAGAGAGGCAAGAAAGAGGAGAGTGATGAGAGAGAATTTTCTGTAAAGCGTGTATATTTGTGCACAAATGAGTCCCTTTCAAAAATGGAGGGAAAAACCTTTTATACCAATCCTAAATTGGTCAATCTTGATCGTCAGTTCAATTTGATGGTCAACATTTTGATCTAATGGTCAAATCAAATATTTAAAAGGCTAAACATCATTAAGAAGTGTTGGGAGTCTAATCGGATGGGTTCGATTTATAACGAATATTGAACTCAAGAGTCTAATTATGGTCAAATTGCAAATTGAAAAGATGGGGGCATGGGAGTAAAATTGATACAACAAGGAACCTAGAATCGGTCATAGGAAGTCCAGAATTGGCCAACAGGGAGCCGAATCGGCCTACCTTGCCAATGGTTGGTCGAATTGGTCAGACTGGTTCAGGTAAGTTTGATTGGTTTTTGATTGATTCTTGACTCATTTTGGTTGGCTCCTGCCTGGATTCAATATTTATACAATTGAAAAGAAAACTTGCATGATTTGAAGAGAAATTATCCTATTTTGATCCAATTAAGCCAATTAAATCTTGTAGATGTGATCTATAGGTTTTCTATTGGCTTAGTTGAATGATTATCACGAGAAATAATGGACTTAAATTGTGACATCCTTGTTCTAAACCAATTTTTAGAACAAAATTGTATTGACAAGCGATCATTGAACGGGATTGATAAACTACAAAGGCATCAAAAAATGCCACTTTGAGCGGAAAATTCAATTTTTCATTGGCAAGGCATAAAAGTTCAAAAAAGAGGAAACGGGCTATAAGTGAGAACCCAAGTGGGCCTAAGCCCAAGTGGGTGGCCCAAGGCCACACGTCCAACGGGTAGGCGACCAAGGGAGGCCCATGGGCCCTTCAAGCCCATCAAGTCATCATTTCACAAGTCTTGCTATTTAATGCATTCAAGTACGTGCATAGTTTATGAATAGTGCACAATCTTAGTGAACTGACCGAAGTGCCCTTCCATTAGACAAAATGGTAAAGTTGGAAATAGCCAAGGGAGGGGTGGCACAAGCATTGGTGACGGTGAGGAGGGAGATGGAAGACCTATCTAGCCACCTAGTCTAGCTAGCTTAATCTAACCTTAACCTACCTACTCAAGTTCTTTTATCTTCTCATTAATGCATGGATCTTACTTCTTGAAGAAGTCACCTTTGATGGGCATTAATGGGACTTGATCCCTTTCTTCCTCTCTCCACCATTGGCCACCCTCTCCCCTCACTCTCACTTTATCTCATTTTTACTCACTTACAACTTTCAAACACACTTTCTCTCTCTCCCCCCACCACTAGCTAAACCCCCTCGCCCATTTGCATCTCTTTTGCAAGCTTATGTTTCCATTTTCCTCTTGTTTTCCCTCACCGGCAATCATCCGTTGCACCCTTGACGTCGGACTACCTTTCGTGCCACCATACCACCGCTCAAGCTGACCTACCAGCCCTCCTCAAGAGCTACTTGATGCTATTCAGCCCATGCCGGCTCCCCCTCTCTCTCATTCCTTCATTGGTTTGGTCCCTCGAGAAGCCTAGAGGCTACTGCCACCAACCAGCCACTATCCCACCGCTGTTCAACCATCATCCACCTCCCATGTGCACTGTGGAGGCATGACCAGCAGCTTTCCAACCTTGCCGCACCATCCCCAATGCTTTACGAAGCTTAGATTCATTTATGATTGACTTTATAGCCTTTGATTAGGGTTATCATTGCACTTGGGGAGTAGTTTAGGGCTTATTTATGGTTAAATGATTATTTATCAGTGTGATAAGTAAATGTTGTGTGATAAGTGATTGTTGGGTTTAGATAAGCTATTGCACTTTTACTGATAAGTAATCGAGGTTAAAGCGATAGATTATCGGACTTTTGTGTGATAGGTTATCGGATTATAGGTGATAAGCTATTGGTTATGTTAAGCGAACTTGATACATTGTTTTATTATACCACAATAGGATGGTATATTATTATGTGATATATGTGTTATATGGGGTACGGATTATATGTTACACATGCTATATAGGTTATGAGTTGTACATGCTAATGGATTATAGTTATTATGTGTTGCATGTGTTTGTAGTGTCATATGTGTTATGCGTATTATGTGAGTCATACGTGTATGCATGGTATATTAATTTAAAGATGAATTATGTGATAAGGTATAATCTTTGTGACTGACTGACAGCTCAATCAGGTGACGGTCAAGAACAAATATCCATTGCCGGGGATAGATGACATGTTTGATCAACTTCAAAGAGCTTTGGTATTCTCAAAGATAGACCTGAGGACGAGCTATCATCAGCTGAGGATCAAGAATGAGGATATCCCAAAGACTACGTTTCGAACGCGATACGGCCACTATGAGTTTACAGTGATGCCGTTCGGGTCAACTAATGCCCAACTGCTTTCATGGACTTAATGAACTGGGTGTTCAAGGCGTATTTGGACCAATTCATCATAGTTTTCGTCAACGACACACTAGTGTACTCAAGGAGCCTCGAAAAGCATGAGTAACATTTGAAGATGGTATTACTGACCCTCCAAAAACACTCCCTTTATGCTAAGTTTAATAAGTACGAGTTATGGTTTAACTGAGTAGCATTTATGGGTCATGTGATATCAGGCGATGGAATTTTAGTGGATTCGACAAAGATATAAATGATCATGAATTGGCCAAGACCTATGACGGTGATCGAAGTTTGGAGTTTTCTAGGACTAGCTAGCTATTACCTACGATTTATGGAAAAGTTCTCCGAAATAGCTACACTCCTAATGCGATTATTAAAGAATGAAGTGAAGTTCAAATGGACGGACAAGTGCCAGAAAAGTTTTCAAGAACTAAAGCATAAGCTAACAACTGACCCAATGTTGACAATACCATCTAGTCCTAAAGGATATGAGATCTACAACAGCGCTTCGTTTAAGGGATTGGGTTGCGTCTTGATGCAACATGGAAAGGGTCATAGCCTATGCGTCTAGGCAACTGAGGCCTCACGAGCAAAATTATTCGATGCACAACCTAGAGTTGGTAGTGATTATCTTCACTTTAAAGATTTGGAGGCACTACCTGTGTGGGGAAAAGTTTATGATCTACATCAACCATCAAAGTTTGAAGTACTTATTCTCACAAAAGGAGTTGAATATGAGATAAAGGCGTTAGCTGGATTTTCTCAAGGACTATGACTTCGACATCTTATACCATCTTGGGAAGGCCAACATGGTAGTAAATGCACTGAGTCGAAAGTCACCAATTGCGCAAATGATGGTTCGAGAGTGGATGCTTCTCGAAGGTGTATGGGATTCGTATTTCAAGTTCGAGGTAGGCCATCTTTCTAGTCTTATGGCCACCCTTCGAATTGAACCAGAAGTGTAAACTAGGATTAAAGCCTTGCAATCGATGGATCCATCAATCCAAAAGATTGTACTAGGAAGCCTTGAGAAGACGAACCCATATTTCTAAGTGACCCATGATGGGATCTTGAAATTCTGAGGACAATTGTGTGTACTTGACGATGCAAAACTTAAAGAAGAGATATTATCAGATGCCTATCGAAGCAACTATAATATCCATCTAGGTAGTATGAAGATGTACAAAAACCTTCGACAGTATTATTAGTGGAATAATATAAAGGCTGACGTTGTGAGATACGTAGCAAAGTATTAGACATGCTAGCAAGTGAAAGCCCAACATTGCAAACCTGGTGGACTTCTACAATCATTGGAGTACTGGAGTGGAAATGGGAGCATATCACAATTTGTGATGGGATTGTCGAGGGGTCAGAAAGGTAATGATTCCATTTGGGTTGTGGTGGACCGACTAACCAAGTCAGCCCTCTTCATTGTAGTACAAAAGGATTATGCTATAGATAGGTATGTCGAGCTATACGTGAGACAAATAATTCGGTCGCATGGGGTTCCAGTGATGATCACTTCAAATCGGGATCCTAATTTCACCGCTGCATTTTGGAAAAGCTTACAGACGGCTATGGGAACAAAGCTGCAATTTAGCATGGCTTATCATTCGTGGACTGATGAACAATCTGAGAAAACGATCCAAACTCTCAAAGATATGTTACGAGCCTATGTCATAGATTTCAAAGGAGGATGGGAAGACCAACTGCATCTTGTCGAATTCACATACAACAACAACTATCAATAGAGCATCAAATTGGTACAGTTTGAGTCATTATACGGTTGTGCCTATAGAACGCCCATCTATTGGGATGAGGTCAAAGAAAGGAAAATTATGGGCCTCAAGCTAGTACAGTAATCCATGGATATAGTCCAAATCATCTGAGAAAGGTTAAAGACAACCCAGAGCCGCTAGAAAAGCCATGTAGATAAACGACGGAGACCTCAGGAGTTCCAAGTTGGAGATCACGTGTTCCTTAAAATGTCGCCAATGAGAGGTACGCCTCATTTTGGCAAGAAAGGGAAGTTAAGGCCCACGTTCGTTGGATCTTTTGAAATTTCGGAACGAATTGGGACTTTAGCCTACCGTTTAGCGTTGCCACCAAATCTTACCCAGATTCAAAACATGTTCCATGTATCCATGCTGATAAAGTAGGAACCAGACTCGATACACGTACTAGGTTATGAGGAGATAAAAGTGGACAACAAAGTGACATATGTTGAAAAATCAGTACGAGTCGTTGACAAAAAAAAGAAGGTATTATGCAATAAGGTCATTCTCCTGGTCAAAGTTGTTTGGCAGCATCACGGCACCGAGAGAGTGACCTAGGAAAGAGATGACATTATGAAGAGCTAGTACCCCCATTTGTTCGAAGAAGTGACTGATCCTGTAAAGTTCAAGGACGAAATTTTTTTAAGGAGGAAAGAGTTGTGACATCCTCATTCCGACCCTATTTTTAGAATGGAATTGTATCGGCAAGCGATCATCAGACGAGATTACCTTGAGGATTGATAAACCACGAAGGCATTGACAAAAGCCATTTTGAGGCAAAAACTCGATTTCTCATTGACGATGTGTAAAAGTTCAAAAAAAAGGAAACAAGCCAAGGCGATGACCCAAATGGGCCTAAGCCCAAGTGGGCAGCCTAAAGCCACACACCCAAGGGATAGGCAATCAAGGGAGACCCATAGGCCCTTCAAGCCCATCAAACCATCATTCCACAAATCTTGGCATTTAATGCATTCAACGTGAATAGTGCATGAATAGTACACAATCTTGGCAAATTGACCAATGTGATTCCATTGGACAAAAGACAAAATGGCAAAGTTGGGAAATAGCCAAAGGAGGGGCGGCACAAGCATTTGGGTGGCAATGAGGAAGGAGATGGAAGACCTATCTAGCCACCTAGTCTAGCTAGCCTAATCTAGCCTTAACCTATCCACTCAAGTGCTTTTATCTTTTCATTAATACATGGATCTTGCTTCTTGAAGAAGTCACCTTTGATGGGCATTAATGGGACTTGATCTCTCTCTCACTCTCTCTCCTCTCTTCCTCTCTCCACCACTGGCCACCTTCTCCCCTCACTCTCACTTTCTCTCATTTTTACTAACTCACAACTTTCACACGTACACTCTCTCTCTCTCCCCCCTCACCCATTTGCATCTCTTTTGCAAGCTTGTTCTTTAATTTTCCTATTGTTTTCCCTCACCAATGACGGTCCGTTGCACCCTTGATGCTGGACCACCCTTCGCCCCGGCGTACCGCCGCTCAAGCTGACCAACTAGCCCTCCTCAAGAGCTACTTGGTGCTATTCAGCCCTTGTTGGCGCTCCCTCTCTCTCATTTCTTTGTCGGTTTGGTACCCCCAAGAAGTTCGGAAGGCCATTGTCGCCAACCAACCGCCGACTAGCCGCCGTCCCACCACCGGTCAGCCGTCATCCAGCCTCCCACGTGCACTGTGGAGGTGCAACCAGGAGTCGTCCAACTTTGTCGCACCATCCCCGATGCTTTACGAAGCTTGGATTTGTTTGTGAATGGCTTTCAACCCTTTAATTAGGGTTATAGTTGCACTTAAGGAGTGGTTTAGGGCTTATTTATAGTTAAATGATGATTTATTAGTGTGATAAGTGGATGATGTGTGATAAGTGATTGTTGGGTTTAGATAGACTTTCGAACTTTTACCGATAAGTTATCGAGGTTAAAGTGATAGATTATCGTACTTTTGGGTGATAGGCTATTGGATTGTAGGCAATACACTATCGGATTATGTCAAGCAAAGTTGATACATTGTTTTATTATGCCATAATAGGATGGTAGACTATTATGTGATATATGTGTTATATGGGGTACAGATTATATGTTACACATACTACATGGGTTATGAATTGTATGTGCCAATGGGTTATAGGTATTATGTGTTGCACGTGTTTAAAGTGTCATATGTATTATATGTATTACATGAGTCATATGTGTATGCATGGTACATTAATTGAAAGATGAATTATATGATGGGGTATGATGGCACGCGATAAATGATTTGGACACATTATAGGTTATGATGGCACGTAATAAATGATTTTGAAATATTATGATAACTTTACTCTATTTTGATAAGTGACCTATATGCCATGAGTTTATGAATTAAATGATGCAACCATGTATATCGTATGATATGATGCACGTGTGTAACATAATGGCATATGACAAAGGTTGTGGCATATTGCATGGGCATTATATGGATTAATGAGAAAGATAAGAAAAAAAATTATATGATGGTATGTTCGTGTGATCACTTAAAAACCCTGATGCGTTTTATGCGGGGTGTGAACCCGTCCTGATGCGTTTTACGTGGGATGATACCTGATTCAATTCGGATGCCCTCAAGTCAACCGGATGCCATTCGCAAATGGATTTTGAAACGAAGCTCCTAATAGGAATGACCATCTTGATGCATTTACATGGGACAATACCATTCTTGATGGGGCAAGAAGATACCCAGTTATGCTGGATGACTGAGAACCTTCGAGTTGGCCTTGGGTCCTGAGTGGCCGTAATAATCTGGACATATTTGTATGGAAAGTGCATGAGATTCATATGTGTTTAGGTTCAGATTATTGTATGGCATGAGCGCATGATTTAACTATATTGCGCATTCGTATGTTTGACTCAGGAGCATGGAGGATATGATGGAATTTGCCTATGCATTTTTATTTATGGCCTTGAATAATAGATTTGTTTTTATGTAGATAGTTAGGGTAAAGCGAGAGGACCTTTGTTATGTTTTTTCATTGATAGATAATTGCATGTTTATGGTGTTTCCAAGGTGAAGGCTTCTCTACGTGAGGTCTAGGAAGTTCATTCATTGAGTTTATCTCATGGTTGTTTGGTGAATGTTTAAAAGCCCTAGGAATGGCTAAGCCTTTCCACCAGATCTGATTCGACCTCCCCGTAAAGCACAGCCAAGAGGTGAAAGAGTATTTTATAGAGGGGGTTGACACGCATTACACACGCTACATCACGACCATCTGAGTCAACGAGGGGCTACCTAATCTTGCGCCTCACCGATTCATGGCCCGGTACTTCTAGGTGGGCAATGAGAGCCACGGTCCCATCTGCGGCTTCGATGGTCTGCCGGGTGTCGGAGGTTCAAAGAGAGGCATCGGCTGGGATGCCAAGGACGAGGACTTTCTAGATGGAGAAGTGTTTGACTCTGAGCTTGATCCCAAGTTGATCGCCAAGTTGGAGCCATGGATCCCAGAGCCCATAGAGGGTTAGGTAGTAGTGGGATTGATGATACTTTTTAAATCGCTTTTGTATTATTAGACGTGTTAGGTGTCCCTAGGCCCCTTTTTATCGGAGTTCGTGGCAGCGCCGTAGGGCTAATCGGATTGATGATCGCCTAATGCATTTAAATTGACTTTGAATTGAAGTCACGAGACTTAGACCAAAAATGAGTCGAGGTCTAATATGAAAATTGGACCTTGATTCGTGAATTTGAACCATAGTCTTGAATGGTTCAACTTGAATTTCTTCAACTGAAGCTTAATTGTTTGACTTTCTTATATCTAAGAGAAAGAAGTTCCTCAAATTGGAAAGCTCTCGAACGAACTTTTCAAAATGGACCTCGGATTTGGACTTATCTCAAGAAAATGAGTGAAACACAATTGTCCATTTACAAATCATGAAGATTCGATTTTGACCCCCTAAGGCTTAAAATGGCAATTCGCCTTTGACATGACAATTCCCAAAATTGAATGAACAAGTGGATTAAAAATAGTCCCTAGACCAAATATCATAAAAGGAGCTACACTTAATTATAACTAAAACAAAAATAATTTTATTTTTGGTAAATTTAAAACCTAAAACCGAAAAATTCAAAAAATAAGGTTCTCAATCGAATTTTGTGAAATTTTTGACACACAAATCAAATTGACACTTAAACAAAGTGTTTTGATGATTTTTGATTCTTCAAAATTTTTTGATCAAAACTTTAATTAAAAATCAACTATTTAGTTGACTTTTCATCAAAAGTTTATTCTTTGGTCAAATCTTCAAATTTTTGAAAAATTAATTTAAGAAAAGTGAAATTAAAGTTAATTAACATCTTTTTATGCGGAAAGCCAATTTTTGACCTGAATTGACTTTTAGTTAAAGGGTTAACCAAAAAGTCAACCTGAAAGTCATTCATTTGACTTTTCGATTTTTTTTAAATGAATAGAAAAATGCATAAAAGCGACAATGTAAAAGAAATAAATGAAAAACAACACTTCTTTTTGTCAAGAAACGTGCTTCATCATGGTCAAAATCCAAATCTCGATTTTTTTTTTTTAACCTTTTTGGAAGCGTCGGCTAAATGCCAAGTGTCAACATACGCCTCAACCAAATATTAGGCTAATTGGACATCTAAGTATAATATGGTGGAGTCACGAAGTTGATTACTCATCAGCTTCGAGTTATAGCCAAATGATGAGTTGGGTTTTTGCAGTTGGTTTAAGTGCCTTAATCCATCAATTTAGCTGAATTTCTTTTTTGCATGTGTAGTACTTTAACCCCTAGCCAGATTTTGCAAGTTACTTTTCCCAATTTTGCAAAAACAAATCCCTCAAAATTGGCCATATTCTTGCTTGAGAATGCCCAATTTTTTCAATTTGGTCATTTTGACTTGATATGATCAACTTGATCCGACCTGAGTTCAATTTCTTACCTAATTAGGGGTTAAAATGATAAAAATGATTATTTAGGGGATCTGCCAATTTTTTGTAAAATTTGCAAATTGGTCCTTCACCTTTTGAAAATTGCATTTTAGCTCCAACTTGTTGTTTCAAATACAATCTGACCCCCTCAGGGCTTACCTAGTCACAGTCAGATCCTCAGCCCTTGCTTTGGTCTTAATTCAAGCATCCTCTAAAAAATTTTGGGTGGAATTCCATTGTCATTGATGAATTCAATCCTAATTTTCTTCTAGAAATGTAATGACGATCTATCCAAAAAATTTAAGTGTCAATACTATACTAAATGCCTAAGTAATTTATATGGAAGAATTCGAAATTCAATAAAAATAAATTTTTTAAACTTTTTTCTAAATACATAAGCAAATCTTTGCATAAAAATTTAGGTGCCAACATCAAATAGACCCCCATAAACTAAAAAGAAAACGTCTGCCGCAAAGTGGAGCAAGTTCTTGCTCATTCCCAAATCTCTTACTGTATTGCTAAATTTTCGTTATGGCCATCCTCTCCGTAGCATCTTTTGCTCCCATAACCCTCCTCAGAATACCCCAACTTCGCTCGGCTTCATGTTCCTCTTAATATTGTCCATGTCGCTCGTCTCCTTTAGTGAGCATCTATTCTTAGCTCACTAGCTTCCGCTTCACAACCAAAGTCTGAATCCTCCTTGGTTCGCTGTCCGGCCAAGTGCTTGGCGTCCTGGCGCTATTCACCAAAGAAACGTCCGCCCTTTCTTCGTTGAGATCACAGAGAGACCCGAAAGAGGCTAAAGTCCCCGTGAGGCTGGAGTGCGGGGTTTTTATGGTTATGTAGCTGATGGAGTTGATGTTGTTGCTGATGTGCACCGTGCATGGCTGCTGGGTGATGGAACATGAAGAGCTGGGCGCAGAGAGGAACGCGGTGGCGTGGAAGCAGAGAATGACTGGAGCGATGGCCAACGCGGCTAAGATCGCGGAGGTCAGACCCAAAGAGTTGGATGAGAGGATATGGTGCTAGTATGGGCAGTCGGTGAAGACTGATTTCAAAAGCTGACTTTCCACTGAGTTGAAATTATTGTTTACTCAGTTGGCTACAATAGAAGTTCCTTGTATTGGGCTACTGGGGCACGAATGATAATTATTATATTCCTAAAATTAATTGATGGCCACTTATTTCTAATTTCTGGATAAATTTTTGAGCAAAAATATGTATTTGGTAAAGATACAAAACTTTTATTCTCGGAATAAAAATTCGTTTAATAATGACACAATTTTTCTCTCCCAAACGGTGGCAGGAGGTGGTCAGAGGACGACTGGCAGTGGGCAGTAACGGGTGGGCAGTTGGCTAGTAGTGAGAGTAAGCTATGAGAAGAGTTTGTATTTCTCTTTTTGTTCTAGAAATTTAAAAGTGAAAATTTCTAACGTTTCATTTTTGTTTCAAATCTATTTATGGAGTAAAAATTTGTTTCAAAAAAAAAAATGAAATTGTGTTACTAAACAAATTTTTATGCAAAACTTGTTCTTGGAAATTAAAAAAAAAAAAAAAAAACAGAGTGGTTATTAGGCGTGCCCTAGTTGACTGGCGGCCATCTTGTGTAGAATGGAGAATTTATATGGATCGTTGATTTATTTCAATGGATGGACACCCATTGAATATTGATGGCCACATTGCCAATTCTTTGAAAAATTGGGTTCATCTTAGTACGACAATGAGCAATGAAAAATATAAATAACACGTGGAGGCAAGCTGTGCACTTGGCAGCATACATTTAACTTCACTATAAGTGTCACTGATATCACACTTTAAAAGTCTTAAAACATGAGTAAACACTGTAATAGTCGCAAGTCACACACAGTAACAAGAGCAAACAGAGATCATCACAAATGTCTTTGTCCACTAACAAGCCAGGATTATTCCCAAAGTTTCAGGGGACGGTAGAGGCGTGGCCAATAAGTGGATTCGACCATTTCAAAATACAAGGGGAGATGTAGGATTGCAAACAATACGACAGGGATGGCAGCAAAAAAAGTAATTGGGATGTAAATCCACTTAAGCTGTTCCCTTACGACGATGGTAAGAGCAGAGCCGAATGCCACCAGCATAAAGGCCAAAGAGAGAAAGAGAAAAGTGAGGCCCAGTATCATCTTTGTCGGTAGTGAGTTGAGGAAATCTTCTGCACCATAGCGTGAAGTTAAGATAGCCAAGAACATCAAGGTGGCGGTGACAGAGGAGAAAAGAGCGAAAGCATCAGCAACCGCGAATACCATGAAAGAGCTCTCTTCAAGAAAGATTGGGATCCCTTTATCTTCATAATTGCCTCCTGGTACTGTAAAAGCCGCAGCAAAAGCTACCGTAATGATAAGAGTCGAGACGAGGCTACAAGATGATGATGTATCTTTCATCCATTTCCCTGCCTCTTCGTGCAATTCTTTGTGTTTTACTACAAACTCATCCCAGTATGATCTTTTATCTTCTGACAAATTAAGACTTTTTGAAGTAGAATTGATTCTTGACAGAATGTTCTGAAAAATTAAGGACGCCTGTCAATATAAATATAAATGAAAAAGCCCCCAAAAGGGTTGCAAACAAATAAGGTGAACCGACCTTAATTTGCAGACGTTTAGAAGATGGATCGCTCATATCGTCCAGTACCTTCAGAAAAATAAAGGATGCCTATCAATTTAAATATGATAAAAAGCAAAAATGAGTGGTAAACAAATAAGGTGAACCGACCTTAAACCATTGGAGTTCCCTCTGCATAAGAAAAGGAGCTCCGGAAACATCTTTCGGTGGACGTGTTGGTGACCATTCTACCACTTCGCTCCTCAGTTCTCTCCTCATACCATCAGTCAACAATGGAATTGTGCTGGGTGCGTTCAGTAGTCTAAACAACTCCACATGCCGTCCATTCACAACATTTTTCATCACTTCTTTTATGAAATTTTCATTCCACGTCAACTCTGGAAAATGCTCAAAACATAACTTGACAATTTCAGAGATTCCACGAGATGCAGCGTGGAGGACAATGCTTGGAAGGAGCTCAAGTAATTCACGAGTTTTCATTTGATTCTTCATCTCGGTAAGAACTAGATTTGCAAACTTAAGCGAGCATTTGTGCCTCAATCCAATCCTTTTGATTAGAAAAGCTGCATGTACATCAAATAAGCAATTTTCCAAACGATGAAGAATCAGAAGGTTAAAGAGGCTTTCACGGTTGCGCCATGTTCTTATAAAAAATTAAAAAATAAAATCATAGATTTAAGATAGGATAAGTGCATTGAAGTTCTAAAATTTGTCAAAAAAAGTACAATTAAGTCATAAAACTTGTCAAATTGGTCCAAAAAATTATTTCCATTGATTGTACTTTTTGAAATTTTTATAACTCGATCGTACTTTCATGATAAGTTTTAAAACTCAATTGCACTTTTATGAAATGTTTTAGGACTTAATTGCACTTTTTAATAGTTTTAGAGCTTGATTATACTTTTTTGACAAGTTTGAGAATTACCAGTGCACTTATCCTAATATAAGATGGTAATTGAGAAAGCAAACTATATGTGGCTTGAAAATCAAAATGCATGCGTCAGAGAACATATAGATTTGTCGATGAACACCCAATGTCATGAGAAAAAAAGAGTTCCTTTTTTTTATATTGAAAAATTGGTAGATTCAGCAACAGATCAATAGATGTAATTTTGATTGATTATTTTTACAAATTCCCCTAATAGGTATATACCGTTCAGACTTAGAATTGGATCTCATCAAATCATATCATTATATTACCTATGATCTCAAAGGGATACTCCGAAAATATCAATTTACACTTAAAATTTAGGGATCTCTAACCATGGATGAAATAAAGTCTTTCCTACCATGGCAGTTTCATATACCTGGCATTGTGGCATAATTCGAGAGTGACATCTTGAACCGCTTACCTACCACCACAAAGAGGAGACAAGCATCATGTCAGCAAAGTAGAAATTGATGATGAGCAAAAATATATATATTAGACAATAACCAAATTTAATAGTGCTTAAGTATGCTAGACAACTAGGATCATCAACTTTAATGATATGAGATCCAATGTTCCAATTCTCAATAACTCTACTTGGCAATTTGACATTGACTAAAATTTCTCAACTAATTTTACAAATGATACATCATACATTATAATTTGTGACATACATCATGGTTTAGATATTAAATTGTGCTTATAGATGTATTCCTTGTCCCTTAGCGTTTTTGTTAATGGATCCCTGAATGATATGCTGTTTGCCTTGTTAGGCTAACCATTACGCAGATTAATAGAAATACCTTGAGGCATCTTCGTTTCTTTGGAGTTGTCAAATGGTGTATCGACCAGACATAGAGGGATACCTATAACTGAGGATAGATAGAGTGATTAGAGGCTCTATCGTGGATAGAGAGTTGCCTGCATTGTGCGCATTTGATTTAAAAAAAAAAAAAAAAAAGCGCAAGAATTACCTACATTTGTCAATGGATTTTTCCCAAAAGTTGAGTCTAGCTCCACTACGAAAGTTAGACTCCATTTTCGCCAAGCATTCCAAAATGATTTTGTTTTCTTCACGTGACGTTGGGACTTCGTGTCGGTGAGCTAAATACAAGGCTATGTCTTTGGGGACACAACAACAAAGAGTTAATCCAAGTAAAAAGTAAAGGAAATGCGATGAGTGAGTGTAATTTCTTACCCAAATGGCCGGCCTTAGTAAGCCCTAACATGGTACCTTCTATTTGGGGGCGTTGTGTATGTTTGGCCAGACACCAGATAGCCTCCTTTTGCTTAGGAGCAAATGTAGTAGCAATGATGATGGCATTGTATACACTTTCAGATACAGCATCAACTTTGTTTACTAATGCCTCTACCATTTTTTTTCTTCCTCTCGAGGCAGCTTTCTCGAGGGGAATATTGAAATTGAAAACTTGATCTGTTGGAGGGAAGTGCTTGATCAGGTTCTTGACTAATTGATCTTGTGAGGCCATAATCGCAACATCGAGCACAGTAAAGGGTTTATATTTTATTTTCATAATTATGGTCGTCATTGCTTCGCAATGTTCATTGAGGAATTTCTCAGCACTTCTCCAATCACCTTTCTGTGCAGCTACAAACAATGCTTGATAACCTTCAACGACCACTGGTGTAGGCGTATCTGCAAAAATTGCACATCAAAAGTCCTCAGGCTTTCGTACTTCCATGACCATTGCACCAGCTCAAATTTTAATGAAAGGGACTGCTGTTTACTCGACATACCTTTTCCTATTAGCACGTTCGTTTACTCTTTGATAGTGAAAAGTGTTTTCTTTTGGGCTTTCTCAATTTTAATTCCAGCTATTGTTCATATTTCAAAATTAAGAAAGCATTATATTTGAATTGAAATGTAAGCATTTGTATGCTGCGACATTTTAAAACATTTTACAATGTTTAGGATTAAAAAGTTAAATTGTATGAAAAATAAGATTTATGAAAAGCAAAAATTAAAAGTTCAAGCTTTACCAAAAAAAAAAAATTAAAATTAAAAGTTCAAGTGACAAACAAACCTTCAAGTGGTCCGCAACTATCTTGAGAAGCTTTACTAGTTGCCGTGCCTTTTAAACACATGTCTACATTAAACTCTTTATTACCAAAAAGAGAATTGCACATAAATAACCTAAAAAAATTAATTACACTTTGTATGATTTAGATCATCTAAACATGACTAGTGTCAAGCTCATTCATTGCATGGGATTTTATGTATTAACAATAAATTTAACGGAGATCACGAGAATTTTTTTTGAGATAGGTATTGTATCATGAATTAACTTCCCAGGATTCTAACTTTCATATCTTGGACAATGTGTTATTTAGTGAGCTTTTATTTCTCGTTGCCATTGATCTTATTTGTAATATCATTAATAAATTATGAGCTTGTTCTTTTACTCTTGGAAGTAATCTTTTTTTTTTTTTTTTTTGGGCTTTCTAAATTATAATTCAAGATATTATTTAGATTTTAAAAATTATGAAAACATTATGTTTGAAGTGCAATGTCAGCATTTCTATACTGTGAAATTTAAAATGTTTATTTAAAAAAATTAAATGCATGAGACACAAGATTTAGGAAAAACGAAAATTAAAATTTCAAAGTCACAAACCTTCAGTTGGTATCCGACAATCTTGGGAAGCTGTATCTGCTATCATGCCTTCTGAACTCACGTGTACACGAACCTCTTTGTCGCAAAAAGAAAAATGATCATAAATAACCTCGGACAAATAATCATACTTTGTATGCTTCATTTCATGATTTTTTTTTTTGTTAAACTTAGGTGGTAAACTTTAAAACAAAAAAAATAATAATAATAATAACGTTAACCTTTAGCTTTTGATTGATTCGTGATTCCCAGGTGCACTTCAAACATAGTTGGTCTGCGACCATCTTGAGTAGCCTTATCAATTGACTAGTTTGAGGATTATGTCTTCAAAGATTAGTCACGTGCGGTTTCTTAATGACGAGTAATTGACTATTCAAAACCCATTTGTTTTGCCTTTAGTCCTTAAGATGTGATTGTTTGGGTAAAACTCCCTAATAAGAGGAAGTCTACTGGTAATTAATTTTAATAAAATGAATATTAAGCAAGGAAAATTACCCACTTAGTCTGAAACTTATTGTACAAATGCCAATTCAGTTTTAAACTTTTCATTTTTTTTTCAATTTAGTACTAGGTCTTCACCTGAATTTCCAATTTAATCATTCAAGTCAATTTTTACCAAAAATCATTAATATGACGGTCTAATCATTGACAGCCGTTCTATGTAGTACACCACTACGTTAACGATTTTCGATGAAAATTGGTAAGGATTACTACATTTAAATTTCACGCAAAGGTTGAGGACTAAATTGGAAAAATTGAATGGTTTAGAACTACATTAACATTCATATAATATATTTAGGATTGATTGGATAATTTCCTCTCATTAAGTGCTTGTGAGTAACAAAACTATGATTGACAAAAAGCAGTTGTATCATCATCAACAACTATGAGGGAACTTGTGGAGCCAAGTCAATACCAAATTAGAAGATTCTGACTTTGAGTAATACATTTTGCGTGTTTACTGTTTACTAGAAAGGAATTGTCATGCCCATGGGCCCGAGAAAAATGAATTAATCGGCCACAGGTTGCTTCTGCATACTTAGTTTGGGGAAATTGAATTATCTCAGTCCCTGTAGGTGGGAAATCTCACTTTAGTCTCTATATCATTTGGTTATAATTCCAGTCTTTATACTGGTCTGTGGTGACAATTAAGTCACTTGTCAAAATCACAGGGTCATAAAGTGTTATTTGCCTGTATAATTTAAAGCAATTTTTTTTTTCAAAAAGGATAGTTTTAATTTCTGATGATTTGGTTGGACTTTCCAAATTATTTAAAAGTCATTTTTTGTTGGCGCGGGCTTTTAAAGGAATCCTTGTACAGAATAATATTATTTCGGTTATTTTCAGTTTTAAGGTTCAAATTTTTAAAACACAGAAACCAAAATCTCTAACGAAAGTATTTCGATTGACTATTTTGGATATGAAAACAAGAAATTGGAAGATTTCATCGTACCAGAAATTATCTTAGGTTCAACTTTGTTAAGCAATGAAATGAGGAAATATTGTAATTTTAAACAAATTAATTCCGAAATTAAAACGCAAAAAGAGAAACTTTCCCAATTTTCCCATCGCCTTATGGGATCAAATCAGAACAACAAAGGAAAGAACAGAACAAACCTGCCAATTGTCCCGAAACCGAACTGCCTTGGGAATCCATAGTGGAATCTTTGCCGTCCAGAGAAGTATTTTATGGGGTTGAAGTCGAAGTTGAGTTTTATTTTCGTGGATCTTCTCTATTTATACATGGGCTCGTGGACGGAGACAAAGTTCCAGCTGTCGATGATGTGCAATTCTCTTTTTCCGGAATGACGTCTTCATTTCCCAATATTATGACATCATAAATTTTATGGAAATTCATTTTATTCACAAAAGTGTAAATTTGGAAAATTCACTTGAAATAAACAAGTGTCAAAGTATTTATTTTTATTTTCTTCCACCATCCCCTGTTTTGCAAATAACATATTTATAAGAGTTTTTTTCCAAGTGCACTAACGGTATGCAAATTTCTTTACATAAGCAGGTTTTATAAAATGACACATATACAATCTTATTTTCAGTATGTAGATTCATTCCATGAACAGATTTATATCTCCATTCCATGACTATTTGTGTAAAAAAAAAAAGGAAAAAAAAAAGACTTTTACACCAACGGTGTATGTAGCATGAATCTATTTCAAAAAGCTTTATTCTATACAATGGCGATGTACAATTTCTTCACATAGGCAGGTTTTAGCTAATGACACTTAACCAATTATTTTGCATGTAACTCTATTCCATTCACAGGTTTATATTTCCATTCTAGGACTGTTTATGTAAAAAAAGGCTTTTGCAAATCACGATGTAGGTAATATATATCTATAAAAAAAAAAAAATTCACTGTCGTTAGGTCCGTACTTTCTAAATAACACGGGGAAAATCATTCTTTGCACCTCTTTTTCTTTATTTTTTATCGCCAACTCAAAAAAGTCTTCCAAACATAATTTGAGTTCGTTTGTGCTAATACGTCCTTCTTATAAAAGTGATACATTGACATATTTAAGTTTACCTTGAAAAATGAGAACAGCGTTATCTTCACTTAATTAAACTTTTTTTTTTATATATTCATTTAGCTTAATGTGGGTACTCTCAATAGATTATCGGAATTTCTTTTAACAAAAGAATAATGAACCGAATATGGAATTCATTTCATCATTGGAAAAATAAGGCATGAAGAGGAAAAATTTAAATGGAAAGTCAATTAATGGAATTAGTAAAAACAAAGAGGAAACGTTTTTTCATTTGCACCGTGAGATGAACACCTTTGAAAGTGTGAAATCGTGTATGAAATTATTGAGGACTCTTCTCGAATTGTATACATGTCCCGCAAGAGCAAAAAGAGAAAAGTGATCTAGAAGATCATTAGTATATGGCGATTGACTCTTAGTCAGCCATTATATTGGCAGAAGTTAATCTTATATATTTAGGATTTTCCAAACTTTTACATGATCCAATAATAGCGAGCATTTATAGAATGCTTTACAGATAGGTACGATGTAACTAGCTAAAAGTAATGGCCCATAAAAATAAAAGAGCACAATAATACAAGCCGAATGGCCGACAGAAGATGTCATTGGAGTGGAGAATGCTGCCAAAGTTCCTCACCAGAAGGATGTGACACTCTTGCTTTTTTTTGAAACAGAGAATAGCGAAAGCGCCATAACTTTTGAAAGACACTAACTTTAGTGTCATGACTCTTTTCGCTAATTAAGTGTTATGAATTTGAAAAATTGATCACTTAAATACCATTGGCCATTTGCCTCGCCAAAAATCCGATATGGATGTCGGTCGTCTTACGTGGCACCGTAGGCATCAACATGTACAATTTTTGTAATTTTTTTTACTCGTTACCACAAATTTGAAAAATCAATAACTAAAATTCCACAAATTTGAAGAGTCAATCACTTCATGTCCTCGCCTGTGGCTGGCGAGGACACCATGACCCTAGGTGAGGCCATCGTGGCCTCATCGCAAAGGTCCTTGTCCGCAACTGACTATGGCCTTGCCCAGGACCTTTGTGGCCCTACTGGTTGAGAGCAAGGCCATTGCGGCCGGCACACAAAAAAATAAAAAAATAATTAAATTAAATAATTAAATAATTAAATAAATCAATTTAAAAAAATTGTAAAAAATCCACATATGACTATTTGTCAAAAGTGGCACTCAAATAATTGATTAGTACTTAAGTAAATGAAAAAAAAAAAGTTATAGTACTCAAATATGCACTGTACAAAAGTTATGGCACTTATGTTATACTTGTCCCCTTCTTTTGAAATCTAAAGCAGAGAAGTACTTTCACGTGGGTAGAGACTTGAAGTAAATTTCAAATATAACGGAAAATTAATTAATGGAATTAGTAAAAATAAAGAGGAATCATTTTTCAGCTGCACCGTGAGACATGAGCTCGTTTGAAAGTATAAAATAATTTATGAAAATATCGAGAACTCTTCTCGAATTGTATACATGTCACGCAAGACCAAAGAGAGAAGAGATTTGGAAGATCATTGGTATATGGCAATTGACTCTTAGTCAACTCTTATTCTACTTTTGGCAGAAATTAATCTTATGTAGTGTGGATTGAGGATATTCCAAACTTTTACATGATCCAATAATAGTGAGCATCTATAGAATGCTTTACAGATAGGTAAGATGTAACTAGATAAAAGTAATGGCCCATAAAACTAAAAAGAGCACAATAATACAAGCCAAATGAGGACAGAAGAGAAAATATTAAGTGCGTTTAATATGCCACGTGGGATATGTGTTGATCCGGGCCCACACGCCAAATTATTCATCACTCAAAATATCTGGTAGACCTCGCTTTCCTCCCCCCGGTTAAGCTTCAATATAGGACGGAAAAAAATTGCCATGTGGATTGCAGCATCACCGGCCAGCCATGGATGACCTGCTCATGAGCATGCCAACGCTAATCCCTGGCCATCGTGTGCGTCATTCAAGCATGCTATTGATGTTAGCTAAATACCCTAAAGCAACCATGTAGTAGTTACATGTTGGGAATTATTTAATGGCAAAAAAATATTCATTCACCGTTCTATTTATATGAATGAGTTCATAAGATCAGTTGCAACTGAACCTATTTTTAAGGTGTTAAGAATATGTGTGATAACTTTACAGTTATGTTGATCTCAAGCTTCACCATTCAGTATAGGATACCTGAGAGGAAGATGAGTCACAATCCATTGGGTATTGTGATCTTCAAGCTAGAACACGGGTGCTTGTCTTGAACAAGTTTATTGAACGTGACATACATAGAACAATTAGCAACCAGAAAGCTTTTACTGGGGTCAATGACTAATCGTTCATGTTTTGGTTAGGTGTAAGATCCTTAAATCTAAGGCACAATAGTGACTTTTATGTTGGATGGCTATGATTCATAAGTGTGCTATTGACGCTTCTTCGTCTTTGTACTTAATGGTCATAGTTCGTTCACATACAAAGGCACATGCATGCGCAATATGGAATATGTCTTCATCCATACAAGATTGATGTCCTATGCAATCTAATTGTGACTTTGTATTGAAATCCTTGGTTGGGGTTGTAACTGAGAACGAATGATTCATGTCTCGTAGAATACATGTCAATTAGATTTGGATATATGATCAAATTGGTGGCTTGACCAATAATTCCATGGTCTTTGTTCAATTGGGATATGATGAGACAAAATGATCAAATTTCACGGTCATCAAGGTTTACAGGTTCATTATGTTCTTGAAACATTCACACTGTTTAGATAACCATGATATATGACTAGATATCATTCATGATTTGTAGGAACAAGAGATTGATCTGGCCAATCAATTCTTTTGGTTGTGCTAATGTGTTAGTATAAATCTTATTCCCAACTCAATGATTAACTTAGGAATGTCACACACCATAATTAATTAGAATAACATTTGAAAGAGAGAGACAATATTGCAAATGTGTTTGCAATTGAGCCAATCAAATTGAGTCGAACTAAAAATAAGAAATCTAAAAGGGGCTTTAGACTTTACAAAGATCTTAAGTAGATTTCAGACTTTATGGCCGAATCAAAGATTTGAAGCGCATTTAGATTCAATGATCGTATTAATAATCCAAAGCAAGTTCAGAATTAATAACCATATTAATGATTTGAAGTGAGTTCAAAATTAATAGTCAAATTAATGATCTACAACGGTTTTAGACTTAGGGGTGCATGACAAACCAGAATTTCTGTTCCAGAAACAATTTTTCTATTCTAAATCTGTTTTGAAATAGAAATCCGTTTGATAAACTTATTCCGTTTTTCTATTTATGGAATAGATTTCTATTTCAGAAATAGGTTTGAAATAGAAATTAGAAGTAGAAATTTTCTACTTTTCTATTTGTGGAAGAAATGAGAAATAAAATTTTTCGTATCGTTTGTCAACGATCCTTCATCCGTTATCGCGACCACCGTCTATTGGTCGCCGCCATTGACCCCCATGCTTGCCGGTCGCCGCCCCGCCAACCCTGGTCGCCCGATCGCCAATCGCCGGCCACCAGTCAGTCGTCGTCCGAAAGAAAGAAATTTTGTGTCGTTATCAAATGAATTTCTTTTTTTAGAGTAGAAATGTTGTGTCGTTATTAAACAGTTATTTTTGCTTCGAAACTCTTCTAGAAATAGAAATAGAAAAATCTATTTCTGTTTTAGAAAGTATTTCGGAACAGAATAGTTGTCATGCACACCCTTAACGGCTAAATTAAAGATCTAAAACGGTTTCAGATTTAACGGTCACATTAATATTCATAAACATTTTCAGACTTAATGGCCATATTAATGATTTAAAACGGTTTCAAACTTAACGGTCACATTAATTATCTAAAACGGTTTCAGAATCAATTTGACAGTTTAATGATCTAAAACGACTTCAGATTCAAATGATCAATTAATGTTATGAAATGGTTTCAAACGTAACAGTCAAATTAAATATTTGTAACAAATACAAAGTTAATGCCAAGAATAAAGTCTTGCAATGGTTACAAACTAATGCATGGAATAATGCTCTGTAATGGTTATAGAATTAATGCCCAAATTAATGTTTGAAACGGTCTTAGAATTTACATCCATTAGATGTTACCGTCAAATTAATTCTCTGAAATGGCTTTAGAGTTAATGAGCCGATTTAATGTGATTTGGGACTAGTTATAAAAGGATGGTTGAGAGAGCAGATCACAATATGATCAATAATCGACAATTGAGAGTGTTGATAGTAACGAACTAAGTCATTCATACATGAGAACAATTGATGGCACAATTGTAGTGGTGAGATCTCTCAATTTCTCTCTACCATTCGACATGAGATTAGTGGTGTGTCTGAACTAGAGACTCGACACTTGTGGGGTTAGATCTAAAGAGCATCAAAACCTACGTTATGAGGAGATCAGACATTCGTGGTCTAGTTCTAAAGAACGTCAAAACCAATATTATCATAAGACATCAAACGTTCGTGGCCAAAATTCCAAGAATGTTAGATTCAATGTTACCAGGAAGTCAAACGTCCGTAGTTAGAATCCAGAAAATGTCAAAACCAACATTGCAAAGACATCAGACATTCATTGGAAAAGAACGGATGCTCTTTAGGGGCCGACTGGAGTACTGTTCCTGCAGATTCTTGCGCTGCTGATTCCGGCTGTTTTGACTGGTAGTTGGAGTTTGTTCTTCAGCTGTCTTGGGCGCCTTCTACTACTCTTCAAACCCCTCTAAAGTGTAGCATGGTATGTGCTCTTCTGTGGGCTTTATCTGGTTACGATGGGTTAGGGTTTTGTTTGCATTTCTGCTGTTTCGAGTCTATTGAATGGATGGAGTCCGGATCCTTCTGAGCCCGTTTTGATGATGAGGGGTCGAGTAATTGAAGCCCTTCCCCTCCTGTTCATGGACATCCCTCATTGGCTGCTCCTTTATTGAGCAAACAAAGGCCGAATCCTTCGTCCCCATTTGTTGCGATCGAGAACAATGACTCGTGACCTCCTCCTGCTCCTGCTAAGGCGCGTGAGAAGAGTAGAGGTAGATTGAGATCCAAGTGCCCTCAACACAGGGGTGAGTCGAAAAACCTAGTAACTCGGTCTTGGGCTACTGTTGCTAGTGGAGTGAATAAAGGATATGATCTTGAATATACTCCTCCGACCTTTGTGAATAATAAACCAGTTATACATATGACATAATCTGATCTTGAAGCTGCTGATCCCAAGTTCTTTGAGTGTCTTGTGGGGTATTTCATTGGAAGGCGGTTGCCGTTTAAAGTTATTGAAGAGGCTCTTAAAAAAGTCTGGGGTCCAAATTTGTTTGAAGTCATGTCTAATGGGCAGGGACTATTTCTATTGTGCATACCAGATAAGGAGTTCCGAAGGAAAGTCGTTGAAGGAGGCCATATAACAGTTGCAAGGATTCCACTGGTTCTACAGTAATGGAAACCAGGTTTGGAACTCAGTAAAGACACCCATCACTCGGTTCCGGTTTGGGTGAGACTTCGAAACTTACCTTTTTCATTTTAGTCAGCTGAATCCATTGGAAAGGTATCCATTGCAGTGGGTAAACCACTCTATGTGGATCAGCGGACAGAGCATATGACAATGCTAATGTTCGCCAGGGTTTGTGTTGAAATAACGGCCCAGCAACCAACTTGTGAATCTATTGAGCTGCTCCTTGATGGTAAATCGGTGGAAGTGGAAGTCGAATATGAATGGAAACCGCTTGCTTGCTCTATGTGCGATATCTTTGGTCACAGCTATAAAATAGCTGCTCCTCAAAACTCTGATGTTCCTCCTGCAGAAGGAATATATGCAGAAGCTAATTAGGTCTTGAATGTTGGTGTTGGAATTCATACTGCTCAAGACAAGTCTGTGCATCTTAATTCCCCTACTCGTCCATATGATCCTGCCTTCTCTCAAAATCGTCAAAAACAGGTTAAGGTTAAGAGTGCTAGTATGAACAAAATAAAGGAGTTAGGGAAGAGAATAAGAACACAAGATTTATAGTGGTTCGGCTTAATCCAAGCCTACGTCCACTCTCCCACGCTAACAGCCTTCTTGGCTGAATTCCACTATGCAATTAACAAGAGATTACAACTTCGAGTGCAAACACTTAGTAGTAGATCACACTATCTTACTAAGTCACTCTTTTGGTATTTCTCTCACGATTACAAACGTTTAACCTCTCAAAAGACAAGTGTATGATCGAAGGTCGCTCAGACTTTGGAATTATAAATTCTACGCTCCGTCTCTTATTTGCTCATCGATCCATGATCTCCTTAAATACTCCTCCACTTCCAAACTAGCTGTTGGACGGTATCCCGAAGAATCGTCTTCCAATATACCCATTGGACAGCTCTATATCTAGAAGATTTGGTAGCCGTTGAGTGACAAAGGTAAAATCCCAAATTGATTCCGATCGCCCATACAAACGAAATCTTGGTTTCCATAAGTAAAGCTTCTTCGTATAGAAAGTTCTTATCTTCAAGATCCAATCGTCAATCAATTAGATTAAATCAATCTTGATGTGAAATCCAAACCAGATCACTAGCCATTATATGATTGGGCTTGAGTTACGATTCATCGAATCTGGATGTAAAGTCTGAGTCTGTAGACTTTACAATATGAGTCTGTAGACTTTACAATCTGGGTCTGTAGACTTTAAAATCTGAGTCTGTAGACTTTACAATCTGAGTCTGAACATATCTGCTTCTGAACAGATTTAGCTTTAAGATTTGTACCCAGTTCAGCTTCAGCATAGAGTTTGTCTTCTGGTTCAGCTTCAGCATAGAGTCTGTCTTCTGGTTCATCATTCACGTTCAGTTTGGAATTAGTCAGAGTTGATAGACTTCTGATGTAAAACAGACTTTGACACTAAAGTCTGGCAGTCTTCAGACTTTGAGTCTTGGGTCTGGCAGTCTTCAGACTTTGACACAGAAGTCTGGAAATCTTCAAAATTTACTCTCGACATATGTTACATTCAGTCTTCTGGCCGTCCTCTGACTTTGATAATATCCTTTACATGTTCTATCATCTGCATGGTCTATTACTCAACCATCAAACATGTTAGTAGCCTTTGATTTATTTTGTCATCTTCAAAACATCATAAGGGATTTCCCTAACAATAATGGACTTACAAGTCCTTTTACTACCCCAGGCATGGACATGATCGATCCTAAGATTGATTCTCATCTGCAACTGGAGGCAACCACACATGTTCCTCCTAAGCCTTCAAAGATCTGAGGATGGTGGTGAAATGGTGGCTATGTCCTCAGCTCCTATTGTCGATCCAGAATGGAAGCAGGTGAAGGGGAAAGGTAGGAAAAAGAAAAAGCATGCTGAGAAGGAAGCTACCTCTTTTGGTTTATCCCTAGCAGGTGAAGGAGGTGCTCCCGCCCCTTCACTTCTGGTTGAAAGTTTAGATGAAATATGCAACTCTAGTATTCAAATGGAATTAAATGATGAAGATGGATTGTCTGTGGGTTCCCCTTCGCCTAAAGGCCCGGCCTCAGCTGGTGCTCAAAGTATACAAGATTAGCTCCTCTTGCTTCTTCCTGACCCCCCACCCTCGGTGGTTTCAAAAGCAACTACTACAGGTTGCAGGTCTAGGAAGAGGTAATTTTGTCCCTCTATCCTTTTTGATATGTTTTTTGGCTTTTGGAATATTAGAGGCATGGTCAACCCTTTTAGGTGTGTAGAGATCAGGAGATTTGCTGCTGTTAATAAGCTCTGCCTGATTGGCCTTTTGAGACTAAGGTTCTTAAGGAGCTTTTTGATTCTGTCTCGGCTTCCTTACTTAAGGGTTGGAAATGAATTGCAAACTATGAGTATTCTTCTCATGGTAGAATTTGGGTTGGTTGGAACTCGGATCTTGTTTCTTTTGTGCCTATCTCTATCAATGACCAGGCTTTGCATGGTAGCCTTAAGCTTAATATGTCTGGTGTGAGCTGCTGCATCTCTGCTGTTTATGGGGGAGCATTCATTTGTGCGTCATAGAACTTTATGGGAGGACCTCCTCCACTTTAATGACTTGATGCAGGATTCAACTTGGCTTGTTGCTGGGGATTTCAACGCCATTAAAGACCCATCCGATCGAGTTGGAAGTTCCAACAAATGGATCTCTTATTTTGATGAGTTTGCCCAATGCTTAGCATAAACGGAACTGATGGATCTCAGATATGTTGGCCTCCGTTATACTTGGTCTACCTCGGCAAAGGACGCTAGGAAGATGAGGAAGATCAATTGTGTTCTAGTTAACAACAAATGGAACCTCGATTTCTCGTTCTCCAAGGCTTCGTTTTTGAACCCTAGCATCCCAAACCATACTCCTATGATCATCAAAGTTCTTCAGCCAATCCATAGGAGGAAGCTATTTAAGTATTTTGAATTTTAGGCTAACCATCCGGACTTTAACTCAATTGTCTGCCAGGCTTGAGACTCCTCCATCACAGGCATTCCATTGTACATGCTTGTTTCCAAGCTAAAAATTGTGAAAGCTCGACTCAAGTTACTTAACCAAGAGGCCTTCTCATATATCTCTGTGAGGACGGCCGAAGCAAGAGAGGCCCTTCGAAGCACTCGGTTAGCCTTCAACCGGACCCTTCCAACCTTTCACTTGCTGAGTTGGAAAAATCTCAGCGTTGTGTTTTTGTTGATTTGAGGAATCAAGAAGAATCCTTCTTTAGACAAAAGTCGAGAGTGAGATGGCTAAAAGAAGGTGACAGAAATACTAAGTTTTTCCACCATTCAATGAAGAGGAGGCAGCTTACTAATAGGATCATTTCCGTTAAGGATCAGTCGGGGGCTGTTATCACTGATCTTGTTCTTGTGCTGCAAGTTTTTGTCCGGTTTTTCTCGAATTTGCTCTCTTATCATGAGGCTTTATCTAAACCTTCGCTTCAGGAGCTAAAGACGTTTGTTCATCACCCGCTTTCGGATGCTCAAGTGCGCTCTTGGTGTGAGCTGGTTTCTCCCTCTGAGATTAAGAATACTCTATTCTCTCTTGCCAAAGGCAAGGCCCCAGGTTCTGATGAGTTCTCGGTAGAGTTCTACAAGACTAATTGAGATTTAATGGGGTCATTGGTGGTGGAAGCAATCCAGGATTTCTTCTCTTTGGGACAACTCCTAAAGGAGGTAAGTACCACTATCCTCGCCCTAGTTCCTAAAGTCCCTAATGCAAGTGCAGTCACTGATTTTAGGCCTATCGCATGTTGCAATACCATTTATAAAGTCATTACGAAGATCATTGCTAACCGCATTGCTGCTATCTTAAGTGATTTGATAAACCCTTCACAAAATGCTTTTGTAAAGGGTAGGAGGATTAGAGATAATATCATCATCACTCAAGAGTTGTTTGCTGGATTTCACTTAGAGCCTTATTTGCCCAAATGTGCTGTCAAAGTTGATTTCCATAAGGCCTATGACACGGTTGATTGGGATTTCTTGGAGCTTGCTCTCCGTGCCTTCTGTTTTCCCGAGTGGATTATTATGCTAATTATGATTTGCGTACATACGTCGAAATATTCCATCTTTATCAATTGTGAATTGCATGGTTTTTTCCCTACTAGAAGAGGACTTAGGCAAGGTGATCATATGTCACCTTACCTATTTACCTTAGTCATGGAAATTTTCTCTTGAATCTTGCTCTCCCGTACTGCTAGCAATGACTTCAAATATTTCTGGAGATGCAAATCTGTGCAGCTGACTCACCTCTTTTTCGCCGACAACGTATTCCTTTTTTGTCAAGCTGATTGGGCATCGGTGACGATGCTAAAAAGGGGTTTGGACATTTTCTCCTCATGGAGCGGCCTCTACCCAAATAAAAACAAAAGTGAGATCTTCATCACAGGAGGGGATTTGTCTCTTCGTAATAGGGTGTAATGGGCCTTCGGTTTTCAGGAAGAGAAACTTCCGGTTCGCTATTTGGGTGTTTCGATTATTACTACTAGATTAGGCAAAGCAGACTGTGTTGCATTGAATGATCATATTACTGCCAAGGTTCAATCTTGGGTGCAACGTTTTCTATCCTTTGCTAGGAGGCTGTAACTCATTAGGTTAGTACTCCTTTCAATTCAAGCATATTGGACTAGTGTCTTTAACCTTCCGTCCTCAGTAATAGCTAGTATTGAGTGCATTTTGAGACAATTTTTATGGAAGGGCACGACCCTTGGCCGGGGTGGGGCCAAAGTCTGGTGGGACGATGTCTGTCTCCCGAAGGTTGAGGGCGGTCTAGGCATTCAGAAACTTAAAGATTGCAACAAAGCCTCCATGCTTAAATTTATCTAGATTCTTTTCACTGATAAAGAATCGTTGTGGTGTCGATGGGTACACTCTAACTTCTTAAAGAAAATAAACTTTTGGATTTCTTCCCAGCCTCGTCAGTGTTCTTGGGCATGGAAAAAAAATCCTTCAATTGAGGAATTACTTTCGATTATCCTTTGTGCGGAAGATTGGAAATGGCCTATCAGTGTCTCTTTGGCATGATCACTAGCTTTCTTGTGGCCCGCTTGATGCCTTTATCCCTTGCTCATTCCGTGAGGTTTATGTCTTCCTGATTATGCTGTTGTTGCGGATCTATTTACCTCAATGGGTTGTTTATTTAAATCTCTCTTCCGATCCTCTCTTCGGCTCATAATAGGTTTACCTAGTGTTGTGATGCTTATGGATCCTTCTCTGTAGCTTCAGCATGGAATTCCATTAGAGTCAAGAAGGATCGTGTTGATTGGGTGTCTTTTGTATGGGACAATGCTATAGCCCTGCAGTTCCAGTTTAATTTATGGCTTATAACCAAAAATCGCCTGCCAACTCAGATGCTGCTTCTTTCTTATGGAAGGATCAACTATAATGTTTGTGCCTTCTGCAATGATGTTCCAAATTCTGTTGAACATTTATTCTTCGGGTGTTGCACCTCAGCTTCTTTGGCCTGCTTTTGGGCCGCCAGGTGTAACCTCCCGTGACAGAATAGATGTTGGAAAAACATCCTCAGTTGGGCCTTAAAGTTCTTATCCGATAAGGACTTCTTCCATTGCATTGCGCGGTTCTCTTTTGGAGCTATGTGTCACCTTATTTGGAAAAGGAGGAATGCGAGTATATTTCGGGGCGAATCCTTAGTGGTCTCAGCTCTAAAAAAACTACCTTATTAAGGTTGTGAGGGATAAAGCTATAACATTCAAAGATGTTCCTCCTACCTCGAGGAATAAGAGGCTTCAGCGTGGTTGGGGTTTTGACCCTGTGGTGTTCTCTTGTCCGCCCAATGCTCCTTAGTTGTTGTTTTGCGTGAGTTGCTCCTAGCTTTTCTTGGCTCTTCGTTCTTAGCCCGCTTCCTTTGGTGGGCTGAGGGTTGGTCAACCTTGTTGTTATTTTGTTCCCGCTTGTTTTTTTTTTTGTTACTGTTGCCCTTGTGGCTTTTCTTGTTTGCCTTTGTGGCTTCTTACATTGGCTTCCCTACACTCTATCTCGTTTTGAGGTTTGAGTGTATGTTTTTTATGCCGGTCTTTTGTAAATTGCCTTAGCTATATATATTTATTACCTTTTACCAGAAAAAAAAAAAAAAAAAAAAAGACATCAGACATTCATGGTCAGAATATGAAGAACGTTAGAACCAAAATTTTTAGAGCACGGTACAAGAGTAATGCAAGTAGCCCCTTTATCACTTCTAGGTGCTTTTATTAAAATTTCACAAACAATGCTATGGAAATACGTGTATAGGCTTTTTTTTACTTCCATTGTGATTATAATTTGATCCTAATTTACCTATGCACGTATTATTGTTTATTGAAACAAACACCATCGAGGTATCAAAGCCAATCCTTAGAAATATTTGTACTTTTAATTATTGATTGGCTCATGTTGTTTGTATGATCTAATTATCAATTTTGATTTGTGAAGAAAATTTTTTCAAAGTGGCCTTTAGATTTTTAATTCATATGCATATTAATCAGTTAATATGTAAAGTGAGACAGTTGATAACAAAGAAAATCTCCTTATTTGTGATGTTAAGTTTTAACGGGTGTTTGTTCCTATGTTCAAATGGTTGATTGCTCGATTATGGATTCATTGGGGTCAGTTGCTATTCAAGAATATAGGGATAAAAACACTACAAGTGCCATAACTTGGCACAAAGGCATACTTAAGTGCCATAACTTTCGAAAAGTATACTTAAGTGCTACATTTGAAGAAAACGAATCACTTAAGAGCCACTCTGGCCAAAATCCGGTCAAAATACTAATGTGACATTTTTCTGACAAAACAATGGCAAAACGGCACCGTTTTGTATGCTGACGTAACCAAATAATGCAAAAACGGCGTCGTTTGTGGCTGACATAGTAAAAAAATAATATAAAAATTAATTAAATTAATTTTAAATTATTAAAATTAAATTTAGTTAAAATATAAAAAAAATAATTTTAAAATTAAATTTAGTTAAAATATGAAAAAATAATAATTTTAAAATTAAATTTAGTTAAAATATGAAAAAATAATAATTTGAAAATTAAATTTAGTTAAAATATGAAAAAATAATAATTTTAAATTAAATTTAGTTAAAATATTAAAAAATAATAATTTTAAAATTTAAAATAAAATTTAAAATAAAAAATAAAAAAAGGGGGACGGTAGCTGAGGGCTCAGCCCCTTTTTTAAAATTTTAAAATTATTTTTTTCATATTTTAACTAAATTTAATTTAAAATTATCATTTTTAAATATTTTAAATAAATTTAATTTTAAGATTATCATTTTAAATATTTTAACTAAATGTAATTTTAAAATTATTTTTTTAATATTTTAACTAAATTTAATTTTAAAATTATTATTTTTCATATTTTAATTAAATTTAATTTTAAAATTATTATTTTTTCATTATTTGGCCACATTAAGCGTGCAAAATAGCGTCGTTTTGCACTCCCTTCACCAGAAAAATGCCACGTATGCAATTTGGCCGGATTTTGGCCGGATTCACACTCAAGTGATCCACTTTACTCCGATTTTGGCACTTAAATGTACATTTCGAAAGTTATAGCACTTAAATGTTCCTTTCTGCCAAGTTATGGCACTCTAGGAGTCCACATCTCCAAGAATATAGGACCACTCTATTAAACATCTGATAATGCAAGGTTTAGGCCGAATGATTTCCAATAACTGTTAGGTAATAAATCATTTGTGTTATAAATACTTGCATGAAATGATGGAATAGACTTAACTATGATCATGAAGCCAATAACCATAAGGTGAGGCTTTCATGATCTATAGGCTAAAGTATGATTAAGACTTGCATGCGATCCACTCACTAAGTTCATAGGACACCAATAACTATTAAGTGAGGTGGATTATAAACTAGTGAGACTTTAAGCCCCACTAGTGATCTTTTCCCAATGAAAATTACCAATTCCCACCCTAAAGAGTATGAAATCCAAAAAGAATAGTGGTATAATATTTTATTCAAAGGCCAAAATGAAATATTTGTTGAAAGTCAATGGCTAACAATTTATTTTTCTACACAGATAATTTTAAAACTTTGAAAATGGTTACGACAAACCCACTTGCTTCTATTCTTGATAAAAAAAAAAAAATGTCTAACGGGACCCAACTATATTGATTGGATAAAGAATTTGAGAATTGTTTTCAATTCCAAGAAAATCGTGCTTGATTAGAACTTGCCAGGAGGCTTTCTAGGTGGTACCTAAGAAGAATGAGAAACTTATGGAAAGTGGCACGAAGATGACCTAAAAGTTATGTCATATATGCTTTCTTCTATGAATAATGAGTTTTAGAAGAAATATGAGAACATGGAAAGTGCTTACTCGATCATCGTGCATCTAAAAGATTTTTTTTGATGAGAATGGTCAAATCACTAGATATGAGATATCTAATGGATTGTACCATATAAGAGTGGCTGAGGGATCATCGGTGAATAATCATGTTTAGAAGATGATTTGGCACATTGAGGAGTTAGCCATTCTAAATCTTATTATGAATAATGAATTAGCCATGGATCTAATATTCCAATCTTTGCCCGATTTCTTCTCTAGATTTGTTCAGAACTTCCACATGCATAAGATGAAGAAAACTCTTATCAAGTTACACGGTATGCTAGCGGTTTGTGAGAAGGAAATGCATAATACAATGTGTGACATTCGGATTTTCCCCTATAGCCAATATTATTATTTAGGATAATTTCCTCGACTAGGTCACTAGGAGTCAAAGGCATTAGAATAAAGTTGATAGATTTGGATGTGTGAGTTGGTTGTGTGAAGCGACGATGTTGAATTCGCTGCTAAATCGTTGGTAGAATTAGGCCAGTATGTTCATAACTTTATGTTTAAATATATTCGAGTTTTAAATTTATTATCTTGGGATTTGCCTAATTTATATATCTTTCATATATTATTTTAGTGCATTCAAATGTTTTCAGATTTACAAGTATTCAACATTAGGTATTCCAAGAGAAAATGTCTTTGAATTTATGAGAATTCCACATCAAATGTTCGAACTAAAATGTTTTAAGATTTATGAATATTCAAAAATCAAATGTTCAAAAAGAGAATGTTTTCAAACTCTCGAACGTTTAAAATCAGATGTTTATAACATAAATGTTTTGAATGAAAATCCGATTTCCTAAATCACTATTATTTCTCCACCTACTTGCCACTTTCCATTTTTCTATCAAGATTTTTAAGCACATGCGTCAATTTGATTCATTCCATTTAACCACCATGACATCATGTATGAGATCATCAATCTTAACCTATGCTCAATAATACATCGATGACTCATGCCCTTATTTGGCTCAATGAGAAGAAGTCTAATCTCACCGCTACCAAAATATCTTCTCATGTCAACATTTCATTGGACCACTTGTTTATTAGCTAGATTCATATGGGACAATTAAAGTTTATTTATTGGAATACTTGGCAACTTAACCCAAGGAGATTATGACTTTAACCTTAGTTACTCCCTTTCTTTCTCCTACAAATTCTTATGCCGTGTAGAAGGAATCTTCAAAGACTATCGATCATCAACTCCCTCTTCTTCCTCTCTAATATTTCACTTTCAAAAAAAGACAAACAATGGTTCCACTCTTAAGATGCCAAGACTTTTTTCCTGGTTCTAGTTCAGACAAGGTAAATCATAAAACTTCTAATACTTTTAACCAAAGGATTCTGTTGTTTTTGAAAATCAAGCTTTATTATTTTTGGTTGTGTTTATTTTGTTTGAAAGTGACTTAGATTCTAAAATCAAAGTTGCTTTCAAGGTAAGTGAAAACCCTAGGTGCTAAGTTGGGTTGATCCACTTAGTACTCTTGACTTGGTTGGTTGTTGTATGACTTTATTCAATAATGGTGTGTCGATATGATTTGTATTGATGTTTACATGCCTAGTAATTTCCGAGGGAGGTGGTAACATGTAGCACTTTGGATTTGATTAGTTGGTCGAGATGTGTAATTTTGATGTGCAATAACGTGGCGATTGTTGGATTTGCCTTATTCATCTTGTGTATGTTTAGAAGGCATGTGGTGCAATTGGTAAGTGGAAATGCTAAATCAGAATATGTTTATTTGTTCTATCAAAGTTTACTTGGCAGAATCTATTCAAGCATTCTATCAGAGTTTACTTGATCAAAACCTGTTTATTCGTTCTATTAGAGTTTACTTTGTCAAAATCTATTAATTTGTTCTATCAGAGTTCATTTGGTTAGAATCTATTCAATCGTTCTATCAAAATTTACTTGGTCACAATCTGTTCATTTTTTCTATCAGAGTTTACTTGGTCAAAATATGTTAATCACTCTATTAGAATTTATTTGGTCTATTCATTCATTCTATTAGAGTTTACTTTATTAGAATATGTTCATTTGTTCTATCGAGTTTATTTAGTCAGAATCTGCTCAATTGTTCTATTAGAATTTATTTGGTCAGAATCTGTTCATTTATTCTATCAGAGTTTACTTCGTCAGAATCTGTTCATTCATTCTTTGGAGTTTAATTAGTTAAAATCTAATTCGCTTATAAACCTTATGCTTTCTAAGTCTGATTTTCTCTGAGTCTAATTTGCTTTTGAGTCTGATAGGCGATCTAAATCCGTGTCTTTTCGATGTGATACATTCTTTAAGTCTGATACTTTCTGACATGTTTTCAAAGTTTGATTCGCTTCTAAGTTTGATGTGCTCTCTAATTCTGATTTTACTTTCAAAGTTTGATGTGCTCATTTAGTTTGATTCGCTTTCAACGGAGGCAAGTACATTAGAAGTGCCAAAAGTTGTGTACGGTAATCACTTTGGTGCCAAAAGTTTATTTTTGATCACTTAAGTGTCAACAAATTTGAAAAACGATCATTTCAGTGCTAACGCCGATCTAATTAGTCGAAAATCCGACATGGCACTTTTTATTCATTTCTGAAGCTAACGTGGCTCGTCGAAGAGTATAGTCAGTATCCAAACAACAAAACGATGCCATTTGGCGTCTTTCCCCCAAGTAAGAACCCTAAATTCCCAAATTGAGAGAGAGAGAGAGAGAGAGAGAGAGAGAGAGAGAAGGCATGGGCTTCCTCTTTGTCTTCTTCCCCGAAGAACAACACCAGCAGTGGCATCAACAATGGCACCAACAACGGCACCAGCAGTGGCACCTTCGACCCCCCTTCTTCGTCCTCCTCCTTCGCCCTCACCTCCTATTCTTCCCACCACTTCTTGCCTGAGCAACAACCTCATCCTCTCCTCGCTCACCTAGTTAAGCAACTATGATGGTGGTCAAGCGATGGTGGCCGAGTGATGGCGGGCGAATGACGGTGGCCGAGCGATGGCAGTCGGCGTTGGGTGAGAATCGGACAAAGAACCCTAATTTCAGTCCCCATATGAGCTATACGGCATTGTTTTTTGTGAGGTTGTCCACATATGATAGCAAAACGACGTCGTTTCTTAAGTAGGATGGAAAACAATGTCGTTTAAAAGCCACCGCAACTTTTTTTTTTAAAAATAAAAAGGCAACGTAATTAATTTGGTTGGAATCTCTCACTGGTAGCACCAAAGTGATCGTTTTTTTAATCCAATTTGACACTTAAGTAATTTGACGGAAACTTTTGACACCAAAGTGAGCGCCGTACACAACTTTTGCGCTTCTAGTGTACTTTCCCTGCTTTCAACATATGATTTCGTTTTTTAGTCTAATTCACTGTCAGAACCATTTCTTTAAGTCAGACTTTCTCGATCAAAACCATTTCCCTTATGATCAAACTTTCCTTTTCAGAGTCATATCTATGTGTTTCAGACATTCTGTTCTGAATCACTTCCTTATGTTTCAGACTTTTCAATTCAAAATCACTTCTTTGTGTTTCATACCTTCTTTCTAAGTTACCTCCTTATGTTGTAGACTTTCTGGTTCACAATCACTTATGTATGTGTTCGGACTCTATGTTCTGAATCACTTCCTTATACTTTAGATTTTTCGTTCAAGATCACTTTCTTATACTTCAGACTTTCTAGTTCAAAAACCATTCCTCTATGTTTAGACTTTTCATTCATAATCATTATTTGTTGCTTATATTGATTATTAAGCATGCTAAATTTAAGCATTGAATGTGTTTGTATAAGTGACGAGTGAGAAGTAAGTGTATGGTTATCACTAACGACAAATGCGATCAATGAAAGAATGAGGTAAGGATATATATGAAAATGTGTTGTGAAATGGATGTCGATTGTTCATGGATGTGAGACCAAATAAGAAATAGGTTATACATGCACTGATTTATTAAAAATGAAGGCATACATGTTGAAATGCATGACAAGTATGAACTCATCTATGTATGAGCTTCATGACTAGTGTGAAGTCACTTGTATAAGTATTGGTGAGCTTTATGACATGTATGAACTCATTTGGATATTAATGAGCTTCATGACCAGGACAAAGTCACTTATGTAAGTGTTGGTGAGCTTCATGACCCGTATGAACTCATTCATTTGAATATTAATTAGCTTCATGACCAATATGAATTCACCTATGAGTACGGGTGAGATTCATGACAAGTACAAACTTGCATATATACATAGGTAAGCTTCATGACGAGTATGGAACATATGGTGGTGAAATGTATGACAAGGATGAACTTGCCTATGCTTAATTATGTGCATAGTAGTGAGTTACTAGGTGATACCGGTGCATCATATTATATGCCATCCATTTGCCTTTGAGTGAATGAACCTATAATTTTGTTTGATGGATCTTATTGGCATGTCATGATAGAAAGAAAAGAGAACTCGTATATGCATGATCATCCTGTCTTGAGCTCATGTCGTTTGATTGTTTGACTTGTACAAGGTTAAGTATTAAGATGATCTCTTACTTTAGACCTAGGAATTTATTTACTGAGCTTTGGCTCACTCTTTATTTTTCAATGTGTGGGATGGTCCCATTGTACGTGACAGTGGAAGGGACAAGGTGATGCTTGAGACCATCAACTTTTGAGTGGATGGTTTGTCATTTATATATGCAATCTTTTGGGCAAGAATAGTATGAGAGATATGTTACGTTAACCCTTCCCAAATCTTATGTGTTTTATGTGCTATATAAGATATTGTATTGAGTTGTAATATAAGTTAACATAATAAAATATATGTGTAATAGTTAACCCTTCTTGGGTATTGTGATATCTAAACTAGAACACCCATGCTTATCTCGGATAAGTTTACTGAACGTAACATTAATAGAATGATTAGTAACATGGAAGCTTTTAGCAGGGTCACTGACTAATCATTCATGCTTTGGTCTGGTGTAAGATCCTTAGACCTAAGGCCCGATATTGAATTTAATGTTGGATGGTTGTGTTTCATAAGTATGCATATTGACGCTTTGTCGAACCATCTATGTACTTGATGATTATAGTTTGTTCACATACGAAGGTACATGCGTGCACAATATGGAATTTGTCTTCTTGTTATATATAAATATATCAGATTTGATGTCATATACAATCTAATCATGATTTTGTATTGAAATCCTTGGCTGGGGTACATATCAATTAGATTTGGGCATATGATCGAATTGATGGCTTGACCAAGAATTTCATGGTCTTTATTCGATTGGGACATGATGAGAGAAAATGATCAAATTACACAGTCACCAAAGCTGATAGATTCATTATATTTTTGAAATATTCACACTATCTAGATAGTTATGACATATTGCTAGATGTCACTAATGGTTTATAGAAACAAAAGATTGATCTGAACAATTAGTTCTCTTGGTTGTGCTAATATGTTAGTACAAGTCTTACTGCCGATTCAATGGTAAACCTAGGGATGTCACACACCATAACTAATTAGAATGATGTTTGAATGAGAGACACAATATTGCAAATGTGTTTGCAGTTAAGCTATCAAATTGAGTCGAGCTAAAAATAAAAGATCTGAAAAGAGCTTCAGACTTTACAAAGATATGAAAAAAACCTTCGGACTTTACAAAGACTTGAAGTAGGTTTCAGACTTTACGGCCAAATCAAATATATGAAGTAGGTTCAGATTCAATGACCAAATTAGTAATCCAAAGTGAGTTCAAAATTAATAGCCATATTAATGATCTGAAGTGAGTTCAGAATCAATGGCATCATTAATGATTCGAAGTGAGTTCAGATTCAATGACCAAATTAATAATCTGAAACGATTTCAGACTTAACGGCTAAATTAAAGATCTAAAACGGTTTCGGATTTAACATTCACATTAATTTTCTAAAATGGTTTCAGACTTAACAGTCATATTAATGATTTAAAATGGTTTCAGAATCAATGGATAGTTTAATGATCTGAAACAGTTTTAGACTCAAATGACCAATTAATGTTCTACAATGGTTTTAGATGTAACGGTAAAATTAAATATTAGTAATGGTTATAAAGTTAATGCCCATAATAAAGTCTTGTAACGGTTACAAATTAATGCCTAGAATAATGCTTTGTAACGGTTACAAAATCAATGCTCGAATTAGTGCCTGAAATGGTCTTAGAAGTTATGTTCATCAAATGTCACGGTCAAATTAATTCTCTAAAACAGTTTAAGAGTTAATGAGTTGATTTAAATGTGATCTGAGACTAGTTATAAAAAGACATTTGAGAGAGCAGATCACAAAATGATCGACAATCGACAATTGAGAGTGTGGATAATAATCAACTAAGTCATTCACACACGAAAGCAATTGCTAGCACAATTGTAGTGGTGAGATCTCTCAATTTCTTTCTACTGTTCAACTTGAGATTGGTGGTTTGTTTGAACTAGAGGCTCGACATTATAGGGCTGGATCTGAAGAACGTCAAGACCTACGATACAAGGAGATCAAATGTTTGTGGTCTGGATCTAAAGAACGTGAGAACCAGTATTACCTGAAGACATCAGACGTTCATGGTAAGAATTCCAAGAATGTCAGAGTCGATGTTACTAAGCGACCAAACGTTTGTAGTCAGAGTCTAAAAAATGTTAGAACTAACGCTACAAGGACATCAGACATTCATAGTCATAATCTAAAGAAGTTCAGAACCAAAATTTTTGGAGCATGGTACAAGGGTAATCTAATTAGCACCTTATCACTTCCAAGTGCTTTTATTGAAAGTGCACAAACAATCCAATGGAAATACGTGTATGGGCGTTTTTACTTCTGCTGCAATAAGACTTTGAGTCTAATTTACCTATGCATGTATTCTTGTTTATCGAACTGAATACCAACAATTGATCCCTTGGGTATCCATCTTTCCCATCCACCATGGATGTCAGCCATGGACAACACTCACGGCCAACCATGGACGATGCTCATCCATGTCCATGGCTGTTGTCGGCATCGAGCAATGCTAGAAAGGGCGGCTCGATTTGGATGTTTGGCCAAATCTGGAGCCATTGCTCACGGCCACATTGCAGAGATTGTGGCCTAAAAAATAACAGGAGAAACAAAAATGAAGCTCTGCTTCTGCATTGTGGGTTGATGCTGTGCTTCTAGTATGTGTACCACAAGAAAAAAATGGTGAAAAGTGGGTGAGAGGGAGAGGGTAACGACAGGGAGAAAATATTCAGGGCGAGAAAGTAAAAGAGCAGAGAGAGGAACAGAGGAACCGTGAAAGAAGATAGGAAGATAGGGGGCAACGAAGGAGAGAAAAGATCAGAAACCAGGGCCATTATTGCCACGTGTTGATCTCTAGATGGTTTGTTATATATCCTACATGGCACATTCAATATACTAAATATTTTATTGACGGGAGATGTCATTGGAGTGGAGAATGTTGCTGAAGTCCCTCACCAGAAGGACGGGACACTCTTGCCTCTTTTCAAATTTAAAGCAGAGAAGTATACCTTTCACGTGGATAAAGACGTGAATGTAAAAGTTTTTCTGATGTTGGTTACATTAATTGATATTATAATTTACTCTTTTATGGAAGTTATCTTATAATGTGAGATATAATGTTTTTTAATTAGTCTATTATGGGAATGGCTAATGTGGATTGAATTGAGCATGGCCCGTGATGAGAGGGCCTAGCTAAAAATACTATAAATAGTGCTTAAATCCTTCTTCTAACCCGAACACAAATTATCATCACATAAGGAGCATTTACTAAATGCTAAAGGTGAGGGACAATTTCATTGAGCTAGTGATACATAGGATAATAGAGGAGAAGCTCTTGAGTTTGGATTATCAGGAATGATGGAACAAATCTCTTTACTTGATTATATATGTGTTCTTGATTCTAGTTACGGAGATCTTGGACTGTGCTTTCGCAGCTTATAGTGAAGTTTAAGTCAACTTGTGTTGTCATGGATTTTCTCTGTTTATACATATAAGCCAGCCGCAGATGATGTACCATTCTCTTTTTACTATATGACGACTTCTTTTCCAAAATTTATGACACCAGAAATTTCATGGGAATTCATTTTGATTACAAAAGTGTAAATTTGGAAAATTTACTTAAAGAAGACACAAGTGCAATTTCGAATAATCATTTTGTTTTCTATTCTTCCATGATCCCCTGCTTTGCAAACAGCATATTTCAATGGACTTTATTTTCTTTATATAAGCAGGTTTTATAGAATGACCCATACGATTTTCATTTTAAGCAAGGAAGTTTAATCCATAAATAGGTTTTTCCATTTTGAGACTGCTTTGTATAAAAGACTTTTACACTTACAACATAAGTAACGTGGATCCTATTTTGACTGATTTTTATCATGTAAAAGGCCGATTTGCAGAAGCATGTTTTAGATAATGACACATAATTGATTTTTGTTTCTGCATGTTTCTGAATATCAATGGAATTAGTAATAACAAAGCGGAAACGTTCTTCAGCAGCACCGTGAGACATGAGCACGTTTGAAAGTTTGAAATCATGTATGAAATTGTTGAAGACTCTTCTCGAATTGTATACATGTCACGCAAGAGGAAAGACAGAAAAGGAGATTTAGAAGATCATTGGTATGTGGCAATTGACTCTTTGTCAACTCTTATTCTCCTCTTGGCAGAAGTTAACCTTACGTGGTGTAGATTGAGGATATTCCAAAAGACTAAAGGAACTATTAATTAACTCATATATTAAGCATCATCATTACAATGGACATATAAGATATTGCAATCGGGATAAAGAAACCATAGCTGCAGAACTTTTACCAGTTATCTTTCCTCCGTGATCATTTTTTTAGTCAATTGGATTCCTAAATCAGATTTTTTTTTATCAATTAGTTACTAGGGGTCACAAGTGTAATTTGACATAATAATGTTCTTTCTTTTCTTCCCCATCCCCTGCTTTGCAAACGACGCATTTCATTGGCTTTTATTCGGTGGTTTTATAGAATGATTCATTTTTAGCAAGTACAGAGTAAATTTAATCAATAATAGGTTTTTCCATTTTGAGACTGCTTATGTAAAAAAAAAAAAAAAAAAGTTACCTTGACAAAGTATGTAATGTGAATCCTATTTCGTCAGACTTTCATTCTGTAAAATGGGGGTGTCAAATTTTCTTCGAAGCAATCATGGATGCTCAGCGTCAAAGCCGTGGCATTGCATCGCAATCGTTGGATTCCCATCCACGAGTTGTTCTCATCTTAATACCTACCGAGTCCATACATTGGAGTCAATTCTATCTAGCAAATTGAAATTAATAGATCAATCTCAAAGGAAGTCTCGGCCACATCAAACGAAAGAACTCCTACTTCACGTGACGTATCGATATGATATCATACATCAAACTGAGCATCTTGATTGCTTCGATTCTTTAAGAAGATAAAGATATATAATTGCCCCGAATTGGCCCACCAAGTAAATACGTTAGTATTTTTCCAAAACAAATCCACGTATGGATGGTGGATGCCGAGTTCATAAGTCGATCTATTCACCACCGATAATTTAGGGTTGATCTACTCTCTATCTCCGAGGACTCTTGGAAGTCCATGGGGAATCCAACACACATGAGATGCTGTCACGATACGGCATGACTCGTGAGAAAAAGAACATCTTGTCTCATTGCTCTAAAATGAACTCAACTTAGGACGTGCATGATAATCATTCTATTTTTATTTCAAAACAAATTTTCTATTCCTAACTTATTTATGGAAGAGAAATCCGTTTGACAACATAATTTTATTTTTCTATTTTTGCAACAAATTTTTAGTTCAAAACTAGGTTTACATAGAAATAAGAAGTAAAGATTTTCTACTTCTTTGTTTTCGGAACATAAATGAGAAATAAAAACTCTTATCATCACTAATCTTCACTACTGGCTGGCCGCCCACCTGTTAGCCACTTGCCACTGCCAATCGCCGCCAGTCGCCATTGCCCCCCACCAACCGCCGCCACCACCACCAATAGCCACCAATGGCCGCCGGCCATCATCTACTATCGCCACTGGGGTCGTCAGCAAATTATCGTCACCCAGGAAAGAGAAATTTTGTGTTATTATCAAACGAATTTCTATTTTGAGAATATAAATTTGTATTGTTATTAAATGCGTATTTTTGTTAAGAAACTCATCCAAGAATAAAAATAGAAAAATTTATTTCTGTTCAGAAATCAATTTATGTAAGAATGATTATCATTCGCACTCTTAGATGCCCTATCATATCAACTTCTTTCACCAATGGGAAAAGAAAAACATCAACATGTCAAGAAAGAGTAGCGCATGTTTAAAGAAACCTTAACTTTGCCCAAACTAGCCGTAGACAATAATGTAAAGTGTTCACATAAAGCATTAAATTTTTTGCTCCTCTCAAGTAAGAGTTTGCACGCGACATGAGATTGACTCTAAAGATATGAATATTGGATAAGATTTTACCTAAGTTTGAATTTGAATTTCGAATTGTATTAGGTGTTCTAATTGGTGCGCTCATCCTGGTTTATACAAGCTTTCCAGTCATGTTTTGTAAGCTTTTTAATTTCTCTACACACTTCAATCATCTTCATTAGCAGTTTAGGTTCAAGTTTGGTCATAGCGCAAACATAGCCTCCAAGAATGTAAGCTATATGTTATAATTTAATAAAATTTCTTGCAAATTCTTAATTGTTTCCAATCTACTATTTGCGCATTAATTAGTAATTCGAATTTTGTTAAGTTTTTTAGGTTTCCAGGCATATTAAATTCATTTACTTTTTATTCGATGTCATATTTAATGATTTGACTGGCCATCAATAATGCTCCATTGGACTTTAGTTACTAATTAATTCATTGAGTTTTTGGCAATCAGGACGTGGCAAAAATTTATGCACGACTCTTTTTTTATGTGACAACGAAAGGGGAATACGATGTCTCACCGAATTACTAGTAATGTGGCTGGTCATTAGGATTCCGAAGCCAACGACTCAATATCAAGAGTTGAGTCCTAACCCATCAAGAGCCTCTAAGGCTAGGCATGATCCTATGGATCGACCACCACCGTCTCGCAGGCATGAAAAAAATCTGACGCAGAGAAGTATTTTTACGTGGGTCAATTTGAAGTTATTTTCTGATCTCTTGGATCTTCCCTTTTTATACAGCGACTTGTGGATATATATATAATATATCCAAATTTATGACCTTAAAAATTTTATGGAAATTCCTTTAATTTACAATAGTGTAAATTTGGAAAATTTAATAAAAAAGATATAAGTGTAATTTCACATAATTATCCTTTTTGTTTCCTTCCACCATCTCCCTCTTTGCAAACAACATATTTTAACGGTTTTTTTTTTTTATTCTGTGTACTGGCGGTGTAAAATTTTCTTTAAAAAAATATGTTTAATAGTACGAACATATATAATTTTTGTTTTTAGCATGTAGATTTATCCCATAAACAGGTTAATGTTTTTATTTTAAGACTGTAAAAGAGAGTTTTATACTGACAATTTTTGTAGTATAAATGTTATTTCAACAGGCTTCTCTTATGTGCATTAGTGATGTAAACAAGCAAGTTTTATATAAAAGCTTTTCCAATTGTGTTTTGTCAGCTTTTTACTTTCACTACGGACTCCAATCATCTCCGCTAGCGGTTTATGTTCAACTTCAATCATCGAGCAAACATGCTCAGCAAGATTGTGGAACCAGGCTATCTACCGCTTTTAAGCCTGTTTGCATAGGCTCGTGCACAGATTTACTTCATAATCCTAGGGGCTTTCACTTCGACACGCCTTCCTTCGTGATCGCTTAGAGCCCCTCTTTCATTAATATATACTCCCAAGGCGTCGACGACATGGCCTAAGATAGCCTTTGGGATGATTTTGAAATCTTTTCTATTAGGGAATCCAGTATCCTTGTGCATGAACATAATAAATTCGGTTGTTATGGTAGGACGCTATTATGGATGAATTAGTAACTGCATCCAATCTCCAAAAAAATTTCAATTGTTTCGAACTTTCTATTTTTGGAAGGGAATATTTATGGAATCCCCATGAATAGGATCAAGCCCTATTCCATGGTATGTACATAAGATTCCTCTTTCTTATTCTTAAGCAAGCTCTCGTTACATGATTTCTTATTCATATAAATGGATATAGGATTTATGGGGCAATTACTTAGAAGTATGTTTTGTGCAACAACCCTTCCTATCTGATAAAAAAGAATCCCATGATCTTGAACCGATCTTACCTGGGATCGCAAATCCCAAGTTTGTCTATGAAAAGCAAATCTAATTGTATTAGTGTCTAGAATTGCCATTGCTGAAACACAAAAGAATTGAAATCTTATATCAAAACACTATGTATGGATGGTATGAACTATCTAAACAAGAATTTTTTAACAGCGAATAACTAGAGCTATTACTCGCTACATCAAAAAATTTCCATTAATGAAATATGTAAATCCACTAAATAGAACCCATCCTTGATTTGAGATATTGATAAGGTGAATACCTAGTATATTCAATGCTAGCCTTATAATGAGTATAAGGACCTCCAAAAATTCTCTTTTCTCCCTATGAACTTTAAGGTGTATTCCTTACCAAAAAATAAAATAAAATAAAAAAAAATAAAAACCTTAAAAAAAAAAAAAAAAAAAAAAAAAAAACCTTTAAGGTGTATGAGGTTTTATATTTGGTTCTTTAAGTAGGGCCAATAGAGACAGTACAGGTATGGGTATCACAAAGTTTCTCTTATTTGTATTAATAGCTACTCTAGGAGGAATGTTTTTATGAGGTGCTAATGATTTAATAACTATCTTTGTAGCTCCAATGTAAACCATCTACTGTAGTTCAATAAAATTTCATGCAAATTCCTTTTTGTCTCCAATATATTATTTTTGTGTAGTTAAGTATTTCAAATTTTACAGAGTCCTTGAGTCCATTTACTTTTGACTCAAAGACATATGTAACGATTAATTAGCCATCAATCATCCTCAATTGGACTTTAATAACTAAGTGAAACCATTGCGTTTCTGGCGACCATAACCTTGCGAAAATACATGAAACAGTTAATTACATAGGTTTTTCAATAGAACTCACATAATTAATAGTTCAAGTAGTCTTCATCCATGTAATTTATAGATCACGTAATAAGAAATTTATCGTCTGAAATCAGATGCCTTATATTTGGTGAATCACAAAAATTCACAATCGTTATGTTAATGGATCTCACAAAATCAAACCATTGTGATGCATGTGATCCACTGAACTCGTTTTCAGGCAAGAAATATCTTGGATTATAACTTCTCATCACAATTATGCGGTCATCATTAATTGTTAATTGTTTATTTACTTCTCCTACTAGATTTGGACAGAAGTCCACTCCTTTATTGTCTCTTTTCTTTTGTTTAATCTTAACGCCATCCGATTCTAGTGTTTTGATACTGGCCGTATGATCAATGCGTGTTGTCTGCAATTCGATTATGAACTTGTCATTGCGTCGAACCAGTACGGCAAAATTACAGTGCTCAAGGCCTTTTGACTGTAGCAAAGGCCGTGGGAAAAAATTATCAAGCAAGCCTTAAATCTATTATAACTTTACCAATTCAATTATAATTTTTTTATCAATTTAATTTTAAATATTTTCAGATCTATCGCCAATTTAGTCAATCCAATCAATTTTGGGCAACCGGTGTTGACATAAATGCCAGCGATGCCAATCGTTCAACTAAGGCTAATATTGACAATTTTTTAATTCTTTTTTTTCTTTTTTTTTTCCTCTTTCTTCCTTCTTCCTTCTTCCATCGGCCAGTTGCTGCCGTCCAAAGATAAGGGCCATGCGAGGTTAGCCTTATCGGCCGATGGCGAGGCTTGCTCTCGCCGACCACAGTCCAACAACTGAACATGGAATCTATGTTTGTTTGTTTTTTTTTTTTTTTGGTAAAATCATGGAATCTATGTTATTTTTCAAATAGCAAGGAAAATGGGGAGGGTAAAAATTTAGATGGGAAAGTTAAGTAATGAAATTAGCTCATAATTAAAAAAAAATAAAAATAAAGATGGAACGTTTTTCACGTGCATTGTGAGACAAAACCATGTTTGAACAAATGCAATTATGTATGAAAATTATCGGGACCTTATCTTCTCTAATTGTACACGTGTCATGCAAAGACGTCTTTTGGGCGATCCCTTTTGGCCTCCAATTGGGCGACTTAAAGATGTCCTTGAAGTCAAGGATGCTGCCCCCACAAGGATGTGACATTCTTACTTCGTCTCCCAGGTTCGTGTCACGTCATTGCTTACATCATCAAGAGGAAAATTGGGTCATATCCTGACATGGATTTGGACACTTGCCAGGTGTCTCGCATGAAAAGATATGGAAGAGATAGGGACAAACATTATCAAGAGAAAAGAGGAAAAGTTGGGTCGTATCCTAGCATGGATTTTGACACTTGCGAGGTGTCTCGCATGAAAAGATATGGAAGAGATATGACTCCGAAAAAAAACAAAAACGGAAGAGATAGAGATAGAGATAGAGATAGAGACAGACAGGGCATCCGCATGGAAGGGACAAGAGAGAGACAGGTTTCATCTTTAAGCTTTGCTACATAGTCTTAAAACATTCTGACTTCCACACAATGGCACCCCAGTAATTTCTATGAACTTCGAGGGTGATTTTTTTGGAGGGAGAGAGATAGAGTCGGATCATCTTCAGTCCACCAGGTTGGGACGAGGCTAATTTAATGACATTCTAATTATCGAAAGATAGACATGGTCTCATTCAAAGTAGAAACACTGCTATCTCAGGATGCCTAGATTTCATTCGTAAGAATAACGTCAGTCTTTTTACTCTAGGGCGCAACGATGCGAAGATAACCTCTTCCCACCAACTGATCTAGCAAGAATTCTAGAAAAGTATTCTTAACCATCGGTCCCCTACCTCAAGCCTTTTTCGCCATCGAAAAAATCCTCTCAAATCGCCATTCATAAACAAGCCATTCAAGGTACCAAATGTACAATTAGAGGATGCACACTCTCGAAACAAGCCAACATAAATTTTGCCAGACTCCCTCTTATCTTTCTTAAGAATGGACAGAGGAACAAAAATCACGTAAAGGAAACCAATTTTGTAGAGGTTGAATACGATAATAGGGTGAACTTCTTAGCAGTTTGTTGTTGTTTATCAAGTTCAACTGGGGCTACCTGATCACATTTGTTTTTTTTTTTTTTTTTTTTTTTTTTTTTTTTGGTATCCAGGGAACCTCCATATGTTGCTTCGTAACGGAGTAAAATCCGAGAGGAGCAGTAGAGTCCCCACCACCCTTGCTGCCCCTGGTAAGTCATGAATTCCTTTCTCGCAAGGCAGACAACGCAGCGATTCGAACTTAGGACTTTTTTTTAAAGGAACCTGCGCTTAGCCACTACGCCGCCACCACGGGTGGTCCTGATCACATTTGTTTGTCCAACAATAGTCGCAGAACATCAGATCTCTCTTGGACAGTAGATGTCTGGTTGGTAAGTGATTTCCAATTGCTCCATGTAATGCGTTTCTTCCACCATCCCCTTTTTTGGCAAACAACATATTTCAGTCGATTTTTGTTTAGTGCTCTAACATTGCCAAAATTTCTTCACATGAGTAAGTATTACATATTCAGTTTTTATTTTTAGGATGTATATTTATTTCATAAATAGGTTTATGTTCTAATTTTGAGACTACATGTACAAAAAAGACATTTAAACTGACAATTTGTTTAAAATAAATCATACTTCAAAGCGCTTTTTGTCTCTTTGCCAATTCAAAAAATCTTTTAGACATAATTTGAGTTCGAATTGTAAAAGAGATACATTGATATCTTTGACTTTACCTAATAAAATTGGAACATTGTCATTCTCAATCAATAATTTTTTTATATACGTTCAGGTTTACATGGGTCTTCTCAAAAGTTTAACATCACAATTTCTTCTAAGGAAAATAACTAGTTGAAAATACAATTTATGTTATCTTTGAAATAGCTAGGAAAATGGGGGAGGATAAGAGTTCAGATGTGGGTCTTAAGTATGACCTAAACACTGATTTAATAGATGAAATTAGTTCATATTCTAGTGTGCAATCATGTATGAAAATATCGAATACCTCGTCTTCTCGATTGGACACATGTCACATAAAGACGTCTTTCGTAGAAGTCCTTTTTGGCCTCGCGTTGGACGACTTAAAGATGTCATAGAAGTCAAAAATGCTGCCAAGGTTCCTTGACGAGGATGTCACACTCTTGCCTTTCATAAAAAGTACGTATGTCCTGACATGGATTCCGACACTTGATAGGTGTCTCGAAGTCAACATGAAAGGACATGGAAGAGATTGAGAGGGATACGAGAGAGAGAGAGAGAGAGAGAGAGAGAGAGAGAGAGAGGTTTCGCATTTGTGCTTTGGGTACATATACCGCACACAAATAGAGCCTGAAAACATTTTCGACTCCCTCGCAATGTCACCCCAGTAATTTTTATGAACTTCTAGGGCGATCTTTTGGTGTGAGAGAGAGACGTATCCTTTTTGGTTGTTTTTCCTTTCATGTCTATGTGGCCTAGGCAAGTAGACATATATTCTTTTGTCAAATCTTAAACCGGATATGTACTGAAAATTTTCGTTTACACCTTCGGTTGAGAAATCCCTGCACTTTGATTAAATAAGGTCCCAATTTTGCACCCCTGATTTTATGGCAGTGTTCCAAAGTGTTATATTGAACCATTGACGTGATGCAATTACGAAGGATGAGAGAAGAATCATATCGGTAAGATTTGAAGTATTAAAATTGCGCAATTTAACTCAATTTTGTTGGTTAGATTTATATGCAAGTGATACATGGATTGTGAGAACACTACCAGAAAAAGGGCCCACGCATACGGGTGAGCAAAGATAGAAAAAAAGAAAAAAATTAATCAAGGAAGAAGAAGAAGAAGAAGAAGAGCAATAGACTTTACTATAGAAATCAATTTAAATTGGCCGAGGATGGAAAATCTTCAATTTATATTTATAGTTTATTGTAGAGATGTTTGTATTAACACAATTTTCAGGTGGACTTTCCAAAATCACCATTTTGACCATTGTCTAAAATACATCGTTATTGTTCACGAGTTTGCAGTTAGGGAATTGCAGGCCAAAGTTCGGAATGGTATTGGATTTACTTTATAATGCAGAGATGGTATATTGAACTTTTGAGAATACCCACATTAAGCTAAATGTATATGAAAAAATCTATTAATTGATGATGACAATGTTCTCATTTTATAAGGTAAAGTTAAAGATGTCAATTTATCTTTTGTATGAGGACAAAATAGTGCAATTTAGACTCAAACCTGCTTGTGCGAACCGGCCTTTCACATAATAAAAGTCCATTGAAATGGGATTCCCATTACATACGCTGTCAATATAAAATTTTCTTTATACATAAGCGATCTCAGAATGCAAAAACCTATTTAGGGATTAAACCTACTTGCTAAAAATGAAAATTGTTCGCATTATTCTATAAAACCTGCTTATATAAAGAAGTTTTTGCACCGCCAGTACATTCATTGAAAAGCGTCGTTGGCAATGCTAGGGATGGTGGAAGAAAAGAAAAAAAAAAAGATTAGGTAAAATTACATTTATCAGTGTCCAATATGCACTTGTTCAACGTGTTTTAATTTAAAGTTTTAGCACTTTACAATCGCTACAAAACTTGCCTTCACAGGTATCATATTTGAGCTTTTTCAACATATTATGATGGTGTTGAGAATGCCAAACTCAGGCACACACCACTGAAAACCAAAGCTGTAACTACATAAAGAGATCTCGACATGTGTTAGTCATTGATGATGCTATGTGATTCGATGAACAGTCGCCGTCACAGAACTGTTCTTGGAGGATGAGCTTGTGATTATTCCTATGCAAATGCCTTGATTTCTAGTTTTTGGTTTGTTTTGGAACTGTGTACTTGTCTTGTTATTGTGATTTTTGAGATTTTATATTACGTATCATTTTGATAATGAATGGAAATCTTTTTGGTAAAAAAAAGATAATTGGTAAAAGTTCAGTACCTTTGATTTCATTATCCCAATTGCAATATCTTAAATGTCCATTTTAATGATGAGTGCTTAATATATGAGTTAATTAATAGTTCATTTAGTCTTTTGAAATTAGAGAAATTGTCAAAGTTTGACATATGTGTCCTTTCGAGCCCGCCTTTCTCTGCTCCCTTTGCCGTTGTCGGCAACGATTAGCTCACGGCGGATGGACCCACATTGGAGACACCGGTGGATGCAATGAGGCCGACCGCCAGATGGGTGGGTGGAGTGCAGTGATAGTGCGGCGGCCATGGTTGAACCAGTAGAAAGAAGGGAAGAAAGAGAGGATGGGCAGATTTTGCCTTTCTCTGATCCTTTTCTTTATTTTTTGTTATATTAGAATTTATGTGTGGGTGACATTCACGTTTGTAATCCACCGATCGTGAATCGATAGGAGGAAATTTTTTTCCGACAAACATGAGGTACGGAAACTAGTGAAGTTGGACTTCTAGGTCGCCAGATGATCTAACTTGTTCTTGAGATATTCGAGCATAATTAGCATAGAAGGGCAAGACCGTCTCTTAAGTTTCCCATGAAATTTTTCCTTGTTCGAGACCATCAACTGCTCTCTGATAGCTCATAATTAAAAATAAATAAAAATAAAGATGGACTGTTTTTCACGTGAATTGTGGGATAGAGACATGTCTGAAAAAGTGCAATTATGTATGAAATTATTGAGCACCTTTTCTTTTTTAATCGTAGACGTGTCACGCAAGGACGTCTTTAGGACAACCCCTTTTTGGCCCGACATGGGGGCGACTTAAAGATGTCATCGAAGTCAAGGGATGCTATTAAAGGTCGTCGCCCACAAGGATGCGACACTCTTGTGTTTTCTAAAAAATTGTGGGATAGAGACATGTCTGAAAAAGTGCAATTATGTATGAAATTATTGAGCACCTTTTCTTTTTTAATCGTAGACGTGTCACGCAAGGACGTCTTTAGGACAACCCCTTTTTGGCCCGACATGGGGGCGACTTAAAGATGTCATCGAAGTCAAGGGATGCTATTAAAGGTCGTCGCCCACAAGGATGCGACACTCTTGTGTTTTCTAAAATGTGCATGTGACGTCATTGCTTACATCCTCAAGAGGAAAGTCTGGGTCGTGTCCGACGTGGATTTTGACACTTGCTAGGTGTCTCGCATGAAATGATGTGGAAGAGATGGAGAGAAGGTATCCGGACGGAAGGGATAACAGAGAAACAGATTCCATCTTTGAGCTTTGCTTCATGGTATCGACAAATAGTGTCTGAAAACATTTCGACTCCCACGGAATGGCACTCCGGTAAATTTTATAAACTGCGAGGGTTTTTTTGCCAAGTTTCGACGAGACATTCCTTTTATCTTGTGAAAATTTCAAATAAGATACTAAAATACCTTCATTTTTTTTAAAATAAAAACTCAGAGTGAATACTATTTCAAATAAAAGTTTAAAGTAGCAAAATCACCTTAAATAAGTATTTAGAATGGTTAAGTCTTCTCAAATAAGGACTTTTGGCCGATCAATAACTATTTCGGCCATCGGAGAATGGGCATTTTAATCAAAAAAAAATTCAAACTGTATTTTTAAAATTTTCTTTCTATCTTTTTCTTTTCTTTTATCCTCTTCCCTCCGTCAGCCATCATCATGCCTTGTCTGCTGGCCACATCCAGCGTCGTGTAAGGGTCACCTCAATTGGGCTAGGCAGATAAGGGCTACCCTCACTACCCTCGACCCTCGCTTGAGTCCAACAACCTCTGCCATGGCCAATAGAGTGAAAAGGGAATAGAAAAAAAGGAAAAATGATTTTTTTAAAAGAAGATAAAAGACAAAAATGCTCTATCATTGGCTAGGTTAAAAACTTTTTTGAGACTGATATGGAAACTTTAAGCATTTATTTGAAACAAGTTTCACTTCATGTTCTTATTTAAAAAAATAAGGGCATACTAGTACCATTATTTGAAATAATATCCACTTTAGATATTTATTTGAGAAAATAAAAGCACTTCGTATTGTCATTTGGAATTTTTCCTTTTATCTTTCAAGTCTATGTGGCCTTAGCATCATCTCAAGAAGAAATTTATATATATAAAAGCTGGATATGTACCGAAAAGTTTGGTTTTCACCTTCAGTTAAGACATCCCTACCCTTCGATTAAATAATGTCTCAATTTTGCGCACTTGAATTTGTGGCAGCATTCCAAAGTGTTATATTCAACCATTGACTTACTGCAACCATGAAAGAGAAGGGAAGAATTGTGTCGATAAGATTTGAAATATTAAAATTGCGCAATGTAACTCAATTTTGTTGGTTAGAATTATATGCAAGCTAAGAATGAGTTATCCATGGATTGTGAGAACACCAGCGAAAAAAGGGTGCCTGCACAAGGGTGCGCGAAGATAGAGAAACGAAAAGAAAAAGGTTAATCAAGGAAGAAGAAAAGCGATAGAGTTTACTATAGAAATCAATTTAAATTGCCCAAGGATGGAAAAACTTCATTTTAAATTTAGAGCCTATTGTAGAGATGTTTATAATAACACAATTTTTAGGTGGATCTTTGAAAATTACCATTTTAACCATTGTTTAAAATACTTGGTTATTGTTCTTTAGTTTTCCGTTAGGGAATTGCAGGCCAAAGTTCAGAGTGGCATTGGATTTACTTTATAGTGCAGATATGTTGCACTACCAAAACAGGGAGCAGTTGATGGTCTCGAACAAGGAAAAATTTCATGGGAAACTTAAGATTAGGTCTTGCCCGTCTATGCTACTTATGCTTGAATATCTAAAGAACAAGTTAGATCAACCTGGCGACCCAGAAGTCCAACTTCAGTACTTCGCTAGTTTCCGCAACAACATTTGCCAATTTAATTTTTACTAGGGATGTGTTTTCCTCCGTCCTTGGTCGGAAAAATTTCCTCCTATCAGTTCACGATTAGTGGATTACAAGCTTCAATATCGCCCACACATAAACTCTAATATAACAAAAAATAGAGAAAAGGATCAGAGAAAACCAAAATCTGCTCACCCCCTCTTTCTTCCTTCCTTTCTGCTGGTTCTATCACCGCACTCCACCCAGCCGTCTCCGGCGCTCAGCCTCATTGCATCCGCTGGGGTCTCTTGGGTTTCGTCCACCTAAGCGAATTGTCGCCAACCATGGCAAGGTTAGATTTCGCCGCACAATCACCCAAAAAAAAAAAAAAAAAAAAAAACATATATAGAGAGAGTGAAAATTAAAAAACAGAATTTGAGATGCAAGATTTTATCATGGTTTATCCTTAGACTAGGGATACATCCAGCTGATGATTCAACTATAATTAGCACCTCATACTACTCTATTACATTCCTATATATAGTAGCTATTCATGAGTTCAAGTCCAAACTATCAATAAAATATAAAAAAAGGTTAATATATACATCTAAATAGAATATTTATATATTCAGTAGCTAATAAGCCCAAGCTCAAATTATCAGTAAAATATAAGCTCAACCTCTAGAGTTGCATGGCATTACCCCGACAAAATTGATGGTGAGTATGAACCACATTCTATCAGGCAGAGGTAGCAGAGAATGGTGGGCTCAAAAGAATAAATTTATCGGACCTGACAATTTCCCTATTTTCAAAAAGACTAAGGGAACTATTAATTGACTCATAGTCACATTCTTTTCTTTTCTCCCACTATTTCCTGCTTTGCATGTGGCATATTTCACTCGACTTTTATTCAATGTAGTGACGGCGTAAAGATTTCTTTATATAAGCAGGTTTTATAGAATGACACGTACGGTTATCATTGTCAACAAGTAGGTTTAATACATAAATAAGTCTTTTCATTTTGAGAAGGCTTACGTATAAAAGATTTTCACGCTGACAGTATATGTAATATGAATCCTATTTGATGGACTTTTATTCTGTAAAATGCAGGTTCATACAAGCATAATTTAGATAATGACACATAACCTATCTATATTTTCTACGTGTAACTCTATGTAATAGACAGATTTAAATTTCCATTCTAAGACTTTTTTTTTTTTTGTAAAAAGGCTCTTATGATGACGATGCATGTATATATAAATCCATAATATTTTCGTTCACCGCCATTAGATTTGCTTAAGGGCCCAATCATTCTCTTCACCTCTTTTTCCCCCATTGGGAGACTTTTGGCCACTCCCACACTAGAAAATCATGAAATTGCTATTTTGATTGGCACTGATAAAGGGGTGCCATTGCATCACAATTGGTTGATTCCTATCTATAAGTAGTTCTAATTTTTAAAATTCCCTAAGTCCCTTCATCGGAATCTTTGTCTAGCAAATTGAAATTACTGGTTCAATCTCAAGGAAATTTCGGCCACACCAAACCGAAGAGTCTAGCTTCTTCACGTAACCTATTGATGTAATATTATTATAACATCAAATCGAGTGTCCTCAGGGGTTACGATTCTTTAAGAGACATTTAATTAAGTCCATGACACCAAATCAGCACTCCTTTGCTGGCGCTGCTCACCGTGCCTTGCTGCCTCACGCCCTTGCCGAGCTACCCTTACTACCAAGCCGCCACCATCATGGTGTCCTTTTGCCGTGAGCCCTCATTGCCGTGACGTCGTTGCTATTGCTGTTGCCGTTTTGTTGTCGCGTTGTGAGCCACCGCTAACCGCACCATCAACCCTTCACCGAGCCAGCACCTTGAGTCGTGAGCCTCGCCACCACTGCTCACCGTCATGACTTGAAGACCAAACCGCGAGTAACTTCCTAACCCTTATTTAGGGCAGTGTTTACGCTTAGGATTAGGATTATCACTAGGATTGATGATACTTAGGTTATATGATAAGTGAATTAGAGTGATTGCTTATCATTGATAAGTGATAAGCTAAGTGATAGATTATTGTGAATAGTGATAAGTACAAGTGATAGGTTATCGTGAATAGTGATAAGTACATGTGATAACTTATCATGAATAGTGATAAGTACAAATGATAGATTATCATGAATACCGATAAGTACATGTGATAACCTATTGTGAATGGTAATAAGTACTTATTAAATTCCAATTTTCAAGGTGATAATTATTTATTAAATTCAAATTATAAAAGTGATAAGTGCTTGTGAAATAGTAGTTTGAAAGGTGAGGTCCTAAGTTGATAAATGAACTCATGATGTGATATTATATGCTATGAGGTTAATACATGATTATTTTGTTGGATGAATAGCCAATTCGTGATCATGTGGAATTTTTTTATGACATTTTTGTGTGTAAGAATTTCTAGTATATAATGTATAAAGTATTAAATACTCTTGCATTGGCTAATAAGAAAGATAAAAATTGGCTTAAGTGGTAATGTGCTCATGTGATCACATTAATGATTCCATACTCATATGATTATGCTTGACAGATTTTGGATGCCCCCACGTCAATGGGATGTTGTTTGCTAATGGATTTTAGAACGAAACTCCTTAAATGAAACGCCGTCTTCAAGTGAAGTCAAGATGTTACTGTACTCAATAGGGCAGAAAGATACCCAGTTATGCTGGAAGACCACCAATGCGAGTGTCGATCATGACCATGAGCGGTTGTAATAATCTAGACTCGTGTGAATGCATTGTACATGAAAGTGATAATATCTGGATTATTATTCATGATTGTCATATGTCTGCTGAAATTGTGTGCCTACATGGTGATATACATATGTGTGTGTGCGCACGTGTGTAATATATATATGGATATTAGATATTGTGTCAGGGCGTTGTATGGTGGGTAGCGCATTTCATACTTATAGATAATGCAAAGTAAAGACTTTACTATTTATCTGTCATCAACAATTAAGTGGCCCCCTATCCACTCGAGGGGATAGGCGTGATTTACAAGATGCATGTGTCCACCATCTGGGTGGATGAGGGGCTAGCTAACCTTGTGCCCCATAAGTTTATGGCTTGGTATGTCTGATTTGGAGGGGAGCTATTCAGCCCTCTCCGGGGATTTTGACGAACTGCCAGGCAGGGGATCCTTAGGGGCCATTTGGGACCCCATGGTTGTGGACACCCCCCGATGGTGCCATTATTGACTTAGAGACAAATCCGGATTAGGAGTCGAACCCTGAGCTTGAACTCTGGTACCATAACATGGATGCATATTAGACGCATATGAGATACCACTTTTTGAGGTTGCCCTTGTAGGATAGAGGTACTAAACTAACCCAAACCCCCTTTTGACGAGCCGAAAGGAATCCACATCGTGGATATGCAAATGTGAAGCTTCTGAAGTGTTAAGCTAGTGTGTACATGTAAATATATATATGTATGTATATATATATATATGTGTGTGTGTGTATAAGTATTTGTTGATGTGTTCTATGCTATTCCTATCCATGTGAATGATTGGGTGGAGTTAATTCCATTTTTGTTTGTGTATAATTAAAAGATAAAATGAATGAGTTGGTGACATATCTTGAGACGTCATAATAAATGACCAAAGAGAAAGAGAGTTGACCTTGGTCGGGGAATGACATATTGTATGGTAATATTATTCAATGTACTAATGGAGTAAAAATTTCTTTATATAAGTAGGTTTTATAGAATGAAGGAAAAATTATCCAAAAAGTCGTAAACTTATTGTATGGTGGCCAATTAAATCATAAACATTCAAGTTATGTCAATTTAGCTCTAAATTTTTTGATGATTTACCAATATGATTCTTCAATGATTTCTAGCCAAACTTACTCGAAATGACTATATTGTCAAATCATTAAAAAGTTTATGACTAAATTGGCATATTTGAAAGGATTAAGATTGAATTGGCCTTATGCAATATGTTTAAGGCTGAATTGACAACATTGAAAGCACAATTGAAAGGTTTTGGATCAAATTGGCTGCCTTACAATAAGTTAAGAACTTTTTAGACAATTATTCCATATATTGAAATATACGGTTTTCTTTTTTAGCAAGTAGGTTTCATCCATAAATAAGTTTTTCTATTTTGAGTCTGCTTATGTAGAAAACACTTTCATGCCGATAGATTATGTAACATGAATCCTATTTCGACAGATTTTTTATTCTGTAAAATGCAGGTTCATACAAGCAGAATTAGATAATGACACATAACATATTTATATTTTCTCCACGTATTGCTCAAGGGCCGATCATTCCCTTCACCTCTTTTTTCTTTCGGCGTTGGGAGACTTTTGGCCACTACCATGCTAGAAAATCATGGAATTGCTCCTCTGATTTGCACTGAGAAACGTGTGACATTGCCTCGCAATTATTGGATTCCTGTCCATAAGTTGTTCTTATAAAATCACCTAAGTACGTTTATTGGAATCTATGTCTAGGAAGTTGAAGTTAATGGTTCAATTTCTAGGACGTCTCGTCCACACCAAACCAAAGAGTCTAGCTCCTTCTTCATATAAAGTATCGATATAATATCATATATCGAATAGAGTATCCTCAATTGTCTCAATTCTTTAAGAAAATGGAGATATTTAATTGAGTCCGTGACACCAAATCGGCACTCCATGTAATACGTTAGGATTTTTCCAAAACAAGGTTACGTTTGAATGGTAGATGCCTAGTCACCAGTTAGGTTTCAGTCGATTCATCCACTACCAATAATTTAGGGCATGAGCCACTCTTAATCTCGGAGCACTTTTGCTAGTCTATGGGGGTATCCAACCAAACACACACGAGATGACTCTGGAGACAAAGAACTTCTTGTCTTATTGTCCTAAAACGGACTCCACTTGGGTGCTCTATCATATCATCTTCTTTCGCTAAGGGGAAAAGCAAAAAAAAAATGTCAAGAAAGAGCAGCGCTAGTTAGTTTAAGAAACCCAACTTTGCCCAAACTAGCCGTAAACGATAATCTTGCGCGTTCACGTAAAGCATTATTATTATTATTATTATTATTATTATTTGGTTACTCTTAAGTAAGACTTTGCACGCGACACGAGATTGACTCTAAAGACATAAAGATGAGAAGATCATTTGTAAGAGATCAATTTGGATAAGATTTTGCCTATGTTTGTTTGAACGAACAAAAACAATTTCCATTCAATCAAAATATTAATGCATAAAATTAGAAAAGTAAATTCCTAACTCTTTCGATAAAAGAAAAATCTTGGATCTCAAAAGGCGAAACTTTCTGAAATTGAGCAAATACTTTTTTTACCTCAAATATATGTAAAAAATGTTATTATAAAAAAATTGAAAATTACATAGATTGCATATCGAACAGCATCTCATTGTAATAAATCACATTCAAGTTTGGAATACCGAACGAATTGCTCTCGCTCTCAATCCGCAAGCTCCGAAATGACCTGGAGCATGGAAATGTGGTACGGTTTGGCCAAAATCACCGACATTGTTTAAAGAACAGAAGAGGTCGAAGGTACATACCTCGCTGCCCCTTGACTTCCTGGCACCGGAAACGGCTGCCTTGACTATCCCGGCCCAGAAGCAAGTTCGTTCACCATGTTGACTATCATGGGCTTAAGCACTCTTGCGAGATGATTAACCATGATTAGCCCAATCATTTAGTTGTTCCTCAAACATCCTTCTCACGGTCACTACTATCACCAGCTTTGGCTCCAATCTCTCCTCTCTTCAGTAGTGAGATTTCGTAGAATATTCGCTAAATTCTCATCATATTTGCCATCTCCCACCGCATTAGCGGATGATGACTCTAATCGAGCAAGCCTCTCATTGACTGGTTGCGGGGATTGACTCTCTTTGCCAGCGACATTCCGAGGCTCTTGATTCCTCTTTTTCTCCATTTGCACTTATTCAAATTGACCTCAATGGTCCCATTAAACATGTCAAAAAAAATGTTCCATCGAAAATGTTTCTCGTTGAAATACGTTTACCAAAAGATAGATTTTTCGGTTTTTTAAAGTGAATCAGGTTGTGTGGTGACTTGGACAAGAACAACAAGTATGAAGCGAACTATGGAAACTAAAATAGTACAGAATAAATAATTGCAAGTAAAGAATTGATAAGTAAATTGCAGAAAATTTAGTAAGTGTTATTACTTGGTCGGATGCTTTACAATTGTCCTCCTTGGCCTTATATAGCCTTGCACCAACTGTAACCGTCAAGAGTGGTTATTTTTCAAATTCCAAATCCTAATAACTCCCGAGTTTCCAGGCCTCAACTGTATTAATTTATAACCGTACGTTCTCATCTTTAATCAATTACGATTCGGCTTCGTCTCTACTTCTGAATTTCCATCGATCTCTTAATCAGCGAGCGGCTCTTCCTAGTATGTCGATTTCTAGCTTTCACTGATTTTCTCCCATCGACGACGACTGCCTTTCTCAGTTGCCGATTTGTAACATTAGACTACAGCTATCCTGTCGACAACGCACCACGGACTTTCATTGATCCATCATGACTCAACACAAACTAAGCATCAAGGTGACAGGCATCAAAATAAAATAAAATAAAATAAAAACATACTTGTTGTGAAAGAAGACAGCTACTATTATCCAGCTACATTTATCAAACGAAGCATCAAAGTAACATACGTCAAAGTTGAGGAATGTAGAATCCCCATGACGCTTTGGTCCAAAAGATTCCAAAATTAAAGTCCCGCCCTCTTTTCTTCCTAGGCTTCAGTGGACGATAGAGGCGAGGCCAGTAGATGTCTTCGACCATCTCGACATACAAGGGAAACTGTACGTTTAAGAAGAAATAGGCAGGGATGGCAGCCAGCAAAGTAAGTAGGACGTAAATCCACTTCAATCATTCGCTTAGGCCGATTGTAAGAGCAGAGCCGAATGCCACCAACATAAAGGCCAAAGAGAGGAAGAGAAAAGTGACACCTTTTATCATTTTTCTCGGTAGTGAATGGAGAATATCTTCAATTGTGTAGCATAGAGTTACGATAGCCAAGAACATCAAGGTGGCAGTTACACAGAAGAAGAGAGCGAGAGCATCCGCAACAGCAAATATAAAAAATGAACCCTTCTTCATAAAGATCAGGATTTCCGTACTGCGGTCATTGCCTCCAGGTATTGTCAAAGCTGCAGTGAAAGCTATTGTAATGATGAGAGTCATGACGACACGACAAAGATGATGTATCTTTCATCCATTGCCCTGCTTCTTTGAGCAAATCTTTGCGTTGTTCAACAAAAATTTCCCGACATGTTTTCCCATTCCTTTCTTCTGTTTTCACCAATTTCAGAATTTTAAAAGAATGATCGCTCTTATCTTCCAATACCTTCAGAAAAGTAAAGGACGCCTATCAATGTCATTAGAAATTAAAGAGCCCAAAAGGGTGGCAAACATATAAGATGAACCGACCTTAAATTTCAGACTTTTCAAAGAAGGATTGCTCCTTTCTTCCAGTACCTTCAGAAAAATAAAGGACGCCCATGAATGTGAATGTAAGTAAATTGAAGAACACTTAAGTGTAGCTGACAACTAAAGTAAACCAACCTTGAACCACCGAAATTCCCTCTGCATAAGAACAACTGCTCCAGGAACATTTGCCGCTACACATTCTGGTTGCCATTCTACTATTGCCTCCATCAGGTCGTCGTACATATTATGTTTACTCAAATTTATGGCTCTGTTGTATGCATTCACTAGTCTAAACAACTCAACTTGTCGTCCGAGCACCATTTCTTTCATTAGTTCTTCTGGGGAACGGGAGTCCCACATCAATTCCGGAAATTGGTCAAGATATAACTCGACAATTTCAAGGATTCTGCTATATGCCGAGTCATGGACAATGCCTGAATCCTTTAAAAATTTGACTATTTCTGAGGTTCTCATAGCCTTCTTCTTCTCGTTAAGAGTGAGGTTTACAAACTCAACCGAGCATTCATGTCTCAACTTCATTTCTCTAATCCTTTTGATGAAAGGTGCTGCACGTAACATTAAACAGTTTTCCCACGATAAAGAATCAAAAGGTTGAAGAGGCTTTTACATTTGTTCCGAGTTCTTATGTATATATAGTAGTTAAGAAGAAAATGATAGATTTAAGATATTTATCGAGAAAGTAAACTTCATGTGGCTTGAAAATTAAAATGCATGCATTGGAGAAGAGATGGATCTATCGATGACAAACAATGTCATAAGAAAAAAAGAAGTCCTTTTTAATGGAAAATAGGTAGATTTGTTGTCGGATCAATAGGTCTTTTTTCTATTGGTAATTTATACAAATTCACCTAATAAATACATATTATTTACACTATGAATCGAATCAAATCGAATCGAGTCATATCATAATATACGAATTGGTAGCCAGTCCATATTAATAAAAAGTATGATCTCAAAGTAATATATTGAAAATATCAATTGACACTTTAATTTATAGAGATCTCTACCCATGGATGAAATAAGGTCTTCTTCTGCAGATACCATGGCAATATCATGTACCTGATTTTGTGGCGAGATTCCAAAGTGATGTCTTGAACCGCTTAAGTGCTGGTTGGACGATTACAAAGAGGAAAGAAGAATCATGTCGGCAAATTAGGAAATTGATCGAGAACAAAAAGATACATGTGAATCTCATGAAATGAAGATTGCGCATGTAATTAAATTTATTAGTGCTTGAATATGCTAGAAAAAAAACTGGGATCAATCCACCTCTATAACTTGAAATCCAATATTTTCAGATTATTCTTTGGCAATGTGACATTGAGTAAGACTTCTCAGCTAACTTCACAGATAATATATTAGATATTAGTTTGTGGCATACATCATCGTTTAGATATTTATTTGTATACATAGATGTAGTCCTTGTCCCTTAATTTAGATATTAAGCAGATTAACAAAAAGACCTCGAGCCATCTTCATGTCTTTGGAATTGTCAAATGATGTATTGCAGAAGCATGAGGGGAAACCTAAAAATAGGAACAAATAGAGTGAATACCATGTGGATAGAGTTGCTCGAATTGTGCATATCTAAAAAAAGAAGTGCAAGAAATACTACATTCGTAAATACAATTTTCCCAAAAATTGATTCTAGCTGCTCTAAGACTTCATCTTTGCCAAGTCTCCCAATAGGGTATGTTCTTTCTTATCCTTGGATGTGGCTACACCGGAGTATTGGTGAGCTAAAAAAAACCCTATTTCTTTGGGGACACAAGAACAAAAAAGATAATTAAAGCAAACAATCAAGGAAATGAAATAAGATAAGCAAGTGCGAAATCCTACCCAAATGTCTGGCTAGAATGCGGCACCTCATGGTATTAACATATGGGGCGGATGTTGTTTGCCTGGCCAGGTCCCAGATGATCTACTTTTGCATAGGAGCATATCTAATAGCATGTAACAGGACAGGGGGCATAATATCAGATTTGGAATCAACGGTTTCTACCAATACCGTTACCATCATCATTCTTCCTTTCTGAACAGCATCGTAGAGGGCGCTCCTCAAAATGGAATTTGTGTATTCTTTAGATTTACCGGGCAAGCACTTGAGACGGGTTCTCGACCGAGTGATGTTGATCTTGTGCAGCCATAACTGCATATTCGAGCGCGTTAAGGGATTCATTCGCAACATTTGCCATCATTGCTTCGTCATCTTTATGGAGGATTGTCTTGACAGTTGTCCAATCAGCTTTCACCATGGCTTCAAATAGCGGTCGATACTTTTCATCCATCTCCGCTTCCGGCATGACTGCAAAAATTGCGCTTTAAAAGTCTTGGGCTAATACCCTAAAAAATCCCAAACTGGTACACTTATGACAAATTTACCCCAAACTATTTTTTTGACCATGAAAAACCCCAAACTAGTATACCTGTGACAAATTTACCCCGACTGACTATAAAAAATCCTAAACTGGTACATTTATGACAAATTTACCTTAAACTAATTTATTCGATTGCAAAAAATCTCCAAAATGGTAAATTTGTAACAAATATACACTCTGCTAAATTGGATTAATACTGCAAAAAAATCACAAAAATTATAAACTGTAACAAACAGAGCGTAAAATCCTAAATTGGTATACTAGTCAACTGTCACGTGTCATTTAACTTAATAATTTGAGAATAAAATTTAACGAAAACTAACAGAGGGTAAATTTGTCACAAGTATATTAGTTTGGGGTAAATTTGTCAAAGGTATACCAGTTTTGGGTTTTGGTGGTCAAAAAAATAGTTTGGGGTAAATTTGTCACAAGTGTACCAGTTTGGGGTTTTTCAGGGTATTAACTCAAAAGTCTTACAGTCTTTCGCACTTCTTGTTTTTTAGGTCAAGTAATGAAACGGGGATGCAGGCGAAGGGGAGGTCGTTTACTCAACTTACCTTTTCCTTTGATCGCCTTTGTTTTCTCTTTGGAAGTAGAAGACCTTTTTTTTTTTTTTTTTCCCACTTCTCAATTATGAAAAGATAATATTTGAATTTATATGTCAGTATTTGTATGCTATGAAATTCAAAATATTTCGAATTATAAAAACTCAATATGCTTGAAACACAAGGTTTATGAATAACAAAAATTAAAAGTTCAAAGTGACAAACCTTCAGTGAGTGTACGGCTGTTTTGGGAAGCTTTATCATTTGTCATGCCAAAGTATTACCAAGTCAATCCTACTTTCAGTAATTAGTAACTTTATTCCATAAAAATTGTCTCACCAACAACTATAACATAACTTGTGGAGCCAAGACACACCAAATTAGGATATTTGACTTTGAGTAATACATTTTACGTGTTTACTTTTTAATTGAAAGGAATGGCCATGGGTCTGAGACAATGAACAATTAAGCTGTATTTGGTGGCGACACATTACTTTTGCATTTTTTGTCCGGGGAAATTGAATATTTTCGGTCCCTACATAGGTTGGGAAAAAATAACTTTAATCTGAATCTTATGTTGGTTATAATTACAGTCCTCATACTGTTCTGTGGTGGCAAAATAAGTCACGTTGTCATGATTATATGGACAATAAGTGTCATTTGCCCAAATAAACGTAAAGCCAGGTTCTTTAAAGCATCCTTGTACTTTTTCAGTTTTAAGGTTCAAATTTTGAAAACACAGCAACCATATCTACCGAAGGTATTTTCATTGAGAATTTTGGAAAGAAAATGTTACTAAACGCACCCTAAGCATTTTCTGTTTCGAGAAACAATTTTTGAACAGAAGAACGCGTTTGGTAAACTTGTTCCTAGAATAGAAAAAGAACAAAAACACATTCGGTAAATTTGTGTTCTTTTTTTGTTTATTTTAATTTTTAAATATTTTTATTGTATTTTTCTTATTTTTCTTTCTTTTTTATTTTTTATTTTTCTTCCTTTTGGCCGATGGCCTTGCGGGGGGCGGTGATGCTCGGCGAGGTAGCCGGCCCTCGATGGCCGGTCGCCGGTCATGGCCGAGGTAGGCGACTAGCTAAAGAAAAAAGAAGAAGAACGTAAAAGAAAAGAAAGATTAGAAAAGAAAGAAGAGAGAGAAATTTTGTTTCTCTAAAGTGTTCCAAAAAACAAGTCTTGTTTTTTTTTTTCAAATTTGTTTATGAGAACAAAAAAAATATATTTGGAATAAAACGCAAACAAACGCGTTTACATTCTTTTTTTTTTTTCGAGAACAAAAAACAAGCAATTTGTGTAAAAAAAAACAAACAAACACCCCTTGGTCGCAGCACCCCCCCCCCAAAGCGATTTAGTCCATCTTACATTGTTTGGACCAACTTGCATTACGTGGACCACTAAAAAGCCCATAAGTTAGGCCACCATCCGATTTTGGTGTCTTTTAAGCCCATTCGGACGTGCAGCCCATGGAGCTTAAAAAAAGGCCCAGCGTCGAGTCCTCGTAAAGTTCTACTTTTAAAGATTTGAAGCGTAAGGAGAGGGCTGGCGTCACACGACAAAATGAAAAAGTGGCTCTTTTTAAGGAAGTAGGGAAAATCTCTCTAATCTTGAATCATCTTCAGTCAAGTACTTCAAGCTCGGCAATGGCTACGGGCCTCCATTGCTGACCGCCATAAATTCACACTTCATCGACTCTCACCACTTCAAATTTGCTCAGCCGCTGCTCCCCTTTTCTTCCTTTCACCGATTTTTCCAGGAAGAAAAGCATACTATACACTGAGAGATTTAAGTATTCGAGGGGAAAAATTCGTAGGAAATCGATTCTAGAAGCTTGCTCTTCGTTTCCAAGGTCGCTCATCATCGTTCACCATTGCTAGGTAACGATTTTGGAAGAGTACAGAACGTACTCTGTTTTACCCTGTTTCTGGCCGAGAAGGTCCGAAGAAAGCATGTCTAGTCCGAACCTCATCTGCTTGTCTTAGCTTCGTTCGTGAGCGATCGTAGGAGCCCCAATTCTTGACTCGTGTGTTCATCGCAGCTCCCGAATCGCTGATAAAACAGGCAATTACGTCCCCCATTGTCTACCCTATTCCGGCAAAGTGCGAGGCCGAGTTGGTGTTCATTCTACTCATAACTAAGAGACTATGCACCGAAGCTGTTTCTGGATAATCTGTGATGATATTTTTGCTCCATTGTGGGTTTTAGACTAAAAAATACTCAGTTTGCATGAACTGAATTTGATAATCATAATGACACACTGTTTGTCGAAAATCTGAGTGTACATTTTTCTCAGGTTTCTACTCTCTGTTTTGCAAATTTTCCGATCGTATCTTCGTGGTGCTTGCCGGAGAGGAAATGTCTGAAGTCTATGACCGGAGTGTCCATCCTATGGGATATCCATGTCGGTAGTTTTCCAATTCCTGTTCTCCATAGTTCCGTTGTTATGTGATTGTGAATATGGGATGGCCGGTGACTGGCGATGATGGAAAATGCTGCGGTGGACGATGACCAGTGACGGTGTTTGTTAGTAAGGGTGGTGCTCGGTGATGGCCAGGTGGTGGTGGACCGACTAAACTCACGGTGGAGTCTTGTTTGAGCTGTTCTCGGTACACTTTAAGAAAGCTCTAGGTTGCTGGAAGAAGACAACAGAGCTGGCAGAAGTAATGAAAAAAGAGGACGATAGTGGGCCTGTTTGGTTTGGTTCTGGGGAAATGCGCTTGGTAGAATGCAAATACCTTTGAGATAAAGAAGTTTTTTGAAATGCTAAATTGTTTGGTAAACTATAATTGAAAAGTGCTTTAGTAAAATATAAGACTGTTTGGTAAACATATATTTGAAAAGCCCTTTATTATAACCAAATTAAGTTTTTTAGTTTGAGTATTTTTAAAATTGCAAAAAATAAACAATGACTATATAAAACTTTTAATTTTTATGTTGAGAGTAATGTAAATATATATATTATGTAATTTATTTAAAAATTATATTAAAAGAATTTAATTATAGATTAGATGCAAAGCTCAACTTTTGGTCTAGGGTTCTTTTAAATTTGTTTTCAACTTTGAATTTTTTTAATTATTGTATTATTAATCATCTTCATTAATTAATGATCATTTTAGTGTATTGATAAAAAGTTGGGCTACTAATTGTCGAAAGAAAAAAATGACAAAAAAGGCGAACCCAACATTTGCAAAGAGTTTTTATTATTATTTTTAAATATAAAAAATAAAATCTGATGAAACTCCGTCGCCAATCAACGGCGGTTGGGGTGTAAGGAAGATGATCGGTTTTAAAAAGGAAAAAAGAAAAAGAAGTCAACGGATGAATAGTAGAGGTGGACTTGCATTTCCAAAATGCTGAAAGGGACCTGCTTTGGGTTTTCAGCATTTCAAAGGCCAGCACTTGGCCAAGGACACCTCAAAATGCTGAACCAAACACCTACATTTTTTCCCAAGAAGCTTTCAAGTCTGAAAGCTCCTTAGGAATGCTAAACCAAACAAGGCCACTATCTCCACCACCTCACGACTAAATCCATATAGGTGGTTTCAAATTTATTTACTTTCATTTGTTTTAGATTTTTCTATATCTATGTAAGATCCATCTACCGTAATTAATAACTTCATATATTTAGTTTTTTATTTATTGTAAATTTTCCAAGTGTATTAAAGGTACTATGTTTTTTCTTATTATTAGATATTACTTCCATAATTTTTTTGTCAAAAAAAGAAATTTTAAAGAAATCTAGTTCTTTTTTATGCTGTTGATTAAATTTATAAATAAATTATTAAGCAAATGAAATTTAATTAAATCATAACATTATATAAAGTAATGAATTTAAAAAAAAATACCAGCGAAATATCATTACTTTAGATTGATAAAGTACCTCATTGTGCATATTGCTTTTAGTGTATTATTAGATATTCTTCCAAATTCTTACATGCCCTACATAAAGTATCTCACCAACATAGTAAGAAAAAAAAGATAATTACTTTGATATAGTAAATAAAGAGTCTACATATATATTTTTAGCTAATGAAATTAACAAAAGTTTACCAAGAAAGTGAGCTTTTATAAAAGAGAGAAAAAAATAGATAAGTTTATATAAATTCAATAATGAAGAAGAGATTTTTCAATTTTATACTATATCAAAGAATGTATTTTTTCCTTACTATTAGACGTGAAATACTTGTTATGGTAACCATCCTAAATGGAAAAAAGTAAAAAATAGGGAGGAAAATAGTGGGGCCTTCACTTTATATTGTAAGTCAAAGATTCACGACAGTTTTATCTTTTTAATGTAAATAAGGTAGATGTAGTCATTAGAAGTAGAAATTGATAGAAGGAAATAACAAGGGTGGGCTTACTTAGGATTTATGAACTTTGGGCAATGGGTTAAGTTTTGTGCTTAAGGTGAGCTTAGTGCGATTATAGTAAAAATGGGATTAATGCAGCTATAACAACAAAATAGGTTTGACTTGTGTTTTAGTGAGTTTGCGCTTGATTTAGTTTAAGTGTTTAGAGTTAGTCTTTGGAGGTTTGGGTTTAATTCTATTGAAGGGGTTTGTTATAGAAAGCCCAATTCATGCATCCGATCCAGACCCGCGAATCTCATGTGTAAGTAATAGACAAAGTTAAGAGTAGCCCTAAAAAATTTCATGGAATCCTACAAGCGATGTGAAAGTAATGAAAAGCTAACTGTATGTGATGGTGTTCCGCGAATCCTACAAGCTTAAGGTGGCTAACTGTATGTGCTTTTGTCTATTACTTACACATGATAGTTATGTATGATTCCACAGTTAGCCACCTTAAGCATTTCCTTTTGATCAACACAACCAAAGTTAAGAGTCAGTGAGGAAAACATAAATAACTCACATCTTGACAAAGTGATGTAAACATACACCTGCTTCCTGACATTGTTCTTAACCAAAAGATGGCAAATTAGAATATCAAAATCAGTTAATGGGAAAAAAAAATAAAACCTTAAAAAATAAAATTGTGTCGGGTATACATCTAAATTCTACTTCATGACTCTTTTTTTTTTTTTTTGGATGCGAAAAGTTAAACAGACATAAAATCTGAACAGTTTGTTAGCTGCTTTAAAGATTCCGGAGAAGTTAGGGTCAATAAGTAAACAATAAAATGCCAATCAAAGAAGATAAAATATTGGAATGAAACACATCATAGTTATGTTGAGAATAAGACAGATAAACTTAATTAGAAAATTTTCACAATTTCTCATGGCATTCCCATGCGAGAGCCGCCCAGAAACAACGGAGAACTGTAGCGTACGACGTGAAGGACTCCTCCACATTGGTGTGCCTGTGATGCACTAAGGTCAAAGTTGCTCCAGCACATTATTTGTAGGATAGCGACTCAATTATCGGCTGCTATCCTTTAGTCATCATCTGCAAATAAAATCAACTTCATAACAAGCGGAATCTCTGGCAAGAAAGAAGTTAAGATAGAACGTCTAAAATCGTCATTTTCCAACACTAATGACTTTTCATCAACGTATATATCGTAAATACATACTTTCAACCAAAACATGCTGCGCAGACTGGAACTATAGAAGTATTCGAGTCAACAAAATAAGTTTTTGGCCAAAGGGTGTAATCCCCCATCATTCTATCCTAAATATGTGATTATCTACTTATGATGATCCATGTTTCGGTAATTTATTTGCTCTGGAATTATTCGTTTCCTTATGTCGTTTTTTCTTGCTTCATATTCAAGGAATCTTGTTTTGTGGGATTTAAGGAAATACCTTCAGGCAAGAGTTTCCAATTCTAATCTTCCCAAGTTAACTGGTTAAAAAAGTTAAGAGCGGTTTCCTAGGGAAAAATAGAGGTGGAGAAGCCGCCGTGTATATTTGATATAGCTCGGCTTGGTTAGCTCATCTTTATTCTGAAATAAAATAAAATAAAAGAGATAAAAGAAAATTTTTAAATCTGGCAAGTGACTGCATGTAATCAATCCAACCAAAGTTAGAGCTGGCGAGGAAAACATATATGTTCACATCTTGACAAAACAAGGTAAACATGCATATACTCTCTGATACCATTCTTAACTAAAACCTGGGTCTCAAAATATCAAATCAATTAATGGGTGTCTAGTACGTGATTAAACATCTATTTCATAACTCATTGTTTATATTGGTGCTTTTGAGACAAAGAGCTCAATAATAGATAAGATCTACATACGAAGAATACCAGTGATGCAAATTACACCAAATATAAGACTTTATGCTAGTGAACAATAATGTAATCGATATTATACCAGATATAATACTTTGTTCACGTTAATTGTGAAAAAGATGGAATTATACCACCCATCAATGTTGATCATTCGTTTAGCTACATATTAACTTTCATAATAGAATCCACATAAAAATGCTGTATGAAACATTGCCTTGAAGCTGAGAAAAGTAGAGGAGGTCAGAATAGAAGCAAGAACAATAGTTCACGGAAAAATGGGAGAGTAAAAGTTCAGCTAGTCTTAACTTGCCCACTGAAAATAGGAACAATAATTGAGCTGAGATGTAGAAAGTGGTGGATTGATTTTAAATATGAGAGATTACCTCATTTCTACAATTCATACGGTTGTATGGGACATTATGCCAACTTTTGTCCAGAAATATTTTTATGAGGAGACAAGATTAGCTCAAGACAAACTTGGTAGGTATGGTTCATGGTTGAAGGTTGAAGTGAAAGAGTATAGCATGTGTTGGAAGACTTTTTATGGAAAAATAGATCCAAACCTTGAGGAAGAGGAAATGGTACCAACAACACCTATCCCTCTAGAAGATATGGACTTGCAAAAAGATCAAACAGGGCTGAATAAGGCTTTGATGGTTCACAACTCGGTAGCCAATGTGACAATATATGATAAAAAAATGGAGGAAGATGTAGCCCCATATAAAGGGAAAAGAACATAGCAAACTCAGGTACCATCTCTTCCTTTAACAAAAAGTTATAAAAGTGCAAGGACATCAAAGAAGGAGAAAACGTGTGACATCCTGAATTTTGACCCCGTCTCAATTTTATGAAATGGGCATTTTGTTGATGCGCTGATGGTCTTCTTTCTCTGAGTTGGCCACTCACGAGTTAACTGACCTATCAGGTGAAGCCGTTAAGGGATATAAACACGACAGACTTGAGAATTCGATCAAAAATCGATTGCTCGACCGTAATAATCGGTAAGGGTCAATACAACACCGTTATAATCAATTAGTGATCAGATATAGGTCGATTTGATTGAATCACGTAATTAGATTGTAGGTGATTCCACCTTATTGCAAAATTCGCGTCAAATGGCACTAACCCGATTTTTTTGCCTATTTTGTATCCGGTACCCGTAATTAAAACCTTGAGATATTTACGACAACCAAGAGTTGTCGACGAGTCGGAGATACACAAACATGGATCGAAAATTTCGACTACGGGTCAAACATGCTAAAATCTCTAAACGTTACTTAATAGGTTAGGTCACGTTAAAATCACGTCCAGTCAATTTTAACCACAAAATTGAATTCGATTTTGGGAATCGGATGTTAGCGCATGTCACAATATATTTTTAAGATCTCGTCTCATCTTTCAGGAAATTTCCGTTGAGTCCGGAATTTTTACGAAAAATCAATTTTGGACAATTCGGAAAAGAAAAGAAATTCGGATGGGAGAAGTGATGGCCTATTTTGCTGCCCAAAAATCCTTATTTGTGGGAAATTATATTCAAGAAAGTATTGGGAGACAAAGGGATAAAGTTTGAAGACTTTTGTGGCTTGTGATGAGTGTTTTGGATTTGTTTTTCCTTGACTTTTAAGACCCTTTTCTCCTCGCTCCCCCCCCCCCCCCCCCCCCCCTCTCCCTCTCTCCCTTTCTTTCTTTCTCAAATGCGCACACTCGATCCCCTCCCCCTTCTGCCGTCCCCTTCCTTTTTCCTTTCTCCCACCATTCTTCATCTCACGTCTTCTCTCTCCCCCTCATTCTTCCTTCCTTGCGTGAGCCAGCTGCAGCCGAAGCATCCCCCATCTTCATCACTCCATCATCTCCACCACATCACCACCATCAACCCACCACTTCACCCTACTCCCCCATCACTCCATCATCACCAGCGCATCACCCATCTTTCCCCTCCCATCCATCAGCACCAACATCCCATTGTTTTCACCCGCACATGCCCGCCTCTTCCACCTTCAGTCCACTCACCGTTTTAGCCCACCAGAATTTCCAGCAACTTCCCATCCTCGCGCACAGCCACACGTCCACCACCAAACAGCCCCGCCAATGCCACCAGCAGCTCCATTCAGCCACGCCAACACCAGATCGTTCAGCCCCCTCTTGATCAGCAACCCCTCAAGTAGAACTGGTCCTTCCAACTCGAGCCGTGAGCCTTGTGGGCTTTTTCGGCCCCAATTGGTCCTCCGTTGGTGGCATCGTAGTTATGGCTCCTCACCGCCTTCGCGCCACCGTCGCCGTGGACCCATCATCTCACTAATTTGGTGAGTTAACTCCCTAATCTTTGATTAGGTTGTTAATTACACTAGGAGGTTAGATTAGTGTTAATTAGCTTAGTTAAATTAGTATTAAGTGAGATTAGCCTTAATATTGATTATTTCTAATCTAAAATGGTTATATTAGCCTTAATATGGATTAGTGTTGATCTAATTTGTGAGATTAGCACTAATGAGGAATGATTAGTCCAATTTAGTGGATTTTTCTCAGAGCTAGTTCCTGAACCCTCGTTGTTTGCCATTTTTTTGGATCAAAATATGTTAAGATTTTAAAGCCAATTCCTACTTGAAATTTTTTTTAGACATCTTCAGATATAACATATATTTTTCCCAAGATTGTATGGATTTAAAAGAATATGATTTCAACTTTGTTAAAAACAAAACAGAACCTTTGTTTTTGCTGGAACTTGTGACCTTTTGGGATTCTATGAATTTTTATCAACTCTTAGGGTTTTATTTTTGAAATATTTTCTTCAAAAAAGTTGTTTGTCACATCTTTTAGTTTAACATAGTCAAAGTTTAGATAAAATGGACAAATTTTGAATCTCAAACCAAACTAATTTTGGAAAATAGACTTTCCAAAAATAGATACAGTTTTTGTATTGGATTGAGCAATTTATTGGGCTTAATCCAAAAGGATTTGGGTTAAGGTGTCTTTATACAAAATGTTCATTTACATGTCATTTACATCATATTCAAATTTGGGAATTTTCCGAACTCTTTTGATTAGGTTTCTGGATTTAAACTTGGAGACGCGTGAGTGGACCGTCTCTGCTGGTTAGGGCTGGTAGTAGTTTGTGATTGTTCTTGATGCTTTGCTTGCTAGAAATTGCATATTTGGTGATGTGGTTGACCTGTGATACGCTTGGAACTTGTGTGTGATGAGATGTGAATGGTTATGCTATGGTGATGGTTTATAGTCATGGAAAAGGATGGCTATTGAAGGGTGATATATGTAGTGTTGAGGCCACCAAAGGTGTTGTGAACATGTAAAAACTAAGTGCTACATGATAACGAAATCTCATGTGATCCACCTCTAGAACCTTGTACCATTACTTATTGTAGTCAAGGGCTAAGTACTACATGGTAAACTAAGTCACATGAGAGCCACCTCTAGAGCTTTGCACTATTATCATGCATAGTCAAGGGCTAAGTGCTACATGATAGTGTGACTTCGTGGGAGTCACTTCTAGAACCTTGTACTGTTGCTATTTATGAAAAAAGGACTAAGTGCTACATAATAGCGTGATTTCGTGGAAGCCATCTCTAGAACATTGTACTGTTGCTATGTGTGAGAAAGGACTAAGTGCTACACAACAAATAAACTTCATGTGAGTTACCTCTAGAACCTTAAGCCGTTGCTTATTGTGGTCAGGTACTAAGTGCCATACGATAACGGAACTTCATGGGGACCACCTCTAGAACCTTGAGTTTGAATAGTGAGTTGGAATATGGAGTTTGGATATTGAGAGTGAATATCGGGTGTATGATACGAAATTGTGTAATACGGAATAGAATGCGTCATAACGATTTGGCCTTATAATTGATACCCTTGAGAATTGTTTGATAAGTGATGTGATGTGTTCCAGTCATTGAATGCATTCATTGTATGATATGTTTTGTGAGATGCACTAATGTGCAGAAAGGTGCGGAGGTGAGGTAAGTGCTGAGTGGTGTATGTATAGGATGACTATAGGTGAATTCTCGTCCTAAACGAGGTTGGGGGTGTTGACTCGCTGAGATTTATTCTCACCCCATTGTGGTTTACATTTTTTTTAGGTCCTTAGTCTGGAGATACCGGAGGGTGTCGTGGAGGATCCCGAGCAGGAGCATAGGTTGTCCAGTAATTCTCTTGGGGCAGACCTTTAGTGTACAGACTTGTAGGACTGATGTGACTTATTTATAAAGCGTGATTGGTGAAATTTGGTTGTCCTACTTTTTTATCACATATTTGTTGTTGTTTGGGTATATGTTTAAATTTTGCTTCCGCATGTGCATAAAAAGAAATGGTCAGCGACGCGTTCTAGGAACGTCGCAAAAGTTAGTCGACCATTGAGAGATGCGCGTGCGCTCAAGGTTCGGGGTGTGACAAGACGGGACTTAAAAAACCAGTAGCAAAAAATCATAAATGTTTCACTCCATATGAGAAGAGAGGGATACCAGAGAATTTGCTAAATGAAAAGAATCTACTAGATACCCCAGTCTAGGTGTAGAAAGGGGTAAATGAATGGGCTTTGGTGGCTAGCCCTAATAAGCCACTAGGGATACAAGAAGTTGTTGAGTTAGAACTATCAAGGGTTGGGCAATCCCTTGACAAACTAGCATCTTCGAGTCTTAGTAACTCGAGAAAGGTCCAATTGGGTCTTCCTTATGGAAACCGAGAATGAGAAAAATGTCATCAAAAGAGTTTTTTTTTTTTTTTTAAAAAAAAACATCTTTAGTTTGAATATGCTGTTATAATTAATCCTGTTGGAATTGGGAGTGGATTGGCTTTTATGTGGGATGAGGAGCTTCAGGGGAATTTGGAAACAAGTACTGAATAACTCATTGATATTAGATGCAAGGATCTAAATAGCAGAGTCATATGAATATCTCATTCATTCATGCATCTACTAATTACCAAGAAAGGTTAAAATTATGGCAAACTTTGTGGTCTATCTATGTCTCAAATTGTCTCCCACGGCTATGTATTGGAGATCTCAATGAAGTTCTATATAAGTGGGAAAAAGTCGGAAAACGTTAACTAGATCATTATAGAATGGTTGCATTTCGAAATTTTCTGATTTCTTGTTCATTAATGGATATAGAGAGCAGTGGGTGTACTTACACATGGACTAATAACCAAAAAGGCGCAGAACTTGTTAAAAGAGACTCGATAGGGCTCTTTGAAACTTTGATTGGAGAGTCTCATTCCTTAATGTGGAGGCATATGCATGTCCAACAATTGGTTCGGATTTTTCTACAAACAGATTAAGTTGGGGGGTGAGGAAAAAGAAAATGTTCAGATTTGAAGCTTTATGGGCAAAAAATTGAGAATGTAAAAAAGTGGTCCAGAGAGCCTGGAGGGATGAGGAAGGCTATCGGCTGAATATTGTGAGCAAAACAGGGAAGGTAATTGAAGGAATAAGGTGATGGAGTAGCAAAAAGTTCAAAAACGCATCCTATGAAATCCTCTCTCTATAAGGAAGAATCACCGAGTTAATGAATAGGGCTGAAGGAAGTCAAAACCAAGAGGAATATCACCAAATAGTCCAGCATATCAAACGTTTGTGGAGACAAGAAGAAATGTGCTCGGTATGAGATCTAGGATTAATTGGATCAAATGGGGGGATAAAAAAAATGAAATGCTTCCATGTAACTACAATACGAAGGAGACAACGAAATAAAATCTCTATGCTATAAATTGATGATTACAATTGGAGTTGGGACCCCTTGACTCTTAAGCAACACATATCAAGCTTCTACTAGGTTCTATATACTATGGTGGGAAATAGAGAATATCAATCGGTGTTAGACCAATGTCAAGAAGTGATCACTTTGACGATGAATGAAGCTTTAATAGGGCCTGTTATAGGGAAAGAATTGAAACTTGCAATTTTTCAAATGGCCGCAACAAAGACACCGAGATCAGATGGACTCAATGGATTATTCTACCAAAGTAACTGGTTAGAAATTCATGAGGATATATTCAATATTGTAGATAATTTCTTTAGCCAAGATATGCTATAAGATGGAAGCCTAAATGGTATTCAGCTAAACACACATTGCCCAACACTATCACACCTCTTATTCACAAACGATTCTATATTTTTCTTGGATAGTACAAGTATTGAGGCTTAGAATTGAGCAAATACTTTGAATCAGTACTGCTTTGTGTTGGGATAGTCCATTAATTTCAACAAGTCGGAAGTTTTCTTTGAAAGAAACCACCTTCAAGGATTAAAACAGAATATAGCAGCTGAATTAAGGGTGCTAATCATTGAAAAAACAGGTAAATATCTAGGAGTACCTTCAGATTGGGGATAAACAAAGAATCAAATGTTTTCCTGGATTCTAGCAAGAGCTGAGAGGAAATTAGAAGGGTGAAAATAAAAGCTGATGTTTAAGGCGGGAAAAGAAATACTGATCAAGACAGTAGTCCAAACATTACCCCAATTTGCCTTGTCGATCTTCAAAATTCCTATATCAATTTCAAAAGCTATTGAAAAGAGAATACCATCTTTCTAGTGGAAACAAATTGTTGCGGGAAAGGGTATCCATTGGAAAATATGAGATATTTGAATAAAAAAGGAAAGATTGTAGGGGGTTAGACTTCAAAGACTTGGTTGATTTCAATAAAGCACTGTTGGAGAGACAAGCTTGGAGATTTATACAAGATGAAACAATCATATGGAGTAGTTTGTTGAGAGGTATTTGCTTTCCTAGAGGCGATTTATGGATAGCCAAAAAAGGCCCTTGACCTTCGTGGGGGTGGCAAAGCTTCCTAATGGGAAGAGATGCAATTGAGCAAGAAGTAAAATGGGAGGTTGCGAATGACAGTAAGATTGGAATTAGAGAGGATAGATAGCCAATTTCACGCAAGATAGGCGGTCCGGCAATCAGCTGGTAGCGGAATTAATCAATCAAACTAAATGGGAATGGAATTTTCAACTACTACAGGAAACTTACAATGAAAGAATTGCTAAGGAAGTTGCGGCTACGCCTCTAAGCCCGACACTTGGGCCAGACAAGATGATATGGACATGAATCATTTAGACGCCTCCACGGTAAAGAGCTGGTACAACAAACTTCAAGACTCCGAAAGACTCCAAATGATAAAACAACCATCTTCATCATACTAGTCTCCTAAAAAACTATGGACAGAAATTGGGAAACTCAAAACCTACCCCAAGGTTAGATTTTTCATATGGAGTGCATGTAATAATGCTTTACCTACAAAAGGAAGATTTTACCTAAACAAGAATTCTCTTTTTGTGGCCAAGTTCCTAAATCGATTGAGCACATACTTATCCACTGTCCTTGGACAAAGACGGTATGGTCAGATTAGATAATTGTAGCCAACACTTCACTAGATATCAATAATCAAATAGATAAATGGGTGTGGGAGAATCTTACTGTAAAAAAAAAAAAAAAAAAAAAAAAAAAAGAGCCTACAAGCCAAAGCTAAGTTCACCGAAGCTATTTGGAGGGTATGGAAGGCACGGAAAAACTGGATCTTCAAGCAAAAGACCCCAAACCAAGCTTGATAATTGAATAAACCATATATTCAACACGATTACAAGCGCAATAGGGGAGGAACAACACTAATTGAGCAGACGAGAGATCCTCGGCTGCAGCGCGAGTAGAGGGGAGGTCTTCAGCAGCAACGCGAGGTGGCTCGACAAACCAATTCCTCTACAAAATCTATGTGGACAATGCATAGAACACCTCGAATCTAGAGGCATCGGTAGCAGGGGTGAGCAGAAACAGAGATGGACTCCTCCTCGATGGATTTGCGAAACGAATTTTCACCCCATCCACACTCGTGGCCGAAACCCTAGCTATTTGTGAGGCACTTAACTGGTGGAAAGAGAAAAGGGATGCACGAAGTGAACGAGCTGAAGGCAATCTTCCAACTAATTTGCGTATGCACGTATCAAGTGATCTAAGCATGGTCCTATTGTCCCACAGCTTATCAACGGTGGAATACATCCTAGGCTAGGCCGAAGCACCTTAGGCCGCACGATCTATCATCCATGACTACATTAGTTTGCTGGCCAGCTTAAAGAAATTAAACTATGCTTTGAATCGAGAGAATACAATCGAGCCGTTGATTGGGTTGCTAAGGCACACTGAACCGGTTCTTTCCTGATGAACTAGATTATTAATCCCCTCATCCTCTTTGGTTGATTTTATGTTTAGACATCGAACCATTTTGTAACCCATCAGCCTTGGGCTATATTGTTAATTTTTGACCAAAAAAAAAAAAAACTTGTTTTGACCAAAATATGCACATTAAAAATTTCTTTTTACAACTCAGATGTAGGAAATTGTTGCACCCCCTTAGAAATCCAACAATATTTTTATATTAGCAAAATATAGGCCAACGTCGGATATTATCTTTTCAACATTTAATTTTTCTGTATAGATGCTATCGTGATGAATGGTTTCATACTCAAAACAATCTATATATGAAGAGTACCCTTAATAGTCATAGTCCTAAATGCACCACTTTATTCGTCTGAACTACAAAATCAGATATAGGACTCCGTTCGCATAAAATGTGACGCGCATAGAACTATACCCGCCATATATCTTTCATCATTCATTCAATTTTGTATAGGTTTTCAAGATAGAACCCACATAGACATAAAAAATAATATACATATATATATATATATATAAAATTTCTTCTAAAAGGATAGCAATTTAATATCACAATATGCATATAAATCAGAGACGGTGAATTAGATATTTGCTAAGATTAGATATCTGCTAGCTTAGAGGTTTGCTGCATTGACTATCAAAAGCAAATTAATAGATAAAAACTTGCACATAAATATGCCACATGAGTGAGCCTCATGCGAATTTTACCCACTTTTATATATAAATACAAAGATAGATACCGGCCGGCCACCCAAGTTTTATCCTGGCACCATCATATCCTTGAACCATGCCCATGGATTGGTTACCTAGGGAAGGCTTCACGGGGATCAGGCGTGCTGGCCGATTTCCCTTAAAGGGATTGTGGCTGGTCAGCGATGGGGTTAGAAATCTTTTTCAAGGCCTTAACCCTGCCTTTACGGAAGACAGACACACAGGGACTCCCACCCCAAGGCAGGTCCCTCCGCCTGTTTCTTCCTTAAGCAGTTTAAAGACCTACTCAGGTCTCCATCCTGAAATGTTCTTTCCTAGTATAATTTGCTTGGATTAGCTCATCTCACCCTGAAACTTCTTGAGCACTGAGGTTTACCGTAAGCTATCCAAAAAGGCATCTCTCGCCCAACACCCCTCTTTCGTCTCAAACGAACATAGCCACCTTTTGTAGGAAAACATTGGTAAAATCAAAACCCAAAGATCTAAACTGAACCAACTACGAGACAAGAGCTTTTCAACGGTATTATGACACTTGCAAAATGTCTCAACATGAAAATTTTTTGGCAATCTTTAGATCATAAATCTAAGTCCAATCGAATTGTTAAAATTTACACAGGTAAAACATTTGGACCTAAACGTAAAGAAACTAATTGTCAAAACCAGGTCATGACAATACACTTAATCCACAAAGCCTTATCAATGGAATGTCTGCTAAGATCATATCATGAAGGCCATGGCAATACAGTTGAATCACAAGGGCCATCGACGGAATGAATGATTAGCTCATTGATCATGAGTTTCAAATGGACAGCATGAGATGGGCGATGATAGCTTGACTCAATTTATGCACCGAAGTTGAAGATTGAATCAAAGATAATCCATCAATAAGGGATCAGAAGTAGTTACAAATCACCCTAGAGTAGAGCGCAAGTCAAAACAGTTATAGATTCATGCTGAGAATAACCAAACTCATATGGCCATTGAAAGACACAAAAAGGGCCTAGGAAAATAGGGGAATCATCAATTATCAAGACATTGGAAAAATCACAACGGCACATTGGATTTGACTTTGAAGAATATGAAGATAAGAAGATCATTCATAATGGATCAATTTATTTTAGATTTTGCCTAAGTTTGAATTTTAATTTCGAATTAGATTAGGTTTACCATTTTCAGTGCTAATCTTTGTCTGTTAAAGTTTTCCAGTCGTGCTTTGTAAGCTTTTTACTTTTTCTCAGCACTCTACTCATCTCCATTAGCAAATTACATTCAACTCTAGTCGTTGAGCAAACATGACCTCCACGAATGTAGGTCATTTTCACTGAAAGTCCGTGTCGTCTCAAATCCACTCCTAGCATATTCTTTATTTCTTTGAATTTTGCAAAGTTGTTGAGGCTTCAAGGCATATTAGAATATATTTAATTTTGATTCGAAGTCATATTTAATTTACGGGGCCAAAAACATAAATAGTCACTCCAGATAGGGTTATTTGCTTCTACAGAAAAGCTAAAGCACTCATGTTGAACAACACTACTTGTCTTTACCAAGCTCATGGGCTGGGATCTTCCTTTCACATCATCTATAAAATAACTGAGCGCAAATGTTTAGTCCCTCTAAGCATTTCATTTTAAAAAAAAATTAATAAAAATAAAATAAAAGAGAGACGAAAATTTTCAGGTGGTTGAATTAACAGTAAGTGAATAATTTTAACAAAAAAAAAAAAAATTCAAATCTAGCAGGTAAATGCACATGATGAATGCAACCAAAGTTAGAGCATGTGAAGAAAATATAAGTATTCACGTCTTGACCAAATGATGTAAACATGCACCTGCTCCCTCATACCATTCTTAACCAAAAGATGACTACTTAAAATATCAAAACCGGGAAAAATTATCTGCATCAGGTACACGTTTAAAAAACTATTTCATGACTCGTTTTATGATAAAATGCCATCTGTAGAAGATAAAATATTGAAATGAAACACGTGAGAGTTAGGTTGAGAATGTGATGGATACATTTAATTAGCAAAATTTTTGAAAAGAAATACATCAGAGTTAGGTTGTGAACGAGACGGATACATTTAATAAGCAAAATTATTGAAAATAAATACATCAAAGTTAGGTTAACAACAAGACGGATACATTTAATTAGCAAAATTATTGAAATGAAATACATCAGAGTTAGGTTGAGAATGAGACAGATACATTTGATTAACAATTTTTGCAATTTCGTATGGGAATCCCACATGGATGCTCCCCAAAGACATCGGAGAGTATTAGTATATGATGGGAAGGACTCTTCCATATTGGTGGGCTTGTGATGAACAATATTTGGCCGGCAGCCATTCTCTATGTAATAATTTGTGTTATTGTTTATGTCCAGGGTTCACCATTCACCATGCCCATTGTGAAGAGGATCCACCGGCCATGGCGGCTCAACAGGTAAATAATATTGAAGTCAACATAACAACCGCATAACTTTAGATGTAAGAAAAAAGAAACGTACCAACCACGTGCTATGCCATATTCCATCAAATTATTTTTCTTCAGGAAAAGAATGTTAACTCGGGAGAAATAGCAATTCAAACTTCCTAACATGACCATCAGCAAACAGAGTCTCAACCTTGTGCTATCAAAAAGCCTAAAAAGTAGAATGGAGAGCCAAAAGACAATACAAGAAATTTATGTGATTCGATTAATGGCTTGCATTCATGGGCGGACAATAACTGCAAAGATTTACCTCTCAAAATACAATGAAAGAGAAAGAACTATAAACGCCTCTATACCCTAATAATCCCGATATCTCCCACATACTCTCTCTAAGAGAAAATACTAAAGTTAAACAATTTCGTCTAACGAGTGGAGACTTACTCTAAGCCCTCACATGTTCAGTCTCGCCCTTTGCTCCCACCATAGATAGATTTCGTGAAATATTTTGAATCAAGTTAGTTGCGGAATTAATCTATGGGGCGTAAATTGTTGGGATTTATCCAATATTGGTTGCAGAAAGGGCTGGTGGTCAAGCTATAAGTATGAGAGAAAACCTTATCTTTTAAGTTAGTTTTTTGAGTGGGAGAAACTCAAGACTATCCACTAATAAGTTATGATTTACTAGTCTAATGCCCATGGGTTGTATAGCTATTGATAAAGATTAGATTTCCATGTATTAAATAACGGTTCGAATTTTTTTAATTAACCAATAAACCGACTAGTTGGTTTAAGTTGTAGCAATTATAAGATTGTTTTAGAAAATAAAAATTAATATCCGTTGCTTTATACTTTTTTATACATCTCAATCCATTCCCTTTTAGTTTGCTATGTAAGCTCATTACATATTTCTGATGATTGACTTGGTACGAAGGAAAGAGAACTGTGAATCATATTTGAAAAGAAGCACTCTATATATTCAATTCGGTTAAAGTTGGAATTGGGATAAGTTTAAGTAGCTTAAGCTTTTGCTTTTAGTATATAAGAGCGTCTAAAAGAGAACTAAGTATATAAGAGCCGCTAAAAGAGAATTAAGGTAAGATCCTTTTTAGATGAGGAGAATGTCACTTAACACCCATGGTTGTTTTTAACACAAATAGCTAATTAATATTTTGTTAACAAATAATCTTTCCACGATGCTGAAAATAAGCGCATACCTGTCTCAAAAGCAAATACTTTTAAAGGCGATTCAAACTTCTGTTAAACAATCTGGGGAATTGTCACTTGCCATATGAGACGATCCTAAGATCCATCATAGTAGCTACAACGACAATTCAAACTTCTCGTGCCTCGTACATTAAATGACTCGGACCCTAACTTTTGCGTAAAAAATGAACATCGAAAGAAGATGGAATAAAAGTGCATTATTGACACGATAATGAATGTCAGGCTTAAAATCTACAATGATGGAAGATTATGTGGAGAATGTAGAAACATAGCTTAGGGGAGGCGGCATGAAGTAAACTCCAATACCTATGTAATGATTTGGTCTAGAGTGGACAACAGAGATAGAGGGCTTGGATAAGGAGCTGCTTTTAGGATGGTGAATGGGGTAGGAATGAACTAAAACATGCAATGAATATAGGAGGAGTGATTATGGAATATATATGTGAAAATTATAATCAAGTCACAAAAATGCCTTCTGCGTAGTGGTAATGTTTAGCTTTGGAACTCCAAAATTAAGCATACTACGATAAGAGCACTTCTAGAATGGGTGACATCCTGAAAGGTGGCAACCTTTACACCAAAGGACAAAACCATGAGACTCAATATAAGACAGGTCAAAATAGATAGTAGTTTAGTAAGTTAATTCAGATATGTCACAACCTAGCTCTAAGAGTGGAATATAAAACTTTTATATGATGATTTCATAATTATGATATATATTTGGTAAAAGTCAGATTGAAAAACCAAGAGGCCCTAAGGGGCGGCGGTCCCCATCCCTATCAACCCAAGCACACAATTAATTGACAATAACCAAAGATTTGGATTACCAATTATGGAGTCGCCCGCATTATGACCTGCGAATCTTCATCGTTATATCCGGGAACCTTGTTTTTACTTTCACCAAAGTCTAGTCTAACTTCAATTTTAAGGGAAAATCAAAATGTCTCCAATTGCCCAGCCAGCTTGTCAAAGACCCACATAAAGGTCTTGTGAAAAGACCTGCAAAATTGCTTGTGAGGCTGAGGATTTGATGCCACTCGATTTTGCACTTTTAGCATAGGAGAGAGTTTATTGGTGGTGGGAATAGGGATTCTGCAAAAGTCTTCTCTGAAAGGTCTGTTGCTGGATTCACATAGACTTCCAACTTCCCCTCCAGTGGATTCCCATGTAAAAACGTGCTGATTTGTCTAAAGTAAACAAAGTTTAGAAAAGCAAAAATAAAGCAACGGGAAAAGGAAATGACCTTCCAAATGACCAGAAAAGGACGTTAAGACATAAATGAATATCACCTTTGTCTTTCGAGTGATTTTTACCCGCTAAAGGTAGAAAACAAAAGTTCAACAGAAAACCTTGCCATGACATGGTCTTAAATAGACTAGACCATATTCCTTGGTACTTTCCTAATTATTTTCGTAGATACTAAATTCACGTTCACGGATGAGCCAAAAAGAAAAGAAATTAAATCATCCTTCAAAATAAGTTCAATAAGTGATGTCTTTTGTCCACAATCAAAATGGAAAATGTATTTCAACTTCGAAACACCCAAAAATATATTCCCTTTTGGCAGGAGTATGTCTAAATCAAACCTCTCTTTTTGGTTGAAAATGCAAGAAAAAAAATGTAGAAAATCGACATAATCTCATGTTAGCATCCAAGTTCTGATTGCATATGATACCGATACTTTTCATTTGAATTCCCCACTTTTTTCTTTCCTATTTTGCTTCTGATAATGTTCATAGTCGTATTGCTACATCTCAATGACAAAGATAAAGAAATTAATGGATCACATTACTAATGAAAAGGACATGCCGAAATGTGGCCAAAATTTTAAGGGTCATGATAATAAGAACTACTATACGTTTTGGCTTGATTATTGCACTTTCAATGTAAAAAATATAATGTAAAAAAATAGGGTTAATACCCTGAAAAACCCCAAACCGGTACACTTGTGACAAATTTACCCCAAACTATTTTTTTGACTACCAAAAACCCCAAACTGGTATACCTTTGACAAATTTACCCTAAAATGGTACACTTGTGACAAATTTACCCTATGTTAGTTTTCGTTAAATTTTATTCTCCAATTATTAAGTTAAATGACACGTGACAATTAACTGATATACCAATTTAAGATTTTATGCTCTGTTTGTCACAGTTTACAATTTTTGTGATTTTTTTGTGGTATTAATTCAATTTAGCAGAGGGTATATTTGTCACAAATTTACCAGTTTAGAGTTTTTTGCAATCGAATAAATTAGCTTAGGGTAAATTTATCATAAAAGTACCAGTTTAGGGTTTTTTATAATCAGTCGGGGTAAATTTGTCACAGGTTTACCAGTTTTGGGTTTTTCATAGTAAAAAAAAATAGTTTGGGGTAAATTTGTCACAAGTGTACAAGTTTGGGATTTTTCAGAGTATTAACCCAAAAATATATTAACGGTCTTAAAAGATTCATTTTACATTAATGCATACAAAAGAGATTTTGTTGTTCCAAGTGTAACAATTTGCGGAGAGATGCACCCAAAAGAGACATAATCACTTCTTTCGTGATCCAAATTGGGTGATCAAACAATTGTCAAGGAAATTTTCATGTTACATTACATAATCATTTTTGCATGTAGGAATTAACATCGCACCATCAAATTATTGACAGTGAAGTAATCTAATGCATGTTCGGTCACATGTAGATTAGGATTGATTTTCGGCTTTATTACATTAAGTCAGCAAAGAAAAGTACCAGAAACAGTTAGATTAGTGCTTCATATAAATTGCATTTACAATCTGCTACCATGCTTTGCATGTTGCACGGTGTTAGGGAGTCGCATATCCTTAGGATTTAATTGCATGTAGGTTGCATTTAACTAATTATAGTGAAATGAGGAATATCGATGCCTCTACGATGTTGTCATTTTTATACAATATCTCGAAGCAAGAATAAACCAAATATCACCATAGAAGATCTTAACCGAAATTGCTGCCGATCTCTCCTACCAATATGGTGGAACCAGTTGACACTATAAGATAGTGGAGAAATTCTTGTCATTTATAACTTGGCGAGTGATGACTCTTGCGCTATAATATGGAATTAATTAGGCTACAGATTCATTGTGTGTGTTATGATTGTATGCAAATTCTATTTTCTCACTCACAACTTAAAGAAAATTTTTGTAAGTTAAAAAGAGAAATGACTGATTTCATATATATATAATTTTTAGGTATGTCCATTAAATAACTGTTAAGATCAGCTTTGGAGACTATATATATGTTATTTCCGTATATCTTTATTTGTTAATGGCCAAAGCACCTTTCTCTCTATAATAAGGGTGTGTTCCGCAAGAGAGGTGGCCTCATTGTGAAGGCCATCGCCCACAGCTATCAATGGCCTCACCCAGGGCCTTCATGGCCCCATTAGCCAAGGGTGAGGCCTTTGCAATCGGCGCACAAAAAATAAATAAAGAAAAAAAAGGAAAATAAAAATATAAGCTAAAAAATTCAAAAATTTAGAAAAATTCAAATTTTTAAAAATGTAAAAAATATATGTAAGACAATTTGCTGGACATGGCACTCAAATGATTGATTTTACTCCGACATGGCATTTAAGTAAGAAAAAAAAAAAATTATGCCATTCAAGTGATCGTTATACAAAAGTTATGGCACTCTTGCTACACTTATTCTGATTTGTAACAGTTTTCAATTTAATGCAAGAATTGATTATAGAAAAACGGCTTTCTCTTTCATTTACTGTTACTTGAAACATAATTATAAAAAAAAAAATACAAAAGCAAGAACATCTTTACCGTTCTTCTTATTTTTCATTTCTTTGTTGTGTTTAACATACAAATTTGTTGTTCATGTTCCCTCTATTATTCAATGCATAGTAAAGAGCAATGTTTGTTTTATCCTAAGAGGATAGTCGTTAGAGTCGGTTGCACCAAGTTTTATACTTTGAGATCCAGAATTATCGTGAAGGACAATGCTTCCACATCTCAAACAGTAGATCTTATTTTCAAATTCTCCAACTTTCTTTTACAATAATAATAACCTACCAACACTACTAAGAATTTACTAACTTCCAATTAAGTTGTTGGATTATCAAATCTTCAGAAAAATTTTGCAAGCATCGTAAGTAGATAATCCTCACTATAGTATATATGTCAACATTTTAGTAATCTATTAATTTATCAACTTCTTTGAAGTGCTACCCTCACATCGCTACAAGCTTTAAAATGTTCAGTGATTGTAGCGTTCCCACTTTAAATGGACCCAAAAATTCATCATTAGCATGACCACGAGGCATTTGAGCCTTCATTTGATACCGGGTAAAAATTGAAGCGGCGGGGAGGGGGGGTTAAACAAAGGAAAGGGTGTAAACCAAAATTTTCAATGCATATCCAGTTTTATTTTTGACAAAACAAAAAATCTTCTTGAGGGCATGCCAAGGCCCCATGCACAATATCTTAATTTTGAATGGCTCACATTCACATAATGCCATTAGCCACTCTCTCTCACCGAAAAACAACCCTGGAAGTCCATAAACATTACTGGGTGCCATTGTTGGGCTAGTCGAAAAGGCTTTCGTTCTCTCTCTTATCCCTTCCTTGCAGATGTCCTGTCTCTATCTCTTCGATCCTTTCATGCTGAGACACCTAGCAAGCGTCATAATCCATGTCAGGACGCCACCCAGACTTTCCTCTTGAGGATGTAAGTAATGACGTCATACAAACTTGGAGATGACGCAAGAATGTGACATCATTGTGGGCGTGGAAACTTTGGCAGCATCCTTGAAGAGGATACATATTACATACACGGTCAGTGTTAGTCTTTTTTTATACAAATAATCTCAGAATAGGAGCATAACCTGTTTATGAAATATATCTACATGCTAAAAGTAAAAATTGAATATGTGTCATTTTATAAAAACCAGCTTATCTAAAGAAACTGTGACAACGTTAGTGCACTGATTAAAAATTTTATTATCGTATGTTGTTTGGAAATAAGGGGATGGTGCAAGAAAAATTGGAGCGGGGGATAAACAAACGACAAAGTACGATAAGGACAGCGGGCGACACGGACGGGCAGCGGGGAAATGTCGCGCGGTACGACCGGCCTGCAGCTGGCGACGCTGTTTAAAAAGGAGGAGAGGTTGGACCGAGAGGCGGGGCTCTTCGGCTGAAAAATCCAGAGAGAGAGGGAGAGATCCGACGAGAAAGCCGCGAGTGAGAGCGAGTGAAGAGAGTCAGAGGGAGAGACCGCCGGCTACCGCGCCTGAATCGCTGCCGACTACCCGCCGCCGTGCCTCCTTTCCCGCGCCGAAGCTACGGTAAGCCTCGACCCTATTTTGGCCCTGCTTTCGGGCGTGCCGGGGCGGAGCTCGCGGTCGTCCATCTCACACGAGCTCCAGCCCCGACCATCCTTTATCCAGCTACTGTGTGTATCGTTGTCTGTTTGTCGAGAGTTCCGTCGAGAATCCCGGTTGAAGTTGAGCCGGAAACCTCATACTTCGCGAGCCCCCTTCACCCGTTCGACGAAATGCTAAGCGAGATCTAGTTTTCATTCTCCCGTTTTTGGCCGAAATCGAGTCGGCCGTGCACGCCGTGATCTATGGGAATGTTCCAGTGGTGTTGGGCGACCTTGCGGCCGTGTAGTCGTTCGCCACGTTTCCATCGTCGCCGTAGTTTGTTTGGTGTTTGGCCACGGTGTGGCTCTCGGCCGGCGGCGGGGAGGTCGGCCGACGAGTGGCGTTCGGAGTGGACGACGCTGGGTGGTAGCTCGGCGGTGTCCTGAGCGCCGGCGAGGGCTTGTCTAAGTGGCGTCGGTTCGGGTGAGGAGCTTCGGTGAGGAAGAGCGCAAGGGGGAGGGGTGCTTCGGGAAGGAGAGAACAGGGAGAAGAAGAGAAAATAGAAAAATAAAAGAATAAAAACGAATTAAAATAATGAATTAAAAAAGGATTAAAAAATTAGTTTTTAATTTGAAGCCGGTCATATCCTAGTAGGCGGATTGGGTCATCGGGTTGGACCGGATTTACGGTCCGAATCCCTTTTCCCGGATATAATAATAAATTTTTTTAATTGAAAAGTAAGTTTAAAATATGTAGTTGCTATTCATTTTTATGTGGGTCCCATCCATTGTGAGAGAATCGTTGCTAACCACTATCGACTTCGGTCGGTAGTGGAAACAGAGGGAGGAGAGAAAGGCAAGCTTGAAAGGACTCAGATAATTTCTCTATTTTTTAATTTTTAATACTATAAAAAAATCTAATTTATAAATTTGTCATATTTAACCACTTGGTATAATAGGCCCCTGCAACTTAAGCCGATCGACATCAGATCTAGAAAGTTGAAAGTCTCTTTTGCATTGTCCATTTACTTTTTTGTTGAAAGACTGTAACCAGAAGAGCAACCTAATGGCGATGCAACCAAGTGAAGAACAAGGAAATTCGAATCGTGTAGAAGTAGCAGTAGCAGGTACATGTTCAAGTTCCAACCGAGAAAAAAATATGGTATAATCCATGGAGTCCTGAATATTCTGGAACTTGTATTTTCTCATGGTTCTTTTTATTTTCTTTATCATCAAACATACATAATGCTGACCTTGGCTAGGAAAAAGAGAGAAGAAAGATTTATCAGTATGTGAAGGACTTTGTGCTCACTCTTTTTTCTACATATATTGAAGATGTTCGTGTAAGCGTCAGATCAGATCCTTCTCAATCCGGAGGTGCTCCAGGTGCGTTATCCCTTGAAAGAGTTTTTCCATTGTGAAATTAATATTTGGAGCGGATCTTCATGAAATTGTTATTTTCCGGGACACTTCTCAATGTTTGCAAGGAAAAAAGTATTAATTTAAATGGCCTAAAAAGTTCTCATCCATTGCAGAAATATCGGAAAATGTAGTGGATGAACCCTATTACCGACCATTGTTACAAGCTGCATTCAGGGGCGATTGGGAACTTGCTACAAGATTTTTCAAACGAGATGCTGCTTCAAAGACGGCCAAAATGACAAGCAGATCAGAAACAATGCTTCACATAGCCGCTTTGAGTGCACAAGACAATTTTTTTGAGAACCTGGTTGAGCTCTTGTCTCCACATCGGGAAGCACTTGAAATGGTTGACTGTGATGGCCGCACAGCCCTCCACATTGCTGTCCTGTGTGGAAGGATAAGGATGGTCAAGGCATTAGTTAGAAGTAATCCTAACTTGACGCAACTCGCAGATAATGAGGGACGTGTTCCTTTGGGAATATCTGCTCTGGAAGCTTCTATAAATAAGGAGATTGTCTGTTCCTGGCGAAACTTACAACAGATGATGGGCCAAGTTATCCCTTCAGCAGGCCCGATATGATTGGCCCCATTTTTATGTCTCACCTCCGCTGGTCATCATGGTAAGATCACCGCCTCTCTTTATCTCAATTGTTTTTTCCTTCATTTTAGGCTGAGCTTATCTTCCTGATTAACTTTGCTGGTGAATTCGGACAGATATCACCCTTTATCTGGTTGAGCGGTACCCTCACTTAATTACCATGAAAAGCGAAGGCTTCTCTATACTGGACGTGTTGGCGAGGAGGAAGTCTCACTTTCCCAGCGGAACCAGGCTCGGTGTTTTGGAAGCATTGATATACAAATGTCCGTACTTTCTGCACTCCCGTCTCTTCATTACTGATTCTTTTCAAGATGATCATATATGGCTCATCACCTGCTCTTTTGTTTCTGAACTGAAGGTATTCCGGTGGACTTGAACTACAAACCAACCGATAAAAATTCAGATCTGGGTAGGTATGCATTTTTGTTGTTGGGCATTATCGTAGAAACTTTCATGATTTTGAACTTTAAGTCAATTTTCTTAGATTGATTCCCTCTGCACTAGCAAAAGAAACCGGAAATGACTGTTTCTTTGTAGGATATATTATGATTTCTTGACCTCGTTTTACTTGAATAATGGCCTGAAATCGAACTATTTCATGGATTAGTTACCTTTTGGGAACTGCATATGATTCAACCAAGTGCACGATCATCGCATAACATAATTAATTGGATAATGTAACAAACAAATTACGAGATCTTACAATGATTTCATATCCACTGACTGGGTTTACTTTGCAACCTGTTGAAGCGCTTCGATGTCTTACAAGATCACTTTGGAATGCTGTCAAATATGTAGGTATGTTTCCATTTTATCAAGATACCATCTCTATCTTTGTCCCTCACTCTTCAACTAAAAGTCTATGGCTTGTTTGTTTTGACTTCTTTTATAAGTAGAAAAAAGCTCCTTCTTAATTCTTTGCCATAATTTGGAACGGAATTTGTTTTAGGTCCACTGCATGTGTGAAAAAAACCATTACACATTTATCATTAGATCAGTAACATGTGTGTTCGAAGCTAGTTTTATCGTTAATTTTTTTTTTTTCACGTATCAACCTTTCAGCAGTGAATATGTAACTTATTCTTTACACCATTATTAAACCTAATAAAAATCCTTTGAAAAATTATTCAAACTCAAAAAAAGTTATATATGATTCTTTGTGTTAACATTTTTATATTTTGAAAGATTTTAGATGGTTAGCACTCTTTTTTTTTTTTTGGCTCCAAGTATGACTTCGGACAGTACCGCTGATTTTGTTTGAGTATATTGATCCTGGTATCTTTTATATACCAAATTCTAATTGGAAGAGTGCTGAAATTGTTTAAAAAAAAAAAAAAAAAAAAGGAATACTCGAAATCTGCAAATTGAGAAGAGATTTAATGTTAACCTAGGAATATCTTGCTTATGGCTAAATGATCTAAGCAGAAAATATGGAATGAGAATTAGGTAAACCTAGGACTTCTCCTTCAATCTTGTTTGGTGAAATTGTGTTAGCTTCATCATCTGTATCAAGCTTGTAAATTTTTCCGAAAAATATTAGAACAATGAACCCATTTGTACTGGTTGCCTCCCTTATGGATGAAGTGCTTAAAGTATAAGTCTCCATTTGTTTTATGGAAAATGTGTTAATTATGGAAAATATTTTTTAGGAAGTCACTGAAATCACTTTTCAAGAAAATAATAATATTTTTTGGTGAATCTGAAAATAAAATAAGAAATATTTTCTACTATTTGATATCTAATTTGATTTTCCTTCATGCACTCTTTTTGATCTTTTTTATTTTCTTTTAAAAAATTCAAATTTGTACTTTTCTTTTTCCTTTTCTTTTCCTCAACTAATTGCCACCCATGATGACAGCCAACAAGCTGAGGGATGAGCTCGCTCAGAGGCTAGAGCCTCGCTGCCCTCTGGTGACGCTCTAAGCGTCATTGATTTGGTGAGACTCGAGCCTCCCGTTCTCTAACGACGCTTGAGCATAGCCAATTTGCGAGGCTCAAGCCTCACTGGTCCTTGGTGACACTTGAGCGTCATTGATCCGGTGAGGCTTGAGCCTCCCCTTTTAGCAACGCTCAGGCATCATCGATCTACGAGGCTAGAGCTTTGTTGATCTACGAGGCTTGAGCTTGGCCACCCTTTGGCAACGTTCAAGCTCGCCCGTGGTCGATCACCGGCCATGGCCGTGGCTAGTGATTGGCCGAAGAAGAAGAAAAAAAAAAAAGAAAAAAATTTAAAAATCAAATCTAGAAAAGGAAAAAAAAAATATAAAATAATAAATAATTAAAATGAGTGGCGAAAGAAATTGGAGGGCCCCACTTCTAAAGATGTTCTTTTTATTGATGAGAAATGTTTATCTTGACTTGTTTATTTTTTATTAATTGAACGCTGGAAAATGAGGAAAACATTTTTCTAAAAGTTATTTTTGTTGTGCGGAAGAACACCCTAACTAGATGAGAAAAGTAAACAAGAATAATCAAGAACACGGAGATTTACGTGGTTTGGCGAAAGATCCGCCTACGTCCACGGGAGAGAGAGAGACTATTTCTTATTTGAGCGTATGCCAAGAGTACAAGGTATAATGCTGAAATAAATAGATCTCCCCACTTTCCTAAACCTAGTAGGAAAGGAATTCCACCATAAACATATTATCAAATTTGAAACCCAAATCTAGGAAATATATTAGGAAACAAATAGTTCAAAATCTTCAAGCCTTCCTAGATTTCCCGATTGAATCTTGTGGAATTCAAGACAACATCAGCAAATCTCCACCTTTGGCTTGAATAAACCACAATCCTCCACTTGAACCAAGAAAACGAATATATCTCTCCCTCCACCGTACCTTTGCAAAGGTACGCCCGCACCTAGATCGATGCGGCTTCCATCAACTTCAATGATGAGTGAAAGATATCAAGTCCTGCCAGGACTTGAACTTCTCTGTAGTAACTGTCTTCGTGAGCATATCTGCGGGATTATCTTTAGTATGGATTTTCTTCAAAGCAATGCTACCATTCTCCACAAATTCTCGAATTTTGTGGTACCCAACTTCAATATGTTTCATTCTGGAACGGAACACTTGATTATTCGCGAAACATATTGCGCTCTGGCTATCGCAATATAATGTGGCACTTTCTTGCTTTATACCCAACTCTATGACCAAATCAATCAGACATATTCCCTCATTCGCAGCCTCAATTACTGCCATATACTCAGCTTTGGTTGTAGACAATGCTATAGTAGGTTGAAGCATTGCCTTCCACGAAATTGCTCCACCACCAAGAGTAAAGACATATCCTGTGATGGACCTTCACTTGTCCAAATCACCAGCAAAGTCTGAATCAACATAACCTGCTAAATCAATTGATCCTCCCTTGGAACTAAACATTAAACTCATTCCAGCAGTTCTAGCCAAATAATGAAAGATCTACTTAACAGCTTTCCAATGCTACTTACCCAGATTGCTCATGTATAGGCTGACGAGACTCACTGCATGAGCCAAATTCGGTCTGCTACAAACCATACTGCGCTGGCATAGGATACTAGAGACATCTTTACAACTTCCTCATGTGAAACAGGGCATTGTTTCTCAGATAATTTGAAGTGATTTGCTAAGGGTGTACTAACTGGTTTAGCTTCACCCATGTTGAACTGCTCCAAAACCTTCTCAACATACTTCTTTTGATTTACCCAAAGCTTACTTGCATGTCTATCTAAAAAGATTTCCATGCCAAGGATCCTTTTTGCAGCACCAAGATCCTTCATATCAAACTCACTACTTAACTGAGACTTTAGGGAAATAATGTCTCTCATTTTTCTTGTAGCAATCAACATGTCATCAACATAGAACATCAACAGAATAAGCGACTTATCATCCAAAACTTTGTAGTAGACACAAGAATCATGCACACTCCTCATGTAGCCAATACGAAGTATAAAAGAATCAAACCTTTTATTCCATTGCCTCGGAGATTGTTTCAAACCGTAAAGTGATCTCTTGAGAAAACAAACATGATCCTCTTTCCCTTCCACCTTGAAGCCTTCGGGCTGCTCCATATAAATTTTCTCCTTCAAGTCACTATGAAGGAATGTCGTCTTCACATCTAGCTGCTCAAGCTCCAAGTCATACATGACTACCATAGCTAGTAAAACACAAATTGATGTGTGTTTTACAATAGGGGAAAATATCTTGTCGTAATCAATCCCCTCCTTCTGTGCATAGCCCTTAGCAACAAGTCGGGCCTTGTATCTCTCTTGCTCTTTCTTTGTTGCTACTTCCTTTCTTCGAAGAACACATTTGCAACCAATGACATTCCGATCCTTAGGTTTCTTCATAAGTTTCCATGTCTCATTCTTTTGTAACGACTCCATCTCCTCCATCATTGCGGTCATCCACTTTTCTTTGTGATCACTTTTCAAAACTTCATGGTAGGAGCTTGGATCGCCAGAGCCTACGGTAAGAGCATAAGCAACCATATCCTCAAAACCGTACCTCTCTGGTGCTTTGAGAGTGCGCCTTCCTCGACCGTTGCAATGGTACGAGGAACTTCTACCGTTTCTTTGACTTCCGGAGCTTCATCGGATGACTCGCCATTCTCTACAGATTCTCTGGTTTCAAGCTCTACCTTAATGATAGATTTATCACTCTCCTCTTCAGCAGCCACGCGTGGACGCAGCTTGACTTCAACATTGCAGATTCATCGAATATAACATCGCTGCTCGTCAGAACTTTCTTCTCACTTGGATCCCATAATTTGTAGCATTTCACTCCTTTCTCATAGTCGAGAAATATGCATTGTTTTGATTTTGGATCCAATTTCGAGCGCTTCAAGCTCTGCACATGTACAAAAGCAGGACAACCGAATATTCTTAAATTAGAATAATCGACAATTTTACCAGTCCATACCTCTTCAAGAATTTTGCATTTAATTGCAGTTGATGGAGACCGATTCACAATATAACATGCCATGCAGACATCTTTTGCCCAAAACTCCTTGGTTAGTCCCGCATGTAGCCTCATGCTTCGAGCTCTCTCTAATAAGGTTCGGTTCATCCTTTCTGCTATGTCGTTTTGTTGGGGCGTATCCGGAACTGTGAAGTGACGTTTAATCCCTTCATTCTTGCAAAGCTCCATGAATGGTGTCGATTTGTACTCTCCTCCATTGTCCAATCTCAAGCACTTAACCTTCTTCCCCGTTGAAGTCTCAACTTCAGCTTTCCATTCTTTGAACTTTTCAAAGACTTCACTTTTATGTCGTATGAAGTAGACCCAAATTTTGCGAGAGAAATCGTCAATGAATGTCACGAAGTATTCCTTCCCTCCTTTTGACTTTACTAGTGAAGGACTCCATGCATCCGTGTGTACATACTCGAGCATGCCCTTGCTTGTATGAGTTGCAGCATTGAACTGTACTCTGCATTGTTTTCCAAACACACAAAATTTGCAAAAATCTAATTTGCATGTTTTTATACCTTGGAGTGCATTCCTCTTGTGAAGCTCCATCAACCCTCTTTCTCCCATATGCCCGAGATGCATATGCCATAGATAGGTGTTATTTATCTCCATGCTAGCATCTGTGGACACAGATGCTCCACCTTGCACTGTGGTTCTTATTAGTCGATATAGGTTCCCATGCCTCTGTCCCTTAAGAAAAACCAAAGCTCCCTTAATCACCTTCAAGAATCCACCTTGAGCCGTGTACTTGCATCCATTGGATTCAAGTGCTCCCAATGAGATCAAATTCTTCCTTAGACCTAGAACATGAGGTACGTTAGCTAAGGTTCTAATCATGCCATCAAATATCTTGATTTTCACAGTTCCAACACCCACATTTTTGCACGAAGTATCATTCCCCATGAGAACTGAACCACCATCATACGCCTTGTACTCATCGAAGGCTTCTCGATGAGGACATGTGTGAAAAGTGCATCCGGAGTCCATGATCCACGAATCTTCAAAGGTGTCCTTCCCTGACGATATGGACAAGACGTCCCCATCATTGGTCTCAATGCTGTCGGCTATACTTGCCTCATCCGAGCTCTTCTTCTGTTTCTCGTTCTTATTTGGACAAAATATCTTGGTATGCCCTTCCTGATTACACCCGTAGCATCTTCCTTTGAACATTCCCTTGGATTTTGATCGACCCCTACTGCTCGATCCTCGATCCGTTGATCTTCCTCTTCCTTAATTGCTTTTCTCCATTGCAAAGAGTTCCTCTCTCGAAGATTTTGAACTACTTGCCCTTTTCCGAGTGTTGTTTGAAATTAGGGCAGCAGTCACCTCTCCAATCTCCAGGGTTTCCCTACCATAAAGGAGTGTAGTCACCAAGTGGTCAAACGAATCCGACAACGATGCCAGTAGTAGAAGCGCTATGTCTTCATCCTCAAACTTTACCTCCAAGCTTGTAAGTTCACTAATCATCTTATTGAACACGTTGAGGTGTTCCAACAAATCTCCTCCTTCACTCATCTAAAGTGAATACAATCTCTTCTTCAAGAACAACTTGTTTGTAAGAGATTTTTTCATTTAAATGCTTTTGAGTTTGAGCCATACCTCCGGAGAAGATTCGATTTCCGCTACATATTGAAGGGCCTCATCCGATAGGTTCAATCGGATTGTGCTGCACGCCCTCTCCTCCATGTCAGTCTAATCATCATCAATGATGGTGTCCGGCTTGTTCGATTTTCCCATAAGAACCTTTGATAAACCTTGTTGAATCAACAGATCCTTCATCCTTCTTGCCATAGTGTAAAACTATTATTCTCGGTGAATCGTTCAATATCAAATCAAACGGTTGAACCTTTTCCAGCCATCTAGTTAGAAGTCACAATACAGGAACAGAGAACCTAGATTGCTCTGATACCAATTGTTGTGTGGAAGAACACCCTAACTAGATGAGAAAAGTAAACAAGAATAATCAAGAACACGGAGATTTACGTGGTTCGGGGAAAGATCCGCCTACATCCACGGGAGAGAGAGAGATGATTTCTTATTTGAGTGTATGTCAAGAGTACAAGGTATAATGCTGAAATAAATAGATCTCCCCACTTTCCTAAACCTAGTAGGAAAGGAATTCCACCATAAAGATATTATCAAATTTGAAATCCAAATCTAGGAAATATATTAGGAAACAAATAGTTCAAAATCTTCAAGCCTTCCTAGATTTCCCGATTGAATCTTGTGGAATTCAAGACAACATCAGCAATTTTCTGATAAACAAATGGAGCCTAAATATAATTTTCTTTGATTGCTGCTTCATCTCAATTCAACACAAAAGAATATGTTGAGAGGGCGCAGGAATTGGGCATGAGCTTAGGGGAAGGCCCCTCGCGTTATCCACTACGAAATAAGGTTGCAATAAATGAAGGCATCGGTTTATCCTTCAATCGTATTTAACATAGTAAATTTACACTTTCATTTGGCAACTTTAAAAAGGCGTGAAGAATAGGAACAGGAGCCGATGGGAAAAATCATAGTAAGTTGTTTGGGAAGGCTTGGAATGGAAGAATATTTCACCTGAAGCGAATTTTGTGGGTCCCACCAAAATTGTGCATCCCAAACTCCACCACGAGTTATGTATGTATCCTATGCCAAGAAGTTGTTGGTTAGATAATAAAGGAATTTTCTCTTCTTATAATCCTTTATTTCAGATTTGAGGGAAGCACTCCAGAAAATTATATCTTAAATACATTAGGCTGTTATGAGAGAATGTGCTCACAAGATTACCCGAGGAGGTGCACCCCTGGAATTGCGTGAAAATTAACCCGAACATCATCTAACTGCGAAAAGAAGTCCTATAATTCCCAAAACTTATTCACAACTTTTGCTTGTAGTTGCATTTGTCATCTTCACCCAACTTTTGTATTTACCTGAAATACCGTTTAGCCCTGTCCTAACTCTTCTATATTTGTCAAAGAACAAAAACAAAAAGCAGAAGTTCTTGCGTATTCTTATCAGATTAAAAGTTATTTTAGAATCTAGTCAAGTTAACTCTGCTGCCTACGTCATTTATGTGTAACAAGTAAACAAGAACGTCACTTACCATTATGTGGCCTCGTGTGAAAGTTTTGACTTTGTTAGAGATGATAGAATGGAGAAAGAAAAAGTTTTTGCGTTTGTTCTGAGCATAAATAACAATACAATGCACGATTAATATGATTTGTTTATTACTAATTGCTATGCATATTTGAATAATATTTTCTAAAATAAATCAAAGATTACTGTGATTTACGCTAGCCAGACAAATATCATTAGCCTGGTTACTTTCAGAGTTGTTCTGCTGGGTTAAGTCTTATAATTATATTCTGTTACTTATGATTAACATTATTAAGCCTCGTTTGAACTTCAAAGAAGATCACTTTCCACTTTTTTCACATCCAATTATTCTTTTCATCTAGACGTGGTATAAACCTTTTCTTGGAAAATGCCAAAAATGATTTCATACCTTTTTTTGTACTTTGCACCAGCAATGACTAAAACTCACACATGGCAATTGAGGACTGAATCCAAAGGAGAAAAAAAAGATCAAAATAGCTCTCCTAAAAGATAAGAAAAAAGAAAGAGAATGAGATCGTTTTCCCAATCACCCGCCACCCCAAGCTCTAAATGTAGGAAATTATGACAATTAGTAACCTTTGTTACATGCAATTCGGTGTAAAACTTGGGACCCAGAGCTGGAGAACTTTTTATTAATCCAATTGCAGTCCCTTTATTTTTCATTTTCATTTTCTTTTTTGTTTTGGACATTTTGTAGCTCCTATTATCAAGAGGATTCACGAGTTGAAGTTGAGACGTGGGGGCAGTTCGGTTGGAAAAACAGTGTTGCTTTGCAATCTCTTTTATGAAATCTACCGAGATTATCAATTTTTTCCAAGAGAGCGGCCTGCTGTTTCATGCTACAACCAAGGGAATTGGTGAAGTTGTGAAGCTCTGTATTACATTTTTCCCGGAGCTTATTTGGATCTCTCCTTATGGTGAGAGGTTGGCGATACGTGCTGTGAAGTTTCGCCAAGAAAGGACTCTTAGACTCTTTTTGAACGTAAAATCAACCAATAAGTTGTCATTAGTTCCAGCACCTACACGGAAAGAATCAGAGGATATTGTACTCGCAGTAGCACATTCAGTTGCTCATTTGAGCTTTTTAACTGATGTTGCCGGGGCGGCCTTTCAAATCCAAAGCGAACTGAAGTGGTTTAAGGTAAATATCTTTCTTTTCATAAATTTAATATGATAAATTTAAAATATGATAGCTAGAACTTTATTTAGATAGTCTTGAGAATATACATAGAACGTTTTTATTATAGCAATCGCGCAATATTTGGCCAAGGTTTTATGCACCACGAGGTCTACCTTCCTAGGTGATTTTATGGGTGGACTGCTTACGTTGGTCCGGTGCATTTATAACTTTACTCCTAAAATGCTTCCAATATGACTTGAATCCAAGACCACAAGAAGAAGAAGAAGAAACTCTTTTGCCATTGAAGCCAAGACTTGGTACATAGAACTTTAAATTCCACAATAAGGTAAGTTGAGAAACAACGATAGATCCTTAAAACAATTTACAGAAAAAAAAAAAAAAAGGAGACTGATTAGAGAGATTGGGGCATTGAAAGATGATTGAGACTAATCATAGTTAAATTGCATTTTAATTTTACTAATATAACTATGATCCACCACTTAATCTAATCCAAGTGACTCTTTCTTAAAATTTGACCGACTCTTTATATAGGTGTCTGCCATGATGCAATCTAGGGATTTTCACGATAGCTTTGCTCGTTCCGTTGTATCATAGTTTGTATTGAAGATTATAGTGTAGTTCATATATAATTAAATGTATGTAGATGGTAATGATTTAATCAAAGTAATTTGAATTGAATCTCCTCTTTTTCCATGAACAATTTAGCTAAGTTCATTTATGGCCACTATTTTCATTTGAATAGCTATTAATTCAAGAACACTTTCATTAGTTCGTTTATCTATTAACTAAAATTTACTCATGCAAACCATTGTCTACAAAAAAAAAATGATATCATGAAGCTTTTATAATATATTTACCCTTTTAAACTCTCTATTCCTTCTTGTCACTAAATAAGACCTTTGGAAAATTATGTAAGTCCTAAAGCTTTGAATTCATGCTTAATACGTCCTAAGCTTGACACTATCCTTCACGTTATTAGCCCTCTCTTTAGCTCTGTCGATTTTTTATGGACAAAACGTCTATGTGGCGTCTTTATTAATTTTTTATATGTTTGAACAAGGGGCACTGCTGTGGCACAAAATAGGCGCTAAATCTCGAAAACTAAAAATAAAAAGTCTGAAGTTTTTTTTTTTTTAAAAGTCAGAATACAGAGAGAGAGATCACCGGCAAGGTTTGGGGACCCTCGTCAGGTCGCTTCGAATGCGACTACCCTCGCTGGCCGCTCTCCCTCAAATGACTCTAGAAACAATATATAACGGTTAGGACTTAAGAAGGCACATAGAAGTACTAGAAGACTCGTTCTCGGATTTCTTGACTAGCTCTCAACATTTTTTTCCGTATATTCCTCGAGAAGACCCCAAATTGGATGAGACTTCTAAAAGTATATATAGTGATTTCCATACATATATTATTGGGAAAATGACAAATGATTCCTAAATTTTGGTCAAATATTCAATGTGATCCCTAAACTTTTAATTTGTTTAATGTGGCTCCTAAATTTTATCCCAACGTACAGTGTAATCCTTGAATTGTCCAATGTGGTCCCGGAAATTTTGGCTTATTTAATGTTTTCCGGTATTGACTAAGAATAAAATAAAATGTTGTCCCTGAACTTAAATTAATATAAGGATAATAATGGACATTTTCATATAAATTAGGGATTAGATTGAACATTTATCAAAAGTTTGAAGACCACATTGAATAATTAAGGAACTGCATTGCACATGAGATAGAGTTGATGAGCCACATTGCATATTTGTCTAAAGTTCAGGGACTATTTGTGTAATTTTTCCTATATTATTTGATGATATTTCAAAGCTTAGAAGAAGGTGACACTTGGAATTTTTCCAGCAAAGATGGACTTAACCCGTAACCAATTCTGCAAAGTGTAGAATAAATCTTAATATCCTTGAGATGTTCCTTTGTAAGCTCTTTCTTGAAATTTTCAATAATTAATCCACTTATTGTAACTCATGTTTGTGACTTGTATGCAAAGGCTGTGGAATCGTGGATTATCCCTGATGTAAGAACCTTCATAAGTGACAGCAAAAATATTGGAAAATATTTGTGAGTGAGCATGAAGAGTTGCGTAAGAATGGAGAGAAGCGGATGAAAGACACAGCAAATTCATGTATGCTCGTCTCAACTTTAATTGGCACTGTATTGTTCGCTGCTGCTTTCACTATGCCTGGAGGCAATAACGGCATTATTGGAGTGCCCTTGTTGTTAGGACAGGACTCTCTCCTTCTTTTTGCAATTTCGGATGGTTTAGGTTTATTCTCATCCGTAACAGCCATCTTGTTATTCCTAGCCATCTTAACTTCGCGATATGAGACGCAAGATTTTCTTGAATCGTTGCCTAAGAATATCATTTTTGGCCTTTGTTTTCTCTTCCTCTCCTTGGCTTTCATGCTGGTGGCCTTTGCTGCAACTCTCACAATTGTGCTGAATAAGAGGCTGGAGTGGGTTGTCATTCCAATTACTTTGCTGGCCTCTCTCCCCGTGGCTTTATTCGTAGTACTACAACTTCCCCTACTATTCCTAATGGTTAAATCCACTTATGGACGCAGCATCTTCCGTACCAAGAGCATTTGGATGGAGTCAAATATACTGAAATGATCAGTGCTCGGTGAATTTGATTTGTGGGTCTATGTCTTCATTATAGTTTGTTGTTTGTAGTAGGCCAGTGCACTACTAAATGTATTTCTTCTAAGTATTTGAACAGTTACTATGCATTATGTTTCCCTACCTTGTTACCAAAGATCTATTTATAGAATGATTTGATCAATTCAAAATTGCTGCTTATAGATACTTCAAAATTGAATCTGCACATGCATAAACAATTTTTGTTTAGCCTCCAGTACCAAAATATGCTCAATTGTGGAATATAACCTTTTGAAAATTAGCTCAATTATGGAATATAACCTTTTGAAAATTTTTTTTTTTTAGCCTTATGTTTTATAATTTAGATGCAGGAATTTTTTCCATGAGCTTAAACATTCAGCCTCTAGGTATTTCAAAATATAATCTATGTAAACAATTATCTCGAACGTTTATTATTGACGAATGTGCAATTATACAATACAACTTTCATCATGGAATTAGAGATGAACAATTATTTATAGAAAAAAATATACATATACAAAATTCCGTTGATAAGAATTATACCAAATGTAGGCTTCATTCTTTTGAACTATAACGTAATTGGAATCATACCACTTATAAGACTTTGTTTATATTAATTGTGAAATAGATGGAATTAAACCTACCATAAATCTCTGATCATTCATTAGTTACATTTAGATCTTTCATAATAGAATCTAGGTATACACAAGCAATTATTTTTAATTTTTTTTTAAAAAAATACATGCAATCATGTAATACAATTTTCAACTTGAAAAAGCTTTTTGAGCATTTGATTTTTCTTTATAGATGCTCTTCAGATGAGCGGTTTGATAATCAAAATACTCTATATAAAGGATGCCGATGATAGACATTATACCATATTAACGACTTTATTCTTAGGAACTGTAAAATTGGAAATATACCAGATACATGACTTTGTCCACATAAATTGTGAGGCACATGGAATTATAACCTATCATATATCTTTGATCATTCATCTAATTATAGATAGATAAATAACTAAGTAGTTTAAACATTTATTTTTTGTAAATCGTTAGAAAATTATTATCAAACTATGCATAAGAATTAGATCTACAGAATTAGATATTTGCTATGATTAGATATTACTTATTAGCTAGCATTAGAGATTTGCTAAACTGGCTATCAAAAACAAATCACTAGATAGAACCTCACGCGATCTATATACACATTAAACTCACATTGAAATTTCTATGCGAGTATAATTTCTTTGAATTAGCTCGTCTCACCCTAAAACTTCCAGTGTATCTAGGTCTATTGTAAACTTTCCAATAAGACATCATTCACCCAACATCCTTGCGCTTCTCCGATGAACATAGCCACCTTTCCGAGGATAACACAAGGTTAAATCGAAACCCAAGGATCTAAACTGAACAAAACTTATACCTAACTACTATGAATCCTGGGCTGTCCGAAGGCATGAGAATTGCAGAAATCCAAGAATGCATTGAAATGGTACTTGCATTGAAATTTTATGAACTTCTAGTCAAACAGCCACTCAAACCGCAACCCCTCAACACGTTTGATGCACATCGAGTCTTCCGTGCTACAACTCCTAAGGCTTCACTCCTCTGATTTTGTCACCAATTGCAATCAGCTATTACTCTTCATCGAGGTATATTTGCCTGCTCTGTTTCTGCTGAAGGTAGGGACCGAGTGCTCGATTCCACCAACGTGAAATCCGGTCGAGTTCTAGCCTTTGTGATAGTCTGGATACGACCTCTCTCTTTTTTCATCATCTAGATCCGTTGGTCCACATGTCTACAACCTGTTTAATAAAATTCCTGAACTAGATCGGTATGTGTTTCGATTTAGATTCTGACTGAGAGCTTTCCTTTTCTCGATCCATACATTATTTTCGTTGCATAGGCTTCACATGTATTTCGTTTCCTTTCATTTCAGAATTTAGTAGCTATTCGTTTTATGATTTGTTCTTGAAATTCTCGGATTACATGCGTATTTAGTGTGTACATGAGATGAATCTGATAACTGAGAATTCCAGAACTTAGACCGAGGGTATCTTGAACGAAAATGGATTGACCCATGCATGTTCATTTCTTATGCTTCTCTATATGCCGATCCATGTTTGTTGTGTTGAATTGCAAACACATTATGAGAATGTTGCTGGTTAGTTCAATGTACCTGTTGAAATCGCAAGCAAATTGAGCGAATGCTAATATCTTGAATACCGAGTGCATGCTGTAAGAGCATTGAGCTGCTGCTCTAGTCATCGTAGACACATTCATTTTGGGTGGGCAGTGTTACTGATTGGTTCATCTTCGTATGCGTTGAGTTGCTGATGTGCTCACTGTCTTGTGTTCCTACCGATGTGTTGTGTTATGGATAATGTCTATTCTGTGTGTGCTTGCTGTTCGTATGTCCTGGTATGTGTAATTGTGTCATTGATGTGCTGTTCGTTGATGCCCAGAACTTGCTGTCCAGATTTCCTCATTCATTTTTTCTGTCCTATTATTGGAGCCTAGTGTCGTGACTGAAGAATTCAGAGTTGTAGAGGCCCAGTATAAGGAGACCATTGTTCAAATGCTTTTTAAATTCTATTTATTTCATGAAAAATAAATGATGTAAAAATCATTTTCTTAAAAATTTTGGTGTCTCTCTCAAGAGATTTATGTAAATTTTAAACTAGTCATAGGAGAAGGAATACAAAATTTTCTTGTAGAAAGTAGGTCATTAGCTACATTACATATGTGAATTTTTAATTTAAGAAAATGATGTCATTTTCTGAAAAGTTTTCACCAAATGAATGTCTTGCCTACCCAAATTTTTTTATTCAAACAATCGAAAAAGAAAAAAACAATATGATTTATTCATATCCACTCATCCTACCAATAAAGAAATGAAGTAAATTGCAGAGATTTGTATGTGCTGTATGGTAAACAACTTTTGTCGACAAATACTATGAAAATAAATAATTATGTCGGTTTTTTTTTTTTTTTTTTCAATTTTCGGTGATAATAGCGACCAAAGAAAGTTGGCAAGAGTCACAGGACCATTGTTAACGTTTATGCATGGGGTCGGTATAGTAGCCACATGACTCGTGCTTTAATAGGAAAGTATTCATAAGTATCTTAATAGAATTTAATTTCTTTAATGCTAAAGACATGTTTGAAACTTTTTTGTTATAAACTTTCCTATAGATGTTTGAGGAACTCAATAATGAAGAAAGTAGAAACAAACTTGTAACATCGATTACAAGCATATAAGCGTATTACTTCCTATATTTTCTAGTGCATTGAAAATGGTCCTTTTTGGATGCTAAGCTTGTAGAGCAATTATATATCTAAGTAATTAAAGGTCAAAATTGTTAAAAATGAAAACAAATTATTGGTCGAGGAAATAGAATTTACTTACTCATACACCAAAATTAGACAATATTATACATACATACATGCAAGCGTACATGCACGCATACATACAAACTCACATAAGCATATACGGACAGCACCAAAGAGTCGCATCATACAAATACCATAAATATCTTCATTGTATAGTCTATTTTCCCAACAATCAATCTGTTTTCTCCGAAGGGGACTGTATAATAGATTATACACCTTGTCAGTATTATATTAAGCTGTTTTGTAATATAAAAAAAGTAGTAGTTGTAATTAGGCTATAGAATGTCCAAATATTGAAAAGGTTTTTTCTTTATTACAATATATAAATAACACGAGGATGTAAATGAAACCATAAACTCCAATTTACGTGGCAAACATAAGTTATTAGAATATTTAAATAACAATCACACATTAGTCTAGTAGCATAAGTTTTCAGAATAATTTACCATGCTTCCACAAAACTTAATGCGATATCAAATAGGAAGCCCTATATTAAAATTCTTCCCAATTCCTTATTTGTCTTCCCTATTTTTTTATTTCTACTCTTTAGTCTTAGGCCAAACTCTAATTTATGAGTGAGGAGGAGTATTAGAATATTGAAGGGAGCATTCATTTATCAATTTAAGTTTTTATATTAAAATTGTTGGTAGTAGTTTCACAAAATTTTACAAGGGTATAAAAGAATTTGTTGCAAATATTGACAAATAACAACATACTCGTACATGTAGATAAACAAATAACCTCATTAAAAAAGAATATTAAGCTCGAAATACTGATCAAGTATCATATAATTGGGAGAATTTTCCTACCTTGCATATGGGGCGGGGTGGGGATAGATACAATTGGCCCCTCCCCATGAACCCATCCAGAACTGCGATCCTATGTCTAAATGGTGGAGATTTCTAGTAGTAACCTTGTTCCTTTATATAAGTTGTATTACTTTGGTAATATAAAGTTTCTTATTTTCAACATAGATTTTAATATAACATGAATACTTCCAATACTCCATTCCCTTTTCTCATCAATTTATCACAGCGAATTTTCAAACTAAATTATATTCTAAAGGATCTAAGAATCCCAAATTCATTTTTTCGCATAAATGATTTTTTTCAACTTGCAAAATTTTTTGAGAGGCTTGTTGAAGAAATGATTTTTAATCTTGAAGTTATTATCAAGTGAGGCAAGTGCAACAAGAAAATCTGCATTCTTCCTTGGGGTTGCAGATGGAGCTCATAGATGTCCCTACGCGGGACATGGGCCGATGATGGGACATCTCTAATAATAGTGGAGCCAGGATGCAATTCCTTGCATTCGCTTGGCAATCGTGCACCTGCCCAATCCCATTGCCACCCGTAATTCACATGTAGTAATATTTTCCGTTCTAGCTAATAAGTTATAAATACAAATATTAATACAGTAATTATAGCAGACACCAACAGATAAAAAGAAATTTTTTTCCACATACGGCTTTATACACTATTGATTTTGATTGTTATTGAAGATAATAAGCGGTTAAAACTCTTAAAATTGGTGGATGAGGCCGCCCACGCTGTATGCGCTGATATTCCATATTAATGATATATCTACTTATCAAGAGAAGAGTGAAAAGACTAAATAGCACCTCATTCGCAAGTATTATTAGCGTGAGCAACCTAGGCGCTAAACTGGGAAACGAGTGAACCTCCTAAGGTGATCAAAATTGTATAAATATATAAATGCTCTCTGGCAAGATCCTTCAGATAAAAAAAGAGCAGGCGAACGTGCATGATCTTATGAGTCGTCCGTATCAAATGCATTCGAGTGGAAAATCGGTTGAAGTGCTGAAATTTGCATAGCGGTCTCTCCCAGAGGTTGAGCCTAGCTCCGCTGAGAAAGTGACACGGCATAACAGGCATTGCTCTCAGTGGGGATCCAGCGCTCAATAGGGATCCCTTAGCGCTGGATCCCAATCTCTCCTTTAGCTAAGTGAGGATATCGGCGCAGCAAATAGATACAAGACATCTGACCAAATCTACCAACGAAGCCGATAAGGGAAAGAAGTACGGAAGAGTAGACATGAAGCAAGTATTCAGCGCCAGGAGCCACACGACCTCCTTGGAGATAGTGTCGCGACCCTCTCAAGAGAGACGGGGGAAGTGAACGGATCATCCCTTCCGTCATTTCTTCTCTATTGAATATGCTTTCAGCCAAGGTCTCTTGATAGTGTGTTGCGTTCTCTACTGCTGAATCAGATCGTCCCCAAGTGCTCTCGGCCCATGATTCAATCCCATGACAGGAACTTATACCCACTATTTTATCGAGTAAAACTCACTGGTTTTTTCGATGCAACTTTACGTGCAACTGACAAAGATTATGATAAAATCTACCAGGAATTCATGAAGTGAAAGTAAGGTGAAATCACACATTCTATAGGTTTCGATAGGACCTGTAGAAGGAAGGGTCCGCGAACTTATTGTTCTGGGATTTCGACATGCACGGAAACTGAGCCTGTGACTTCGCCGGTGGCGGCAGTGAAATGTCGGTCATTACATCATCTGTGATGTCTGGCGTTCTCTTTAACTTCGGCTAACCAGAAATCCGGACATGTTATAGACTTCGAAACTCAATTGGAATAGAAACGGCCTGATGGTATTGAAACGAGTTAATGTCGACCGCACGCCATTGAGGCGAGTGCGATCTTAGAGGCTCCAAAATAACAAGACACGATTTGATGGAAATCCGACGTGGAAGTTTTTTATTAATTTTTGACTGGACAGCGCAACTTTGTTGGCCTGGTAATCCACGGTGGCCACGAACAAACAGCGAATTTACCAACAGCCGAAGAATTTTCACGGTAGAATACCTGATGTTCACGGTAGAATACCTCGATTGGCACTCGTACAGCCACGACCACCCATCTCAGGCTCAGACGATACGGAGACTCTTGCGGGATTTCGTAAACGGCAAGCGATGATGAATTTTCATGGCTGCCACTCTCCCCGTTTTCTTTGTGTTTTATCTTTTACTCGTATCTACTGTTTCTCTCCAGATTTGGTTTGGCTTTTGCTTTCCATCCCAGCGAATGTTTAGTTTTGAGCAATAGGCGATGCTGGCAAGTTGGGCGTTTTATACTTGCAACAACAGGGCGAACCAAGCGACGCAGGAACAGAGTGGAACAGAGCAGAGCAATGCGGCGCTGCCGTGAAGTGAGTCGCTGGCCGAAGACTCAAATCAAGGAAAAACGCCAAACAGGGAGCTGCCAGTCCATCTCTGCAAGGGAAGTTATATCCGAAACCAGCGCTTCCATGGCAGTCACTGAGGCGTGGGATGAGCTTCTGGAACTTTAGGAATGGATGAATAAAGGTTTGAACGAGAAGAGCAAGCTCTTGAACGGCGAAAAGAAAGGATCCAAAAACAGAGCCTCTTCACCAAAACACCAGCGATCGCCGCCACAAATCGCCTTCATCTGACAAATGAGCTCTGAACAAATCGAGCTTCAGCAAGGGGTCGAGCTTCCTGGAGAGAGAGAATTGATCAGCATAAACCCTAAAGCCCAGATCGATTCCTGCGGAGGAACCGAGAGAGACGCAAAGCAAATGGCGTCGTTCTTGTAACTTCGACCGCGTCAGATAATTTGGCAACCAAAACGGCATCTTTTTGCCCAAAACGGCGTCATTTCGCTTTCACTTTCGCCCACGTCAGATTCCGTTGCCTCCTGTTGTCCACGTAAGCAGCCACATAGAATTTTCTCGCTGTGCGGGTGTTCATTAACGGAACCAGAAAGATAGAAGAAAGGAAAAAGGTTAATAAAGGAAGAAGAAGAGCTATAGGGCTTACTAAACAAATCAATATTTAAATTGTCCGAGGATGGCAAAGCTTGAATTTAAGTTTCAATCTACGGTAGAGACTTTTGTGATAAGATAATTTTTATGTGGATCTTTGTCAACCATTGTTTAAAGTACATGGTTATTGTTCATTACTTTTCAGTTATTGTTATTTTTGGAAATTTGGGGCAAATATTGAGAATTGTATCAGATTTACTTTATAATGTAGAGATGGCGCACTACCAAAATAGTGAGATACTGATGGTCCCCAACAAGGAGAATTTTTATGGGAATGTTAGAGAAGGCCTTGCACGTCTCAGCTAATTATCTCGAATAGCTAAAACTCAACTTGGATAAACCTCTACCTCCTATAAATCCAAACTTAACTAATTTTCGAACATATATTTTGCAAATTGATTTTGAGTGGGATATGTTTTCCATCGACCCTCATTGGCATACAACAAACAAAGAAAAAAAAAAAAAAGAGAGAGAACCCAAATGAGCACAGGCCCTCTCTCTTTCTTCCTTGATCTCTCTATTATGGGTCCCATCCATCGCGGGCAAATCGTCACCAACCACGGCCTCTGAATTTTATTTTATTTTATTTTTAATTACCGATCACTTGATATTGTCCTTAAACTCTCATCATCAAATGGATTTTTACAATAGATGTTTTTCATGTTCATATTGGTTTCTATATTAAAAGAATGATAGTCAAATTATCGCCGTATGTCACGTTGCCACCCTATGCCATTTGCTGAGGGTGGCCGGACCCTTGTCTGGTTCACATCACGCACTCAATAGCGTGGTTGCACGGAGAGTGAGCAATGTGTACTGCCAAAGGAAGGTGCCCTGCAGGCGGCCACAATGGTCACGAGTTAGATTAGAACCTTGCATGCCTCTCTCTATAGTGCCTTGGCTTGACCAGATGAGGGATGTCAGGCCATTTATTGATGGTTGGACGATGGCACCATCATCATGTCGCCTCGCTGGCCCTCGTTTGCCAATCTCACCCTTGCGCACGCACTAATTGATACAAAGTTGTAGGAGGTTGGTATTATTGTCCTAGTTTATATTTAATTATCAAGCATTATAAACACTTGTAGAACATTCTCTTCTTGGCCATAAATTTTGGAGGATTTTGCTTCTAACTATATTGAGCGTCTCAATGCTTGTATTTCGATGATTTGAACTTCCGAAAATTTCAATTATCACGATAGGCCTGCAGAAAGGAGAAATGCTACTTGTAGATACTTAGACTATGGTGAGATTAATTCCAAAGCAAATATCTATAAATCAGCTTGCCTATGCAATTTACCATGTAGCATTTTGCTGTCATATTCATACTTCACCCAAAAATAAAATAAAATAAAATAACAATGAAGAGGCTTGAAAAGGTGGTGATTGTTAATGGATGGATTCTCAACGAAAATGAAATTAGCCACTTAGCCAGTGCCACCAAGAACCCCTTTTAGCTTCTTAACCTGGGCACCATCAAGGAAAGTGGTGGCCTCCACCAACTCAGAAGGAAAATTATTATCGAACAGGGCAAAGTCCAGGGCTTGGACTGCTGAAGCTGGCTATGGCAAGAGCTGGACCTTTACCAGCATTCAATTGGAAGTGCAATAGCCCCAGAGGGAAAATCATGCTTTTCCCTTTGTTGAGGTTCTTCAAGGAGATGGTGTTTGCCGATGATGAGATGAACCCGGCACAGATCTACCCTCGGAGGATGATGAGGACCTCCAAGCCGTTTGGGTGCATGCATTGGGATGACCCTGATGGGGGCATATTGAAATTAATGGTTGCGACCAATCTTCATCTGTAGATGATAGAGACTAAATAGTTGTTGACAACTTATCTTGAAAGTGACAAATGGTGCGTTTGGGAAGATTTTTAGGGAAAGTCTTTAGGAAAATGTAAAGACCTTTAAGTTAAATGTGTTTTCCAAAATGCAAACTATGTTTGGTAAATTATAATTTAAAAGCCCTTTGTGAAGTACCTTTGAACAAAATGGTGTTTGGAAGACAAATGACTTTTGTGAAAAAAAAAATGATCAAAATAAAAATAAAAAATAAAATAAAAATCGGCAAGGGTAGGTGGCATTCGGCGGTCGGCTGCCTTCGCCGGCCTAGATTCGGGGTCGTCAAAGGTCGCACGCGTTGCACAATGCCGCCTCTACCTCCGAGAACCTTGATTGGCTGTCGCGAGGCTACACAACCCTCGCTTGAGGTTGGGGGACCTCGGCGAGGGCCGCGCTTGGGTCGCGCGACCTTAGCGAGGGTCGTGCCTAGGTCGCGCGACCTCGATCGGCCGTCGCCGAGGCTACGCAACCCTTGCCTAAGGTCACGCGACCTCGGCGAGGGCCGCGCTTGGGTCGCGCGACCCGAGCAGCTGCCGCCGGGGCCACCCTCAACGGAGAAGATGAACACTAACCCGAGCAGCTGCGGCCGGGGCCACTCTCGACGGAGAAGATGAACGGTGCTCCTCACAAGGGCAAAAAACGGAAAAACAAAAAGTTCTTAAGGATAATTTCGGAAAAAAAATATATGAACAGTACCCTGAGCGGGCATGCCAGAAAAGCGGAAAGCCAAAGGCAGGTCCTCCCCTACCTTGGGCTTTCAGCCTTCACAAGGCTGGTCTTCTCCAAAGGGGGCTTCGGATGTCTTTGCCAAACACCCCTACTTTAGCCCAAAGATCTTTAGGGACTCAAAGATACTTGGCAAAGTGGTTGCCAAACGGAGCCAAAGAAGGTTCAATCCATATGGGAATGTTTATGAGTTCTATCTCGCAAGTTTACTTAACTACAATGGAGCACTACACCAACAATAAACGTAAGTACATACCATTACTTGTCACTCACGATACTTCTCTATCTCTAATTGAATGAATCTCTTCTCCTGTCAATACAAAAATAGTCTTCTCATAAATTTTCCTTTTGAGAAAAACACAAATAGAAGTCCTTTTGTTGATGCCTGAGTTTTGTCAGCATATCGAACATGCATTTTTTTTTAATGTAAAAACAAGAAGTATATCATAAAAAAAAGAATTATATGAAAAAAAAAAAAAAACTAAATCAACGTTGGGCCCATCTCACTACAGCCTCGCTTCCACACATTCGTATCTTATATGTATGCATTCGGCGGGGTAGAATAGAGCAGAGGGGACGCACATACACAGAGCTCGGCGAATTCTCTCTCGCGTCATCATTTTCCAGCAGCTTCTAGGTCGCCATTCCCTCTTCATACTCGGCCCCCTCCACTCGTCTCTGATCGCCGACCACCATAGTCTCTTCGCATTTGAACCTCAGAGATTAAAGCAGAGAGTTGAGGGAAGGAATTCTCATGTTCAGTTGTGATTCTCTCTCGATTTCCTCTATGCATCCTTACCCCTCTCTCTGTCACCGATTGTCGTTGTAGGCCACTTCCCCAACACAACCAGCTTCGCAGCCACAAGAAGTGTTTCTCTTCACTTGCGATTTCGGGCTAACTTCATCGAAGTGCTTGATTCTCCATCTCCCTCCTTTAGTCCGTTCCAGTGTTTGGTGCTACGACTCCTGATGATTCACTCCTCTGATTTGATCTCCAATCATGGTCAGATGTTACTCTTCGTCAAGCTAAATCCACATACTCTGTTTCTGCTGAAGGAAAAGACCGAGTACTCAATTCCACCAGCGTGAAATCTGGTTGCGTTTGAGGCTTTCCTGATGACCTTGAGCATGCTGAGTTGCCTCTTTTTGATAAGATCTCTTCCTTATTTCTGCATCTAGATCCTTTGACAGAAATATCTACCACCTGTTTGATAAAATTCCTAAACTAGATCAGTGTGTTTCGATTCAGATTCTGATGGAGAGCTTCCCTTTGCTTGATCGCTACATTAGTTTTGTTGTATAGACTTTACTTGTATTTTTTTTCCTTTCATTTCAGAAGTTAGTAGTTATCCATTTTAGGATTTGTTATTGAAATTCTCAGATTAGATGCATATCAAGTGTGTTCATGAGATAAATCTGATATCTAAGTATTCCAGAACTTAGACCGAGGGCATCTTGAACGAAAATGAATCGATCCATGCACATTTACTTCTTATGCTTCACAAAATGTTGATCTATGTTTATTGTGCCCAACTGCAAACATATTATGAAAAAATATTGCTGGGTTTGTTCTCTGTACATGTTGAGATCGTAAGCGTATTGAATGAATGCTAATATCTTGATTCTTGGGTGCATGCTACAAGAGCATTGAGCTGCTGCTCTAGTCATCACATACATATTCATTTTGGGTGGGCAGTGTTACTAATTGGTTCATCTTCATATCTGTTGAGTTGTTGATGTGGTCACCTTGTTGTGTTCGTACTGATGTGTTATGCTATGGATTATGTCTATTCTGTGCATGCTTGCTGTTCATTTGTCCTGGTATGTGGAATGTTCAATTGTGTCATTGATGTGTTGTTCATTCATGCCAAGCAATTGCTATCCAGATTTCCTCTTTCATTTTTTTCTGTTCCATTTTGGTGAGCCGCTAGTGTTATGACTGAAGAATTTAGAGTAGTAACAGCGTGTATACGCTTTCATTTTGGGTGGGCAGGGTTACTGATTGGTTCATCTTCGTATGCATTGAGTTGTTGATGTGGTCACGTTGTTGTGTTTGTACCGACGTATGGTGTGCTGTGTTACAGATTATGTCTATTCTGTGCGTGCTTGCTGTTAATATGTCTTGGTTTGCAGAATTGTTTAATTGTATCATTGATGTGCTGTTCGTTCATGCCAAGCGGTTGCTGTCCAGATTTCCTCTTTCATTTTTTTCTGTTCCATTTTGGTGAGCCTCTAGTGTTGAGGCTGAAGAATTCAGAGTTGTAACTGCCTAGTATGAGGAGACCATTGTTCAAATGCTTTAGTTTGTTTCGTAAAAACTGAATGATATGAAAATTATTTTCCTAAAAATGTTGGTGTCTTTTAAGACATTTATGTAATTTCAAACTAATCTAAAGGAATAAAAAAATTTCTCGTAGAAAGTAAGTTATTAGCTACATTTCATAAGGGAACTGTTAATTTCACGAAGCTATATCATTGTCTGAAAAGTTTTTGCTAAATAAATGTCTTGCGTAGCAAAATTATTTTGTTCAAACGATCGGAAAAGAAAAATATAATATGATTTTTTTCATATCCACTCATCTACCAATAAAGAAATGTCTTGTGGAGCAGAGTAATACCGTAAATATTTGAGGCCACCGCTGTATGTGAGTATCATCAGGGATAAAGACGCGATAACCAAGCACCGCCGAGAAGTGAGCTGCCGGCGGAAGACTCGAAAATAGGAAAATCGCCAAAATAGGGAGTTATGAAGTCCGTCTCTGCAAGGGCAGTTTTTGGCGAAACCCGTGCTTCCATGGCAGTCACTGAGGTGCAGGACGAGCGTCAAGAATTTCGGGAATGGATGGATAAGGGTTTGGACGAGAACAGCAAGCTCTTGAATGAGGAGCTAGCAACAGAGCCTCTCAGCCAAACTCGTCAGAGCTGATGCCGACGATCGCGTGAGGTCAAGTTGGAGTTGGCAATGGTGGCGACGTTGCTTTAGAAACTCAGCTGGCGTTACAGTGAGGGAGATCGGCGGAACGGTGAGGTGAGGGAGAAGAATCATCAGAGCTCCCTGACGCCGGTAGGAGAGCTCGTGAGATATAAAAGCCATAGAGAGGACCCTTCGGTCCTGTTGGCGTGTGTAGAGAAATCCAGGCGCGACAAAGGTGGATGTCGGGAGAGGAAGAGAACCGGTTTCCATGAGTGATTCCAAGTCCGAGAGAATAAGTGGAGAGGGAATTCCTCTCTCTCTCTCTCTCTCTCTCTGTGGACACTTAAAAAAACCGACGTCATACACATTGCAGAGGGGAGGGATTCTCTGGAATTTTGCGGAGAAGACGCACTCTCAGGAGTTCCTTCCTCCTCTGGATCTCCTCCTCTGCGGCTGCATTCAATCTCGCCTACCCCCTGCAGATTCCACCATGACCAGATCTTCTCTCTGAACCTCCCTCTCCTGACTGCCACTCATGAGCACCTGCACTGCAAGAAATGAGGCACGCACCTGCGCGCGCGCGCACAGAGGGAGAGAGAGAGAGAGAGTTCTGAAGAATTATAAGCTGGGTTGGATCTGATGGGCTGGAGTGATGGGCCGAAAAGCCTAAAGTGATGTAATGAATGTGGATTTATACGGGTCAATTCCATAAAAAAGCATGAACTTTAGGTGTTATCTCAAATCTGGCCCGAACTTTATTTTGTCTAAAATAAAAAAAAAACTTTAGGAGTTGTCCCAAATCCTACCGAACTTTATTTTGTTTAAAAAAAAAAGCACGAACTTTAGGTATTAGTCCAAATCTGGCCCAAACTTTATTTGAGATAAAATAAATTAATTCTATTACAAATAGGCTTCACATTTCTATTTAACTACAAGATATACATTCTTTTAATATCTCGCTTTAAGGCAATGTAATTTTCTACTTTCAACCTAGCTTCTGACATTGCAAATAGTTTGCCAATTGTTAATTGATCTAATGACCCTAGCTATGTGACTCGTCCCCTGGAATTGAAGCTGCTGAATTATTTTTCCCATGAGAATCATCTGTAAAGTTCACCTCATTGAAAGGCAAACTTAAATTTAACACTTCCTCCAAACACTCGAATGTAGCATCATTTTGATGTGTTGGATATTATTGTTGACGTGAAAATGCCATGTCGAATAACTGTGGAATGAGGGTTAACGGATGGCCATATTTTGGACACAAGTGAAAATTTGTGCATTTTTTTAGACAAAATAAATTTCGGGCTAGATTTGGAACAATACTTAAAGTTCGTGCTTTTTTTTTAGACAAAATAAAGTTCGGACCAGATTTGGGATAACACCTAAAGTTCGTGCTTTTTTTTGACAAAATAAAGTTTGGGCCAGATTTGGGACAACACCTAAAGTTCATGCTTTTTTATGGAATTAGCCCGGATTTATACACACTAACTATTTTATATTTTATATTTTATTATTATTGTTATTATTTTTTAGTAAAAGCAATGTTCAACTTGCCGGCGAAAATTAAGGTGTCAACCATATTGAGCAGATCGTCGTAGAGGAACGAATAATTTTAAAGTAAGATCTTCCAAAAATAATAAATTTAAAATCTCATGAATTAGTTGGACTTTTCAAATTATTTAAAAGTCATTTGTTCGTTCGTTGCACAGAAAATCTTTCGGCGATGGTTTTTAAGGAAAGACAGTTGAGTATGAGGCTTGATTTCAAGTATCATGGACGTCAAGAGAAAAACTGTAATTACAGGAGTGCCAACTTAGTCGAATTAACATTTCCGCCTTTTGACTCAACCCATTTATCATGACACCAGTTTTCTGAAAACCAAATCACCATCATATCTCTCAAGGTATTTGGAAAATTACCTAATCGGTCATAAACATATTTCACAAATATCAATTCAGTCATAAATTTTTGAATTTTACGAATTTAGTCACTAAATATTTACCTAAAATTCTAATGTAGTCATTCCAATTAATCTTCATAAGAAATCGTTGACATAGTGGTCTAGTAATCATTGCCTTTCTACCGTCACATGAGTAATTTTCGGTGAAAATTGGCTAAAATGATTACATTAAAATTTCAAGTAATTATTTAAAATTAGGAAAAAACCATGAAAAAACCCAAACTTTGCTCAAAGTGACAGATTTACCCCAAATTTTTTTTGTGATATAAAAAACCCTGAACTTTGCCAACTGTGACACATTTACCCCAAACTTTTTTTTGTGATACAAAAAACTTTGAACTTCTACCGTGTGATACATTTACTCCCAAATTATAGGGCAATTTGGTCTTTTTACTTTTTAATTTTTTTTTACTTTTTTTCTTCTTCTTCCCTCCGCCGGCCATGGCTGGCCAGCGGAGGGAAGCCGACGTCCAACAAGGGCTGCCCTCGCTCGCCGACATCGGGCAAGGGTCGCCCTCACTTGGGTTGGCTAGGGTCGCCCTCACCAGCGTCGGGCGAGGGTGGCCCTCGCTTGGGTAGGGCGAGGTCGTCCTCGCCCGACGCCGACGAGGGCATCCCTCACCAAGTCCTTGCCGGCGCCGGGCGAGGGGTGCCCTTGCCCGACGCTAGAGAGGGCCGTCCTCGCCCATCATCGGCGAGGTCCACCCTCGCCTGCGTCGGGCGAGGGCGCGAGGGAGTAGCCCTCGCTGAACACCGGTGGAGGGAAGAAGAAGAAAAAAGAAGAAGGAAAAATAGAAAAAATACGACAAACATGCCCTTGATGGGGTAAATGTGTCACAATTTGAAAAGTTTGGGGGTTTTCATGTCACCAAAAAAAAAAAAAAGTTTGGAGTAAATGTGTCACTTTGGGCAAAGTTTAGGGTTTTTTGTGGTCTTTTCCCTTAAAATTAAATTGGCATCCATACAATATGTCTAAAACTAATTGGACAATTTTCCCAAGATATTTAGCGTGCATTTGGTTTGCAAAATTTTTCTAATAAAAACTATGTTTTGTTTCATCTTCTACTTTCTTGAATGTAGGAGTTTTCAACGGGAATGAAAATTATATAAATATTTTTGGTGTCCTGTATAAAATAAGGTCAATTTTTGTCGTTTTCAATTTTAAGGTTCAAAGTTTAGAAAACACAACAACCAAAATATCCACAAAACGTATTTTATTGAGAATTTTAGAGATGAAAACAATAAATTAGAGAATTTCAATTGTATAACTATATTTTGCATGAAAGCTATCTCTTTATAAAGATTCTACCTTAAATCAAATTGAAGTTCTTAACTATTGCTTTTGGCCTCGACAAAAGTGATGTACTCATTTTGCTGATGAATTATACGACTAAAGGCATACAAATTAAGTTGCCCAAATAGTTTTCCAAGCCCTGAAACATTTTAGCTTGATAAAGACTCGACTTCATCATGGTGTCAACTATCAAGGGATGGAATGAATTCAAAAAGAGGGATAGAGTCATCAAATTGAAATTTTTTACTTTTTCTTTTGGGCTTGACAAAAGTGAAGTGCTCAAAGAAGTGCTCATTTTGTTGATGAATGATACAAATAAAGGCTTGAAAATGAAGTTGTCCAAATAGCTTTCCCAAGCCCAAGAACGAATTTAACTTGGTAAAGACTCAACTTGATCTTGGTGTCAAGTATCAAGGGATGGAATGAACTTTGTAGTAAGAAAGAGAGAGAGAGAGAGAGAGTTATCAAATTGAAGTTCTTTACTTTCTTTTCTGTGCTCGACAAAAGTCAAGGGATCATTTTGCTGATGAATTATATGACTAAAGGCTTGCAAATTAAGTTGCCTGAATTGCTTTTCCAAACCTAAGGAGCAATTTAACATGGTAAAGAGTCGACTTGATCATGGTGTCAATTGTCAAGAGATGGAATGAACTATATTGTAAACAAGAGGAACAAAGTCATCAAATTGAAGTTTTTCACTTTTGCTTTTGGGCTTGACAAAAGTGAGGTGCTCATTTTGCTAATGAGTTATACGACTAAAGGCTTGCAAATTAAGTAGCCCAAATAGCTTTTACAAGCCCAAGAAGCAACTTAACTTAATAAAGACTTAACTTGATAAAGACTCAACTTGATCATGGTGTCAACTATCAAGGGATGAAATGAACTCTCTAGTAAGAAAGAGAGATAGAGTCATCAAATTGACGTTCTTTACTTTATTTTTTGTGCTTGACAAAAGTGAGGTGCTCATTTTGCTGATGAATTACACGACTAAAGGCTTGCGAATTAAGTTGCCCAAATAGCTTTTCCAAGCCCAATGAGCAAATTAACTTATTAAAGAGTCAACTTGACCATGGTGTCAACTGTCAAGGGATGGAATGAACTCTAAAGTAAGCAAAGGGGGATAGGGTCATCAAATTGAAGTTCTTTACTTTTGCTTTTGGGTTTGACAAAAGCGAGATGCTCATTTTGCTAATGAGTTATACGACTAAAGACTTGCAAATTAAGTTGCCTAAATAGCTTTTGCATGCCCAAGAAGCAACCTAACTTGGTAAAGACTCTACCTGATCATTGTGTCAATAGTCAAGGGATGAAATGAACTCTATAGTAAGAAATAGAGATAGAGTCATCAAATTGAAGTTCTTTACTTTCTTTTTTTTGCTTGACAAGAGTGAGGTGCTCATTTTGCCGATGAATTACACGACTAAAGGCTTGAGAATTAAGTTGCCCGAATAGCTTTTTCAAGCCCAAAGAGCATTCTGACCAAAAAAAAAAAAAAGCCCAAGGAGCAACTTAACTTGGTAAAGAGTTAAGTTAATCGTGGTATCAACTGTCAAGGAATGAAATGAACTCTAAAGTAAGAAAGAGGGACAAATTCACCAAACTGAAGCTCTTTACTTTTGCTTTTGGGCTTGACAAAAGTGAGGTGCTCATTTTGCTAATGAGTTATACGACTAAAGGCTTGCAAATTAAGTTGCCCAAATAGCTTTTGCAAGCCCAAGAAGCAACCTAACTTGGTAAAGACTCAACCTGATCATTGTGTCAATTTTCAAGGGATGAAATGAACTCTATAGTAAGAAATAGAGATAGAGTCATCAAATTGAAGTTCTTTACTTTCTTTTTTGTGCTTGACAAAAATGAGGTGCTCATTTTGTAGACGAATTACATGACTAAAGGCTTGCGAATTAAGTTGCCCGAATAGCCTTTCCAAGCCCAAGAAGCAACTTAACTTGGTAAAGAATCAACTTGATCATGGTGTCAACTGTCAAGAGATGAAATGAACTCTAAAGTAAGAAAGAGGGACATAGTCATCAAATTGAAGTTCTTTACTTTTTCTTTTGGGCTTGACAAAAGTGAGTTGGTCATTTTGCTAATGAGTTATATGACTAAAGGCTTGCAAATTAAGTTGCCCAAATAGCTTTTGCTAGCCCAAGAAGCAACTTGGTAAACACTCAACTTGATCATGGTGTCAACTATCAAGGGATGGAATGAACTCTATAGTAAGAAAGAGAGATAGAGTCATCAAATTGAAGTTCTTTACTTTCTTTTTGTGCTTGACAAAAGTGAGGTCCTCATTTTATTGATGAATTACATGACTAAAGGCTTGCAAATTAAGTTGTCGGAATAGCTTTTTCAAGCCCAAGGAGCAACTTAACTTGGTAAAGAGTCAACTTGATCATGGTGTCAGATGTCAAGAGATAGAATGAACTCTATAGCAAGAAAGAGAGACATAGTCATCAAATCGTAATTCTTTACTTTTGATTTTGGGCTTGACAAAAGTGAGGTGCTCATTTTGCTAATGAGTTATATGACTAAAGGCTTGCAAATTGAGTTGTCCAAATAGCTTTTGTAAGCTTTTGTAAACCCAAGAAGCAACTCAACTTGGTAAAAACTCAACTGGATCTGGGTGTCAATTGTCAAGGGATAGAATGAACTCTATAGTAAGAAAGAGGGATGGAGTCATCAAATTAAAGTTATTTACTTTTGCTTTCAGGCTTGACAAAGTGAGGTGCTCATTTTCTGATGAAATATATGACTAAAGGCTTGCAATTTAAGTTGCCCAAATAGCTTTCCAAGCCCAAGAAGCAACTTAACTTGGTAGAGACTCAACTTGATCATGATGTCAACTATCAATGGATGGAATGAACTCTATAGTAAAAAAGAGAGACAAAGTCATCAAATTGAAGTTCTTTACTTTTGCTTTTGGGCATGACAAAAGTGAGGTGCTCATTTTGCTAAAGAATTATACGACTAAAAGCTTGCAAATTAAGTTGCCCAAAAAGCTTTTCCATGCCCAAGAAGCAACTTACCTTGGTAAAAACTTAAATTGATCATGGTGTCAACTGTCAATGGATAGAATGAACTCTATAGGAAGAAAGAGGGACATAATCATCTTAAAGTAGTGGTTTCATTACTAAGGATTGAACCTAATGGTATGTGGCACAAGAACATGAGGCTACTTGCCCACTAGTCATCTTAAAGTAAGTAATTAGCTACATTTGATATGAGAAAGCGATATCAGTGTTGAAAAACTATTAATAAATAAATGTCTTTTGTAGTAAATTTTTCTTTTTCAAAAGATTGAAAAAGAAATAATATGATTATTCGTATCCACTCATCTCACCAATAAAGACATGAAGGCCATCACAGAGATTTGTCTATGCTATAAGGTAAACATTTTTTATTGACAAATACTAAGTAAAGAAAGAATTATGTCGATTTCTTTTTCACTTTTCAATGATAATTATGACCAAAGAAACGTGCCAAGAGTCACCGGACCGTTGGCTAACGTTTATGCCTGGACTCATTATACTAGTCACACCGCTCTCCCTTTAATAGACGAGTATTAATAAGTATCTTAATAACATTTATTTTCTTCAATGTTAAGAGCAGGTTTGAAACTTTTTTTTTTATTATAAAACTTTCCTATAGATGTTTAAGAAAACTTAATAAATGAAGAATTAAAACAACCTATAATTTATTACATCAATTACAGGCATGTAAGCATGTTTCTACTTTAATTTTCTTGTGCATTGGAAAAGGGTTCATTTTGAAAGCTAAGCTAGTAAGGTAATTATACCTCTACGTAATTATAGGGTAAAATTGTTGATTCTGAAAATTTAACATTGATGGAGGAAATAAAATAAAATGACTCATAAATCATAATTAGACAAGAGTAATACATACACACACATACACCCATATACACAAACACATACATAGAAAAAATACCAAATAGTGTGTGTGTATGTATTACCCTTGTCTAACTTTGATTTATGAGAATCACATTACAAGTATCACAAATATCTTCACCGTATAATATAATTTTTAATGATCAATTTGCTTTCTCTAGCTATTCTGTAACATAATACAAGGTGGTAGTTGTAAATAGGATAAGATATCCAAATAATTAAAATATTATCTTTATTGCAGAAATATAAAAAATAAGAGGATGTATATCGAAACCATAAACTCCAATTTAAAGATCTCTACCATGTGGGAGCACAGGTTGTCAAAATATTTAAATATATTCATCTATTTGTTTAAGTTTTTGAAATAAGCAACACTACTCCCATAAATTTTTATGTGACATCAAAATTTCATTTAATTTTCATTTTGAGTTCAAATTTTTTCAGAATCTCCGCTATCATATATATACATGTTTTAATCTTAGGCCAAAGTCCATCTTACACTTGAGGGGAATATTTGAATGTTTATATATTGAACAATAGCTCCATTTATCTACATAGGCTTTTTCATTTGAATAGTTGGTAGCGGTTTTACAAGATATTATAGAGGTGTAGAAAAATGTTCATTGCAAGTACAAATGAATGACATGTACATATAGATAAATAGATCACTTCATTAAAAGATTACTATATTAATTTTGAAGTCATGATTAAATGTCACTTGTGTTGATTCACATTAAGTATGGCAAGTCACTCGCCCTACCAAAGAGTTTTGAGTGGGGATGGGATGAAACTTCCGATTCCACCTATAGGGCGAAAGAATATGCTTGCCTCGCCCCAAGAACTAGCCCAAAGGGTGATCCTATATCTAAAATATGGAGAATGAGATTTCTAGTATTAACCTTGTTCCTTTACATAAATTGTATTATTTTTGTTATATAATATTTCTCATTTTCAAAATTGATTTCAATATTATTTGACTACTTCAAACCCTTTTCTCATCAATTTTTCATGGAAATATTCCAAACTGAACTTTATGGTAATGGATCTAAGGATTCCAAATTCATATATATATATATATATATATTTGCCCATATGATTTATTCAACTTGCAAATTTTTTCGAGAGTTCATAGAATTATGCTTGTTAAAGAATTTAATTGAAAATTTTTTATCTTGAAATTAATTGAACCTGCCCTGTCTTGTCCCAGCGCCACCCACCCCTATTTTACATGTAGCAGTATTTCCCGTTCCAACTAATAATTCAAAAAAAGAAGAAGAAAAATTAATGAAGTAATTACAGCTTGCACCGGTGGAGTAAAAGAAATTTTCCACATGAGGCCTTATACAACTGTCGGTTTTGATGGTTAGTAAAGAGAGTGAGTGGTTAAAACTCTTAAATCAAGGATGGACAAAGATTGTTTGCGTAATTTTCTTTTTACACTCGCACTACATTCGCTAACATTTCATACAAATGATATAACTTCTTATCAAAAGAAGAGTGAAAAGAAAAGAAAAGAAAAAAAAAACCAAAGAGCACCTCATTCGCAAGTATGATTAGCGTAAGCAACTCAGGCGATAAACTGGGAAAAGAGTGACCGTAAGGGGATAGAAATTATATAATATATTAATGCTTTCTGGCAAGATCCTACAGATACGAAAAGAGCGGGTGAACATGCATGATCTTCTGAGTCGTCCGCATCAAATGCATTCGAGTAGAAAATCGGTGGAAGCGCTGGCTTGTGTATAGCAATCTTTCCCAGAGGTTGAGCCTAGCTCCGCTGACAAAGTAAGACGGCATGAAGGACACTGCTCTCGATACCGATCCGTTAGTATTGGCTGGACTGCAACCCTGTTGGCCTGTTAATCCTCAGTGGCAACGAACAAACAGCGATTTTTATCAACGGCCGAAGCGTGTCCAAGGTAGACTACTTCAATTCGGACTCCTGCAGCCACGACCATCCATCTTAGGCTCAGGCGATACGGAGACTCCAGCGGGGATTCGTAAACGCCTAGTGATGACGAGTTTTCGTGGCTACCGCTCTCCCTGTTTTCTTTGTGTGTTTTCTTTTCCTCCGTATCTTCTGTTTCTCTCCAGATTTGGTTGGGCTGTTGCTTTCCATCCCAGCGAATGTTCAGTTTTGAGCAATCAGCGATGGTGGTAAGCTGGGCGTTCTATTCTAGCAAGAACAGGGCGAATCACAGCAGCGACACAGAAACAGAGCAGAACAGAGCAGAGTAATACCGTGGCTGTTCAAGGCCAATTCGACGATTACGGGAGGTGCCACTGTATGTGTGAGTATTATCAGGGATGATGGCACAAGAGAAAAGCACTGCCGTGAAGTGAGTCGCCGGCAGATGGCTCGAATCAAGGAAAAACGCCAAGACAAGGAATCCATCTCTGCCAGGGAAGTTTTAGGCAAAACCAGTGCTTCCATGGCACTCACTGAGGCGTGGGACGAGCGTCTGGAGCTTCAGGAAGGGATGAATAAAGGTTTGAACGAGAAGAGCAAGCTCTTGAACGGCAAAACTAGAGGATCCGAAAATGGAGCCTCTCGGCCAAACTCGTCCGAGCCGACACCAGCGATCGCCTAAGGTCGAGTAGGAGTCAGAAACTATGGCGACGTTGTTCTGGAAGTTCAGATGATGTTACAGTGAGGGAGCTCCGCGGAATGGTGAGGTGAGGGAGAAGAATGATTAAAGCTCCCCGATGCCAGAGAGAGGACCCTTCGGTCCTGTTGGCGTGTGTAGAGGAATCCAGGCATGACGCAGGTGGAGCCCACTAGAATAGGAGTAGTCTATATTCCCAAGGATAAACTATTTTACACTCGAGGAATCCGACTGCTATAAAGTGGGAAAAAAAAAAAAAAAAAAAAGATATGCTTGCTTGTTGTAATTGTGAAGGCTCTCCTTTAATTTAAGGCAGGTAATTGTACATAAGGAAGGACTGAGCTCCCCCTAGGAAAGCTAAAACTCTCTGATAACTGAATATCTTACCCATTTTTAGCATTCTTTGTTTACTTCGTTGTTGAAAGACTAATCAGGAGAGCAATCTAATGTCGCCAGAACCAAGGGAGAAACAGCGAAAGTCGGATCATGCAGAACCATCAGCAGGTATCTGTTCAAGTTTCAAGCGATAAAAATTATGGCATAGGTGATATGATCTTAAAATATTCTGGAACTCGTATTTTCTTCATAATTCTATTTCTTTGCTTTATCATCGAATAAACATAACCCTGACCTTGGCTACGAAAAAAAAGAAAAAAGAAAAAAAAATCAGTTTGAGAAGGACTTTGTGCTCACTCTTTCTCCAACATTTATTGAAGATGTCCGTTTAAGCGTTTCATCAGATCCTTCCCAATTTGGAGGTGTTTCAGGTGCGTTATCCTTCAAAAGAGTTATTTTCAGTGTGAAATTAATATCTGGGGCGAATCTTCATGAAATTTTTCTTTTTTGGGACACTTCTTAATGTCAGCAAGGATAAAAGTATTAACTAAATGATCTGAAAAAGTTTGCGTCTATTGCAGAAAATTCCGAAGAGGAAGTGGATGAACCCCATTACCAACCATTGTTGCGAGCTGCACTCCAGGGCAATTGGGAATCTGCTACAAGATTTTTCGAACGAAATGCTGCTTCAAAGATGGCCAAAATAACAAGCAGATCAGAGACATTGCTTCACATAGCCGCTTTGAGTACACATGACCAATTTTTGGAGAACCTGGTTGGGCTCTTGTCTCCGAATCCAGTAACGCTTGAAATGGTTGATTGTGATGGCCGCACAGCCCTCCACAATGCTGTTCTGTGTGGAAGGATAAGGATGGTGAAGACATTAGTTAGAAGTAATCCTAAGTTGACGCAACTTGCAGATAAGGAAGGACGCGTTCCTTTGCAAATATCTGCTCTGGAAGCTTCCATGCATAAGGATATCACCTGGTTCCTGGCAAAAAGTACGACAGACGATGGGCCAAGTCATCCCTTCAGCAGTCCCGATGCAATTGAGACATTAGTACGTATTACCGACGCTGGTCATCATGGTAAGATCACCATGACCATTTATCTCAATTCCATCTATTTTTAGCTTCGTTCTAGACTGGCTTAGTTTCCTGATCAACTTTGCTGGTGAATGCCAATAGATATTACCCTTTATCTAGTCGGGCGGTACCCTCACATTTTGACCATAAAAAGTGCAAAAATCCAGTATGGAAGCGTTAATATACTGTGGGCGTTGGCGATGATGGAATCCTACTTTCGCAGCGGAACCAGGCTGAATGTTGTGGAAGCATTGATATACCGATGTCTGTACTTTCTGCACTCGCATTCATTACTGATTCCCTTAAAAAAAATCATACCTGGCTCATCACCTGCTCTTTTGTTTCTGAACTAAAGGTATTCCGGTGGATTTGAGTTACAACCCAACAGATAAAAATTCGGATCCAGGTGGGTATGCATTTTTGAGCTTTTAGTCATTAGACTGATTCCCTCGGTACTAGCAAAAGAAACCAGAAATGATTGTTTCTGTGTAGGATGTATTCTGGTTCCTTATCGTAGCTTTACTTGAACCATGCCTTGAAATCCAACTATGGATTAGTTATCTCATGAGAACCACATATGATTCAATCAAGTGCATAAGTATTGTATAACTTAATTGACTGGACAATGTAACAAACAAATTACAAGGTCTTACAATAATTTCATATCCAGTAACCGGATTTTCTTTGCAACTTGATTGTAGGGCTTCAATGTCTTACAAGGTCACTTTGGAATACCGTCAAAATTGTAGGTATGCTTCCATTTTATCAGGATACCGTCTCTATATTTGTCCCTCTCTCTCCAATTAAAAGTCTATGGCTTGCTTGTTTTGACTTTTTTTATAAGTAGAAAAAAGCTCCTACTTAATTCTTTGCCAAAAAAATAAAATTATTGGCCATAATTTGGAAAAGAATTTGTGTTGGGCCCATTGCATGTCTTAGAGAACTATTACACATTCATCATTGAATGAGTAACATATATATTTAGAGTTAGTTTTGTAATTTAGTTTTTCCACGTATCAACCATCCAACAATAAATGTGTAACTTATTCTCTACACCGTTGATGGATCTAATAAAAACCTTCAAAAAAATTATTCAAACTCAAACAAAGTTATATATGATTTTCCTTGTTAATACTTTTATACTTTGAAAGAGTTCAGATATTATCAAATTCTAATTGCAAGAGTGGCAAAATCGTAAAAAAAAAATGAAGAAATACGTGGTTATAACTTATCAAAGAAATATATATTTTTTAAAATGATTGCTTATATTGCAAATTAAAATGAATGAATGAAAAATATTTTTATCATTCATGCAAATGTTTAGATATAACTTATCGTCGATAAAAAATATATTTTCCAGTGACTAAATATTTCAAACAATACAAGGGATCAATTTTGAGAAAATATTTTTCAAACCATTCATCCTCCACGAAACAAACATAATTTAAATATTATTTTATTTTGACTGCTACTTCATCTCAGTACAACACAAAATAATATGTTGAGAGGGTGCAGGAAATGGACATGAGATTGGAGGCGAGCTCCTCACGTTATTGATTTTGTTAGAGACAAACAAAATGGAGAAAGAAAACTTTTTTGCTGCATAAATAACAATTCAAGGGATTGTACGATGAATATGATCTTTTTTGTTACTAGTTGCTACACGTATTTGAATAATATTATCTAAGTTAATCTTATAAATGTAAAGACTATTGTGATTTACTTTAGCTTGATAGTCGTCATTAGTGTGGTTATTTTCAGAGCTGTTCTATCAGGTTATCTCTTATAATTGTATTCTCTTTATTATGATTAACATTATAAAGCCTCGTTTGAACTTCAAGGAAGATTACTTTCTTCAGTTACCTTCTAATCACTTCTACTATCTTCCACTATCTTCAAATCCAATATATATTTTCATCCAGACTTGATATAAGCCTTTTCTTGGAAAATGCCAAAAATGATTTTATGCCTTTTTATTTTTACTTTGCATCAGCAATTACTAAAACCCACACTTTGAAATTGAGGACTGAATCCCAACTGAGCTAAAAAAGAAATAGCTTACCTAAAAGATTAAAAAGAGAGAGAGAGAGAGAGAGAGAGAGAGAGAATGAGATCGTTTTCCCAATCACCCGGCAACCCAAGCTTTAAATGAGGGAAATTTTGACAATTAGTAAACTGTCGTTAGATGCAATTTGGTTTCTGAGAAAAATTTGGGACCCAGAGCTGGAGAGCTTTTTTCCTAATCCAATGGCCGCCCCTTCGTTTTTCATTTTCTTTTTCTTTCTCTTTTGTTGACATTTTGTAGTTCCTATGATCAAGAGAATTTACGAGGTGAAGATGAGACACAAGACATCAGTTGAGTTGGCAAAACAAGCTTTAACGGCGATGTCTCAACTGAAGACATCTGAGATCGCAGATTTTTTCCAAAAAGAGGGGCCACTGCCTCAAGCTACAGCCAACGGAATCAGTGAAATCGTGAAGCTATGTATTCAATTTTTTCCGAAACTTTTAGGGAATCCGGCTTCTTGGAAGAGATTGATCACTTGGGCGATCGAGTATCGCCAAGAAAGGATTCTCAACCTCTTTTTGAAATTAAGCTCGACCGCTGAGTTGTCATTAGTCCTGGGGCCTACATGGGAAGATTCAAAAAATATGATTAAAGCAGCAGCATCGTACCACCCTAGTTTTGATGCTAAGACTAAGGTGGCCGGTGCAGCTTTTCGAATGCAAAGAGAAATCCAATGGTACGATGTAAGTATCTTTCATTTCATATGTTTAATAACGATGCTTGATGATAATTATCATAGGATCACGCTATTTTCACTCCCGTTTTAATTAAGACATTCCTTTTATAAATTGTCACAGAAAAATATCCCCCTCTTTTTTTTTTTTTTTTTTGGTCAGTCCTATTTTAATATCCCCCTCTTCAATGCAGTGTTTCTTTTCCTTCAATCTAATTACACCTTCTTCACTTTCAAACTCATATTAAAATATTTCAGAAGAAAATTTTTAAGTATATTCTAAAATTTTGATCCTCTTGTTATACGGTTGAATCTATTATCAATATTAATTACTCTCCTCATGGTAAAAGCAGTACAATAAGAAGTTTTCTTCTTCTTCTTCTTCTTCTTCCTTTTTGTGCTTATCTTTTGTTTCGACATGATCTAGATATTAACATGTGACTTGACCTTTAAGCAATTTCGCATCAAGTGTTGGTTAAGTTATAATCTCCTCGATATATTCCCTCGTTTGTTTTTTCTTGAAAATTTTCAATACTTTATCCACTTACCGAAACTCCTATTTGTGAGTTATATGCATAGGCTGTGCAAAGCTGCATTAACCCTAGCGTGAGAGCCGCCAACATAAGTGGAAGCACCGATGATAGGGCGGAATCACCTTGGACTAGATTTGTGGAGAACCACCAAAACTTGCTTGAGAATGGGGAGAAATGGATCAAGGACACAGCAAATTCGTGTATGCTCATCTCAACTCTAATTGCCACAGTATTGTTCGCTGCTGCATTCACTATACCTGGAGGCAATGACAGCAATACTGGAGTACCCTTGTTGTTAGGACAGGACTCCCTCTTGGTGTTCGCAATTTCAGATTCGTTAGGTTTGTTCTCCTCTATTACAGCTATCTTGCTATTCCTAGCCATCTTAACCTCGCGGTATGAGGCACGAGATTTTCTCTACTCATTGCCTAATAGGATCATTATGGGCCTTGTTTTTCTCTTCCTCTCCTTGGCTTTCATGCTGGTGGCCTTCGCGACAACTCTCACAATTTTGCTGGATAAGAGACTGGAGTGGGTTCTCATTCCTATTATTTTGCTGACCTCTATCCCCGTGGCTTTATTCTTAGTACTACAGCTTCCCTTGCTATACCAAATGATTAAATCCACTTACGGACGAAGCATCTTTTGTCCCGAGAGAATTTGGTAGTGAGGTGTAATTATTGGACATGATCATGTGATTGACAAATTTGATTTGAGGTTGTATGTCTTCATTATAATTGGTTGTTTAGAGTGGGGCCAATCCGATACTAAATGTAATTCCTCAAAGTATTTGAACAACTACTATGCATTATGTTTCCCTACCTTGTTACCAAAGATCTATCTATAGAATGAAATGATCAATTTAAACTGTCAACCTATAGATACTTCAAAATTGAATCTACATATACATAAACTTTTTTTTTTTTTTTTTTTTGGATTCGGTACCAAAATATGCTCAATCTTGGAATATAAATTTTTAAAAATTAGTTATTTTTAGCCTTTTGAATCAAAATTTAGGTGCAGAATTTTTTTCTATCAGCTTAAACATCCAGCTTCTAGGTATTTCAAAACATAATCTATATAAACAATTATCTTCAATGTCTATTACCAATATATGTGCAATCATGTAATATAGCTTTCATAATAGAATGAGAGATGAACAATTATTTATAAAAAAAAAAACATATACACATTTTCAGTGATAAGAATGATACCAAATGTAGACTTTATTCTTGTGAACTATCAAGTAACTGGAATCATATCGGTTATAATATTTTGTTTATAGTAAGGGTTTTGCTAGCACAATAATTTTTGGGCTATTATGAGAATAACAACTTATTGTAAGTCACAAATTTTTGAAGGAGTATACTTCATAATAATTTATAATTATTTGTTATTTGATTTTTTGTGGACCATAGACTATTATTCTCATGATAGATTAAGCATTATCACTCAATCATTTCTCTTATATTAATTGTGAAATAGATGGAATAAAACCTACTATAAATCTTTCTCCATTCATCAGTTACATATAGATCTTTCATAATAGAATCTAGGTATACATTAACAACTACTTTTAAACATTTATTACAAAGCTCGTGCAATCATGTAATATAACTTTGGTCACGGAATGACTTTTTGAGCATTTGATTTTCTTTATAAATGCTCTTCAGATGAAAGGTTGGATAATCAAAATAATCTACATATGAAGAATACTGATAATAGAAATGATACCAAATGTACTACTTTATTCCTAAGAACTATAGAATTGGAAATACACCAATTACAGAACTTTGTCCACATAAATTGTGAGATAAGAAAAACGGAAGATGAGATTTTTTCGTCCAGCCTCTGTGCGTATGATAGATGACCTCCGTATCTCTGGGAGAGAGTGCTCGAAGTGAATTCTGTCGGATGAAGCTGAGGGGATTATTGATTTTGAAGCTTAAATGGGTTGGGCATAACATATCTAAGTCATAATCCCTAATTTTGTGAATTAATTTTTATCAGCGAAATTCTAGTATCAAGTAACATTTATTTCTTCTAAATCAGTAACAATTTATTATAAAAATTCTCATAAGAATTAGATATGCAAAATTTAAATATTTGCTAGAATTAGACATCTGCTCACATTTATAGGTTAGCTAACTAACATCAAAAGCAAATCAGTGCATGGAGCTTGCACAAGAGTGTGCCACATGAGTCATCATGCTAATTTTACCCACTTTTATATTCATTGACAGATAGATTAGTATTGAAATGCTAGTATAATTTCTTCGAATTACCTCATCTCATCCTGAAACTTTGTGAGCACCTAAGTTTATCGTAAGCTTTCCAATAAGATATCATTTGGCCAAAACCCTTGTTGGTCTCAAACGAAAGAGCATCCTTTTCGTGGAAAACACATCACGAAATTAAAACCTAAGGATCTAAACTAATCAATACTTATACCTAACAATAGTGAGTCGAGCTTTCCGGTGGCATGAGAGTCGCAAGAGTCCAAAAATGGATTGTGACAGTACTTGAATTCGGCATTTTATGAACTTATGGTAAAAAAAAAAAAAATAATCACACGCAGCACCTCAACACTTTTAAGGCACATCGAGTCTTGTAGAAGTAAAAAAAAAAATTAGATGCACCCAATGCATGTGAGCCCCTCTCACATGTACCATTGGATAAAATGGGCCTCATGTGGAACCCATTGGTCTAACGGTGAATGTGAGCTAAGTTCACATGATTCGGATGCATCCATTACTGGTTCATTGCACAAGTGATCGCGACAAGATTCTAGTGTATTTAGAAAAAAGAAAAAAGAAAGAAGAAAGAAGTCCAAAGTTGGGCTCTAAAACAAAATCTACGTAGCTCACATGACAATCCATATCAATTAAGTCGTGTAGAAAAGTTGCATCAATGAATTGGTCAATTAGCCTCCAACAATTCTAAATGAATGTATTGAATGTGTTGGCACGAGGTGTTATTACTAAATGATGCTTTGATTGGGTCAAAGATGTTACGAAATCGCACGTTGATTCCAGAAAAATAACACTCGCAAACAATTCACTAGACAGAATATAGTAATAAAAGAACAGAATCAGATGAACATGCCAGAAAATTCGTTATCGAAGTTCACACAAACCTGGGTTACGTCTCCGTGCAGAGGCACTCTGCGAATCCACTAGACCTCGAAAAAAGTTGAAATACAACGATGATCTTCTCTCAAGATTACGGCACAAAGAGACTGAGAACCCTCATCAAGAAAAAAAACTCTCTTTTTTCTTGTCTCTTTTTCTTGCCTCTCTATTTCCTTTTTCAGTGTCTGGACGGCTAGGGTCTCACCATCGCTAATATAAAGATACCACTTTTAACCTAAAAGGAAATCTAATAGAAAAGACAAAAAAAGCCCCTAAAAACAAATATTTAGCTTCATCTATAACAAAAGACACGGCACGGCATGAGCTGTCATTAAATGAATGCAGCACCAAATGTTAGTTTATCCCTCTATAGATAGGATCTCAATTATACTATAATCACATCCATAATGGGTGGATGATATTACTACATCACTTGACTTATCGAGAACGTTTTTTCCCAGATGAACATTAGCTCTCAAGGAACTAACGAAGCAACATGCTTTTATTCATCTACTCAAAATTCGACGAAGAGAGGGAGGTGCCTTGCTCCATAGTCCAAACAGAACAAGAAGTCAGAAAGCACTAATAATCATATATCTATGCCTATGACTCACTTCAACATACGAGCAAACCAAATCCAACCTTACAAGAAAAATTCATGAAAAACCATTGACGACGAGCATATAAGCCGAATTGTTATTTCCTTTCATTTTTTGAAGAGGCTTGGTTTTTTTTTTTTTTTTTTTTTTTTAATCTTGAAGAGGCCTGAAAAGGTGGTGACTATTAATGGATGGATTCTCGATGAAAATGAAATTAGCCACTTAGCTAGTGCCACCAAGAACCCCCTTTAGCTTCTTAACTTGGGCATCATCAAGGGAAGTGGTGCCTTCCACCACCTTAGAAGGAAAATTATTAGCAAACAGAGCAAAGTCCAAGATTTGAAGCCCAGGGCTCGGACTGCCGAAGCAGACTATGGTAGGAGTTGGACTTGTGCCAGCATTCAATTGGATGTGCAATAGCCCCCGAGGGAAAATCATGACGTCCCCTTTGTTGAGTTTCTTCAAGTAGACAGTGTTTGCTGATGATGAGATGAACCTGGCACAGATCGAACCTTGGAGGACGAGGAGAACCTCCGAGGCGCCGGGGGCCATATCGAAATTAATGGTTGCAACCAATCCATATATGATAGGGACTATACAGCTACTGAGCATATTCACAGCTTATCTTGAAAGTGGCAAAGAAGGTTCAATCTATGCTAGATTGTTTTTAAGTTCTATTTTGCAAGTTTACTTAACTACAATAGAGCACTACACCTATAAACCAATAAGTACATAACATTACTTGTCACTCACAATGCTTCTCTATCTCTCATTGAATGAAATTCTCGTCTTGTCAATACAAAAATACTGACTTTGTCTCATAAATTTTACACATAATTTTTATTCCATTTGATAAAAAAAAAACAACAAACAAAAGCCATTCTTTTATTGACACCTGAATTTTAGTCAGCAAATCCAACATGCATTTTTTGTAAAAACAAGAAGTACATGAAAATATGAAAAAATACTAAATAAAAGTTCGATCCATCTCACTACAGCCTCGCGTCCACATATGCGTATCTTATACATAAATGCATTCGTAGGGGTGGAGTAGAATCAAGAGAATGCACATACACGGAACTTGGCAAATTCTCTCTCGCATCATCAATTTCCAGGAGCTTCTAGGTCGCCATTCCCTCTTCATACTCGGCCACCTCCACTCCACTGGTGGCCGGCACTCATCTCTGATTGCCGACCACTATAGTCTCTTTGCATTTGGACGTCCGAGAATAAAGCAGAGAGTAGAGGGAAGGAATTCTCATGTTCAGTTGTGATTCTCTCTCGATTTCCTCTATGCATCCTTATCCCTCTCTCCGTTACCAATTGTCGTCGCAGGCCACTTCCCCAACACCACCAGCTTTGCAGCCACAGGAAGTGCTCTGTTCGCTTCTGTTTTTTGGGCCAACTTCAACGAAGTGCTTGATTCTCCTTCTCCCTCCTTTAGCCTGTTCCAGTCTTTGGTGCTACAATTACTGAAGCTTCACTCCTCTCATTTGATCACCAATCGCAGTTATCTATTACTCTTCATCAAGGTAAATTCACATACTCTGTTTCTGTTGAAGGTAAAGACTGAGTACTAATTTCACCAACGTGAAACCTGGTCGCATTTTAGGCTTTCCTGATGACCTTCAGCATGCTGCGTTGCCTCTTTGTGATAAGATCTCTCCCTTATGTCTGCATCTAGATCCTTTGACAGAAATATCTACCACCTGTTTGATAGAATTTTCTGAACTAGATCAGTGCATGTTTCGATTCAGATTCAGATTGAGAGCTTCCCTTTGCTTGATCGATACATCAGTTTTGTTGCATACACTTTACTTGTATTTCGTTTCCTTTCATTTCAAAATTTAGTAGCTATTTGTTTTAGGTGTGAAGATGAATCAGAGTGAAAGAAAGAAAGGAAGATGAGAAATGATCGAGAGGTTTTAGCTTTCTTCTTTCTATATTCAAGACAAAGTGTTTTTCTGAGAACGTACTTTCCAGTTGCTCTGTTTTCCTATATATAGTACGTACACCTTACGAATAAGTAAAAACAGCTAATAAAAGAAGAAACCGACTGATACAAACAGAAAAAGAAAACTGTTGCTCATTCTGTTAGACAAGCCAAAACTGAATAACAGTTCTTCAATAACAGATCTCCACTCAGAGTGGAACATGTGGAGCACGTGGAGTTTGGAAGTTTCATCACCGACTTCATAGCTTTCCCCATTGATTGATCCTGAACTCCACTCCCATACGTGGCTGGCGTGATCGATGACTTGCTTACCAACTTGCATACTCCACTTCCTCTGATCTTTGTCACAGCGGCAACGCCTTCATTCCTTTCCTTCGTTTCCTTCGTTGAAACAGCAATAGAGCATGCTTGTGCAGGGTATGCTTGTGTAGGTTGTGCTTTGAGATTCTTAACAGGATTTGCTATTGAAATTCTTGCTGGAAATTTCCTATAATATGGGCTTACATTAATTAATTGATTTTCTATTTTAAATAATCGGATTAATGGATATTCCAATATTTGTTAAATCCTAAAGTGATATGATTGAATTGGGTATTGGCATCTATTGTTAACGGGCCTAGTTGAGCAGCAAAGTGTAGACAATTGTATTTGACTGAAGCCCATAATGGGAAGGGCCCAGTTGACACACTGTTGATTAGGGTTTGCTAGGTCCCCTCTCTAGCCTATAAAAGGGTAGGTTATATCTATCAGTTGCTTTGATCCCATTGAAAGCTGCTATACTGAAATAGGTCATAGAGAGGAAGATCTGGTATTCCAATAGATCCCTAATTATCAAAGTGATCTACTTTTATGCAAGTGAAGTAATGGCTCAAACAAGTACGCTTTAATTTCGCTGTATTTATTAATCAGTGTTTTACAATCATATATGGATCCGTTTGTTCTTAATTGATTAATTGTTCATGAGAATAAATATTCTACATGTGATATCAAAGCTAGTTATATATGATTGTAGAACCCAAATTTATTTTATAAACAAAATTCGAATTTTTTTTTTGAGCCAAATATGGCCGTTATTTTTTCATGTGAATTTTTTGCTCGATTGATCTTGAAACTTTTATTCTACATGTCGAGATCTTTCCAACCATATATAATTTGTATGGTTTCGTCTAGAATTGATTGAGAATTTTAAATTTGAAATTCTAGGGTTCCTAGAATTTTAAGTGTTAACTTTTATTTTTCTCTTCAATTCAACGGTAGCAACAGCTGGTTTGGAGATTATTATAGCTGATTTTTTTTTTTTATGGGAAAATTCTCAAACATTGTTTGTTTACTCCCAAGTCGTATCGGCGCTTTCCGTTTTGTTATTTGCTTGTGTTCACGTTTGTTGTTTTGGGGCTCATCTGTTAGAATCAGTTTCTGGGTTACGTGGATTGCAAAATATTGTCATCAGTATCCAAAATATTGGCCACATGTTGGGTAGCCATAGTAAATATTATAGAAATTGCTCCGCGCATGGGAGATTTTCTTGTTCTTGCGTTCCTTTACGCTTGATCTTGTTTGATGGTTCCTTGTGGTGTTCTGATTTTGTCACATTGTCGACATCATGGGTTTTTTAATTTTTGTCATGTGATGGCTTGGCCCTTCTGTTTGACTTTTGAGTTATAATGGAGTACGGAAATTAAGCAACTCGGTGGAATTTATTTGATCGAGAAAGATGATTGACGGTTGTGTTGTTTAGTAGCCAGTTGATCATTCTACACTGTCGACATAACTGTGTTCTAGGAAATCTTCCAGCAAAAAGATTTGCTTGCATTAATTGCTTGCATAGCATTTTACCCAAATCAGGTGACATGTGTCCACTTACCACATATATGTGTTGCGCATTGATTAAGCAATATTAAGTAGTCCTCTTGAGTCACATGTGCTTCATCTATGCAGATTTTCGCTGGGATTTATT